>OZ023138.1:15620437-16253202 GCA_963675895.2 Styela plicata
GCACCACTGCATCTCAATGGCAAGGTTCCAGGTTGAGATAAGGTGTTACCGGCATATGCCATAAATAGACCATGCCTAAAAGGCATGGTCCATCTATGGTTTATGCTTGTTATTTTATATATAGACATCGAATATATTTTGCTTTAATATTTGAAGTATAATCCCCAAAAGCGAGGGTTTTTTTTAACGTGATTCACAGTGCCGGTATGGGGTAAACAGGATTCGTCACCCTACAACCTTTGCTCTGCCAAGACCTAATGGAATGTGTTTGCTAAAATTGTCCACGGGGCTATATAAAAGCCACTTAGAAGTGGATTAGGTCATTGTTTTCACAACGATGAGGGTATGCCGTCATGAGTACTTGCAAAAGAAACTATTGGAAGTGTAATGTGTACAAAGTAGTTTGATTAAAGGTTAAGTGTTTGAATTGAAATGTATATAAGTGATTGGCTTGGGAATTTTATAATCAGAATTTAGCAAGACAAAAATGTTGGAAAGGGCCGTGAAGTTTCAAATTTTTAGAAAAATATTCTCCGTGGAGTTAACGGAACTAATTCTGCGCATGGGACGCTAGCAGATTTTTGCTTTTTGAACAGATACCTGTTCATATTTATCAAAAAGTTTAAGTCTATCAGATTGAGACTTGATAATTTACATGAAAAATTGCCTGTTATGAAGAGATATTTCAATAACACGCTGAAGGCACAGGAGAGTGTATTCGTATCAGTTGTTACTTCCAAAGTATGTACGCATATTGGTGAGCTTATCATGTTATTTTTCCTGGTGTTTCTGGAAATACAGTTTGCCTTTAATTTTCCCTCGCGTAGATTTCCGAGGTTTTAATAATTTATTTTTTATTTCTAGTCTATATTACATTTTATATTAGAAAATATTATCAATTTTGGTGCCTCTGACGCTCATATAAAAGCGACATGAAGTGTTGCAGAAAATCGAAATCAACAGATATAGATGAAGAACCGGATCATTCTCTGTTGTATGGAATTGATGAAGTACCAGCGTGGTATACTTGCATTGGGCTCGGGTTCCAGGTAAAACTGAATATTAGATTGATGATAACAGCTTAGCTCAACCATTGACAGGTCGCTCCGAGAAGCTGTCTGTCGCTGGTCTATGCTGGTATATAGGAAATAAGTATTCCGCAGTTGAAAATGAGTAAGGCAAAAATACTTTAATTAATTGCCAAATTAGTCCTTAGATATTTTGATTAAGAGGAACCGTTGGCAAACAGTACGTATTTCTAAAAACATAGTCCCTTATAAACTTTGATATTTACTTCATTTAATATGAAAGCATTGAATACTGTATTTGCTGCTTTACGTGAGTTTCATTTCCCGTCATCAACCATTTTAGCAACCATTTGCCAATATTACCACACATTTGCAATTTCAATTATTTCAGCATTACCTGACCATGTTGGGATCGAACATCGCAGTCCCTCTAATACTGGCAGAAGGATTTTGTCTTCAGAACAATAACTTAGCGAAATCTGAACTCATCAGTACAATATTCTTTGTTGGTGGTATTGTTACATTGCTGCAAACGAGTATTGGAGTGAGGTAAAATGAATATACATTGTTATTTAACAAGATCATTTGAGAGCCGATGTTATGCATGAACTCGTATCTGTACGAAGAAACATGATTTTTCTCATAAAACTCCGTGAATACCAATAAATATTAGAGTGAACGATCGTAAGAGAGTGCATTATCGTTAACAGTGTATATATGAGACATCTCAACAATGAAATTTCTAAGTTTTGTATTATTTTATATTTGGATGTTATAATATTACAAATACAGTTAGGTTCATATTTTTGAAACCTCAGCCAAAAAAAAGAATCATGTATGTAATAAAACGTGCCCAAGAATCGCGCTTCCATCGGCGTCGGTATCCATCAGTGACCCATATAAAGTAAAATCCGTGTATAAACTTCTCTATTAAGTTATATATAAGTTAGATATAATCTTGTAATAAAGATATTTGCATAGTTAAATCGAGTGTTCGAACTTACCATCAAAATATTAAGTCAATCTCTGAAAAACATTTTTTCAGACTTCCCATCGTCCAAGGAGCAGCGTTTTCCTTCTTGGCGCCAACACTTGCTCTTCTTTCTTCACCAAAGTGGAAATGTGACGTCAACAATCAAACTGGGAATAATTCAGATGACTGGCAGGCAGCTATGAGAGAGGTAATTAAGTATACTGTTGACATTCAGTTTTTTTGTTTTAAAATTACTCAAGTGTATGTTGAAAAGTGTTTGTATTACCATAACACGAACGAATGAAGCAGTTTGAATTTACTAAAATACTTATACCTTTGTGATTGAAATTTCGAAAAGATATTCATCGGCGTAAATTTTGATTCAACCTGGGTCACTGCCGTCGAGGCGCGGTCTATCTGTGTCGCGTTCTTGTCAAAAACAAATTTCCGGTTGGTTGTTTTGATCCTAACCTAATCGGAAAAACATCCTTAGTTAAGCATGGGTCACTGATGAACTGGTTCGCCATGCTTGCTAAAATAAAAATTTCGATTGGGACAATAAATATGTGATCGCAAAAAGTTTTTTACTGAATGTAAACATCGCTGCCCTCGATCAGTATCGTTTTTATTACACCAGTTTGCTTAAAATATTCTCCCACTAATATTTCCTTACTTTCAGCTAACAAAATATTCTTTGTTTTCCACTATAAAATATAGAACATAGAATATTACCATAAACATCTTTGTTTGACAAAAACCGATCGAAAAATATTTTTGTTATTGTTATATGTGATATGAAAATATTTTTTTTATAATATTATTCATATTTAATATTCGAACCAAAATATTTGTTTAATGGATGAGTGATTCAAAATTTTATTGACGTCATCCAAATAAATGTCGTCATCAGCTCAACAATTATATAATGCATTGAAAATATTTACTAAATCTGTTGTATATAGTATTTCGTGACTGAAAATCAGTCTAATAACAGTCCAAAATTCGTTTAACATACTTTAAAAGCAAACCATATGGCAATTGATTTTGCCTTTTTGATCTTAATTCTTCATTATCGATTTCTAGAACAAAACCAAATTTAACAAAGAAAAGAATTGAAACGTCTTTGCTAAATTAAATTTACTAAAGCTAATGTGACTGAATGTTAGTTAACAGCGAACACAGCATCGATTTTGAGCCATTGGTGATGCCTGTGAAATGTACGAAGTGCGCATATGGTTAATTTTGTGACAAAACATCGTTTTATCCTATTTTCGACTGCGTCAATACGAAAATATGCAACAAATATAATGCAGAATGATTTACTTAATTTGTCAAATTCGCGATCTTCGATATTCGTGCTATCTTGAGTTGTGCTGAGAGGTGACTAAAGGTAACGAAGTGGTGGAGAGCTTTACTGTAGCGGTTCAGCAACGGAAAGGATGCTTCCCGCCTACGGAATGCTTCTGATCAAAGTAATGTTAATTCTAATTAAAGTAATTCAGTAATTGAGTTATGCTTTACAGTTTCTTCATATAATGTTATCAATTAAATTTTGAATTTTCGAACGTCCATATTATATTCACTTAGGTCCAAGGTTCGATCATGGTTGCCTCATCAGTTCAGTTTATAATTGGAATCACAGGAGCAATGGGATTCTTGATGAAATTTATCGGCCCGTTAACAGTAGCACCGACTGTCACTTTGGTCGGTTTGTCATTATTCGGGGCATCAGCGGACAGTTTTGCCGGTAAACATTGGGGAATTGCTGTGATGTAAGTATTTTTGTATATTTAATTCTATGTCAATATTTATAGCATGTTTGTAAAGGTGAAATGATAAGTTTTCCATCTATTTGGTTTGCTTGACAGAAAAATATTTCTGCTTAAGAGTGTGACTTGTCTGCTTCACGTACATCGCCCAGACGGCGATAAAGATGATAGTTTTGAAATTGCCTGCTTTGCATTATATTATGAATGCTTGTTTTCGCATATTCATCATTTAGCTTAATGTAGCAAAACCAATTGTCCAATGCGACCGTGTTGTCCGAAAGATCGATGGTTCGATGCTTGACCGTTCCACCACCTAGCGTGCCCTTCACCAAAACACCAGGCAATTTTCGGATAACGTCAAATGCCAGCCGAAAAACGCATTTTTCATAATGATTTTGTCTTTGCGGTAATCGGAGAAAGATTGGAGTTTT
Organism: Styela plicata; assembly: GCA_963675895.2. Taxonomy (NCBI): domain Eukaryota; kingdom Metazoa; phylum Chordata; class Ascidiacea; order Stolidobranchia; family Styelidae; genus Styela; species Styela plicata. Next base: position 15,624,639 of record OZ023138.1, read on the forward strand.
AACAGCTATTGTTCTTCTCTGTCGCGAGATATTTTTCAAAAGCGATGGGTCCCTATCAACAAGTCAAGTCAATGGTACTATGTTATAAAATTGCAGTAAAATCACTGTTATTTCACAGTAGTTTTACTTGATGATATTGTAATAAAACTATGAAATCGACTAGTATGCGATGTTGATGGACCGCACCGCCGAGGTGCGGTTCATCAACACTCCATACTTAGCATAAATCTCATCAATAAGCAATTTTGAAATAAGCAATTACTGCAAATTAACAGTAAATTTACTGTAATTTTGTCACAGTGTATGTCCCAATCCAAAAACAGTAACGCGTCGAAGAGACGCGTCCCTCTGTGGCGCATGCTTGATAAAATAAAGTTTCTCATCGGATTTTTAGAATTTCGAAGAGAAAGACTTAATACCTTGTGGTCTTCGCAAAACATGTTTACCCTTCATATGTACAATATGGTTATTTGCTTTATCTTTTTTTGTTTGTTTTTGCGCTCCTATGAACTTGTGGGCTGCGGTCGCGCGGAGAAGACAAGAATGGCTTGTTTGATGTTTAACCTAAAGCTGCCTTCCCCTAAAAAAATGATAATTTTTGGGTATCGAATTATGACGTCTTGAAGTTTTGCTAAAAATATCCTTTTCTACTCTATTAAAAGTACACAGCCCAAAATACTCGTCGAAGACGCAGAAGTTTTACCAAAATGAGGACTTGTGCCCTGAGAGTAGAAAAATCTGAGATTTTAAAAAATTTCCACGTTTAAAGTACCGAAAAGGAAATTTAGCAATTTTTTTTCTATCGGCCATGGGAGGGTGGTTTCCCTTCCTAAATACACTAGTGTGTGCATTATTTTAATATTCATTAATAAAACTGAAAATTCATGTCATCTTACATCTACATTTCAGGACAATCGGATTGATCATCATATTTTCTCAACACATAAGAAATATACCTCTGCCATTTCCATATTACGCAAGAGGAAAAGGAATGAAAATATCTTGGATTAAAATCTTCAGTTTATATCCGGTAAGTAATAGGTTTAATTCAAGCTGTGTGTTAATTTTTAAACCGAACTGAACATTTTCACGAATTCGAAACAATATAATATGCAAATAAATAATAGACTGCGACAAAAGCACTGTAAAATTACCGGCGATTCGCAGTAATTGCGTATTCACAAAGTTTAAAACCGCCCTGTGGATGAGATTCGAGCCAAGTATGGACTGTTGATGGATCGCACCGTGACGATCGCCCAAAATCTGATTTTATTCTTTATTTTTTTATCGCCAAGTAAAATTACTGTCAGAGAGCGGTAATTATACTCCATTTTATTACAGTGTAATTTTGTTTGCTTTTACCAAAGTTTACTCAAATTCAATAACAAGCAATTCTTAGAGTGATATTTCAAATTCACTCAAAAACGAGTTTGGAAAAGCAGCACCGCAACTCTTTCATATATTCGATTTGTTATTCGAGAACTTATGAATTAATCGATTCGATTTTTCCGGCGATTCGAAATCAACACAAACAAAAATGTTTAAATTAAATTTTGACGTATTTCACGATATCGTGAAAAGAGGTCTTTGTTTGTTTATTATAACACTATGATTCGGCTCGATTCGAAACATTATCCGATTTGGTTCTGAAATTTAAAAAAAATCTATTTTGGCCACCCATATTATTAGCTACCACTGATATAGAGACGACGAAGATCGTTATTGTACACAAACAAATTCTCGGATAGGATAGGAATTTATTTTTATTCTGCGGGATAAAAATATCGAGAATACGACTTAAGCCAAGAACAAGACTTCACCATATGGCGAACCGCGACCTCTCGTGCAGACGCCAGTTCCAAATCGCGGGTGAAGGTTTTGGTTTAACATTTACTCATTATTCCTGTGCATGGACGTAGTTGGTGGAGGATGCCGTAAGAAGCGCTTACGTGAACCACCGTGCGCCGGTGAGGCAGGCGTCCAGCAGCCCTCTCGCCTCGCATATAATCATCCCTGACTGAATTGGAATACAGGACACTACTGATGCTTAGCTCGGAGCGTATTCCTGACGCATTTACCGATTGAGCTAACACGGCACCCAGATAGGCCGCATAATCCATCAGTGATCCATACTCGAACAAATGTCAATATCGTTGTTTTTCTAATCTGGCATACCAAAGGCGAAGGCGACTGTTCGAAAATACTGTGTGGGATGATTAAACTAAATCAGTAAATTCAATACAATTGCAATGTTAGATCCAAAGTGATCAGTACAATAGTTTCCACTACTTGAGTGTATTTATGTACTCACATTTCTAGAAATAAATTGTTTTATTGTTGGACAAGAGTACTATAAAGCTAATAAGAACCGAAATATTTGGAATCGAAACTGGCTAATCCGGAGTGTTGAATAAATTGAAAGTTCAAGTTTTTTTTGTTATTTTATCTAAACTTGGAAAATATCACAATAAGCGAATTTGCTGGTTGAAATCCGGAACGAATGCAAACGAAGAGTAACAATAGCTTGATAATTTCAATTGGAACCACAAACTGAAAGCTAATACAATTTCCAGCAATACAAGCTAATACAATTTCCGTCAAAATAAAATATTTTGTTGAGTATGAGTCACTGATGAATCGCGCCGCTTTGGCGCGGTCCATCTGTGGCTCATGCTTGACAAAACAAATTCTAATTGAGTGTTACCTGTCGGAAATACCACTAAGTCAAAATTTAATTTTACCGTTGATGAATCGTGGTTGTTGTACTAACATTTTGTATGGGTGCATGAATTGTACCATCGATCATGCCTGGGACAGCAGAAAAACGAGGATGATTCATCTTCAGATATATATGACCAATTCGGAATCTTGGAATAGTTTATACTTGAATGTAGTTCTATTCAATTAATTCAATTGGCCGTCAATCTTCAAAGGAAAGTGATAAATGTCCCCCTTTTCCAAAAAATATAAGCCGGTTCGTTTTATAATCTTCAAAATTACTTGATATATTTTTTGTCGCAGATTTTACTGGCGATCTGTGTTGTTTGGGGATTTTGTGGAATTCTGACGGCCACTGATGTGTTTCCATCAAATTCAACAACTTATGGATATGAAGCAAGGACTGATATAAGATTAGGAGTTTTGAATGAAGCACCTTGGTTCAGAGTACCGTATCCTGGTAAGTGTTATAAAATCGTTTATTTTAACATGAATGTCATGTGTATTTATTTAGATCAGACAATTTCGAACCATAAAAATCCACAATCTACATCGGGGTTGACATAAAAAAGGCTAATATTTATTTTAAAAAGGTTCGTAGACTATTTGAGAACGAAAAGAATTGCCGAGTCCTACGTACACGAATCGTTTAGTTCAGTGATACATTTGTTCTACAGGACAATGGGGACTTCCTACTGTATCCTTATCTGGAGTTCTTGGAATGATCAGCGGAGTGTTGGCTTCAATTATTGAGTCGATAGGCGATTATTATGCGTGTGCTCGTCTATGTAATATACCTGCTCCTCCAAAACATGCACTGAACAGGTGAGTTAATCAATGGTTTTGTTAGAATATAAGTTTATGGTATATTGGCATTGCTGTTCTGTTGGCGCCAGAGTATTCCCGATAACAAGCTGTGGAAATTGTTTGAAATATTTATATATGTGTGTTGGATCTTTGTGGAAATCGTGTTAGTATAAAACAATATACCAGGTATTAATGTGAATGTGAAAATTGTGATAAGTGATATATGAAAGTGAATGTAATATGTAAGGGAAAAACACTAGAAAGACACATAAGAGTTATTCTTTATTTATACGTTACATAACAATGAAAAGATACTTTTTTACATGTGAAACGTGACTTAAATAAAATGGTTTCAACAATTCCATATATATTGTACATTTTAACGAAGACATTTGTAACGTTCAACTTTTCTGATTCTATTATAATTTAGCAATACTTAATTAATTTTGCTTCTTTCTTCCTTTTTCCAGAGGAATTTTAGTTGAAGGGATCGGATGTTTGTTTGCTGGAGCATGGGGAAGTGGGAGCGGTACAACATCTTATAGTGAGAATATTGGTGCTATCGGTGTAACAAGGGTAAACAAGTCACATATATGTAGTTTTTTTCACATGTAATTTACATTATGATATCCAGGAAGAATTGCCCTACAGTAAATTTACCGTTCCTTCCCCGAAATTTGAAATCACCTTGTCGTTATTTATATCAATATTGGACTGTTGATGGAACGCGCCTATAAACATCCCACAAATGGACGTAAACTGATATGGTAATGTGCATTGAGTTGTGTATGTCCTGGGCGATAATAAAACCATACACCACTTCTTCGTTTCCTTCTAATTGGCTCTTACGAAAAGCAGGAATTACGTTAAGACTATTATACAACTGTTTTATTTAAATATTTCATTGAATGTTCAAAAATTACTATGAAATTCATCAAAGCTATGACATTTTTTTTTATTTTTTTTTTATGTTAGGTCGGCAGTCGACGAGTTGTACAAACTGGTGCTTGCTTAATGATTATTTTAGCTGTTATTGGAAAGTTTGGTGCATTGTTCACTACTATTCCGGATCCTATTGTAGGTAAGTATTTTGCATCTTTGTACCTGTTTCATACTCAAATATCTACGCTTCACAAAAATTCTGATTATGACAGCCTTTCGCCTTTTTAACCGCTGGATGTCGCTAGCGGTGCAATTGAGAGATTTAGTTGATTTTTGAATGTCAACGTGGTCAGAAAAATATATATGTCACGGTATATTTTGTTAAGTAGAAGACACTAATGGATCCTGCCCAGTGACGCATACTTGCAAAGTGGAAACCTTGCGATTTAGAAGTCCGGATCCAAGAGCTAGTCTGTTTCGCGCGACTCACCATACGACCTGATAGTCCTGTGATTCGATCCCATCTACGTAAAGCATTGGTACGATTGCCAAAATACGCATTTTATACAAAATCACTGTCATTCATAAGGTCTTAACTTAATAAACCTAAGTAGTATATGTTTTCTGCTTTATGCAGGGCGGACACGATCAGAAATGTTATTTTGTCAAGCATAAGCCATAGATGAACCACGCTTTTTCATTTTTATTCTTTGTAGAAATTCACTCTGAACAAGGCCGGAAGCAGTGCCTGCAAGGAACCAACCAACGACCACTTAATAGCAAAAAACTACAAACAATGTAGTAGCACAGCTGCACTCTGAACGGGAAACATCCCAAATGGAACTGAATCGCCGTAATAAAGCGCAGTGAGTGATATCTGCCCTGGACGACGGAAAAAACATTTACCTCTTCTTTGCTTCTTTTTAGTCCCCTCTTACGACACGTAGGTAGGACTGGGTAATTCGATTCGTTGATTCGAAGCACAATATATTCGAATCCATCGTGAATTGTTTATAGGAGCAGATACTTAATAAGTGGACTAAACTTTTCATTTTTAACGACAAAATGTAATCAATTTTGGTCAAATTTGACCAAAATCAATTACATTTTGTCATTAAAATGTGAAAATTGTTGCTTTTAGACATGGAGTGTGAATTTAATATACACCATGATGTAAAAATATCTTGATTTTTCACAATGAAGACAAGTTATAATTGTAAAAATGAGATATTTGTGATTCGATCCGATTCGAAAAAATTTCTCGAATCAAAATCGAATTCCAAATGATTCCGATTTTTCTCAGCTCTACACGCAGGAAATACTTAACAAAAGATGTATTTATAAACTAATTTCTTGATAGACTGAGGAGACAGCATCTAAAACGAATCTACCAACGGCTCCGTATATGACAAGCAATGACAAACGACTTAGCTCTGAGTAAAAATATCCCAAATAAATTTCAGTGAGTGGTAACTGCCCATCGCGATAGTAAAACCATCTACTATTTCTTTTCTCTCTTTGGATCATCTCTTGCCACACGCAGTAAATACTCTACGACAGTTATGAAGCCCGCCCCCACAGGATGCAAATACTTATACTATTACTTGAATTGTCATAAAACTCCTTTCAATCATATACTTCTACAGGTGGGATGTTCTGTGTTATGTTCGGAATGATTGCTGCCGTAGGAATGTCGAACTTACAATTTGTTGATTTAAATTCTACGAGAAATTTACTTATCATGGGATTTGCAACTTTCATGGGAATAGCTGTGCCTGAATGGGTGAAGAAAAATAACGAATTAATCTCTACTGGTGAGTATCAACATTCATGTGTACTGTGACAAAATTTTCGTCCATTTACAATAATTTGCAGATACCACTCACTGCGCTTTATAATAATACTCTGTAACAAAAATTCAACAAAACCACTGATCTTTGAGAGTAATTTTACTTATAAAAAAAATATAATAATAAAAAAATCAAAATTGACCTTTTTGGCCAAATATGGGGTGTTGATGGAACGCACCGCGAAAGTGCGGTCCATCAACATCCCATATTTGGCATAAATCTCATCTGCGTAGCGTTTTTTTAACTTTGGAAATATGCAATTACTGCGAATGACCAGTAAATTTACTGTACTCTTGTTACAGTGTAGTGGTTCAATTCACTTTGGTATGTTTTCCGCTTAGAGTGCAGTTGCTGGTACTAATTATATCTTGTAGTAGTTTTTTGCAAATAAGTGGCCTTAGTTGCTTTCTCGGTTCTACTTCGGGCCTTGCTTCGATTGAATATCAATGAAAAAAATGTATACTTCCAAAGTTTGAACCGCCTTGTTGATGATATTTATCCAAAAATGAAGCTTCGATAAACTGCACCTCGGCGCCGATTCAATTATTGTCGTCACTTCCATGTGCACAGACCTAATTACGACACTTTTTCATTATGACAGGTATACCAGAGCTGGATCAAGTATTTCTCGTATTACTACAAACTGGAATGTTCGTGGCTGGATTTTTAGGTTTTCTACTTGACAATACTATTCCAGGTAAGCAATCACTTGTTGAAAATCATTGTGAACTATCATATTCTGTTTCTTGTTCAACTCTACTAATTAAGGTTCAAAAACCAATGACTGCAAAAGATTTTAAAACCATTTTGTTGAAAATATTTATTCTAATTATGGACCAATTATGAATAATTGGTAAAAAAAGTTTTATTTTAAAATCACCGAGTAAAATTACTGTCAAAAACAGCATTTTTACTGCATTTTTATTACAGTATTGGGGACACAGTGGTGTTCTTCCAGTATAACTTACTTAAATTAATCGATGAATGACTACAAAACACTGTAAGCCTTATATTATTTTATTATAATTCAACAGATATCTTGTTATTAATTTCTCACCTTTTACAAGATATTCCAATAATTTTTGTTTTCTACAACAGGAACGAAAAAAGAAAGGGGACTTTTAACTTGGAACAAATTTGAAAACGATGAGAAACAATCATGAACAATCGTCAACAGCGTTTTCGCATTATGACTTTCCATTCAGCGATAGTAAATGTATGAAGACAAATAATAATTGTGATAGATTTATGAAATATATTCCAATATGTCCAGCATTTGGTAGAGACGACGAAAAGGGAGCGAAAATTCGATAAATCTGTAACTTTGGAAAACGGAGTAGTTATTCATGATTTTGAACTTCCTGAAGAAACTCGTTTATGAACGTTTGTTTATTTATTATAAACAAACTCTTCAAAATATAGTCTAGTGATTATCATAATGATATTGCGAGTTGAAGATCTCGTGTTCGAGTCTCAACAAGTTCGGCTCGCTGATCCATATCCAAAACCATGGTGTTATAACTTTTTTTATTGAAATTCACTCTGAGCAAAGCCGAAAGCGGTGCCTAGAATAACCCATCTAACGACAACTTAATAGCAAATAGTTACTATGAGATGTAATACCAGCAACTGCACTCCAAGCGGAAAACCTCCCAAATAAAAATGAACTGCTATGGTAAAGTGCAGTTAGTGATATCTTCCCCAGGCACTGGTAAAACCATCCATATATGCTATATTTTGTACATTCACTTATATTTTCTAGCCTTTTTTATTTAATAGTTGTCTGTGTTCATCGTTTCTCACTATAAGAAGTTTGTTAACTATTTATTTCTACCTCATCTTGCTTGTAAGTGTCAAATATAAGTTTCAAACAAAATAAAACGTCTACGTTTTTTTGCAGGAAATATTTGCAATTAATCTTTGCAGAAATGTTTGTAGATTCTAGTTTTTTACTGATTCATATTGTGAAAAAATCGCGTTTATTCATTCACGCTGGCTAGAACTGTTGTGACACTATACTTTGAGCTCGTTTTGAGCAAAATTCCTGCATCTTTTTTTGCTTTTATAATGAGAAATTTGTGTTGCTGTCAATGGGGGTGTTGAAAGGCTATGAGTGAACCACGAAGTCGATTTTGCGCGACCAGAGATGAATGACGTTCAGAAAGTTTTTCGGATGTTGAGGAAAATATAATTGGAATTGGGAAACTACGGTGTACTTTATGCACACGTTATGTAGTCTACTTGTGTGTTTGTTTTGGAATATTAGAAAGCTGTGATCTAATCCCTGTTTTATGAGTGTTTATTGGTGGAAACTTATACTAAATTGAGCTGTAGCGGTTCTGAAGATAAAAAAGCATATGAGGGCCTACTACTTTCAGAAACAATTGGGCAGGGGCGACGTAATCTCGTCGCACTGAGTTCAGGATCGGTGGTAAAATGTGGTCAACAATTGACAACCATTTTTCGCAAATACAGTTTGGGAATTTCTCACATACCACTGGGTGCTAGGTTTTGATACTTAGTGAGTATTTAGTTTGGGTTCTGATATTTTTTTTACTTTAGAAAGGCTATCTTCACGCCACCGTCTTCGCACAAGCGTTAAACGTTGCAGAAAACACTCTCTCTTTGAACTGAAGTATGTTTTCCGATTTACGCATACAGTCTGCGATTTGGTTGACCTGATCTAATTTCAAGCAAATCACAAAAAAATTGTTTTATCAAGAATGGGCCATTGATAAAAAAACACTTTGCCCAATCGAACATTTTATTTGGTCAAGCATAAGTCACAAATGACCGTACCTAATCGGCACGATCCATCAGTGACTCAAACTCCACAAAACACGTTTGGTCTATAAATTTTCGACTGGGTGTAGGGTTTCGAAACTTGTTTTAATGCAATTTTTTGCTTTTAATTGTCAAGTATTTCAAAGTATTCAAAAGGCTCGCTAAGACTCGTATGTGCTCAATCATTCCGGGAAAAAGTGCAAGCTAAGTCCCACAATGCGAGATTCCAAGATTCGATAAAAATAACCTCATCGAATTTATCTTTCTGAATACGACGACGTGGGGAAATATCACAGAAATAAAACATAAAAAATGCACGTCGGCCTCTAATGTGAGTTAAGATTTGATCCGAGAACGTGCAAACATTTCAGATAATCAAAAAAATCCAATAATGCGCGGCTCGGTGGCTCAGTCGGTTGGGCGCGATCGTATAGTCCGGCCGATGGCTCGATGCTGGACCGTTTCACCACCGAGCACGCCCTTCGGCAAGGCACTTCGCATGTAGATGTAACATGGAATGGAACAGATACACAGTCTCTAAAAAATAAATTCGTAATATGAACATTTTAAATATTACATTATCGCATAATGGATATTTTATTTCTGTTTGCTTAATCTAAATTCTATCAGAGCAAGGTTGTAAGAGACTTAATAAAAGTTCACCAATACCACTCTTGTGCAAAGAGTATATATAAGGTGCAGAAATGAACACTAAAAAATCTTTATCACTGAAGGATACTTGAGTTGCAGATACCTTGCAGATCGGCACGATCGGAAAAGCAGTTTAGGAGGTTTCCGCCTTGGGTTTAGGTGCTGATGATAAATTTTGCGGTATCGTTGCGTTGCGCCATTTGAGTGGTTGTTATAGTTGGCTTCCATTTCGAGCTGCTTCCGACCTTGCTTGGAGCGAACTTCAATAAAAACAATCTCAGATCGCAATATTTTTTTCAGTCCGATTATAGAATATTTTCCGGTTGTTCCAATTCCATTAAATCCGTATGATATATCTATGGGAAGTTCGTTTCATGTGCTCTCAAGAAACGAAAGCATTTTCATGAAAATGTTATACTCGTATGATGTTTTAATGGTTTCAGAAATCGAGTAGAACCTTTTAATAAAAGGATAGTACTATTTTTCGGTTTCATTAGATATTGCTTTGTGAAAATAGAAAGTCAAGCTTAAAGTGAAAACTCGAATTTCGTGATTCAAATTTGGACATTTCGTGGTGCAACAGCTATAAATGTGTACTAGACAGATTGTAGGCTCCCTACTGCCCTCAGTGGCACCGAGACAGGTTAAAATTTTGGGTATGAACAAGCGACAATATGGCAGTAGATAGGTTTAAAGAAGCAGAGTAATGTTAAATCCAGTTTCTTGAATCTGAAATTTATTTTTAAGTATGAGTCACAGACGGATCGCTCCGAAGAGGCGCGATCCATCTATGGCACATGCTTGACAAAAAATTCTGACTAAGAATTGCAATGCAAGGACATTTTTAAGTTGAGTCGAATACATGGTTTAAGGAATTGTGAAAAACGCGCAATCCCGGGACAGATACCCTTCACTGTATACCCTTCACTGTTTTTTTTCTAGGGTACAGGTGCTGATTTGTGTAACTCGATTGATGGAACGCACAACTTCGGCATATTTTTACGTCAATCCGTTACGTTGCAAGAGAGTCGTCTTAGTTGCGAAAGGATAACTCCAATATTGCTATACTGGTATCGTATATTATACATTCATATCCATAAAATATATTCCATATGCAAAGTGCAAGAAGTGCCTATTAATTGATCTGAAGCATCGTAAACATACAAAGTTGTATCAACAAGGGTATAGGCTAATTCCATTTGAACAGTTTTATTATTGTGTATTTTGCAGTACTCATTGCAGTGCAATTCCAGTCACATCCCATCTTGACGACGCGCTCCATCGATGGCTCATACTTAACACAGCAACTCGGCACTGAAATTGTCCTACTGTGATTCGAGTTCAATAAGTTTTGAAATCGTGTTTACCGATGCCTATTTATTTTTAGTAGAAAAATATTTACCCAGTAGCTAGTCTTTGGAAATGAAAGGCAATGTCAAGAACGGGTTATTTGCTATTAAGTTCGAGGTACATACTGTAACAAAACTGCAGAAAAATTACCGCTCTTTGACGGTAAATTAACTCGGTGGTGTTGAAATAAAGCTAAAAAATTGACTTTCTTGATCAAGTATAGACTGTTGAGGGACCACACCGCCGGTCCATCAACGGCCTATACTTGGCATTGATATCATCAACATGGTGGTTTCAAAATTTGAAAAATATGTAATTACTGTTAATAAATAGTAAATTTACTGCAACTTTGTCACAGTGATGCATAGCATACCTGAAAAGTAAGTAGAAGAATGAAAAGTGATTTAAGAGCAGAAGTGTAAGCATTAACATATTACCTGCTTGTTGTGAGAGAAAACTGAAAGAAAACAAGGTCGAGTCATTGGGTTACTGTCGCACAGGGCATATACCTCTCACTGCACTTTACAATAGCATGGTCAGTCTTCTTTGGAGTATTTCCTTTCAGAGTGTAGTTGGTGGTACTATATTTCAAATTAGCTTAATTCTTGGAATGAAGATGAGTCGAAGAGGTAGGAAGTATGGCTCGGCAAAATCGAATCATTTGGAATTCGAATCTGATTCAAATAATTTTTTCGAATCGGATCGAATCACTAATTCTATGTAAAAAACCAATATCCGATTTTTTACTATTGCAACTCATTTTCATTGTGAAAATCAGGTCATTCATAGTTTACCGTGTTATTTCAATTCACATCCCATGTATTAAATGAACATTTTTCATGTTATTTTAATAACGAAGCGTAATCGATTTTGGTCCAATTTACCCAAAATCGATTGGATTTTCTCGTTAAAAATAAAAATTCTAGATTATTTAGCAACTTCCGTTCCTATGAATGATTCACGATTGATTCGAATAAATTGTGCTTCGAATCGATTCGAATATCCGAACCGAATTGCCCAGCCCTAGTAGGAAGTATATTGATCATCACCAGCAGAGATTGAGAGTACCAGTTGCGTGGATATGATTGAGAGATTTCAGAAATGTGACAACCTTAAGATCAAGTTTGTTTACCAAAGTAGGTGTTTTCACTATCTTTGGTTGTTCATTGTACATTTGGTTGTTTGAACTAGAAATGTGCATGTATAATCATCCTTAGAATTTGTCCATATTGCCTCACCGCAGTATATGTTTTTCTAAGCCGCCAGTCTCAAATTCCCTTGCCTGCATTATTGCGTTTTCTCAATTACCCAAACATGAATTTTATTTTGCTTAGCACCAGTTGTAGATTGATCGTAACAGTTCCTTTAAGAGAGATACTAGGCTATCCCAATCTTAAGTTTTACTTTGCCAAGCATGAGCTACAGATGGAACGTGCCGTGGCGGCACGATCAATCTGTAACTCGTGCTTAATAAAACGTGTTCGATTCAAAATATTTCTGATTGGGCTTACGCCGTAGTGGCAGTCACTGCTAGTGTGCACTTCGTTATATTGCCTCTATGTGAGTTCTGCATGGAATGTTTTATACTCATCAGGACAGTTGCTGGTACTTCATGACATGTCTAGTGCTGGGCAGCATCGAACCTTTTGGATTTCGGGTCTGAATCGTATTATGTTTTCGAATCGGATCAAATCTCTATTTCCATATAAATGAAAACTATTTGGAAAGCAACATTTTTTGTTTCCATTATGAAATTTATAGTTACAAACTACTAATATTAGCATGAACACACTTGAAGGTAATATGTTTTCAATTCACTACCTGTCCACAAGCGTGAATTTTAATTGTTAATGGCAAAATATAATCGATTTTGGTCACATTTAGTCGTTGAAAAATGAGAATTCCACTTAACATAGCTTTTTGTTTCCATAGCATGCACCATTCGCGATAAATTCAAATAATTTGCGCTTCTGATCGATTCGAATGAACCAATGAATCAAATTGCCCAGCTCTATTCTACATGTCGTATTGTTGCTCTTTGTCATAAATTTGCCTTTAGACGTCACGCGGGGGTCGGTGCGACTGGTGGTTATCGCGTCCATTCACGGTCAGAGATCTCTCATTGAAGCCATTGTAAGAACAGTTGATAGGTGTCTGTCCCTCAACGCAGAGTGTGCTGATTTGTGAAGGCTCGAAGAACTATAAAGCTATGTCTTTTCCGAACCAACATCGACCGTTTGTTTCAGCGGTCGTCAGTATAAATAGGGGTTTTCCAAGAATGAACCATACGAATTGGTAACCAGAGAGCGGATTAATTCTAAATATTTCCCAAATGGCTTTGATCATAATTCATTCAATTTTCCAATGTCTAATTCTTTCAACAAAAAAAGTAAAACAGATGGTTTTAGAAGGTTAGACCATTGAACAGTGCAGATACCTCTAACTGCACGCTTATATAGTGGTTCAGTTCTGTTTGGGATGATTTTCCGTTGCTGGTAATAAATATTTGGCATAAACGCAGTTATTAGCAGGTTCCTTTTAGGCTTTGCTTCTGTCTAATCTAGGGGAATGCCACTGATATCACATTAACGTCATATATACGTCACTACTATACTAAAGTCCAAACTAATTCATGAGTGAATTAGTGAGTTTGTTTATTTACGTAACCCTGCAAAAGCATCAACATGAGCGACGTGACCAATGGACAACAAAGCGTGTCATTTTCTACAAAAATTGTCGTAACATGATCCCTCAATGGTCGGAAATTGGTCATAAAAGTTATTATACAAAATCCCGCCAAAAATTAGCCCGGTCGAGCATGGACCAGTGATGAATCGCGCTTCGAAAGCGCGCTAAATCAATGGTCCATGCTCGTTTTTGAATTATGAAAAGTATACTTAAACTGGTTAACGGGCTCTCAGCATACAATGCAGTGTTACCAAAAGGATGCACGTTGTCTTTAAATACAGGAAGGAAATTTATTAGAGATTTTAAGTAAGGGCAGGAAATTAACAATAAACAGCCTTCGCAAGTTTATACGTGGAGATAAAGCATCCACGGGAATGGGACAACAGACCGGAATTTCGTGACAAAAAGTACTGATTTTGATGCCTTTAAATACAGAAATATTACGAAGATAAAATGAGTTAAAATTTGGAGCTTCGATGGATCACGGCCCCTCTCAATATTTTTTCTGGATTATTTTGTATCTTCGGCAACATTGTCCGCCTTTGTGATCCAGTCGACAACATCATATATCGCCAAAGAACAAACGTGTTAAGACGCATAATGCACGTTTGTGTAATTTACGTTTTCTGTAAAGTTGTTTTATTTTAATCTTACTCCCTTAACTTCAGTTCAAAGATGCGCCTGTACTTCTTTGCGGTTTCCAACGGTATTGAACAATTTGTTATGAAAGCTAACAGAGCATGCTCGTTTCGTCAAGTACGCCCTTCGTAGGCATGCGACAACGATTAACGCAAAGCTATGCAGACATGTATTGCAGTTTGTCACCTAAAACGCCACGCAATACTTAGATAAGACAACTTGCGACCTTACGGCGCCGACTGGAAAAAATGTAAATAAATATGGACGTGAAAAAAATTAATATTTCAGTTTGTTTCGTCTCCAAAACAATCAGCTAGAATTATCTGTAATTTTAAATTGTACTCGAATATGAAATATTTGCCAATAGTTTAATAGTTTCTCCTTAAAACGCTTAGAAAATGCACTATGTAGTAAATACTTATGACTCATAACACCTCGTTGCGAGATGATCACTTCTAAGTGAGATTAACGTCCCTTTTGAAAGTTTTTCTTGACAAGCTTGCACCCGTTTTCATGAATATTTTTTAGCAAAATGGCTACATATTCGAAAACATTGGGCTATTTTTATAGCTGCACCGCACCATTGAACCATACTTTGTACCAATTAACCTCTGCTTTATAGCAATTTCCGCCTAATCAAAAAGCACTCGTCGCGTGGTGTTTCTCAAATATATCCAATCTGAGGTCGACTATTGGCAAGTGTTCAATCAATCTGCAATTAATCTACCAGAAAACTATGCACGTAAACAATGGTGTTAATGAGCTTCATTTTCTACTTTATAAGATTGGATCAAACTAAATTTTATCAAGTATGAGTCCCTGATGGATCGCGCATCGGAGGCGCGGTCCATCTGTGACTCATGCTTGACATAATAGTAAATCTATAGCCAAGGTCCAATTTGATGCCCTCACATTTCTTGGTAAAGTGTACGTCTAAGAAACCATTTCCACGCATTTTCACATTGCAACGTGCGTGCGTCGTGTACTGCCAAAACCGTCACGAGAATAAAACGAACGAAAACAGACCACCCTGCCGCTAGATACAGCAAAAGCAAATTTCTTCAACCAAGGATTATTCGACACTATCAGGTAGGGTTCATCTGCTTTTGTTGGCACACGCCGTGTCGCTCTTAGGTGGTTATTTACTAAGCATTTGTATAATCCGAATTGACCACATAGGCCAAGGTTGACCGAAGTCCCGGGTAGCGCGAAGGAGTTTGGTGGCTAGAGATTAGGTGCAAAAGAATTCAAATTTGAGTATAAAAATTTTTGTGTAAATTTAAAAGGTAGAAGATATATATATATATAGTTATTACAGCTCTAAATGTTTCTAAAGTTTATTTCTCATGTGATAATAACGTTTTAGATAGCAATGTTCTGTACAGTGAGCTGGCGGCGTGTAATGCAAATCGAGTACTGGGCGAAATGTTATAATGTGGTAATAGGAAATAGAAAAGTCAGTGGTCTGGACCAGTTATTACATAAGTGGGGGTATGTTTTGTTAAGTGTAAGTCACTGATGGATCGCGCCGCCGAGGCGCGGGGCATCTGTGACTCATACTGCAAAATATGAAATTTCTGTACTGGGGTCGTAGAGAAGGACAATGTTTAAAAGTGGAAACTGAAGTCTCATTATCGTCAATCAAGAATCAAAATCAAGAAAGTGACGCATTTTGCGTGCCATTATTAATTCGACAATATCTCTTATTTACGTCTGTTATCTGGGGGTAGTATTGCACGTTACAAACAGTAATTCAAAACATAATTGGTCTATTGTTGGCCATTGATAATTTGCACCTGCTAATTACGGTCCATGTATGGCACATATTTGTCAAAATCATAAGCTGCCTGCGACCGGAAGTGGGCACAGTTTACGCTAGGTTCCCGTGCGTAAGTATGACGTCATTTGTGGAGTTTGGACAGCATAAACAGGATTCGTTTCGGGAAGAAATAAAGACGTAGAAAACAGGAAGTAAAATATTGTGGGCTATATATATATATATATTTTGATGCTGCAGCCTCGAGAATTCAATTGTCGGTGCAAACCTTGAGATAGTATAATATGAAAACACACAGTTTGTTTTTGCTGGAGTAAATCACAGAAAGCGGCGAGTGGATCAGGGAAGGTTATGTTGAAATTGGAATGCTGAACACGACTTGTCTGTCGTTATTTAACATTCAGAATTGTGGAAACATGCAAAGACCAAATACCAGGTGCAAGTGGGAGTGATCATTTAATTCCGTTAATGTTTTTCCATATGGGTAGACGGTTTTGGATTTGCCAATGTAAGTAGGAATCATTCCCATTGTGAAAGAAAGAAGAATCATTTCAACGTTTACTTCTGATCGTATGCACTAATCAACGGTTTACCTTTTGAGAGTAAATAGGTGGTACGTGGTACACACTGTGACATAATTTCTGTACATTTATATAAAATATCTGTAAAAGAATGGCGATTTTACTCCATTTTGTTAGTATGCAGTTGGAAAAGAAAGTAAGGCGTAATGGCTTAGTGACCAGAGGTTACGACTGTGACATCACATTCTGAAGATACCAGAAGCTCTTGAAACGATCCACTCAAAATTAGCGATTTTTCGCGTTTCCACGTCCAGTAAGGATTCGTGCAAAAAAGCATTTTTTCACAGCGCACCATCAATATGACTATTTCTTTTTCCAAGGTGACGATTTCCAAATGTTTTTATGTTCGAATTATGGACATTTCGAATTATACTTGTGATTCAGTCAACCGGACAAGAATCCGTTTAAAAAGTTCCTATATGTCTAGGGCTGGGCAATTCGATTCGATGATTCGAATCGATTCGAAGTGCAGATTATTCGAATCAATTGTGAATCTGTCATAGGAACAAAAAACAAAACAAACAAAAACATGCTAAGTGAATTGCCTTTTTATATTTTTAACGACAAAAGGCAATCGATTTTGGTCAGATTTGACCAAAATCGGTTGTATTTCGTCGCTGAAATGAAAATACATTTTAAATCGTAACTGTATATTTCCTAATCATCATTGGTGACTATTATAATAATAGCAAAAATGGGATATTTGTTGTTTTCATGAAATCAACGATTCGATACGATTCAGAAAAATTATTAGAATCAAATTCGAATTCTAAATGATTCGGTTTTGCCCAGCCCTATAAATGTCCCACGACAATATTTGTTGTTAATAACATATTCGAGTGCCATTCAATAGCCACGTATCTTCGACTGTACCTGCCCGAACGTCGTTTATCCGAGGCTTGTTTTTGACAAAACATTTTTTTAAGATGCAAAAATATGATATAAGTGATGCGCGAAAATTTGTACCCTTTTAATTGTGAGTAATGCAGTGGTAGATGTCACGTCGTAACGATTACGATATCGAATCTCTTTAATGTTTTTAGCAGCAAAATTGTTGTTCAATTCAGATCGTTCTGTTGGGTGTCATGTTACATAAATAATAAAAATAATATCGGTTTAACACTTATTGTTTGAATACGGAATCGCCAGCTTTTTTATTGTTCAATTTGATAGCGGGAAAGTGCATTTCATTTTTCACTGTTTCAAAATAGGCCGCACAATTTTTTACTTTGTTAAACCTTAAAACATTGTTTCATTTGAAAAAATTTCTCGAGCCTTCGACGCAATTTTCGTGTTTTCCACTGTATTTGTAGTAAAATATATTAGTTACAGTGTACATTGTGACGTCATAATTTGGCGAGTTTATTATCTCTCTCTCTCTGCCTGATTCGCGAATAATGTCCATAGAGCTAGGACAAACTGAATCACTTCGAATTCGAATCTGATTCAGATTAGTTTTTCGAATTGATTTGGTATTTTCGTATAAATAGCAAAGGGCCCGATATTACCTTTAATTTTTTGCGCTTAATCAAAAAAAAATATTGAACTGTTGACTTGTATTTAAGTTCGACATCATTATGCATTTTTCAACCCAGTAAAAAGCATGACATTCTGTTAGGCGTAAGACACCGGTGGATTACTCCGTCAAAGCGCGATCCGTTGGTGGTTCACGCTTGAGAAAACAAATTTTCAGAACGACTGACCGTATGACCGCCGAATTGAATGGTCCAGCCCTATTTGTGTCATTTTGACGCCGCTTCAAATATCAAGAGGATGTATTGATATCTATTGTTTTTTTTATAGATATATATTAAAACTGTTTTTGTGAACAATAAAATATTTTGATTATTGAAGAAATAAATAATACTAAAACATCGTCAAACAATTTGGCAAAAAATAAAAAATAAAATGGTTACTGTTGATAAAAATGGCGTCAATGAGAAGAAAACTGAATATCCCGGTTTTGACAAAACTGCTGATCACCGGTCTCACGACGATGAATCAGGAACCTCTGGAGAGCAGAATGAAGGAATTGTTACTGAAAGTAATGAAACAGATAATAATTCCGGTAAATTACTCTACGGAATAACAGATAACCCAGCATGGTACATGTGTATTTTACTCGGATTCCAGGTAACATTGATCATTTCAATTTAATAGTATTTTCCAATCAGGTTTTTTTCTATTTGTCAATCATGAGCCACACATGTTTAACACAAACATATTTGGATGTTGGATATTTTCAGACTGTAATACGATTCACACAAACACTGAAGTATAATATTCAAATTTTTTATTAAAAATCTATAGCTTTGATTTAAATAAAATTATCATAACCGGCAACGTGGGTTATGTTGAGGACGTCCCTTCTAGAGTCGCTGTTGATCTCACATACGGACGGTACACTGTAACAAAAACACAGTAAAATCACTACGCGTTGACGGTAATTTTATTTCAACTAGTGGGGTTGAAATAAAACAAAAAAATAATTTTTTTATTAAAGCTTTTATTAAAGTACCTGTTTTGATAGAACGCATCGAAGGTGCGATCCATCAACGGTTCATATTTGGCATGAATCACAACGCAGAAAATATCAAATTTGGATATTTTAGATGTATATTTCCGTACTTTTGTATCACAGCTCACATATTAGTATAGTAACCCCTTGCTTCATTCAATAAATTGTCTCACCGTATCTCTTATTCCAGCATTACCTGACAATGTTTGGATCAACAGTTGCAGTTCCCCTTATACTTGCTGGGCCATTGGGTATTGATAATGATAACGTTGCTAAAGGACAACTCATAAGTACAATATTTTTTGCATCCGGTATAGCCACATTATTACAAACGTTTCTCGGAACAAGGTAATTGGCCATTGATTTAAATTGTTTTAAAACTATCCATCACAAGCAGTGGATCTAGACATTTTTGGCAAAAGAGGATGGTTTGAACATTGTCCAAACAAAACATACCCTTTTTCTTGTGTAATTAATAAAATAAGGTAGAAATCGCGCCAAAGACGAAAACTTTTTGAGAAAAACAATATTTTGGGTTTGAAAAGGAAGAAAATTTCAGCTTTGCCGTTTTTGAAGCATTAAAAAGTTGCCAATATGAACTATTTTAAATTGTGTAATAAAGTGCGTCACATCTTTGATGTTGCGTCAACCAGTTTAAACTGCTAGATAATGCAGATATTTGGTTCTGCTAGTACCGACTCTAACCTGCACTGCTGGCGACGAAACGACGACGTTTACCTCATCTGGGGAGTAATTACGCGCCTTTTGCACTTCACTCGTTTACATGGTTATGATAAATTATTTTGTTTTTGTACCGTAAGGGTTAATTTTCCAAAAAAAATCGTCAATATTTTTTGGGATTTGAAATTTTTGGTTTCTCCACATATTTGTGTCCCACAGCATGTCAGAAGTATTTTGTGCACTCTTTCTTTTGTTAAGCTCGAGTCACTCATGCTTGACAAAATAAAAACCTGATTGTGTTGCACAAAATCATAAATTGGATAATTTTTCTCTATTCCAGATTACCAATTGTTCAAGGAGCCGCTTTCGCGTTCTTAACTCCGACCATTGCAATATTTCAGTCCATACCCGATATACCTATGAATGTTGACAATTCTACAAATGAAACAACTGTTGTTGCTCCAGCATCCAATCCGGCATGGAAAATACGAATATGCGAGGTATATTATGTTACATTGACGGCTGAAGCGAGTCGAAAAATTAAAATCAAATTGTGATACAATGTCACATTTTTGGGCGCTTTTCACGCGATTTTAATTTTCACCGTTTTGGAGCAAAATGCAAATCGAATTATGCCTTGTCAGTTGAAATTCGTTGTTTTTTACAAAATGGACCAAAATGGAAATTTTTTTTGTGTATTTCTGACCGTGAAAAACTGCTATTTTTTTGTTTCCGTCGACGAGTGGGATCTTGGCAAATCAACCGTGCGAGATGTGGAATAACATTATGATTCTTTATCGTATAAATTATCATTGTTATCAAAATATTCGTTTCATGTAATCAAAATCCATAACCATTTTGATGACAAATTTTTCAGTATATATATTTTTTTTAGTTCGCTCTAAGCAAGGTCGAACCTCCGCCTAAAAAGAGTCAACAAGCGGGCACTCAAATGTCTGAGAGCTTACTACACGATGTATACTAGTGGCAGCAGCAATTTAACTTTAAGTGGAAACATCCCATACAAAACTAAGCCGCCATGGTAAAGTGTAGTGAGTGGTATCTGCCCTGGGCGACGACAGAACCACCTACCACTTCTTTTAGTCCCGTTTTTGTGACTGTCCTTGTCCATTAACAAATCGCTCCTGGATAATATGTGTTTCGAGACTAATATATTTGTGCAGTCGCGAAAATGAAAATTTCATCTTCAATATTATATTGCTCTCAGGTTCAAGGTGCAATCATGGTTGCTGCTTGCACTCAGATTTTACTCGGTATGACAGGATTGATCGGGTTCGTGATGTCGCATATCGGCCCTCTCACAATCGCTCCCACAGTAGCAATGGTTGGATTGTCTTTGTTTGGAGCGGCTGGTTCGTTTGCTGGAACACAATGGGGTATTGCATTCTTGTGAGTAATGATAAGATTTAAAATCTAAAAAAATTGGAGATTGAAGAATCAAAATCAAAATCTAATATGTGATGCAAAACAATCGGATTAATTACTAATACTCAGAATAGTGTCTGTGACGCTCCATGAGTCACCGAAACTCAACAGTCAACATCACTCGTATTAGAACCAAAAGCCGAAAGTGAAAATTAGCATTTCCTTGTTGTCGGATTTTATCTACACTAAACACAGTCAGCATTTTTTCTCGACAATATTTTGTCGAGTATGAGTTACTGATGAAACGCCCCCTTCATCTGTGACTCATATTTGACAAAATAAACAACTTCTGATTGGGTAAAGGCAAACAATGATCATTCTTACTGTATACATATGATACGAATGACATTCGCGTGTTCTATGTTGAAAATGGAATATGTAAAAGTTTGCACAGTAATTTGCGAAAACGCTTCAAATTATTTTGCGGCCGCCATTGTTTTTGACAATCATTAACGGTGGCCCAGTGATTATCATGTTGGGACCGAGAGGTTAAAGAACTCGGGTTCGATTCCCGGCAAGTCCGGCGATGTAATACATGCCCAACACTCAAACCCACAGTGTAATACCTTGAGCAAGCTAGAACCGGGAAGGATCACAACTTTTCAGCAACAATAACCTCGCGCTTCTTGAAAGCATCCGCTATTGCAAGGCCTTGCTGGCCAGGGTGATCCGCCCCACAAAAGTGGCCACAAAAGTAATTCCAAGTATTGCATTGGTGTTCTTAATTGCGTTGATGTTGTTAATACATTGCCTTCGAAATAAAGGATATCAACAATCGGTCAGTACATTTACCACATCATCGGTTTCATTTTGAAAAATTTTGGATCCCAGCTGAAAATAGTCTTCATGAGCCACAAATGAAGAGGCATGAATAACTATACATATATATAAATCATAATTGTTTTTCAGGACAATCACGCTCATCATATTATTTTCTCTCAACATTTGAGAAATGTCGAAGTCCCGTTGTTTTATTATGCAAGAGGTGAAGGATGGAAGAAAATAAAAGTCAAAATTTTCACTTTATTCCCGGTAAGACAATATTGATATTTACTCAGGAATTTTTTTAGGAGATGCCAGAAATCGTTAAATCGTTCCCAGCAATTCCCAACAACGAAATTCTAAACGGACAATAGTAAGGAAAATGAACCGATATTGTAAGAGTTGTGAGTTAGTTCTATTTGCTCTGAATAGAGAAAAAAATTGAGAGAAGGGACTCTCCGCCATTTCTCAGAATTTCGGAATAGTCTAGACGGCGCGTTATTAGTCCCTATTTTGATATTACATTACTCCAAACTGATGAGGGATAAAGATAACATGAAGACCCTTTTAATTTCGATTTTTCATCAGAATAATGGTTCAAATCAACTGAAATACTCTCTGATTCTTGCATTTTGCCTCCTGCAACATGAAGCATGTTAGGGATTACATCCCTCTTTTTTAATTTTACCGGTTTTATTTATGTTGCTTATGGTGCAACAATTATTTTCATATTCTTCTATTCCTCAACAGGTTTAACAGAATATATGAATTTTTATCGCCACTCATTAGAATGTATGATCTTGCCGCTTCGACGGGCCTCGGCCGAAGTTATTACATCTTGGGTTCAGTAGTGGGCATAGATTTGTGAGTCAGACTCCCCGGGGCTAGAACCCGGTATCTTCAACCTGCTACGATGTGTTTTCGTAAATATTATAACTTATATTTAGGTTATTCTGGCAGTCCTTTTGGCTTGGATCTTCTGTGCTATTTTGACTGCTGCTGGAGCTTTTCCGTCAGATTCCACTGGATATGGATACAAAGCTAGAACTGATATACGAATTGCTGTTTTAAAAGAAGCAGCATGGTTCCGAGTTCCATACCCAGGTTAGCGAATCCTGTTTTTTCTCAAATAATAAAATGCAGATATTTTCCCATTTAACAATCGATTTGATTATTCAAACTTTCAATCGTGTTTCAAAATTTTGTGATTTCACAGACTGAATCGAACTTTTCATTCTATTTTACTCGGTGATACCGACTTCATTTGTACCCAATCAAAATTGTGCTTATTTTGTTAAGCATGAGCCACAGATGGATCGCGTCGTGTCGACGCGATCCATCAGTGACGCATGCTTAACAAAACATGTTTGGACAACTTTTTCTTATTGGTGTTAGCCTTTTTAAAATAGCAGTCAGGGTCGATTTGTGAAATTGCCCTTCTTAAGTGAAATTTTGAATTTTTCTCAACGCTATTCTAAAAAAGTTCAATTTCAAAATTTCCCATGCCTAATCTGAGTAATTCGCGAGATTACATGTCTGCAATTTTATCATCTTTCCAATTCGAGATGTTTTCAAGGATTTAAGAGACAATATTGAGGTCAGGAATATTTAGTTCAGGAAATAAGTCAATATTTGACTTTCAACCTGAACATGCTGACGCCATGACCTTGAACTTCGCTTCAAGGTCATTACCCCTGACTTTCACTGACAACATTGTATCAGATATCACCGATAACGTTATTTTCAAACGAAATTACACTTAATCGATCATTAATACGCTTGAACTTTTGAATAAATTCAAGGAATCGCATTACTTTGCATCCTATCTTTCAGTTTGTGTCAAATTGAAAAAAAAAAATATGGCCCAATTTTCAAAATTGAAAAAAGTTTTGAAATTTGACCAGACAGAAGTTATTTTTTTAAGCGCGAGTCACCGACGGACGACACCTTGGCGGCGCGATCCATTTGTGACCTATACTGAAATGATGTTTAGGAAAAACATTTCTAATAGGGAAATGAAATCTTAAAATTTTGAATTAGACGTTTTCCCAAACTCAGTCAATTTTTTTTGTTCATACATGCCATGCTTTTGTTAAACTTGAGTCACACTAACGAATCGCGCCGCAGAAACGCGATTACATTTATGCCTCATGTAACAAAATAAATACTCCGTCGTCGAATAATAGAAATGAATATTTGAAGCACCTGAATCCGAATCCAATCAAATATTGAATGTAAAAGTGGGATTCTTTTATTCAATATCAAATAGATAGTTGTCTACTTAAATAATAGTACATGAGCACAGTGACGGATCCAGAAAAAAAACTGAGGCGGTTAAATATTTTTCAAAATTCAAACAATAGTGTATCTAAAATCAAAAAAGAAGCGCGGCGCATTTTTTTTAATAAAGGAACCGGAAACAATATTTTTAAGATCGTAATAAAAGAATTCAATCAGCAAAATATTAATCTCATATTAAAAGCGAAATAACACACGATACACAATATTAGTCATGAAAGGAAGATTGCGCGCGAGAAGCTTGCGAGAATTTCGATATTTTTTGTAATTTAACTTAAATAACCATTCAGAAATTTACTGCGTTTTTTATACTTCTTATTTTTCCGAAAAGTGTTGGGTGGTGGCACGTCCCTAGGTGCTCCCCCCCCCCTCCTCTGCATCCGTTACTTCATGAGCATACTTGTCATTTTCAAATTCAAAAGTGGTAATTGGTTTTGTCACTAGTAGGTATCACTCACTACACTGTACGAAATGTTAATTCAAACATGCATGGAACATTTTTTGCTAGCAGTGCATTGCCTTTCTATTTTCTTCAGTTCTTTGAGCGTTTGTCGGTTAATTACTTTCGGGAGTCGCTTATTTTTTTGCTTTAAACCAATATCAACTTAAAAAAGAATTACAAATATTGCGGTCTGGTCTGTATAAACCACAGAATTAGTTTGCGTTTCAAATTTAGCCGAATCATTCAATCCTTCTGCTGTAAATTTCTTGTAAAACATGAACCCTGTCGCGTCGAATTGGTCCGATATATCAATCAGAAATTTCATTGTGTTAAGTATGAACCACAGATGGAATCATGCTTAAGAAAACGTGTTCGATCAAAACGTAGGCGTCCGACCACTCGCCGACCGAAAAAAAAATCCCAAAAGGACCTTCAAGTCGCTTTAAAGTCTCATTAAAGCCAGTGAAAGCTTTTTTTGTCTAAACTGTTTTCTCACTACTAGGGTAGTTTTCGATATGTTTCATAGTGATATCCAATAAAAATGCTAATTTCCAGGGTATATTCTTTGCCTGCGGTACACGTCATAACGTTTTATTTTGGCCTCTAAGATTTTGCAATTTTTTTACCCTTCTCTTTTTCAGGTCAATGGGGATTACCTACTGTATCAGTGTCAGCAGTGTTGGGTATGATCAGTGGAGTATTGGCATCTGTAATCGAATCTGTTGGTGACTACTACGCATGCGCAAGAATGTGTCAAATTTCTTCTCCGCCTAATCACGCAGTCAACAGGTATAGCATCTCGTTGAGTTTCGAAGACCGAGTCAATTGCTCGACTCGAGTAAAATTTTAAATAACTTGACTTGAGTCAGCCCCTTAGCAAAAAAAACTCGAAAAGTCTTCGACTTGACAAAATTGCAGACGCGATTTGACCTCGGACTTGAGAAGAATTTGCAACTTGAAGGTACAGTGGCTCGAGTTGACTTGACTTGGGCCTCGTACTGAAATGACTGGTTCACAAAAATGGTATCGTTTCATTTTTATTAGAAAGCATTCGTTCAGGTACTTATCAATTTACGAGGTTTGTCTCCTAAATTGGTCTACTCACCGTTTTATCTTGTAATAATTTGAGTAGGCTCTATTGAACTGGAATCATAATTTGACGTTTATGACTTGATGAGGTTGACCCACTAAATAGGTTGTCAGTAAAAATGTTCAATATAGGACTAGATTAATCATTTTACGTTTGAAAATATTGACGAGATGACCCTATCAGAAACCTTGTTTTGTCAAGCATACGCCACAGACGGACCACGCCTAGGCGATGTGGTCAATCAGTGGCCCATACCTAACAAAACGTGTTTGGGGAAAAACTTTTTTGTTAGAGTGTGCGGAAATCCGTGTTCGGCGTCGCAGAGCGGTCGTACATGACCGCCTCGGAGCAGAATTCCTATTCAGCTTGCACTACCCACACAGCATTTTTGTCAAAATAAGTTTTACTGCACATCAAGTGTAAAACATTCCATATAAAACAAAACCAATAAAGTAATGCGCGTGCAGCAAGTAGCATTTGTCCTGGGCGACGGCAACACCATTTAGCTCTTCTTTGTTCCTTTCATTCGCCTCTTGCGAACGCAAGGGTACACGTTAGGGTAATTCTCGGTGTTCATTTTTAATTACATTTCCGTTTAACATTGACATTCGTACTTGGTATGCCTTATGAATCTGTTTCCTAATCAATTGGAATCTGAACTGTTATCATCAAGCGTATTTACAATTCAATTAAAATTGCTGTAAATTTTTCGTTATAATTTATTCACCTGTATCTGTTTTTTTGTTATCAGAGGGATATTCATGGAAGGAATCGGTTGCATTGTTGCTGGCGCCCTCGGAACAGGAAATGGTACTACGTCATATAGTGAAAATATTGGAGCAATTGGTATTACGAAGGTAATCATGATTAAATACTTCCGACAGTGTGATTATTTAAATATATATATATAAATGAACATTGTTTAGGGGACATGGTAACAAGACCCACCTCACCGACCAAACAAAAAATGCACAATGCCTTTTTAAGTGTTTTGAGACGTTGAAATATTTCAATATTTTGCGCGTCTTTTACTTGTAATAGTTATCTACAATAAAAGTTGTTCAGTTCAGTTTAACCCTTTTAACTTTTGAGCAAATTTCTTGCTTCTCAAATCTCGTTATGACGGGCTAATTTGATTCCAGAAATTTTTCAAATCTTGCCCAACGCCCCCACCCCACCCCTTTTTTTAAGATTCTGACTGAGCCACTGCAAAAAATGTACTGAAACACGGCCTATCCGCCAATCAGAAAACTGAGCTAAATCATGTTTTGACAAGCATGGGTTACTGGGGGATCTCGCCTCTCGTGACTGAAAAAACAAAAAAAATTAATTATTATCTTATGGTGAAACGCCTAAAATTAAAACAGATTAATTTCCGGAGCATGGTTATCTGATTGATTCTGATAACGGTAGTGATTTATTACTCAATGTTATTTTTTTTCCTCCAGGTTGCAAGTCGTCGTGTTGTACAATTCGGTGCCGTTATCATGTTGATCCTTGCTGTTATTGGAAAATTTGGTGCATTATTCGTAACTATTCCTGATCCAGTTGTTGGTAAGAAAAAACTCTTAAAGTACATCAAACTATTTTAATCCCTCGTTAAGTTTTTCAATCCCCAATAAGACATATACTGTAACTTCACTATAACATCTCAATTATGTTTGGGAGATTCATTTTTGCTGGTAATGCGTTTTATGGTAGCTTACGAAGAGGTTCCGTTGGTTGGTTTCTTTTGAGCGCTGGTTCCAGCCTGGCTTGAAGCAAACTTGAACAGACAAATTCAAATCTTTCCGAATTACCAATCAGAAATTGCGTCAATTGCGAGACACGTGTATTAGCAGTCTTCAGATTTTTTTAAAAACGTTTACAAACGGGTTCACCACTGGGGTTTTCTCTAGCTTTACTTGCGTCTCTTACGATTTATTCTCACTCACCATTATTAAATCATACAATTCACTCACTTTCCATATCAAATTCTGAAATATCTAACATAATTATTGTCTTTCTTTTTTAAACAATCATCGAACATAACAATCACGCCGTTTTTCGTTGGAATTGACTTCAGTAGATTGGAAAGCTAATGGGAGAAGGCAATTGATAGCCACTGTTATATGAAAATGCTACAAAGCGTACATAGCTATGTAGCTCTGTGCATTAAAGTGTAACTTGCTTCCACTAAAATGGGGATACCGACAATTAAACGTCCGATTGAGTTAATTAGGCAAATGAATATTTACAACATCCTATTTCTATCAGGCGGAATGTTCTGTGTTATGTTTGGAATGATAACAGCAGTTGGTTTATCAAGTCTTCAATTTGTTGATCTCAATTCATCAAGAAATCTACTGGTTATCGGATTCTCAATCATAATCGGACTAATTCTTCCTAATTGGGTATCAGCAAATGAAGAATTATTTGACACCGGTAAGATAATATAAATTATATATACATATTTAACTTCGATACTTTCAAAATCCTAACTTTCAAAATAGTCATATTGATGATCTTGTAAGACTTTTTTGTTTAAAAGTGCTATAATAGTAAGGCCGATACTGAACTTTGTGCCGGCACAGGCATTTAGTAAGTATTAAAAATAAAAATGCTGAAATTATATCTAAATTGGTAAAAGACGACGTCGCTGTGAAAGCCCAAAAATAATTATGCTATGGTATATTAGATGAGCTAACACACCTATGCAAATGCCGACAACCTGGTAAGGTCGATACCGATAATACCCGGTATTAGATTCAAACAAGGTTGACTGATATGAATATAATAGCTATATATATATCTACATGTTATTTTGTACAGGGATTGTTGAACTTAATCAAGTGATCTTAGTTTTATTAAAAACCGGTATGTTTATTTCTGGAATTGTCGCTTTTATCTTGGATAACACAATACCGGGTAAGTGAAATAATCTTCTGGACAACAATGGTATTTCTTAAGATTCAAATTAGTGACTGTTAAAAAATTATCAAAAATCGTTTTATATCTTTCAAAGTTGAGATTGCATGTGATTTTATAGAACACGAGTCACAGATTACGCGCTCCATCAGTGACACGTTTTAAACAAATTAACAATTGAAACGTTAACATAATACTGATTTGCAATTTTGAACATATTGAATTCTGACTTATTAAAGAACAATATCTGGAGAATTTGTAAAATATTGCTACTAAATTCAAATCACATACCCGAATATCGAAACCCAAAACTATGGAGTGGTAAAAGCAGAATGGGGCAAATGAATTCGATGGAATATAAAGAATTTATAATATTATTTGCTTAATTGACGCTTTGGCAGGAACTGACGAGGAACGGGGTTTATTAAAATGGAAACAAAGAACAAGCACATTAACTGCCGGTGATGACGATGAGGAAGATAGGACAGAAGAGTTTGATTTACCAGGTATGGATTCAACTCTTATTTTTTTATTATAAAAACGAGAATTCCTGTAATTCCCGTGAATTAATTAAAAGGTATTGGCGCCAAGATCAGCAACTGCAGAAGAAAACATTCCATTTATATCACTGTCATCACATCACTGTTCACATTCGTGTAACAATTACGACATTTGTTACGTCCATTTCAGGTCCATGCAGTCAGAGATTGTATTCAATAAACGCATTCAGATATGTTCCTATCTGCCCTCCATTCCGCAAAACTCGTCATGAAAATCTTCAAATGAGTATCAGATATTCTAAGAAACCACGAACAAGAAATGGAAATTCAAAACAAGATACGATGGACATGGCTGTTGTAGACTCCGGGGACGCAGTATAAAAAGAATATTTTAAATGTTTAAAATTATGTTTGGACTAAGATGGTCAAATGACGGATTGACCTACTGAGACTTGACTTCATAAATCCTTGAGGTCGTGGTTACAATTGTCAAAAGAGGTGACATATTGTCATCCTTGGTTACATAACAATTGTCGTGGGTTGTGACGTATTGTCATATCCGGTTTACATAACAATTGTCGTGGGTTGTGACGTATTGCCATCCCTCGTAACACAACAATTGTCGTGGGTTGTGACATATTGTCATCTCTTGTGACATGAGGTAGCCGACCCTCCCCCAGTATCCACTCGAACTTTGACATTTTAGAACAAACCCAGGTGGGCAACTTTTTTATCCAAAGATGTTTTGTTAAACATGCTTGGTGAATCAGGGCTGCTAACCCTATGTTCACCGAGACTTCTTTCCTAAAGTCATTTGGCGTTTCCACAGTGGCGGTTTAAATGCGAATCCTGCTTGACACATCAACATTCAAATTTTTTTGGGTTTTTTCCAATACCAGGGTTATCTCAGTGAAGGGCCATTGATGAATTGCATTCAATTCACTCGTTCACCACGAGAGGGGGAGATTTTGAAATTTTGGGTTTTAGTCAGAAAGTATGTACTCTCGCAATTTGACTAATTTGATCCGTTGATGTACGTTAAAGAGCAAAGATACAAGTTTTTTTTGTCTGTCGTAAACTTGGCAAAATTTTTGTAGTTTTTTCTTAAATAAATATTCTTAGATTTCTTTCGTTTGTATAATTATCTTGCTGCCATTTTTAAAAATTTTTGTTATTTGTTTTTCAGTAATACTTTTGTTTTCCAAAATTTTCAATGTAAAACAGTAGTTTTATAATAACGATATGTAATTACCGAAACAGATCCCCTCACTTTCTCAAACAAAAAACTAAATTGATATTGCATTCATGTGAGGATTTTACTTTATTACTGTACTTTGGCTTTTTTGCTTTTTGAGAAACTTTGATTGCTCATTTGATTGTTTTCATACTAATAGATTTTCTGTCTTTCGCCAGATATTGGATTTATTACGCTCATAATGGGGTATTGATCTACAATGAACTTTTAATTTACATAACCATGAAGTATTGCCCTGACAAACGGAACGTGTGGACAGTTTTGTATGAGGGCAATTCCGTGGAGTGGGAGCCATTTAGTGTGAGGGTCATTTCGTCTGAAGGCGATTCTTTTTATGGACAGTTATAGGTTAGAGCAATACAACTATGGGTGTGCAAAATCGAAGCATTTGGGATTCGAATCTATTTCGGACATCAAAATTTTGAAATTTATATCTTATATTTAAATTTCACTTTGTTTTACCTGTTTCTGTTTTCTACCCGGTAACAAAAGTTCAGTGAAGGTATATTTTGTTGAGCATGGGACACTGATGGGTCGCGCCGTGAAGTCGCGGGCCATCTGTGGCTTATGCTTAAGAAAATAGGTTTTCCTATGGGGTATGACCGATTCACGACTGATTCGAGAAATCCGTGCCTCGAATCGATCCGACGCTCCAAATTGCTCAGCCCCAATTACGACGTGTGTGTAATTCTGCTCTATCCAATGCGATTGAGCGGGAACAATCGCGCTGGAGACTCCTGATCCAGCAAATCAAAACTTGCTTTTCTGCCCAAAATTGCACTTCGAAAATATAACTACAGATTAAAATCTTGGGCATCTTCAGTTGTTGAATATCTCAAATGATACAACGATTCTTAAAAATGAATAAGCATCGGTGACGCAATATGTCTGTGACTTATACTTATTCATCCATGTTTCAACCTGCTACTATGATTATGCCTTTTATTCACAAGTTTTTCTTGCAAAACGGTGAGTAATTTCAAAGGTTCAAATTTATTAATTCTGTACAAAAATCTTGTTTAAAGGCAAGTGTGTCAACATCACAGGTGCGGACTTTAGATATTAGTTCGGACCAAATATATTTTCTGCGTGTCGTGAGAGGCAACTAACAGAAAACAAAAAAAAAGGTTTTATCGTTTTACTCTCGCCCAGAACAGATACCTCTACTGTACTCTAATATAGAGACTCAGTCTTCTTCAAGCAAAAGATGGATGCCCGATTAGTTCAATCAATGAAAGCGTTAGGGATACGCTTCAAACTATACTATTCTTTGATCATCGTGACGTAGGTTCACTGGACACTTAGGAGTTGTACGGTGGTTCACGTAGACGCTGCTTACGGCTCCGCCAACCACGTCCATGTAAAGGAAAACTGAGTAAAAGATTAGAGTCAATACGATTCGGAACTGGTGTCCGCATGGCAGGTTCGTCATATGGCCGTAATTTCGTTATTCATTCATATCGAGTGAGTAAAGTAGCACAAGTTTACGATTCAATAGCTGTAATTTTACGTTTCCGAAATACTAAACCGTTTTGTTAATGAGAGTTTAATACCACGTATGGACCGTTGATAGACTCGCAACTCGGTGGGGCGTTCCACCAACAGTCCGTAATTGGTCGAAAAAGTCGGTTTAATAACACCAAAAAATTGTGGTCAAAGAACTTTGATTTTTGTTCCATTTACCGTATATAAAAGAATTGTACTTAACAACATGCAATTGATGTCAAGAATATCAAAATAAAAATGGTGGGATCGAAATGGTGCTTTTGTTGTTCGAGAAGAAGAAAGAAATATTGTGAAGAAGAAGAATATGAACGACGTAAAAAACGAAAAGTAAGTGTTTTTGTAGTCTTTATCGGTATTAAAATTCCGATTTCGATGGTAAATTATGATAATGATGAAATAAACTATAAAATTAATTTTATACAAATCAAATTTTCATGCCTCTATTATCGCGCAATGAAGAAGTTGTTTATGGTTTTACCCGTGGCAGATAACAATCAGTGCACTTTAATATAGTCGCTCACATCTTTATGGAAAGTTGGAAAAGAAAAAATAATATTAGTTCACCCTTAAATCACCCGAGTGGTGGCTAGTGCTGGGCAATTCGATGTGGAGATTCGAAGCACAATTTATTTGAATCAATAGTAGTGAATCGTTTGGAGGAACAAAGACCTGCTAAATGAACTAGAGTTTTCATTTTTGACGAGAAAATGCGATCGGTAAAATTTGACCAAAATCGATTATATTTTTTCGTCAAAATATGAAAATTGTTGCTCTTACATGAAGTGTAAATTGAAAACACACAATAAAATATAAATTTATTGACTTTCACAATGGAGACCATTTGTAATACCAGAAAATGGGGAAAAATTGTTATTTACATGGAATTAGTGATTCGATCCGCTTCGAAAGAAATATTCCAATGTAAAGGAATCGGTTTTGTCCAGCCCTGGTGGCGGATCTTCCGTCAACTGGCCATTTATTGGATTTTATAGTTAAAATAAAATTGCTGTTAAAAATTGACGACTTTGGTGCATTTTTATCACATCTTTATATTATAAGTACGGCTGGGCAATTAGATTCGGTAATTCGAAGCGATCCGAAGCACAACTTATCAGAATCAATCTTAAATCATCCATATGAACAAAAACTTGCTAAATGAAGTAGAATTTTCATTTTTAACGACAGAATGGCGTCGATTTTGACCAAGTTTCACAAAAACCGATTGTATTATGTCGTCAAAATATGAAACTTTTCAGTTTTCGACATCGAGCGTGGATCGAAAATACATTTCGTCGAAGTCTGTCAATATGTTAATATTGGTAATTCGTGATTATAAATTTCATGATTTTCTGATACGATTTATAATATTAAAATTTGCATATTTGTTATTTATGTGGAATTAGTAATTCAATCGGATTCGAATAAATGACTGAATCAAATTCGTATTCCAAATGATTTGGTTTTGCCCAGCCCTATCTGAAAGGTTCTTACCGAAGCCGAGGTCCAATACGTTTTCTTTCGTATGAGAATTATATAGGTTTCCGTAAGATTCTAATTGAAGTTCATGTAGAAACACGTTTCATGATGCTTGTATACTAGATAAATAACTTTAAAATGCATTATCAATTAACACACCAAACTTGTCTTAATTATCGTTTTTAGAAACGTATGCGCATTTCCAGAAGACTGAAGTGGATAGTAAAGCGAGTTATGTCGGTAAGTATAAATATTTCGCCTGCACGGTGGCTCAGTCGGTTAAGCGCGATCGCATTGTCCGGAAAACCGATGGTTCGATGCTTGACCGTTTCACCACCGAGCGTGCCCTTCAGCAAGACACTTCGCGGGTAGCTGTAACATAGAACAGATACACAATCACTACAAAGTACGTGCTTAACGGTTGTGGGGTATAAGCCCCTGGTAGGTTCACGGACAGGCTATAGTAAATAATAAAAAAAATAACAATTGTGTTCCTCTGTCCCACGTGTACTTTAAGAATGTTATTTCTATAGTCACCCATCTAACACCCTGTAAAACCCATATGGGAGAACAGGAATAATTTTGCACCCTGCGTTTAGTGGTGGGTTTAGATTGATAAGCCGGAATAATTTTTTCTCCTTTTTGTATATCAGTCATATTTCTACAAATAACATATTAAAAAACGGAAATAATACTGTGAGTCATAACATTTAATTGATGATATCTACTCGTTTCGTGAAAAATGAACTACAGCTAGTAAGGATATTATGTCTAATATTTGATAAAATCATCTCTCTTACAGCAACATTTCTTCTGTCTTCCTCACGATATTCCATGTTTGGAAAATGCTAAATTTGATTCGTTATCAATGGACGTGAACGTTGATGATTTTGCTCATGATAGTTGGGTTGAATCAGAGACATCAGAAAATGAGAAAGCTACTGGAGATGATGGAAATGTTCTAAGTTAATTTAAAATTTCAGTTGCTGTGTTTATATTGTTACTATTGTGTCTGCGTGTTGCGATCGTATCGAGTAACATGGCACAATTGACCAAAATCGATTGTATTATGTCTTTAAAAATGAAAATTCCACTTCATTTTGCAAGTTTTTGTTGCCATGGCCAATAAATGACTGATTCGAAGCAACTTTGCTTCGAATTACCGAATCGAATTGCCCAACCCTGTTTGTGTCGTTGACTGACGCAACATTATTCGAGTATAATAGAATTCAAACACAGTTTTCAACACATTTCTACAACAATTGACCAAAGATTTCGAACCTCGCTCGAAATGTGTAGAGTGAAGTTGCTGGTACTACATCTTTTAGTGACACTTTGCTATAAAGTGGCCGTTGGTTGCTTCATTTTGGGCACTGCACTGTATGTGTTATCGACACTAGAAATATTGTTCACCATAAGCTCTTACTGATCCTTGATCCACAAGTCAGAAAAAATATGTCAAATCATGTTTTGTTAAGTATGAGTCACTGATGTATCGCGCCGATGAGGGGCCGTCCAACTGTGTTTCATACTTGACAAAATAAAATTTTTGATCGGGCTTGCTCAAGATAACCCCCTCAACCGAAAGATTGGAGTAAAAACTTGATGCTTAATATATGCTTTCATCCCGATGGTGTTAATCAATACACACTTGCGTAAAGAAAATAGCCCCTCTCGTTCTTGAAGAATTCTTTTTTGTTTTTCCTCAAGCGTATGCACCACATGCTAACCCGCAAACGGATAGAACATTGTCACACAGGTGCATTGTATTTTCCCGCTTCAATGCAAGAATATTATATATATATGAATATATAAAACTGAAAAGGGAAAAGGTATGTAATCAGGTACCTTGTTCCTAGATCTGAGCAAACTCAAATGATTCATAATTCGAATTTTATTTGGATTATTTTTTCGAATAGGATCGAATCACTAATTTCATATAAATAACAAATATCCCACTTGTTCTATTACAACTTGTCTCCATTATGAAGAATCAAGAAATCCAATGTATTTACAGTATCTAATAATCCATTTTCAATTCCCTATAACAGTCTTTAAGAGCAACAATCTTTTTCATATTTTAACTAAATACAATCGATTTTGTTCACATTGACCAAATTCGATTGCATTTTGTGAAAATTTCACTTCATTTCTTCCTAGAAACGATTCACTATTAATTCGAATATTTATTTTATTCTTCGGATCGATTAGAATCACCGAATTAATTTGCCCAGCCCCACTCGTTACCTAGCTATTCCCTATCGAGCGTAATCAAGAAAAATGGAAGAAGTGTATTTTTTGCTGCAAAATTCAACACTTTAGTCGATGGGCTATGCAAATAGTGAGATAGCGATTATTATAATGCTCTATACTACAATAAACCAACCAACGATCATGCAGCTCAACAGATATGCAAAGCGATATACAAACGGCAAACTAGCCATAAGCACTCAACATTTCACATATAACTGGACGGCTTATGGACTGCGGTTATAATGGCTAATTATAGACTGTTGGTTGAATGCACGCCAAGTTGATATTCAAAAACTCCATAATTGACATAAACCTTATCCACAAGGTGGTTTTGATTTGCAATACCTGCAAATGACCAGCAAATTTACTGCACTTTCGTCACAGTGTGATTTGAATCCAGTTTGATCCGAACTTTCTCCAAGAAAATAATCGTTAATCGGAAAACACTGTTTAACCGGTATCTTAACTCAAAACCCACTTCAAAGCCATGCAGCAATTTTGATTTATCAAGCATAAGCCACAGATGAACCGCGCCTTCAAGGCGCGATCCATCAGTGACTCATACTTAACAAAACATGTGAGTTTGAGTTTTTTTTCAACTGGCTTTTACATGATGGTCATCTATGTACCACCAAGTTGGTAGTTGATACGTCTCGTCCGAGTTTGTTTGTAGCAATGCAGATGTATCTTCCAGTATCATCATAATTTGCGTAAGTTAGAAGAAGAGTGCCATTATTTGCAACAAAATATTTTGCACGACGTGAGCTCCCCCGAAAAATTGCCTGGAATGAAATATTAGAATATATGCTATATTTTGGCAACAAACTAAATGAAATTTTGTCATGTTAATTTTTTCGTTAATAACGCTGACAAACGAAATTTCATATTTTATTTCTATGACTATATTCCTGAATTTTAATAAAATTCGTCAGATAAATTGATGGTAGATACGTTCTTCACATCTTGATCGAAAAAGATTTTCATTCAAAAGATTTTTGCAAAAGTTAAATTTGCAGTTATGGCGTCGTAATTTGAAATTCATTTTTTTCTAATTTTGCGATCGCTCCTCCCCCACCACACATAAAGATTTCAAATACGAAACTGAATAGGACAGAGGACGAAGGTCTGCCATTAACAGGAAATGTATACGAGCATCAGGTTTTCAATGGATCGTAGAGGAGATAAAAAAAATACGACTATTCTCACTTGATTTGATCTCAGTGGTTTGTTGTTGGGCAAAATCCACTTGAAAGTAGGTCTAGGTTGTCCGCGAGCGATACAAGATAGTTTTATATTTCCTCCGTTTCTCACTCGCTCTGTTCTGCGTTTTTGACCAAGAATAACTGGCGGGCATGTAGTTACCTAAAATAAGTACCCGAGAAATATTTGGTCAAAACTTTAACCAATCAAAAAGCTTGTTTTGTTAAGTTTGAGCCAGAGATGATCGTGTCTCATAGAGGCAATCCATCAATGAACATCCGTCCATCCGTCAAACCACGATCTATTTGTGTCACATTCTTGAAACACAGATATCATCATCTCTGGACGATGATAAAACAATCTACCCTTCTTTGTTACCTTTTACTCGCCTCTTATTACAAGCAGGAAATAAGTTGATGCAATTCTAAAGCACGCACACAGCCACCAACTTACCTGTAATCTCACAATTTTCGTTTTTGTCCCAGCTTTATTAGTTGCTTTACATTTGTATATTCCTGATTCTTCGGGACGAGTTTGTGATATCGATAAACTCCCTCCTCTTCGTACGTGTATTCTAGTAAAGTGACGTGGTTTTAGGTCGAAATATCGAACATTTGTTTCTATGGATTTTAAATCTTGCAATTAAAAAGGATTTGGGAATTGTATTTGATGAAAGATAAATTTATAATAGCGATGTGGTAAAAAATGTGAATACTACAAAACGTACGGCCTGTTATGTAACTATTGATCTGTTACTCAGTGTTTTCTGAAGGTTTTTCTGATTCTCGGGATCAAAACGAATGTCATGATCAAAAAGCCGGTAGTGTGTATAGATGAAATTGCTTCAGACGGAGAGAGCACGAGTATATTTTCAGCTTATGTTTTTTTTTTTGTTTCGTTAAGGCAGTAAAAATAAAGTACCTTCCATGTCTTTCTCGTTCCTGCAATATGTGACCACTAGGTGTCTCCCATGATATTTCAGGTTTTGGTTTCCCGGTGGCTGAACACTGGATCATTACTGACTTCTTGTAGTTAACATCGATGTTCTGATATGATTTGCCAAGTAGTTTTGGAGCATGTGCAGAGAGGTTTAGGGTCACATAAGATAAGTATTCGACACTGCAAAATGAATAGTATAGAAAGTTTCAATTCAAAAGTCACTACATCCACATAAAAACTTTGCATGAAAATTTGCTATGAGAGTTTGCACTTCACTAATTTTGAATATGCTGTTAATGCCCATGGAGCCAGGAACATAAACTGACATGGCCTGCTATTAAATGTTCAATTGTTGGGCAGTTTTTGTGATGAAACGGGGGTGCAAAACCTCGGCGGCATGTGACTAATGCAAAAATATATCCATTTATCCTTATTCAATTCAATTCATCAATTCTTAAGTGACTTCATCAGACTAAACATTCGAACGAGATTTCGCACTGAAGAACGTTATTGCCAGCTATAAGGCTTTTTGTACATAAAACGCCCTTTGTTGAATATTGTCAAATATTCCATTTTACTCCCATTCCGTATTTCATTTTCTTCCATTGGAGGCTATTTTTAAGTTGTATGATTACTTGAGTAGCTAACATCAAGCCGGTTTGACGCGTCGTGATTCGGCGCGTGTTAAATTAGTTGCATTGAATTGGGTTATATGTTTTTATTTCAATGAACTTGAGAACGTTAAGAAGTTCGAAACGCGTTCCAGTCATAGGAAAAAAATTATGTATTTAAATTAGTTGGAAACTTCAACAGAAGTCTTTTTTAAATATTTTAAACTTTCATTATTAGCATCATTACTGTTACCATCGAAATGTTGCTGTGCATTCAATAACGTCATGACGAATTTTTTTTTGCTAGCAAACATCAAAGTACAATCATACTTATCTGCCATTTCTGTTCCAGAACATTCGTAAAATCCTTCATCTTTGGAATCAAGCGTTCTTAGTATCAGAGATCCGTTCATATGGATAAATTGCCTCAAATCTGATGAGAATATTTTGTGGGGTCGAGTCAACCTCTTTCCTGAAATATTTGGAAACACTTAGTCTTTTATTTTCGAAAATTTTAAAGAATTCACAGTTTTATTATAAACTATCTTAGTAACGTTTAATACGGAAGACGCCAAAGATTATAAGATCCAATTGCTGATGTAACTGATCCATTCTTAATTTTGAGGAGTCTCTCATAGACATGAATATTAAGATGCACTTGTAAAGTTCAGTAAAAGTATATATATATATGGAAATTATTTCTATAATAGCTGTAATTCTGATTACATGGTCTAAAAAGCGTTTACACGTTATTTGATTGTTTCTCATAGTATAAAAAACATCATCGACATTTATTTGAACATATCTGAGATGTCCGTTAGTAACGTAATTGCATTCATAAGTTATCGATCGCCACAAAAAATATTGAGACTAACAAAAGCTGTTAAGAGAAAGATTGAGATATTTTGTTCACATTTCCTTATAGTGTGGAATTTTGCCGAACGAGCCTTATGTAATTTGCATGAAAGAGTATGAAAATCATTTTTGTCAGCCATTTTCATTTTCCTCTTTTTTGAAAATTAGTCTGTGTGAGTTGTTTTTATCCACTTGGATCCGCCACCAAACTAGTGGAATCCGATTACCAGCGGACCTTTTGTAATTTATACCCCATACCTCTGTACAGTATTTTTTACCTGATGGAAGCGTCCACTTGAATGTCCACAGTGATGACAGCATTTCATTGTGATCAGGTGGCAGACAGGGCAATACAGTGTTCAATCCATATTCTGCCTGCACTTCTGATCTGAATAGAAATGAGATCGTGATTTATTTTTTAATAGAGTTGTAAATTACATTTGAAAACAGATAACTTTTGTCACCCTCATTCATATTTGGTTATTATGTGTTTCAGATCGTTTATATCGATCATTTTAAATTGATTTATGTCACAGCACAATCATGATATCTAATAGATTAATAGACATGCAATATGACATAAATTAGCCAAAAACTTTGAATTTCCAGGAGTTAAATACACAATTATCACCAAGTTGACGCTTGAATTGTGAGAAAAATATGCAATGATCGAATTTATCAATTTAATGTCCGCGTTTTCTGGTTTATCAGGTCCTAAATCTAAAATTATAAACCCAATAACAATTTAACATAATAATTGACAGCTGCCATTGATCGAGTGATATGATCCGTATTGTCATTTCTTGAAGAATTTACGAAGATAGTGTTTTGTTTTGTACTTATACTTCAAGTACACCGCAGAAGGGGGTCAAAAATCAATTATAAAAGAGATTGATTAAACGAGTATATTTTTCTTACGAGAAAGTGTATAAAATACTATCTCTGCTCATGGGGGTTTCGAAAGTAGCTTCTTCAGTTTTGGCTGATGACAATAGTACAGGTGTTTGCATTTGCATCGTATCTGAAGTACTTTTCCCGGGATCCATAGAAAAATCCTCGACTTGTGCATTTTCCCGACGTCACTTTTCTTGTTGAAACAGTTTTGTTTACATAGCTAGCAGCATATGTACGCTTGTTGGATGATTTCGTACTTTCAGTTTTATATCGTCTGCTCGCATGTTTTGTGCTTCCAGTGAATGGTTCGCGTCTTCTTTCGTTGTCTTGATTGCTTACGTAACTTAAGTGACTCGGAGATGGAGATGAGGCGTGATCGATCACAGATGTATTTTTAATATCTATTCGATACTGATCAATAGACTGTTGTGATTTGTCTGAGTTACTTTGCTCTGGGGGTAGAATCTGATCCAAATTATTTTGATGTGGAATACTACTATGATCATTTGAACTTGATTTGTAGTTTTCTTTCGGAATGTCAAAGTTCTCGTCCACTTCTTCGGATCTTAGGCTGATAAATATGTTTTCATTGATGTTGCTTTCAACCTCTGGTAATGCTATCGAATCTGCCTCTGTAACTGTTTCTAATGTTGTGAATGTTTTGTAATTCAACGCCAATTATATTTGTTGTGGTATCGTCATTATTTAATTTTAATATTTCCTCTTTCTTATTCGCGTTATCCGGTATGATTATGTTTTGTTGAAACTTTTCACGATCGTTTTTAATGTTATCTGACGCCTCAAAAAGATCAAACTCTTGATGTGTACTACCTATAATATCGAGTAATTTTGGTGATTTCGTCCTGTGTGTTCTGTTTCTAGCGGTAACAATAACTGGATGGGGTTTATAGTCTGCCGGGGTATCCAAAAAATGCGACGACTTTGGCGATGTCAATTCTGGAATGATGATACTTGGCTCTACATCAGGTAATGTGTTGGTAATAACTATATCCACGTGCCGTGTCACATTTAGCGTACTTGTTGTACTTCCCACTGACGTTACAGTGAAACTATAGTCGGACGAGGGCAAAATTCCATGGTTTGCAGGTTTGAAATCGTTTTGGAATTCGTCCTTATCGGTTGTGTTCCTTGAAGTCAACGCCCGCACGCTTCCCGTGGACGGTTAGGTTTACTGTCATTTCCAATCGATGTGATTCATTTTGTGCTGCGCATGTGTAGGCTCCTAAAAAGAATCCAAAAATCAAGGGTATAAACAATTGCAATTTTTCTTCATAATTCTCCGAATCGAAATTGAAGAATTGAAATATGGACATATCAATAAAAACCGGATGTCTCGGATATAGAGGGGAGCGCATTCACAAACCCATTATCCGCGCTCTCGGTTTAAATTAATACATAGAGATTAAAATGTCCAATGTGGGCAACTTTTCAAATGCTTCAAAATCTACCAAACTCGCATTTGTTCACTTTTTGTAATTCTTTTTTTTTTCAATTTGTTACATGAAAAACTACCGCCCTTTTTCAGCAGTAAAACTATGTTTTGTTTGCCCACAGCGCTTACAGCGCTTATTATGAAATAAATTTGTCAACTTAACCCCCCCCCCCCTCCAACTTTAACTTTTCAGTATCCTCTACTGACAAAAGCAATTCGCCATACGTTTATTGGGGCGATCATCGCATCGTCTTTTGTACTGTTCACACCAGTTCAGAACAAGTCTTCAAAATTATGCCCCTTCTTACCTTGGAAATCTATCGTGACATTTTGTAATATTAATTTTGCATCAACAAGTTGTATTTTCCTTTCAATGGTTGTATTTGCCAACGTTCCTGGGAAATGCCATGTGTATCTGAAGAAATAGTATACGGTGTGTCTACGTGATATAAGGGAATATATCATGGCATCTTGAGCTAAAGTAGAAATGGGACTAACAATCCTAATTAAAAATTTTATTTTGTAAAGCGTTTGTCACAGATGGACCGCGCCTCGTTGGCGAGATCCATCAGTAACTAACTCATGCTTGACAAAATTTTTTTAACCGAATTTTTATTACTGAGATATGGACAGTGTGAATAAGCAATACTGTTCGAACGCCTCGCGTTCCTTAGTCATCAACAGAATATTTCGCCACCGATTGTCAGTTCAGTAACAACTGTCCACCCAGTCTCGAAGGCGCATGCAATCAACCAACAATGTTTAACAAAATGTATTTCAACTCAACTTTTTTGACTGCTTGATTGGGAATTGATATTGTCTCTAATATAAGATCAAGTTCGAACACAACCATTAGGAAATCATGAAATTTTTGCTCAAGAATTATGAGTGATGCCGTAATAACTTGTGACAATTTTTTCCGAATCAAATCTAATCACTAATTGTTTGAAATAACAAATATCCCATTTTTACTATTATAACTTATCTCCATTGCAAAAAGGAAGAAATTTATAGTCTATAGTGTATTTTCAATTTACATTAGGAGCAACAATTTTCACATTCTAACAACCAAATATAATCGATTTCGGTCAAATTTGATCAAAATCGATTACAGTCCGCCGTTAGTTCATTTAACAAGTTTTTGTTCCTACGAACGATTCATGATTAATTTGAATAAATCGTGCTTCGAATCGATTCGAATCACCGAATTGAATTGCCCAGTCCTACTTGTGGGGCCGTTTTCCATTGCGAGGAAGAGTAATCATGTATATTTATAGCTTAGTTATTAGTTTGTAATTGATTGGATCTATGTCAGATTGCCTTACTAATTTTTGTGTAGAATATTTATTTGTTTCTATTATTTGCTTTATGTGCCTTACTGAAAGTCAGTTAAAAACTTCATCATTTTTTTGCGTCAATTACCATTTGTCGACCACACAAGTAGGGTAGTTGAGTTATCAAAACCTGGAACGGCTGCAATACATTGAAATTCATTCCAATTTATTTCAATTTTCGCCAATATTTGTTAGGTTAGGGGACACGAAAGAGAGCTCAAAATGAACTAACTAGCGGTCATTTATATAAAAACAACCAAAATTTGTACATCATAGCTTTGTGGTTTATCTTATGATATATGTAACGAAATATTACTTCGGCGAATGCACCCATGCATCATCACAATATAGTTCAACACGATCTCCTTCATTTGCCACCACAAATTTCGATAATCTTTGACTGATTTTTGAATTAATAATGGATGACATATTTCTCTCTGTAGAAGATTTTTCATCAATATCTAAAGTAAGTAAAATATTTAAGTATAAATTCACAAGAGCTGAAAGGGTCATTTGAAGCGTCTTGTACCATTCCCCATGAACACCTTAACATCAAGAAAATTTATAGGTGATACGTTTGTGCAATGCCACTATTCCTAAACATTTATTATTCTATATTCTTTTTAGGCCTCCTATCGAAAACATACCAAACTGAATCTGTTCTGTCTTAATAAATTCATAATCCATATTTTTCACCCCGACATAGACTGAGTATTCAGTTGTTCCAACAATGTTTGCCGCGATGAATCTGTAAATCATAACAAACGTGAGTTATTGTGAAAAAACCAAGGAATGAAATAGGGGTATTCAAATATTTATGTCCATATTTTATGTCAAGATACGCTTTTGAAATGGGGTAAAAACTGTTCATATTCAGATTGAAATTACTGTACCTGTACAAGCCTTGATCAGATTGCCGAAATTTATGAATTTCAATTTTTCCCGTGTTGTCGATTGTTGTTCTTCCTCGACGACCAATTGTTTTTCCAACTATCAGCTGATTTGTAGGAGTGATCCATGCATATTTTGAATCAGGGACAGACTGAAAAAAGAGAAAAAAAATTTGATTTAATAAAAGTTTTCAATAACATTTTCGTTATCATAATCACAAGTATCAGTTTTCAGGTAGGGCAGGCATTTGGATTCTGTAATTCTAATCGATTCGAAGCACAAATC
Source organism: Styela plicata (assembly GCA_963675895.2). Classification (NCBI taxonomy): domain Eukaryota; kingdom Metazoa; phylum Chordata; class Ascidiacea; order Stolidobranchia; family Styelidae; genus Styela; species Styela plicata. Next base: position 15,668,962 of record OZ023138.1, read on the forward strand.
ATTCTAATCAATCGTGAATCGTTTATATTAACGACGAAATGTAATTAGTTGGGTCAACTTTTATTATAAATGGAATATGAACTGAAAATACATTGCCTTTAAAATCTGTTTATGCTGATATTAGTATTACGCAACTATAAATTTCTCGATTTTCACAACGGAGACAAGCTGCAATAGAAAATTGGGATATTTGTTATTTACTTGGTATTAGTGGTTCCATCCGATTAAAAATAATTATCCGAAACAGATTCGAATTCCAAATAATTCAGTTTTGCCGAATGTAATGCGTAAACATCCTATTCAACGGGCGTAGAAATCGAATCTTGGAGCGCCTAAACATTACCTTGATCGGATATCGGAACGACCAGTTTCCACCTCTTTCAACTGTTTGAATTTTGAGTCGTTCAAAATTTTGTATTATGTTGCCTGCGAAATATATACAAGATTAAATTGATAAAGAATGATTGCATACCATAACGTGGAACATATAACATATACATTTTTAAAATTTTACTTGAGGAGACAGCGATGATTCGAATCGATTCGAAGCACACACTATTCGACCCAAACAGATCTTTTTGGTAAGCATAAGACACGGATGGTACGCATGAGATACGAATGAAACGCACAAGACACGGATGGTACGCGGCCCAACGGCGCGATCCATCAGTATCCCATGCTTAACAAAAGATTTCTTCATCAATTTTTCAATTTTTTACTCAAACTTGCAAAACGAAATGAAATTTTTAAATTCCACCGAAAGAATAGAAGCCATGGTCATGGTGATTCACTCCAATACACTTCAAATAATATTATCACACGGTGTGTTTTTGTCACTAGATATATTCATATCAAAGAATAAAATAAGCACAACCAGTAAACGAAAACGATGTATTTATACATGGTTTGATTCCACTAGTTATGCTTATTTTATTTATTTATGCGTATTTTTGTATTTAATATATTATCAATATTAATTTATTGTAATGGCAATTTCACAGAGGTGAGTTTGGAACTCTTTGGAAACCAATTTCGGAAGGAGAGAAAATATATTTAATTTAAACAAAAATTTTAATAAATCTTCTACCGTTTGTCGTCGGTAAAACGTAAACTTTTAAAGTTGCAATCTCGTTGGCAGCAGCATGTTCGTACACTAGTTTTGTAGAAATGGTAATGCATCGATAATATCCAGCATCAATCAGTTGGGGACGATGCAAGATAATTCTTCCTGATTTAGTAATTGCAATGTTACCGGTATTATCCTTGGGATACATAATCAGGCCATTCGGCAAAATCTTTAAAAGAAGATAAACAAACATTAAATTGCCAATTCCATTGTTTGAATTCTATATAACCTGGAGGAGAATAATGTGTTTTCGAACAAAATTCTAGGAGGCCCCAGGTCGCGCCTCTCAGAAAGGGTGTAAAGCAGTAGTAGATGGTTTTACCATCTCCCATGGTAGATGCCAATCGCTGCACTTTACCATGGCGGTTTAGTTCCATTTGGGATGTTTTTGTTGAGAGTGCAGTTGTTGGTACTACATCTTTTAGTAGCTCTTTGCTATTGAGTGAACGTTGGTTGGCTTCCTTTGGGAGTTGCTTCAGCCTTGCTAAGAGTGAATTTCAATACAAAATAAAAGAAACAATGTACCCATTTTCGCACAAATGTCTGAACCTTACCCTATGATTTGGATTTTCACACATAAAAATCGTGTGATAGCAATCGAGTTTTTATCTCAATAGGTAAAATGTTACGATATTTTAAACAAACTAGATAAAGTACTACTAGGTAACCTAGTTTCGCGTTCAAAGCTAGATAAAACTTTTTTAAAAAACCAGGTAGTAAAGATGAACTGAGTTCCTGGTTTCTTGAATCAGGTAACTATATAGCCAATTTCTCTAGGTACCTAGTATTCAATAGGGTTAAATTTATTTATTTTACTTCATAAATTTACCGGATAAGCTTCATGCAGAATACTAGGTAAAAGATAAACAATGTAAATCAGATAGTTAAAATATTTTTTTTAAAAATGAATTCGATAAACCAGCATACAAGATAAACTGCGTACTTTTTTCACCTAGAATTGCCAAAACGATTATTGTTAGTCAATTTGTTTGTTCGGAATAAAATATTTTTAACAAGGAAAATTTTCATTTTGCCCGTCAAACCTAATCCTGGTTTCCGAATGTTTTCCTCTTTCGCTTACCCAAGCAATCTTTGGTTTAGGGTGACCAAGAATTTTGCATCTCAATGTAACCTTTTGATTTTGAAGGATAATTCTCGGTTCAACAGACATTGGATTCGGCTGCTTTATCAACACCCACGTAAGTTTCGATGTTTTGTAAACGTAGTTGAAAGATGTATAATATTGAAGATTAATAGTTCTATTCTGAAATAGTAAAAACATAAACATACTCAACAGAAGTTTCTTTGACAAAATACTTCACAATTGGGTTATTCAGTACATTTGAGGTCTTACTATGAGCTAATATGGAAATCCACGTAAAAAATCAACGACAGATATTGTAAGATTTTACTTGAAAATCGATATCCTTTGACAGAAACGTTATTGTAGAACTAGGAGATTTGATGAACTCTGTTGAACTTGACATGCTAGCCGTAGTCAGTGGAATCGTCGGTATTTTTGACATATTTGTTACCTGGATATAAAAGTTAAAAAAAAGTTTGACAACGACCGATAAATGATTCGAAAAAGTAGACTTCCTGGAATCATTTTGAATATTATCGATAGGGCAGTAGGTACTTGAACTTTTGAGATAAGATTTTTGAGCTGAGGTGACGTAGCTTACCAATAACGATGAAGTGTACAAAAATATGTCGTCATCGGTCAGACTAAAATTGCCTCAACCTATTTTTTCAAATTTAGGTCTTCGATGGATCGTTGATTTCTTATAAAAAAAACACCCTAAAATTCTACAGAATTCGAAATTCCGAGCATTATCATATCCATTATGGAATAGACTATCCCTTTCTACGAGAAACTTTTGCATTTTATTCATTTTTCTCCGTTCTTAAGTATGGGATTTTCTACGAAGATATCAATTGATAGTAGTATTGTAAAGCGACTTCCCAACGTATCTCATCACCCAATGGCAAAGCGACAATCAATGGATCAATTTATTCATGTTATTTAGGCTCTTTTCATATAATTCTTACACCGAATTGGTACTCCGTTATTTTTTTTTATCTCCGTGACGTGACATTTGGTTCGTGAGGCATGTAATTTTAGCTCGCTTTAAGTTCAGGTCCGAATTTAATGGATTAATTGTCTCATTTTCGAGACATAACTTTATGAATAATAGATGAATTCGTTACATTTTTCTTTTACTCTCAACGCCAAGAAATCTATCGACCAAGCATGTTCCATTGTTGAATGACGTCTACCTCCGTATTGTGGCACTTATATATTCACTGTAACCAAAGTACAGTTAATTTACTGTTAATTCGCAGAACTTGTAAATTTTCGAAATTCAAAACCAACTTCAACTAGATGAGATTAATGCCAAATATGGGTCGCTGACGGACCGCACAAATACTCCATTATTGGTCGAAAAAGTCGATTTTATAGTTAAATACAATTACCGACAAAGAGCCGCGAATTTACTGCATTTTTGTTATAGTATGGAATGTATCAATACAAAGAAATTTCTGTTTACCGAGATTGAGTAAGCTCGCTGATTCACTGCTGTTTTCCGATGTTTTTTCTGCCTTTGATTTAATTTCATATCCTTATTTATATATGGATTCAAGATCGTCCGCAAAACTGCAAAGTTTTCAGGATATTCTACAACGCATCGTAATGTGACATTGAACGTTGCTAAATATATTTTCTTTAAAGTTTTTCCTGGTGAATGTGTTGAGGTGGAATTCTGAATATTAAACAAAATATAATATATTTTCTTGCAAGAAAACCAATTTTCCAAACATTGCATGGTTCTGAAGAGCTTTGGCAATTTTAAAAATACTCAGCCTGCCTAGTTGACCAAGATATATCTAATAAAAAAATTCGGCCAAATTTCTAACCAGAAGAAATTTACAGTTTACATTTCAGGAATTCCAATATCAAAATTTATTAAATCTCAACGAAATGTGGCTACAAGTTGATTACAACTTGATTTTGACGTGATTTTATAAGAGGAAGTAAAGCTAGCAAATCGTCACCCTCATAACCAAAGTGCGTAAGTCATTTTTTCTACTTTTGAGAAAATGGCGAAAAACTACCAAAGGGTTTTATAATCTGATACGCTTCCATATTTTGATTGGAAATGTATTGCTGGTATATACTGATTATATCCCTATGTTTATGACGTCACACTCTGATGTCATAATGCTTATGCATGACTTATGCAGAATTGCAACTTGGCCTTTGTGACTTACGCAATTTGGGTACATTGTAATAGCGCTTGACACGGTCATTTAAAACTAAAGACCAAATAATTTATTCGTGTCTTGTGCAGAACGAATACCCAATTAATGAGAAATTGCGTAAAAAATATTTTTAAAACAATTTTAACCGCAAAATCGACAAAAAATTGCATGATACTTAATTGGGAAGACAGGAAAGTCAACAATTTTGAAGTTGGAACTTTTGAAACTGCGCGATATTTTTTTCAATTATCATTCTTAGCGGAACAAAACCAAATATTTTGATTGGAAAAAATATAATTTGTTTTTAGTTACAAAAATGTAATAATAATCTAACAAAATAACGAAATACTGTAAACGACGGCGAAAAGCGTTAGTTCTACTAAAACTGTATCAAGGCGTCACAAAAAAACAAAGGAAAAAGCTCCGTTTTTGACTTGAAAAATTCAGATTTTGAATAATTTGGACAATTTTTGAATCGCGATTGTGAAACATAAGTAACCCATTAGTTGTATGTCACGAATATTTTGCAAAGCAAATCAAAAATTGCAAAAAAATGTCTTATGCAATTTGGTTATGAGGGTGACGAAATACGACCCACCGATAAGAAAACACTCAACACTGAACTGAATCCATTATTTGAGTCCAATGAGTGGTATCAACTCTTAGAAATGGTAAAACCATCTAAAATTTCCAATTGCTTGCTTTTAGAATAAGCAAAATAGCCCACACCATGTATACACGGCTCACAAAACGTAATATTTTACCATGTTTCCGGATTTTGTTTCTTTCACACTAACGATAGGAAAATCTGCAAGATCACATTTGGCATGGAATACTGATCTTTTGTGACTGTCCAGTCGGACGTTCAGCGGCGTTGAGTAGAAACCGCTGTGTCGGAATAATATATTTTCTGCAAAGACAAAATGATGTTAAACAGCAATGTTTCGTAGACATAAGATCAATAATATATTATTGCTTGATTTCGGATGTATCACAGTTTACAAGAGTATTTCGTTGCATGTTGAATTTTGACATTTTGACATAATTTTGAAAATTTTTGCGTGTTTTTCTCGTTTTTTTTTCAATTCGAAACATTCTTGTTCTAACATGCATGTTCCTACATGTTATACCCGTAGTAGATAAGGGCCAATTCACTACAGACCCACCTTATTATATAATCAATAATATGTGTCCCCAGTGGAAAATATTTGGTCCTGTTACATTTAATTCTGTTTGCGATGGAAATAAATTACAATTGGGCAAAATTAAAACAAAATATATATATAGTTGCGCAGTCAGTTGACTCGAGTCTAATTTTGTAGAACGTTTTTTCTTATAATGTTGTTTCCCTATTAGCAAACCATTTGAGATTATATTTTGTCAAATATGAAAACCCGAGGAACCCCGCATTGCAGCGCAATCCATCAGTACCTATACTTGACAAGTTGTAAATTGCTATTACTATATAATATGCATAATATAGGCCATATTTATTAAAAAAAAATCGATTCATAATGTCAATACTCTGGAATCGCGCCTCGGCGATGCAATAGATCAGTTAAACCTGCCTGTCAAAATATGTTCTGAAAATAACATTTCCCTAGCTGGGTTGTCCAGAACATATTTTGTTATGTATGATGGATCACGCAGCTAAGACGTGGTCCACCTATAGCACATGCTTGGAAAAAATAAAATATTTGATTGGGTTAGCATTAGATATTCGACTTTCCTAATGTGAAAAATGAGTAACTATCGCATAAGTTAAAGCAACATACTAACCATTTTGTTGGTCAATTTCATATGCATTGAACCCATTTCCAAACGCTTGATCTTTATCACTACCGCCTGTTAAATGTGGATGCGTACACGTAAAATTATCAGCACGTAAATCCTGTAGTCTTTGTCCATTTAAATTTATTGGTGAATTACACATTGCACACTCCACCGGAATATCTGTTTTCCACGTATTTCTTTTGCATCTGAATCAGAACGAATGAAGTAAAAATGAAATAACTGATTTATGTTTTAATAAACTAGAGCTGGTCAGTTCATTTTTATGATTCGAATAGACCCTAATTGTGGGCGCGATGGCCTAGTAGTGACCGGTCAAAGATCTCGAGTTCGAGTCGGGGGACGACAAATCGAAAACATCATATTTTTCCAACAACTCTCACCCTGTCCGTCTCGGTGATTCGGTCATACTCAATCCGAAATTATATTTTCTTTAAATTTTTCTGGCTAGAAAAATATGCTAGCAAAACTTAATGGCCGACTTCAGATTTCAATAATGAGGATTGAGTGAATATTGAAAGTAAAACGGGTCATCTGTGAATTAGAGGGAATTGATGATTAGATTCAAAAAAATTAACGATTCAGATTCGAATTTTAAATGATTCGGTTTTGTTCCTACACTTAGGTCGCGATGGCCTGGTGGTTAAACATGTTGGTATCGCAGGTTGAAGATTTCTTGTTCGAGTCCCAGCGGGTCTGGCTCGTTAATCCATGCCCACCACTCAGCCCAGGATGTAATAACTTAAGTAGGCTAAGCCGAGCAGGAAAATATCATATCTAACCCTGCTAGTCTATAAATCGCCGCAAGTACCAGGGCATTGGGCAAGGTGATCCACTCCAAGAAGTGACTATATAACAATAAAACAACTATGTTTTTTTGCGCAGTAGAGCTTAGAAAGCAAACATTCGCAATGTGGGATAATACACGTTAATTATTTATGATAGTAAAAAATTCTCAGCATTCAAAAGAAAAACAACCATATCTATCTGCTCAAATCTTCTGGTTCTGATACTCTTGTCAATTATCGAAAAAATGGTAGTTTTGTGACATAGTTAAGCACATTGTGTCACTCGATATGACGTGGTGGATTACTTGCTATGCAATTATACTTAAGATGTAAGCATGTCTCAGTTACTTTGACCCCTCGACGTGATTTTCTCTCAATTACTATATAAGTTGAAGGACTTGCATGGAATTAACGTTTAATATCGTTGGCGCCCAAATGCCAGTGGTCACTATCGTAGTAAGAGCCGTGCCCCCTAGACTAAAAAAATCTCAAAATGACCTTTAGAGTGCTTTATTTCAAGAATTTTCAAGATGTTTAGCACAGGATATTACACCTATTTTAGACCATGAAATTCACTTTTTCAAAAAAATTTTCGCGCATACGTGAGTGGGTTATGACTTAACTCAATTTGTAGATTTTACGAAAAGTGAAATAGAATTTTTTAATCCTAATAAAATATTTAACTACAGCATTGAAAATACTTTTCTGATTAGTCTTCGTAGAAATTGAGAATTTGTGGTATGAAAGACAGATTGATGAACATATGCTGTTTACTTCGATGTTCCATCAATGAGGTTAACCAAATCCAATATGGCGGGAATCTACAATTCGGAGTGCGTACGTACTAACGTCGTTGCAATAATGCCTCAGACATAAAATAATTTGTTCGAAAATATTTTGTTGAGTATGAGTCACTGTTCATCCGTCACAAAATTGAATTTTTCTATTGAGGTAAAACTATATATGTGGCGACTCTCAGTGTAGCCATTACGAAATTTCTAAAGTCTACAATACGCATAAAGTTGTCTCACCAATGCGTTGCGTTTTGGGTAACAGAACAAAAACCGTCCGATTGCGTTGGATAACGTAGACAAACGTATGCGAACCGTTGCGCTAAGCGTAAATCGCAAGGTAAAATTAAATAAACCTAAAAGACACATTCTACGTCACGCAAGCATGTATTGAAGCCCTAATTTGTACTTTCGAAATCAGCAAATCAAGAACATTGGAATTATTTATTAGTAGCTCTTGCTGAATTGACAAATATTGTTTCTTTTGACATTGAAAAATGGCTTTGAACTTGGCGCAACTTTTCTAATCTAACCAAACCTTTTTAACTGTGATTTTGAACTTTTGTAAGAACCGCGATAATCTTTTCAGGTGACATCCATAATCTGTATCATCCATTATTGACAAAAACAACATCCTTGTACGCATCACGTGAACCGCGGTTGTAGAGTTTAGACAGAGAACGTCTTTTTCAATATAGGTATTTACATTGACATTAGGATTCTAATGGATTAGATGGGAATCTGTTCTGATAATCAAAACGTTATGGTTAGGGTTTCTAGAGTCTTCTAGAAATTTATTTTTCCTGTCAGATAAAAAGTAAAACTGTGTAATGTTGGTGAAACCTCAAAAGAACTTTTAAACCAGTATGGTAACAACAACACAAAATGACTTGTCTGCTGGCAAATGTTTGTCTTGGCGACGGATGAAAACGAAAATACTCCTTTTTAATAATTCTGTATACAAGATGCAGACGCTCTTGCTCAATCTTTATTACATCAAAAGCGAGAAAACCGTGAAGTACGTGCCATTCGTTGTATGATTAACTGTGTTATTGTTCCATTTTCCAACAGATATAGTTAAGTCCCAATTAAAATTTTACTTTAAGGCACGGGTCAGATAAAACGTACTCAGCGACGCCATCAACTAGTTATCCATACCTAACTAAATATATTTATAAAAATGTTTCCAATCGGGGATGGTCTAGCGCTAAGGTTTCAAACTAGGTGGGGGAAGGGGGCGAATAGTTCGCAAGAGAGCGGGAATGATCTTGTTATTGTGTAAAATAACATTTTTTAAAAAAATTAGTCCACCTGTTTTTGTTTTTTGCGACTTTTTTGCGGGGGTGGGGTCGAATTATATGGTATGAAACAACCGGAGGGCTTATACCCGGACCTTTCTAACGAACCATCCGCCTTCCGGACACTAACATCGCGCTTAACTGACTGAGCCATTGAGCCGGGCTTTTTTCGATTTCGATGTCGGCAGATCTATTTGCCTTTCCTTATTAAGTATCGTTGGATATTAGAAATATATTAAATATATTCTAAGGTATCTGGCGAAGTTGACTATGACAAAAGCTTGGTAGGCAGATATTCTAATATGATCCTGGTCTTTTGGAGAATATTGCAGTCGAAAAACAAGGATAAAAACGAGATATTATTGATTTAAATAATTCAAATATCCAAAATAAAACTTCTAAATTTAAAGCCATGTAGCTACGGGCTTTAAAATAGTCCTAACGTATTTCCTGAAGAGGTGCCTAAACGAAAACAAAGAAGTGCTGGATGATTTTATTATCACCCAGGGACGATACCAACCACTGAACTTCACCATGAAGGACCATGGGATGTTTCCTGCTTAGGATGTAGTTGCCGGCGCTAGACGTAGTAGCTCTTTGCATTCGAATGGCCGTTGGTTGACTCCTTTTGTGCGTTGCTTTCGGCCTTCCTTAGAACGAATTTATACAGCAAAAAAGATAATTTTACGCCATACTTATATTTATTTTCTTCCACCATCCATATTTTCATCCATCTTGTTTCGCACGTGCAATCCCATTTATTCCGGTGAAGATAAACAGATCGTAGTTCACTCATGTGGTCAAATAAATGTCGAGGCAAAAGTGTAAAATTATTTTTTGCAAGATATAAATATTCGATGCTGGAGTATCTGAAACAATATATATATATATATATATATATATATATATATGAATTTGAATGCCCGGAAAGTGCTAAAACTACAAACAGAATAGATTCGTAGTACGAATTTTTCGAATCAGCCGTGAATCTGTGTAAGGCGGTTCAGACAGAGGGCAAATAAATTAATAAATAATAATAATATTAATATTATCAATATTAATAAAGCATAAGCCCCAAAAAGCCAGCGCCGTGGCGGCGCGATAGTTAACATAACATTTTTTTATTGAATTTTTCTGGATTGGAGCAAAAGCTATCACAATAGATTGAAACCTAAATGCAATTTAAAGATTTCAATATTTTTATGTTCGAACAAATATTAAAAATTAAAACGGACCATTTGCTAATTAGACGAAATTAACGATTCAAAAATAAATTATCCGAGTCAGGTACGAATTACAAAATATTCGGTTTGCCAGCCCTACACGTCGCACAGCTGTGGTTGTACTACAGCAACACATGGAGTAAATATGGAATGACGTAATTCAATTCAAAATGATATATTTAATAAAAGATTAAGGAGCGTCCTATCATTGCCGTCGAAAAATAATTTTTTAATGTTTCAATGTTCATTTTACATTGTGACAAAATTTCAGTCAATTAACTTTTATTTTAACAAAAATAAAAATTATGATTAGGAAAAGATATGTTGTATTAAAATTGTGCGGACAAAAGTTATATCAGTAACATTGTCAAAAAGGCATCTGTGAAAGTTATATCTACGTACTTTTTTATTGAATCTTCACACGTTCTAGGAAAACCAAACAATTTGGAATTCGAATTTGATTCCGATGAATTTTTCTAATAGGTTTATTTGCAATAATTGTAGATTTCCAAAATTTGAAATCGTCTTTTTGGTGAGATCTAAGCCAAGTGTCGGCTGTGTATGGTAGCACCTTGGCGGTGCGTTTCATCAGCATCCCACAATTGGCAAAAATTGGATTTTATAGTTTCATTTCATATCACCATGTAAAATTCAAAGAACGGCGATTTTACTGCATTTTTGTTACGGTGTATAAATTCTATCATATTTCTTGTTTCTTAGGCAACCTACCAGGGTGAAGGCATCTAGCCGTGGGCTTTGGAGTTGCCCCACGGTAATTCTTGAATTTTACAAGATGCCTAACGATGACTGGCCGTGCCATTAGAAATATAAGTTTGTTAAGTATGAGCCACAGACGGACCGCGCCTCGTAGGCGCGATCCATCAGTAACTCATACTTAACAAACTATGTTTTCACAATACTTTTCTGATTGGGTCTGAAGTAACAATTCAGTTTCGTTTGAAAAGTTTTTTTCGCTTAGGGTGCGGGTTTTACATTATATATATTCTTTGTTTCTTAGCAGCGATTCATCATTGACTCACAGTATTACCAATTTAGACAATTGTTGTCTATCCTATTGCATAGTACAATATATTAGAGTAACGCGGTTTCCACATAACGTACCTGAAATATTTGTGGAATTCAACAGTTACAAACACATCACTGTGAAGTCTGGATAACCTGTTTCCATCCAGTTGTATTAACTTCAAATTCACAAGTCCACGGAATGCAAGAGGATGAATGAAAGTAATATGATTGTTGTCAAGATATAATCGGTGAAGATTTGAAAGCCCTTGAAATGCGTTCTTACGAATTCCTGAAAACAATATTTCATAAAATATTAAATTAAATGAACGAAGTCCGCTATTCAAATTTATATTTAAGGAATACCACATGAGTTTGTGATTTATGCTTTACGTATGTGATAAAGCTGCTATGAGAGGCGGTGCGGTTCCTCAATAGAACAAGAAAATAAAATTTTCCAAAGCTGATTTTATTTGGTACAGATTTGTGGCTTTCCACCCTGGAAGCAGATTGATTGTTAGTTACCCTGGTTTTCAGACACTCATAGAATATCTTCTTCCACAACGAAAGTTACCAGAAAATAATATTCTGTGTAATATCATATAAAAAGCAATACACAATGTCCGTACAGAATCTGATGTTGAATTTAAAATATTCAAAAATGCTTTAAATATCAGTGCTGACGATATTAATTTTTTTTTAAGATGCTTTTTTTAGGATGTGTCAGACACCTGGAGAAAACAAGTATCTGCCCAAAAGCAATCTTAACATAAACCCACCTGAAAGTCTATTCCAACTCAGTCTCAGGACTTCAATTTTATTATTTTTCGAAAACAATCCATTGCCCAGAGACTCGATATCATTGCTGTGCAAATACAACAAACGCAATGTGTCGCTAAACTTGTTCAACGAGCTAGGAAGAATCCTTGTAATTCTGTTGTATCCTAGATTTAGTTTTTGTATTCCAGTTGGCGTTTCTTCAGGTAAATCCGTCAAAAATTTGAACGTACAGTGAACTTCGTGTGGTAAACGACAAGTGCATTTCAGTGGACAATTACCCAATTCTGGATCGGATTCTGACATAATGTCTCGTTCATTCTCTAATCGGAAACGATTTACCCAAGTTTGTCGTCGATATCGATCATATTCTTCTTCCGTTGCCTCAATATTGTCGTCGAAATCCCGCCAGTTATCAAGGTCATCGTATTGTTCATAATTTTTGTAGAAATTATCAAATTTCGCTTCCCACGTTTCTTGTGCAAATACAATTTTCAAAATCACTATGAAAAATATGGGCGAATTCAACATTTTGAGATATGGTATTTAATTTCATATTCCATGAACCATATTTTTGATGTAAATTACTTCTTTTAAGCTAACAATATAAAAAGATAAACTGAAAATCAGTGTTTTGCTCCAAGAAATTAATGCATAGGTCATGTTACTAAACTTTTTAGGAGAGCCAGATTTATCAAATTTTCCTCAATGACAACATTTTCAACATCTTTCTATTGCAATCAAATTCTTTATATTCATCGCGTATACTGATCCGTCGCGGCAGGAAGTCTGAGATTTGGGTGGAAAACATAAAAATATCGAGTTCAAAATTTTCTCTTTCTTTCCCAAAAATATAAAGAGCAAAATTTTTTGACCTTTTTCTTATGAGCAGTCTTAACTTTGGCCCCAATCAGGGCAATTTGATTTGGTGATTCGAATTGTTCCGAAGCACAAATTATCGAGTTAAACCTGAATTGTTCATAAGATTTATATCGCTGAATACAGTAAAATTTTCATTTTTTGCGACAGAATACCATCGATATTGGTTTAGTTTGACTAAAACCGATTGTATTTCGTCGTTAAAAATGAAAATTTTCGCTCCTGGACATATTTTGTAATTAAAAAAAAAACATTGCCTTGAAATATTCATCGTGTATACTGATCCGTCGAGGCAGGAAGTCTGAGATTTGGGTGGAGACCATAAAAATATCGAGTTCAAAATTTTCTCTTTCTTTCCCAAAAATTTAAAGAGTAAAATTTTTTGACCTTTTTCTTATGAGCAGTCTTAACTTTGGCCCCAGCTGGGCAATTTAATTGGGTAATCGAACCGAAGTACAAATTATCGAGTTAAACGTGAATTGTTCACAGGATTGATATCGTTAAATAAAGTGAAATTTTCATTTTCATCGTCAGAATACAATCGATATTGGTTTAATTTGACTAAAATCGATTGTATTTCGTCGTTAAAAATGAAAATTTTCGCTTCTAGACATATTTTGTAATTAAAAAAAAACATTGCCTTGAAATCTGTTCATGCTAATATTAGTAATCTGTAGCCATATATTTCTCGATATTCAAGATTGAGACAAGTCGTAATAGTATAAAATAGGAAATTTGTGTTTTATATGAAATTAGTGATTCGAAATCATTCGGAAAAAATATCTGAATTAGATTTGAATTCCAAATCATTCGGTTTTGTCCAGCCATAGCCAGAATACAAACGTTCATCCAATAACATTGGAAATTGTTTGTTACTTTAGAGCAGCTCAAGGAGTTTACCACATTCATGGGGGGAAACAACTTGTATAAAAATGTCGTTTATTACACATAAGGGAGGGTATAAGAACAAGATTAATATGATGATGATAAAAATTTATATCGCTGAATTATTTGTAAAATAAACATCGATATCGCGACTTGTCGATGAGACAAGATTCGAAGATCGGAAAACACTCAAGGACCAGGCAAATTCATCAGCCCGCCACAGAGTACAGCGATAACGCTATTTCCAAGCGACGAATCGGCACATCGAAAAGCCTCAAATCCGAGCAAACATCATCACGTCAAAAAAATGCAATGCCGAAGACGATAGGAGGAGCAAACCTCATAGAAGCTAAGTTTCTAAATAATTTATAACTAAAGATTTTATTTCAATATGCCACAGTTTTGCGATATTCTTAGTAATTGAAATAAATACCACGTCTGAAAGGAAGGTTCCATCAGTGGCACAAGCTTGGTCGTTCGTGAATACAATTCTCACTTACGCAGTGGTCGCGTAATCTGGACTTGAAATCCTGAGGTTTGTTCTGTTCCAGTGGTTTGTGATAAATGGCTCCATATCAGATTGTTTTGGGAAACATTAGGAAAAATTGAATAAAGCGATATGGACCACACACAGATTGAAAACCATTCAAATGATTCTTTGAGATTGGGTATGACGAAAAATTTTCCGGGCCGTAAATTTATTTATTGCGCGGGACCGAACTGAATATTGCTGTCTTTGTGTTGGAAAATTATAGCCCCGGTATATATATCTCCCCGATATGAATATGTTAACCAGGATTAAAAAGGTATGAAGTCGTTGTGCTTGATCCCCAACTGTTTATCCCTAATAATAGAGCCACTGGGAGTGTGCGATAACATGTTTCACACATACTCATACTATCGACAAGCCAAAAAGTTCCACTCGCTGCATATTCGTAACATTTGTGTCTGAGCCATACCATTCAAAAAATATTTAGCAAACAAGTTTTGTTAACCGTGAGTCACTGATGGATTGCGCCGTCTAGGCGCGGTCCTTCTGTGGCTCATGCTTAACAAAATAAAAATCTTGATCAGGGGACGCTAAGTTGTATTGAAATTGCGCGCACAAAGGTTATGTCATTAACATTGTCAGAAAGGCATCTGTGAAAGTCATATCTACGTACTTTTCCCATCCTTGTTTGTGAAACTTCACATTTACAAGTTACTGATACGCCGGTGCGTGGGATACTGCTGTCAAATCTGTGACTGTTCTCCCGGTGTATTGTTTAACTTTAGCTAATTTAAGCCATTCAGGAACGAGTATGGCTAAGATAATTGTGAAGTTAATTTTTAGCGATTTAGTCTATTGAATCTTCTTTCGTTCTGGGAAAAACCGAACAATTTGGAAGTCGAATTTGATTCGGACGAATTTTTCTAATCAGATCGAATCGCTGATTCCATATAAAAGATTTTACCATAACAAATTGCCTCAAATGTCAAACTGTAGGAATATATAGCTACGAATTCGATAATATTGATTTAAATAAATTGTGAAAAATACAATTCCCTTGAAATAACATTAGGCTATTGGGGACAGAAAAATTTTTCGCCGAAATCGAAAATATTCTTGTTACTGTTTTTGCCTGAAACATGAAAATCCCACTCCATTTCAAAAGCTTTGCTTCTATGGTCGATTTATGACCGATTCGAAGCAACTGTGTCACTTTACCGAGATGAATTGCCTATCCCTAACCACAAAATAAAACTAAATACGTAGACCTGTTTAGCTCAAGACGACTCTCTCTGTTATCGTACTCTGATCTGGATCGTATTCGAATTGTTTTACTTCAAGTTTAAATTAAGAACTTCTCGGTATTTCATGAACGTAGCCTGTTTTAGTAACTCAAAATGCTCCAATGGTCCCGCGTTTTTCGCAGGTTGCGTGTTCGATCCTCGGAGAAGAATGAATGATTTTAGTGAACGAAAGACTTTCCAGAGAGTAATAGTAATCCTGAGCGAGTCGCTGTAATCTGTAAGCCTCAATAAGACAATGCTCGATAAACTCGTCAGTTTTCTAATCGTTTTACACTGATGGAATAGCAAGATGCACGATAAATCCTATAGCTGATCGGGGTTTTAAATATTTTTTATAGCCTACGACGATCATTGGCTCATACTTAACGTAACAAAACATATTAAAGCAAAAGATTGGTTGGTTCAAACACTTGCTAATACAAAAATCTAACATCTAAGTCGCATTTCCATATTCTAACTGGCTTGGAATGTACTTAACAAGGATTTGGTCTACCTCCGCTTATCAAGAGCTACCGTTCTAAACTAAGCGCAAACACGTTCTGCACTTGAAATATGAATTATCTTTTGAGAAAATTTTATTTGATATTTGAGTAATTCTCTCGCATTGTAGAGAGAATAATAATAATATGGCACGCTTGGCTTGTTATCTATGGAATTCCATATTTATATAGCCCCACAAAAGAAAACTAAATCATTATTAGGCTCAGCGTGACAAAAGCATCAATAATTGGAAAAAACCGCACTTGTGAAAAATTTAAGTTGCTCCACGCGAGTCCAACCGTGAATAAGTGCTACCGTGATTAGAGATAAAACTTTTATATTTTACCAGGTTTTCCATTTTTAGATATATTTGTTTTCGAATCTGGAGCCACAGTGTTTCGAATCAAATAGGTCCGAATCTAATTCTATTTTAGAAATAAACATAAACATTTTAATATATCCTATGTGTTTTTTTGTCAAAACCTTGATTTTGCGAGTCATATCAAAAAGCAGAAAAAGGTATTCAAATCGACCTTATCGAACATCGCACCAAATCTTGAATCTAAAAGTGCCATCCCTTGATTCAAGATTCGAATCGATCTTGGTAAATGTCCGCTTCGGATGTTTCGACAATAGTTTTTAGCTCTGTCACTTTTTTGCGATTTTAAATTTTCTCCAAAAAAACATTAATCAACAAATCAAAACAATAATGTTGTCAAGCATGCACCACTGATGGATCATGCATCAGTGGCTTATACTTCACAACACCCTTCAGCAAGACACTTAGCGGACAGCTGAAACATAGAACAGATACACAGTCACTACAAAGTCCGTGTCTAACAGATGCTGGGTACAAGTCTCATGGTAGATTCTCGGACAGGCCATAATAGCAAATAATTCGAAACCCTAAAAACTATAGATAAGATGAAATTTCTGATTGGCAAGGAATCGATCGGCCATTTATTGAGTTTACAGATTTTTGCTCTCAAGTCAGATTTGGGGGTAGTTGATTCGAAATGTTTAGATTTTATATTCGATTCGAAGATGAATGTATCTGAAAGCCCTGATCGTGGCGCTGTACTGTTACTGGGTCGTGACGTATACGTAAAATTCAATCTGATATAATATATATTGATTCGTTTGTGGGACATATGTCATCGAACAGTCGTAACGCTGAGGCGCCGTCCATTTACAAATCCTGCTCGAATAATAAAAAATTAATCTCTGATAGGATGAATTTCAAAACGTGGAAATTACCATCGCCGAAGGCAGATAGCACTCACTACACTTTACTATTGCAGTTCAGTTTCCTATCAACGGAACGAAAAGATGGCTACAATCAAATAGGATAGGCTCTGTGTGGCTCTGTAAACCAAATACGGTTTGCATTAAAATATTGCTAGGAATTCAGCTATCAAGAGTCAACAAGACTCGAAGTACCCGCTAAAAGATCCTGTTTAATGTCCCTCATTAAAATAGATTTATGAATTCATTTGTGATATTTCCAAGTACTTCATTATTATGAAAATTTCAAAAGCAGCGATAGCATTGTGGAAAATCGCTAGTATTCAAATTGTTTATTTAAATCTTGTAGAAACTTCCAAATGTTTTCACGAGGACAAAGGAAAAGAAGTTTTCCCGGTTCCGACAAACCTATTAATGAGATGACCACACCCTACATGATAATATGGTTATAACCCTCGCTCTTGATGATGACACAGAAGGTAATTTTTGAAAGTGAATTAGGAATTTTCTTTGGACTGTCTTCCTATTGACGGAAATTCAATCTCATTTTTTTAGTATTTACAAGAATAGACTAAATACAGAATGGGTGAAGGTAAAACGATGTATATTTTACCGTGAAGGTATAATAAATATCGTTTAATTTACTAGTTGTGCATTTATTCTTTTAAATAATATGAAATCACCTGGTGCCAATTACACCCTATTTGAATACCGGTACAGTAATGACGGTGACGGTTTTTCATGTACAGCGCCATCACCACCTATCGACAGATCGACGCTTTTAGAGTGGTCCAGTCTGTTTTATCCTAATCTAGC
This sequence comes from Styela plicata, assembly GCA_963675895.2. Classification (NCBI taxonomy): domain Eukaryota; kingdom Metazoa; phylum Chordata; class Ascidiacea; order Stolidobranchia; family Styelidae; genus Styela; species Styela plicata. The sequence continues at coordinate 15,687,142 of OZ023138.1, forward strand.
AACTTTTCTACGAACCAAATTGAAAAAAAAAAACTATTTTGAGTATTTGTGTTTTTGACAATTCGCCATTTTGTTCAAGTCAACGGTGCATAAATTTTTGCGCGGTTTAAGTTTCATTTGGTTGCGGTATTCTGTTTGATTCTGTAATCCACCAGTATTTGAAAATTCTCATAATTAAATTCCATGATAAGTATTATATTTACTTGTTAAAACAGATAAATTCGCCTAACTTTAAAACAGATAACTGATGCTAAAAACCGGTGTTTATGGAGACTCGAGTCGCACTCAGGTGTACTTTTTCAATGACTTGAATTGACTCCAGTCGTCACAACTAAATAACTCGACTCGTACTCGACTTAACATAATGCAGACGCGACTTGACTCAGGACTTGATAAAAATTAACCCCGAGTCTATGATCACCTTTTGAAAAATCTCTTTGTGTGCCGCTGCGTGACTCATCAGAGAAGAAAACGCGCCTTCCAAAAGGATATAAAACATGCAATATACCATGCTGTGAAATGGGTGTTTGTGATGTATTCAATTTACCATATATATATTCCCTGAAACGTCAATTCTCGTTAATTTTTGTGCAGCTGAGCAAAAATTGTGACTGTTTCTTTATATACCACAAAATAAGAGTGAGATAAAGAAAGAAAGGAAAAACGGCTTTATGCTGAACAAGGCTAAAAGTACACTTAGCATAAACGCAGTCTATACCTAGCCGAAATTATTAAAGGGACTCATTTCTGCAAGTATTGAGGTTGACCTTACTTTATATTGGAATTAGAAAGTAAAAGCAGCTTTGCCTGGAGTGGAAAACTTTTCATTCAGAACTGAACAGATAAATATAGTGTAGTAGAAGGAACTGACCATTTTTTTAAAACAGTGACGGCTTTGGTCATTTTACCCTCACTTATGAAAAGCACCATTTTTGCTAGAAAAACATCTGCTCATTATTATATCCTCGTAAATTGATACCTGTGGGTTTTCAAATTTTGACCCGTTACTCCTTGTCAATTCTGATTCTGAAAACGCCACTATGTAAGCTTATCAACAAGAAATATGATCTTTGCCGTCATGCTTAAAGCTGATTCACAATTTACTGAAAGTGAATCCTCGATTCTAATTATTATTAACTCCTTATAATCTCCTTGACCACCAAACTCCTATTTTAAACCAGTGCGAATACAGTACGAGCACGAATTAAACTTGTGAAATATTTTCATCGCTGTGTAATAAAACGTTGCTTGAAGGAGCGGCAGGGAGTGTCCGACTGTTTCGACATATTTGATCCTTCTGCCTCGTATCCATAAATTAAGCCTAAGCAAGGCAGATCTACGCCATGGGCCTCACAGACAGTTAGGATGGGTTGAGTATTTGCAGGTGTACGGCGAAGTAAGTTGCATCCAAAGAAATCAACAAAATGTCAGATAAACATATTACTCAAATATGAGGCGGATGATAAATTTTAAGGGGACGATAAGTAGATGAGAGGATGTCGGTTCGAGTCCCGCCGGGTCTGATTCGTTAATCCATGACAACCAGGGTGTAATATCTTTGATGGATCTTTTTTTTTGTTAGAATCGCAATTGTTACTGATGAAGGATATTTACTGGAGAAGGCGAGCGCGAGAAAAGGGAAGATGTAGCACTCGTAGTCACACTACTTGCTGAATCAGCAACTTCGCTTTTACTCAAGGCGTATTTTTTATTTTATTAGCTAAAGCAAAAAACATTACACTTACATGTACTCTGGGTTCAGATTATGCTCTATTATTGCATCCCTGTTTCAACAACACGCGGTATAAAAATAGGGTCATTTCGCCATAATATGAAACGATTAAACCATAGTGGTTATTTACAAACTTTTGCCTCAGTTATTAATTTTGATGCCAGTAGAACAATGTATCTTTCAAAGTAATGCAGTTAATTATCATATAGATTCTTAGAAGAAAAACATTCTATTTGTTTCCATTATGATGTGTTATCATCTAACAACACTTATTTAGCCCATCTCAACTTTTGGCTTAGTAAGGACGATCCCACATCAATCATACCGTTTCTCCCACAATCCACTGGTTTAATAAGTATGTTGCGTTTCACCCTCTCAACGTTAGTCCCCCATTAAAACTGATATAATATCCTTGACAATTCAGCAATAAAAATGATGGAATTCTCACAGGTAGCACAGATATATATCATATATATCAATTTACTACTGAGAGATTTCATCACTGTAATTTTTCTCAATAGTGTCCCTCATATAGATATTTTATTTTCAATATTAGAAAACTTTGGCAAGTTGGTGCTAAAAAGATTTGTAACCTTTTTCCCAATCAATATTCCCCACATTTTGAAATATTCAAAATTCCATTTCAGCCCTTTTCTATCAATATTTGATGTTGACAAAGTAATTTACTTCCCATATACATTTCTTGGCATTTATCAAGATTAGTTTTACAACCAGACATAATATGAAGAATTTCGGTTTCACAGAAGGCATCAGATATACTTTTTTCACTTGCATCTGTACAAACCGTGGCATCATCTGCCAGTAAAAAGATTTTACTTTCATTCTTTTCTACCACAATCATCATTCGGCTGCATTCCACATTGCATACACATTATAAAGAAATAGGTTCGCCTTCTTTAAGGCCCTTTTTCACTTGAATCCCATTGCATAGAAAATTAGCATTTAAAATAATACTTTCGATCTGTTATATAATGTTTCTATCCATTGCAAAAATAATAAGCCAAAATTGATTTTCGCTAAAACTTGGCTTAAAAAATCGCAATACATTGACCCATATGCCTTTTCAATATCCAAATTCAATACTGCACATGGCAAATTATTACATTTTACCTAATCTCATACATTAAAAAAACAGTCTCAATTTTATCTCATTCCCCCTTACGCATCCGCCCTTTAATAAATCCTATTTGGTCAATATTCACCAATTTTGGTATAATTTTTTGAAGTCTAAATGTTAAACATTTTGATGAAATTTTATAATCCACATTCATCAACGTTATGGATCGTCAATTATCCAAATACTTTGGACATTTTCCTTTTTTGTCAACATCTTAATAATTCCCGTCGATTGAGATTTATACGTTTTCCAACTAACCTCAGACATTTTACGAAAAGGGCTCTTTGCCTATGACGTCATGAGTAAGAGCATTGTGCATCGAAGCAATCACACATTGTACAAACAGTGAGCCAGCGATGTGGCCGTGCCTAATCAAAATTTATTTTTGTCAAGCATAAACTACAGACAGTTCGACCAAATTTTACAGACTGATTACCAGAAGTGTCCTGGCGAAAAGAAGCTGTACCTTGCACATTAAACAGAATACAGAGTCAAAAATTTACAGAAGATGACGTATTTATATTTACCATGTATAAAGCACAACAAATTTTCAACAAACACAATGATATGCATAATAAATGTAAGGATATATAACATAATAATCTCTCGGATATATTAATATCATAAGTAAAAGTATATGGTTTTGGTTACTATGGTGAATATTTAAAAGCAGCTAACAATAGAAATTGAATATCAATTCAGGAGATAGCTAGATTGGCCAAATCTATGCTGTGCGGAGTTAAGAATTTTGTAATTGAACCCTTCAAAAATATCTCAATATCATGGCTGGCCAATGAAAAAACCTGTAAACAGTGGTTTTTACGCGAACCATCCTACGGCAGCTACTACTACTAATTTAGCCAATGCGCAATATTTTCATGTTACATATGTGGATAGAAGATTTAAATGCCTCTTTTTGAGTGTCTGATAGCAATCAAAATGTATAAAAAGGTTAAAAATCATCAATACTGCTATAAAATAGCAGTGTTGATGGTTTTAAAAATTTTCTTGTCACCCAAAGAAAAACAAGATTCTGTCACCCAGGTGGCATCAATAAAATAAAAATCAGAATTTTTCTTTTCCTGTCAATGATTTTCGGCCTTTTTTTGGCCAATTTTTTTGACTGTCCCTCTCCGCTTTTCAAAACTAAGTGGGGGCATGTCTCTCCAGTTCTGCCGCTAACACAACTACACATAGTCATTACACTTTAAACTTTTTGCTTGCCAGGAAAAAACAAAATGTTTTCACGGATGTGGCTGATGAAAGAGGAACAAATTTAGAATCCGCCATATTTGGTTGCTTTTTTCGGTGTTCTTTGTCACATTCACATAAAAATACACATGGTCAATGGAACTCCCTGGGAAAAATTAGTTTCTCGAAGTAACTGAACTTTTGATAAACTTGTTATTAAAAATGCGTGAATATTGTTAAATTACTGGTAACGGAAGTTATCAAACATTTGATTTTGATTTATAAATATTTCGTTTGACAATTCGAGAAAAACAAAACCCACAATATATTGAATTTAACAAAAAAGTAAAGTTCAACACATCTGAAATAACAAACCAACATTCAAAAACCATTTCAAAAAGGAGCAAAATGTGACGATTTAGCTGGGATCAAAGAGCTCGATGACAGTTTTTTTGACTTATTGGGACGCTAGAAATTGATTTATGATTCTAGATTTAAACCGATCCAGAAGCATGTCTTGTTTGACTGATTCGAATATTCACTTCTAAGATTCGATGGCAGTTTGGAACAAAGTTGCTGCAACCAGGAATGGCCAAAACTGAATATTGTACTATTTTGAATAAATTCTAAAAAATTATTTTAAATAAGGAGATATCAAATGCATTCTAAACCCCTCCATGGTTTTGGTGAAAACAGCATAAAAACTATTGTGAGGTAAAATACTGATCACAGAATCTAGAAAATCATCAGTAAAGTTCACTTGTTCCACATAACAAAATAAATTTAGGGAGCAAAAATAGGTTTGTCCATTGGATTTTTACCATTTTATCCAACTAAATTTGATATGTTACTGGTATTCTGAAATATATCTAAAATCTATTTTCCTATGGCCTGTCCATGAGTCTATGGACGGGGGACTTACCCAATAACAGTTAACGGACCTGCAGTTACTGTGTATCAAGAATTTTACTTCGAATTTCTGAATGTATTCGAAGTTTAATCGTTTTGGATTTCCAAGGTTGAAATATTACATTTTTAACAGATTAGTCAAGCATGAATAAGTTAAGTTGGAACTGGACGACGCATCATACTTGACAAAATAAATTTTTGATAGAGAAGTTGTCGAGTTTCTTGACCACATCAAATTCGGAAAGACTGAAACGTAAAGCTAATGCATTAAGAGTGGTACACAATGCTATTCACTTGACAAAATAGCATTCTTAATAACAGGAGAGGTTTATTAGGTAAAATAAAGTTTTTTTTAGTGCAGTTGACACCGTATGCTTCTTTCACAATTTGAATAGATCAAAAAGCTCCTGTAATATCAATAAATTCAATGCCATCAGGAAATAATAATACAATCTAAACATAGAATACTAGTTTGATAACGAATTATTTAAAATGACAAGACAATGAACTGGGTCCAAACTGGTGTCTTGCCAGCTACTCTGCTACCTAGACACTCGAAAAAAATGGTTCCACATGAGAAGAAAATTTAGCAAATGGTCAATACTTTATAATAAATATCTGTGGGTAGAAGATTTAATTTTTTTTTAAGTGTACAGTAATAATTACACACTGTCCACCCGAGGAAAATGACATGAACATTTCGGAAACCTGAAGAAAACCCAGATTCGGACATCCTAGGTGGTCAATATTTTGTGTAAATATAGGTTTGCATGAGAGTCATGCGACACAGTATAGACTGGTCGAAGGCAACCTACTCTGCTACGCAGACGTCTAATAGCTATAATAATATAATGAAAAAATCAATAATTAGGACTATATTGTTGCATTATAAATCACCCAATCGGTGGCCGAAATTATATTTAGTGTCTGGCTGTTATTGAACTGTACATAGTAGTGTCAATGATTTTAAATCCCTCTGTTCGTCTGGACAGAATGATAAAGAGTTTTAGACACCTCAACAATTCTGTCGGTATAGCAAAGCCTAGGAATTCCAAACATGCACACTTACAGACAGACAGTCAGTCACACATACAGTACAGTAGTTCTCAGGTGCATTGGTGGTTTCTTAAATATTCGGGATATGCCCTATGAGAAACCTCAGTTAATTGAGAGATTTTGACATGGTAAATAAAATGATATCTCTGATTTAGTTAACTTATCTCAATCAGAAGTAAAATTTTATTTAAGATGAGCCATATTTGGAACCTTATTTGGTGATGCAACCTTTCATTTGACCAGAAAACTTGACGAACTATATCTCAATAAACATTTTATGAACAACATAATATAAAATATTATGATAGATGAAATTAGATAAAGGAGCAAAATTAATTGAACATGATTGAGTCAGGATCTTGCTGATTGATTTGCGCAATGTGTCTCAGGACATCTTTCTTTGTGATGATCCCCAGCAGCTTACCACTATGTGTAACGAGTGTCTGTCTTACTCCAAGTTTGCGAAATATTTCCACAACTATTTCCATGGGTGTGTGGTCAGTGACAGTGATCGGACTGAAATCAACAATGTTGAACAAAGTAACTTTACTTTGCACACGTTCCCCGGCACTGTGTAAAGATGTGTCAAGCTTAAAAAATACTTGCGATGTACTGACGATTCCATCGTCGCGCTGACGAGCAGAATCAAGAGCAACAATTAAATCGCGTCGATAAACATAACCGACAAATCGTTGAGATTCTATTGAATTTATAACAGGAAATCCATTATATTTTGTTGTTTTTATAATATTTTCCAAGTCACCGACAGTCATGCCTTCTTGTGTAATTGTAGTTAACGGTGGATCACTTCGTCTAGGCCTCATGACATCAGTGGCTAACGTTGTGTGTGTAAATTCCTCTTTGCTGTCAAGAAAAGGATACCCATTCAAATGAATATGTCCATCGTAAATACCTTCTTTACCAAATGCATCACCAATCCATTTGCTTGTTAGAACTGCAGCCATCAGTGGCACAATGTACTGCAAGCCACCAGTAAGTTCAAACATAATGACAACTAATGATACAGTCATTCTTGTTACTCCCCCGAGAGCAGCAGCCGCTCCGACCATTGCATACAGTCCTGGCGTGACACAGTTCTTCTGCGGACTACAGCTCTGATTCCACAGTATTACATCTGGATATCGATGAACCAATTGCTCGATTCCAATGCCAAGCATTCTCCCAGTTATTGCACCAACTGCCATAGTCGGAATAAAAAGTCCAGCAGGAACTTTGATTCCAAAGGTAAATATTGTGATAACAGACTTGAAAGCCAAAGCAATTGCTAATTGCCATAATGCTGTCTTCATTCCTTCCCCTATTGTACTTGCTGGTGTTGAGATTGAATTTGCGAGAGTTACATTTGGTTGAGCATAATCACAAATATCAGACATATCATCAGGACCACATTCTCGAAATAATTCTGCTATCAGTTGGCTTGTGTTCTTTCTTGTGTATGGATTTGGAAAAGATGCCAAAGCAGTGATAAGAGTCACACAAATAACTTCTAATATTGGGTAATGACCCAGTTTTGAGTTCTTGCGAAACTTGCACCACAAAAGATTCGAATGATTGAAAAAAGCACCATAAAGACCTCCACAGACTCCCAGCAATATGAAAGGTAGCAGTTCAAACAGAAACCACGGCTTATTATAAGTAACATAAAACATTACGAGATGCGAATTACCAAAAGGATTAATAGAACGGAGTATAAAAGCAGCAACAAGAGCGCAAAAGAATGATCTCCACAAAGTTTTTAGAGGAAAATAGTAACTAACTTCTTCTAAACTGAACAGAACACCTCCAATAGGAGCTCCAAATGCAACAGAAACGCCAGCTGCAGATGCCGCAGAAAGTACTTCCCGACGCTTTGCTTCATTTTTACCATATTTCGGAAACAGGTGGGCAAATATATTACCGCAACAGCATGCAACGTGAACAAGAGGGCCTTCTTTACCCAAACTTAAACCAGCTGATACAGCCAGTGGTGATGTGACAGATTTAATTAATAATGTCCATTTTCCCAGATAACCACGAATAATGAAACCACTAAGAATGGTTTTTACTTCTGGAATACCAGATCCGCACGAATATGGTGAGAACATACGAACTAATATCACAGCCATCGTAGCGAGAATAACTGCTGTTACGACATAAGCGGCATAATTTGCAACATATATACCAGGTCCACTCATATTTTCACTGAAAAACATCTCACTCCATGTTTTCCATTCTGAGCAAGAGTTTTGATCCAGTGAATAGTTAGCACTCCAACAACAGGATTCCTTGTTCAGGTAAAATTTATCAGGACAAATTCCTTCCTTCAAGTCAGTCATCCATTTTGACACAATATCAATAATACCAGCACATGTACCAGCCGCCAGTCCAACCAATAAAACAACCAGCCATCCAGACCATGCATCATGCAACCCTTTTACAAACTTATGCCACGATTCACGCTTTCTGTGAATAATTTGGCGATGTCTCAATCTGTCTCTTGACATTTCCCGTAGCCAATCAATGGTATGGAAATCATCATAGGTTCCAATTTCATCCCATCCAACCCCCATCCCTTTGTCGAGAGTTTCAAGAAGATGTCGCCGTGAACTTGGAGAATCTCCATCAGATTTGTTATGAAAAGTTGAAACATCCAGAGGTTCATCGTCCTCCTGTAATTCAATATTTCCAAAATTATATGGATAGAAAAACAAGTTTGAAGCAAGGATTTGTACTATTAAGGAATAAATGTTAGAAAGGCAAATTATTTTTTGCTACATTTTCTCTGTTCTATCTAGTTTCGTCCTCAGTTTCAGTTCTGCCCATTGTAGTATTTTTTCATACAACTTCTAACCACTCAAAATTCATGCTGTTAATACAAGCATTTACATAAGTATACGCATTGAGTCATCGACAAGTTGAGTTGATTTGACGAGAATATTTCCTTTTCTTGGGGGATGTTCTATATACATGCGGTAATTTTTTAAATGGCTTGTTGCTGACCTTATGAAGTTTAGTTCGGTACCATATTCCCGAATGCCATCAAAGTCGAAACCTGCGAATATTCATTCAAACCAAAGAAGAATCGCGCCAATGCTGCAAGCATATAGTACTAACGGGTCTCATGAAGTTTAGTACCATATATCCGATTACCATAAAAATTTCCATGTTGCAAGCGACTCATCCTAACCCGGGAGACAATGCCAGATGCTTGCAGCATTGGCGCCCCTTAGTTAGGATGAGAATATTCCGCCAGTTTTTATTTTAATGACATTCGGGAATAGGGTACCGGTACCGTACTAAACTTCACTAGACCCGTACTAACTCCCCGGATAGGATGCATCGCTTCTGATGTGGCAACTTTTTATGTTAATCAGAAATAAATTCATATTTCGCGAATTCATACTACTCCAAACAATTTTTAGAGCGATTCGAAACGAACAGAATAAAAATGGCTGAAATTATTTTAACAATTACGGTAACTTATATTCTTACACAAATATAAGCTCAAAGCCGTAAGGGAAAAACTAGATTAGGCATAATTCTGCAGTTCTAAATAGCTTACCTTAAAAACTTCATCTTTGTATGGCATTGCACTGATTAATTCATCATCTGTATCACTCACTGCACCATTCGAAAGTGGATTAAACACTGTCCCATGAGACATCCATGCTGATGACATAAACGAGGACTCTGTGTATGGATCCGGTGGCGAAACATTGTTACGGGCCATGACTAGGTGAAAACAGTAACTACAAAACCTATTTTATCACAAAATTCCAACGAAGCAGATCACAGCACGCTCAACGAATTCAGAAAACAGCCTTCATGCTTGGAAAAAATTCTCGTGATTAAACCACACTGCATAATCTATCTTTCGATTTCTGGTGGTGACTGGCGGATGAAATAAACAGATAGAGGCATGAGGAGTCGAAAAGTTCAGAACATACGCTAAACAATCACAATCACATAAGATGTGTTGAATATCATTTTTATCCTCCCACGGTGTCTACATTTGTCAATCCCTTCCTGTGTGGGCGCGTATGTGTGGAAGACGAAGATTGCGTGAGAGCAAATGTTTTTTTCAAAATTGTATTTTCTATGTGGAGGTAAGTAGACGTGTGCAAGCTTGCGTTCTGACCAATCATTGGTAACTTTTTATGTCGATCATGGAGTCGAAATAAACAGATTTGACAGATAAATACAGATCTGACTACAGAATCAGTGCGCAAATAGCGCAGTACTGTAGCGCGAATATTAGGCCGTTTTACCCAAACATGAAAATGTTGGTTCTCAGCATTTTGCTTGCAGCTTCTATTATGACGTTATAACTCGATAACCAAAACTTCTCAAATCTACCCCCTTTTATTGTAGCCCAATCGCAGAGAGTCTATATCGAGGGTTTAAAGCAAGAACCGTATATTAGGATTTTTTTCCTGTTTCAAGAAAAACGTTGGAAAAATTTTCATTTTCCCTCTAAAAGTTCGACATAAAGCATTCTTACAGGCGAACATGCACTTATCGCGTCCGTTTTATGGACGTAATAATACCGGGCAATCAGATCGAAATTCTAATAATAATTTCAATGCCTCTGTAAAAGCAACTCTTTCAACGCAATGCAAACAATACTTTACTTAAAAAACTACAGAACAAATCAACAAAAAAATCAAACAAAACAATTACTAGCATCCAAACTCAAAACGGTGATGACTCCATACATGTGGTGATGAAGCAGGCCCTGATGGTTCTTTGACAGACGGAAATTGGAGAGCTGCTTTGCCTGTCCATGTAAATCTATTTCCCCTCAGCCATTTATGTTCAAATAATTATTCTCAAAGTTCTGGTGCCATCCGTGATAAATTTAAGCATTTTTTGTCACACATGGAGCTGTTCCATGGCAGTGGAATCATTGACCGAATGAATATTATTATCTTGTACTTTTAGTGGATTGTGGTATCCAGTTTTGTCACATATATGTGATGAAGATGATCTGCCATTTTTGTGCAACTTTATTCGTCAGTTCATTTCACAACAAAATCTGTGATTTATGCCAGATGTTTCCGCGTCAAATGTATTATAATGTATATTCACAATGTATATATTCACATTCAACTTATTTTTCGAGAAACTTGGTCTTTTGTTAAAAAAATTTATTTGCCTGCCTCCTATCAGTAATGGTGATGTAATGGTGCCATTTTCCTTGCATAAATGCCATTATTTCGTATGTCGTTATTTTCAATATTGCCCTTTTATGCAGCTACTGATGTTGGCAATGCTATGAAACCACACTTATTACAAAGTAGTTCAAATTCGGTTTTCTTTTTGCTTAGTTTCATTCTCTAGTTAAATAATGATGGATTTCAACGCTAAATTAATTGATACTATTTCAAATCATGAACCTTTGTACAATCTGTACCTTCCGGACCATAAGAATAAAGAGCGAATTGATCAGCATTGGAAAGAGGTCGCAGCTGAGCTTGGTTCATCAGGTAATGCAATTTTTGTACAAACCTTGACTGAGGGTGACCGAAATGGAGTATCTTTCCATTTCATATTGAATAGCAATACAAAATATTTTGCTATTTTTATCATAGCCTTGTAATAAACATACAAAGAGGTGTTTTCGGAAAAATATCAAATATTACAAGTACTTGTCGAAGCTTTATACATTTTGATTTAGTTGTTTTTGAATTGCTAGACGATTAAATAATTTATGATATCACCAATCGAATATTTCAATATTTTTGTTTTGTGAATAGAACTGAAAAATAACTGGTGTCAACCCAAAGTAATTAGTGTGTTAAGCAAGATTTTTGTTCGAATATAGCTTTATTTGGAAATCTTTTACTTTGTCATGTAGCACTGTTTTACGTACCAAATGAGCATTTTGTCATGGCGGTTCACAGACACCTTGTATTTTGACAGATGTGAATTATAGTTCAGAAAATTGAAAAACAACCTTATATTTTCCACTGAGGTAGTGCAACTTTAATCTTCTGAATACGTATATACATGTGTATATACATAAATCTTAATCCATTTACAATTCAGTTGAACTGTGCAAAACTAGACGGAGCAGTCTAAGAACAACTTACGGGAAAAAACATAGGGAGGGGGAGAGGATGCCCAGTGGTTCAGCGTCACAAGCACCTGAAAAAGTAAGTTTTGTAATGATATGTGGTGCCGTATGATATGTTTCTGTTGCAACTTGTTTTCTATGAGTTCTACGAGTCTGTTACTATTTTCACATCTACATCAATTCACATCTCCTGGGTTTTCCTGGAACTTCTGAGACATGAATATTCCATGAAATTTATGCCAATTACGGAGTAAAATATCATTTTTAGTGCAATTGGTGCATTTGAAATCATTATCCTGTTTAACCGCTCAAGAGGCAATGCCTCTGTTCCTGTTTGCTGAACCTCACTTTAAATATTTAATTTATCACTTTATGATTGTTAAAAAAAGTAAGAAGTACTTATAAAATTGTAATTTTGATGTTCCAGGTTTGAAGTTAGACACAACTGATATACAGGCTAGACATGATTTAAAAAGCCAAAGTGCGACAGTGCTTTTGACAACTTTATGAAAAACTGTTCATATGTGCTATTTTTTATGCCAAATTTAAACTTATAGTTGTAATTCAGCCATACAAAAAGAATAGACATTTTACATTTCTGATTGTTAAGAGTGCTTCAGTGTAATTTTAATATACTGATTATGCTTATTTGAACCTCTATGGATTTCTATCCAATTTATATTTTAGAACTGTTGATAATCTTCCTGATATACAACTGGATGAGCAAATTGCTGTTGGAAGTACAGCCGAAAATACAAGTGAAAGTGAGTTCAATACCTCCTTGATTTGCTGTATCATTGGTTTTCTATTCTATTTTGCCTGGATATTTAAAGTGAATCGATGTGGCACTTACCCTTTTATTTACTTGCTCAAGGACAAAACTTCCCATTTAAATCCCAACTTTTACACAACCACTTACAAAATATTCTGCTGGTAATCTTTGCATATCTGTTTTCATACTTTTTTCTTTTATTCCCTTGATGTCTCATGAATGTGCCAAGTGCCAAAAGTTTGCAAAAAATTATTTTTTGTTTTCCGTGGTAAAGAAATGTGGTTATAAGAACATCATTCTTTTGTAACTTGTCAATGCATGTATTTTGTTCCTTTTCAGGTTCGTTACCATTGGAATCTGATTCCCTGGAATCAACGTCCCCTGGGTGTTATGTAAAGAGAAAGAGAACCAGAGAAAGAACTGATGTACAGGTAGACAATTTACAGCCAGGTTCATGGAGTTGATATAGTGCTTTCAAAAATTTTCAGTTTATTTATTAGCAATGTAGAAGTTGGATTTTTTCGTCCTCCCTGCTCAAGAGCGTGGTTAAGAATAAGCAAGTGCTAGGTTTTTTTACTAACGATCTCAGTCAGATGTATTAAAATGCAAGTACTAAGATTTTCAGCAAGGACATTAGTCAGATTCATTCACCGCAAGGCAAGTGCTAGGTTTTTTTCAGTATAGATCTTAGTCAACCATACTGATCGCAAATCTGGTGATGAGTTTTTCACTGAGAACATTAGTCAAATGCATTGGTTGCGAGTAAACGTACTGTTGTACTCTTCTCAGGCAGAGATGGTGAAGTTTTTAAAAAAGAGCTCTGAGCAGTTGGATCATGCACAAGAATTGGACAAGTTTGGTCATTTCGGAAACTTGGTTGCTGCACAATTGAGATCGAAAGATGAGGCAGAAGCGGAAGTCTACATGAGGGCATTCAGCAGTGTTTTGTTCTCTGAATTGGTGTATGAAGGTTCTGTGTAGTGAACAGATATTCTTTTGAGAAATTCTAAAAATAAATAAATAAATGTACCTCATTAAACCCATTTGTTGTGTTTTTATGACGTGATTAAAATTTTTTCAATTCAATTCCCTCATGCAGGGTGAATCTTCATGTGTTTTTATTGGTTTAATCTTTTATCATAGTTTTTTTTGTTAAAATGTCATAATTCTGGTGGGTGTCGTTGGAGTTAGCCATTCTATTTCCTTCCCTATATCCCGAAGAACCGAATGGCACTGTACTTGGTGCAACCGGAATTTATGTGGCGAAGGGTGATTGGAGGTTTTTTATGGCGTCGAAAGCGCGCAGCAGAAAATGGATAAAAAAACGATACAATTTGAATATAGGATCGAGAAAGAAACTGTTAAATTTACGAGAGTCCCAGGGGGTTAGGTTTCAGCGACGTGTAAAACAAGCTTTAATCGTGCCTGAGCACTTCGTTCACGTGTGAATTGAAAAATCGTGTAGCCTGACATGTGGACACTAGAATCGTGAACGTCGGCGCCGACTGGTGTCGTGCGACGAAGCGTTAAACGGGGTTTCCCCGACCGCTGCCGTTTTACCGGGTATGTGGACATCGCCCTTTAAACAACCGCATCAATAGCATTTGTGACCCACAATGACAATGGAAAGTGACTGTCTCGTCGACTTATGTGACGACGTGAAGAAGATTTCCATGCATGTAGACATTCAAATCATGGTTTTGATAAAAAATAAATAAAATCATGACAACAAAAACTTGTCAACAAGATAAGCTGTCATTCCGCTTCGCCGAACTTTGCATAGGCTAAGCTAGTGGGCCTATTTCGACGGTCAATGTTGAACTCACCATAGACATAATACGGTTTCAGCAAACCAGAATTTTGCGAAATGGACATAATGGATAAATTTAAAATGCTGATTTAAATAAATTCAAATAAAGCTTGAATAACGTCGAATATACCAAAAGAATCTGATCTCCGAGAGTCGGAAGATGATGGCGAAATCTCATTTTCGACTAAAATGGACATAAACCGTTCTTGCACTGAGCCCTCGATATGGATTTCATAAAAAGATTGTCGCATACCTCAATAAAAACTATCAAAACTTTGTCGCCCTTATTGTTTAAATGCAACAACAATACCGGTGCGCAATAAATTCCCAATTTTTTAATGACGGAAGTATATTATCAAAACTCCTATCCGAAACCTAACAAAGAAAAAAAATTTTCATTTTTTTAGATTTGTGATTAACTCACGATAATAGGCCCACAGTATAAAGTCGCTTAAATGCCAGCTTAATCAAAGCCGTTCTTATAGACGAATGGTATGCTGAATCTGCCTCCAGAGCCATTACCTCCATTACCTCAAAATGCTTTTCCACCCATTTTTTGACTCACTTATGTACCCGATTTTTATAGTATTTGAAAAATATTGCCTGTGCCGGACTTTTAGGATAAATACAAAAAAGGAAAGTTATCAAATATTTCGTAGAATGGTATACTAATCTTTTTGCGAAGAAGCCCACTTTCTTTAGAGTGTTTTTTTGTGGCGTGAGAGTACACACCGGCGAAAGTAAAGTAAATCAACTGTTGATTTTCAGTATTTGCGTATTTCCAGAATTAGAAACCGCATATCCCATCTCATTTTTCCTGTTGGTGTGGTGGATTTAAGATGCTGTAAGCTGTGTTTACGTGAACCGTCATGTACCTGCGACCGTCCAGAAGACATTTTGCATAAATCATCATGCCTCAAGAAATTTGAACAAACGTCAGGAGGATCGAAGATGGGTAGCTCGAACCGTATTCCCAACGCCTTTACCGATTGAGCTGATTGGGCACCCAATTTACTGCCAATCAACAGCGATTTTACTGCATTTTGTTACTTTAGATATATTACATAAACACAATGCTGAATACAATGCATGAATTTACGGAAGATAGTAATGGGAAATGAGCAAGGACCCACATTACGTATTTTGCAAAAGAATATGCGATACTAAGGTTATAAACTAATCCTCAAATTTTTTTATTGTTAAAATTTTTATTCAGTAAAGTCAAAGCTCTATCTTACCACGGGTTTTATTGTTCTCGTGGGATGTACGAGTGGTCAACGGATGCTGCATCGTGAGTAAGGAGAAAGAGTATGAGAGATCCTTCCACCATATAAACTAGTCCATCCACCATTCGATCTGAGAAGTATTTTTCCAACATAGAAACTGACATGAGAACAGACATGATTCCAAAGAAAGTTACCTTGTTCGTGATATTTGTAATTGTGATAATCACAACTTCTAGAGGTGGATGGTGAGGTTTAATCAGTTTCATTGCTGTGTTTTAACCCAAAAGTCCAAGTGTGAAACTTGCTTTTCAAAAATTGTTTGGCGTTAACGATGGGCGACTTTCGCAATGTTTTGTTTACGGTGTAAATGTAATTTTCCGTCCGTAGCAAGTATTATGGATAATTTTATGGTTTAATGTGTAATTTTTTCAAGCATCGCATCAAAATTGTGGTTCTGCCAGGGGCGTGATTAGCCTTGAGTTATACTAGCTTACTATTTTGATATAACCCGTCAATAATTATGACACACGTTTTGAATGGTTTATTCAGCTCTTTCACTTTTAATCATATCGAGATAACTCAATTTCCAAAATTCCATTTGTTGTTAGGAACAAAAATTTCAATCTAATATAACCATGCCTATGTTATCAATCAGGACCAGGTTCTTGGGCTCCGCTCATCAGCAGTAGATGAATAATTTGGCTATGTCCCATATATCCGCTATGTGTCTGTTAAAACGACTGTTTAATATTAAGAAGACTGAGGTTGTTGAGGCTAGGATTGGAAAATTAGGTTAGAAAATGCCTCCAATGATTCTACAAAATAAAGTAGACGATAGTGACTTTATAAAAGGTTTTTTCTGCCTCACATTTATTCACTTATTCCTAATCATAATTTTTGTGCCAAGTAGGCAAGTCAATGTCACAATGACTTATATTCGGTCGGTAGCAGATCAAGAAATATTCTTTAAAGGGATGATAATTTATTCCGATTCGACACGTAATAAGTCACCTCGCAGGGAGGATGAAACTTAAAATTTCCAAACGCAAGTTGAAGTACATCGTGAATGGCATAGGTCCATCCTAACATAATTTTTTTTGTCAAGTATAAGCCACAGACGGACCGCGCCGCGGCCTCGATATCCACTACAGTCTCATTCTTGGCAAAAAAAGTTTGACCAAAAATATCTGGCTGGGAAAGAGCGTTATAAATTACTGATACGTGATGAAATTTTCTTCTTCAAACAGCAAAGCGTTCATTTGAAATCAATTATGCATACAACACAGGCTCTAGGATAAGACAGGAGTTTATTTTTATGCTGTGGGAGAAGAAAGCCGTGATAATGATGGATCGCGTCGCCAAGGCGCGGGTCATCTATGTTACAGGCTTGACAAAATACTATTTCTGCTTGGGTAAAAAATGAATCAAGTATTCATACAAGTAGCCTATTGTATTCGTTTAGGTGGAGTCGACGGCGCCGAAGATGCCCCACAAATCCTTGTAAATGGAAATGGGATTCGTGTAGCAAAAGTTGCGGTGGTGGAATCAGATATCCGGTGAAAACACAGAACCAAGGCCAATGTGGAAAATGTAATCTACCTAAAGCGCAACCTTGCAATGCTGAGTGTTGTCCAAGTAAGTGTATCTCTTACGTCTTCAAATATTTCGGACAACAGTTTTTCATCACTATGCTGCTGTCCTTTTCGGAAGCGGGACTATGCAATAGCGTTATTTCGTAAAATAAAACAATATACGAAAACGCTTTCCATCAACTTTTCATCGCATTTTGCTAGTTGGTTCTTTTCCAAACTTGCTTAAAAGCAATGTTGATCTATGGTACACCACAAGTGTTTTTTCCGAAACATTACAACATTAAGAACCAAATTTACGCGTCATTTACCATCATTTGATGCTGTTTTTAACACATATGCTACTTACATATACTATAATTATTTTTCGGGAAATAATGGACAAAAGCGCAAAAATTATCCAAATGGTTCTCCCGCGTTTTCGGTGTGCTATATTATCTTGTTTACATTCGAGGATACCCAACGAAGGTACAAATTTATAAAATATATTGCATGTAAATACAACATATGTATTTCAGTTGATTGCAAATGGGGAAGTTGGGAAAACTGGTCAGAATGCACCGAAACGTGTGGCGGCGGCAGTCAAATACGAACCAGAAGATATTCGGGACCATCGTGTGGTGGAAAACCATGCTCAGGATCACAAGCAGAAACTCGGGCATGCAATGAACAATGCTGTGCGGTGAATTGTACTTGGGCGCCGTGGGGTGAATGGGAAGGATGTACTACAACTTGTGGAAGTGGTTTTAATATCAGACATCGTCAATTTGCAACTGTCGCAAGCTGTAGTGGCCTTCCCTGTGAAGGAAGCGGACATGAGCTTGAATCATGTCATAAGGAGTGTTGTCCTACTGATTGTGCTTGGGAAAATTGGCAACCCTGGAGCTCATGTTCGGCATTGTGTGGCGGAGGCACTCAAAGTAGAAAGAGAGGTCAAAATCCAGTTTCCTCGTGTGGTGGACAACAGTGCGTTGGAGATTCCATTGAGGAAAGAAGTTGTAATGAAGGATGCTGTGCAGAGAATTGTGTCTGGGGAGAGTGGGGTAATTGGACCTCGTGTACTACGTCCTGCGGTGGAGGATACCAGTATCGCGGTAGACAAGCTGCTGTTGCTGCTTACTGCGGCGGCCAAGAATGTCAAGGTCAGGACGAAGAGATAAAAATTTGCAATCAAGAATGCTGTCCAGTGGATTGTTCATGGAATGACTGGAGTGATTGGTACCAATGTACTAAGACTTGTGACAGTGGAATGCAATCTCGCGAAAGATCCATTAAAACTTACGCTTCTTGTGGTGGACAAGATTGCGATGGTAGTACATCAGATACAAGGTAAATGAAATAAAGTAGATAGGTTCTCGGCTAATATTCTAAAGAGCGCCACTTTGTAATGGCTTTCTAAACACTTGTAAAGGTAAAAAACGACAGTTTATGGCGCGTTTTTTAACGGCCTATTCAGGTATCAAAGCATTGTTACCCGCCAACGTAGGTAGTATCACGATTATATAGTTGAGATAGTTGTAGGCCGTAGCTCGTGATTTATAGATCATTAAACCACCTCGTTCGAAGTGGGCGCGATGGCCTAGTGGTTAACACATTGGTAAGGTGGATTGAAAATCCTGGATTTGAGTCGCGCTAACAACGTTAACACCGTTCGTCTATGAGTTGCTGCTGTTGGTATAGAGCCTTGGTCAATAGAGGGGAACGGCAGCGACATGACCCCGATATGACTTCGGGATTTCATCAGAATAAGCAAAATTTTCGCTTTATCGATGTTGCCCGAAACTGAGTATATTTTCAACAAATAAATGAATTTTAATATTTTTATGCTTCTACATTTTGGTCAGCTTTTTGTTAGCCAACAGTCCTTTAATTTGACCAGTCACTGTGTTTTACAGAACCTGCAATGACTACTGTTGTCCATCGGAATGTGAATTTCAACCGTGGAATGAATGGAGCGTGTGTAGCAAGACATGCGGCACAGGATTTCAAATAAGATCTCGGGAAGTTGAAATAGGGTCATCGTGTAATGCACGAAAATGTCAGGGGGATAAAACGGAAAGACGTAATTGCAGCATGAAATGTTGCCCAGGTAACTTGTTAGGGTAAAAGTTCCATGAAGGCTATTCTTCAGCAAAAGTATTGTTACATATATTTATAAATATTTGTAATTTAAATTCAAAATTATGCCATTCCTTTTTACAAACATTAGGAGCCTTTGACGGAAGATATCATAAAATATTTTACTACCTTATTTCATTATTTTTTGTTGTCGAACCATTGAACTCATAATTTAGATTTATGTATAAAATCATTACAATTTATAGTGAAATTGGTACAAGTCGATCGATCAGATAATCTTACTTCAGTTGGCCTGTTTCAAATATTCTAGAGTGATTAATTATAAGTCTAACTTTTTTGTTTTTGATCCAAAACCTTAACAAATATGAATCTTACAGTGAATTGCAAATTATCCGACTGGACAACGTGGTCTGATTGCACAACTACATGTGGTGTAAATGGGGTACAGCGTAGATCGAGAAGAATTTTACAACAGGCTGAATGTGGTGGAATTCAATGTGATATTCAAGAACCTATGAGACAAGTAAATAAAGTAGAAGCATTCGCTATAAAATCACGTCTATAATATTTGGCAACGCTGTTGCATGCTTGCAAACCATCGGAAACTTGTCGAATATAATATTATATTTTTTATGGAAATTTAATGTGTGCAACTATTGCTATTCCAGAATTACTTCTTTATAACTTTTTTTCTGATTATTTGACATGACTTGAACGTATTACAAAACTTTTAAAACATTTTCGCTTTTCGAGCACATAATCTCAATTTTATTTTCTTTAAATCTGTTAGGAACAACGCTGCAATAGGATATGTTTCAACGGTGGAATAATTTCAGTCATGGATGGCTGTGCCTGTGTAGATGGTTGGACTGGTGAATGTTGTCAAATAGGTAATCTTTATGTGCATTTCTTTACAAAAATGTCATTATGTAATTGCAGTTAGAAATATCACGATGGAAAATAGTTTTCGAAATGAACCACTGATGGAAACGCCACATAACCCTTCATCTGTGACTCATTTCGCATTGGTCAAATACTATTAATAAAATATCCTTAAAATGGCCTGCACCGCCACACATGATGGCTAAATTATTTAGATATATATTTGGGCCATTTACTCCAAATTCAAAATTTTATCAAGCTTTTTATTATATCGTCGTTTATTTTGTTTACCCCAGAATATATTATATTCGTCAAGACAAATCTTTGAGAAAATTATCCTTGCGCAGTATTTAAAAGTAACTTGAAAAAAATGTTAAAAAATGTTTGTGATCATCATCAAAGTTTTCCTTTTCCATAAAATTGATGGTAAAAGAAACAAAGACTAAATTTTCAAAGGGGATATTTCAATGTGTGACATAAACCTAAAAATAGAATCAGTGAATGTGCGCAGAAATCGCAAACATTTCTGAGGTTTTTCTTATTTCTAAAGCACTTAAAGATAATTCCGTGATTCATTTTAATATGTCGAGGGGACATTGCAAGCCCTTTCCTTCTGTATTAACAATAAATTTTCTAATTCAGACGTGAACGAATGTGATTTTAATACATGTCCCGATAATTCAAAATGCTTCAACACAGCTGGCTCATATGAATGTATCTGTAATCATCATTTTACAAAACGTGGAGAAATATGTGACGGTGAGTTCCAAATAATGACGTATCGATGCTATGAAATAGAGGAACAACTGGTACCAATGTATTTAGGGATACAGATTTTGTAAAAACAATATTTGCATTTAGGTAAACTGATTCTAAACTTTCCAGTTTTAACAATTTTGGCAGTGTTGGCAGTTTTTGTTAATTTTAGGCCCATATGTGCCCCTCGATGAGCTCAGGAAGTTTCAATTCGAAGCGCCATTCATCAGTGACACCAGCTTAAGGAAAACATTTATGAATGTATGTATTTTTGACATGGGTGAACTGCTTCGAGTACCACGTTAAATAATATAAATATGAACATCAACAAATTCTTATATTGATTTCTGTCCCCACAACGATATACTCAACTATTATTGACTCGTGTCTCATTTCCTAACGGGGTACTCGAAGAATTCATCGTTATTCAATGACCTTTATTATATACTCAATACCGGGATGTCTAATAACTTAGGTATACCTCAGACCAGGTCCATTTATTGTAACATGTATTGTTTATTCTGTTCAGCTTCTAATGAATGCAGTGCCCGAGGTCAAAATTGCCACGAACAATCAGAATGTATTAAAGGTCAAGGAAATTATACATGCAAATGTCTTCCTGGTTTTGAGGGTAATGGGGCAGTTTGTGAAGGTCGGAAAATTTACCTTATAAGAGTACTTTCACCTAATTAGTATATTTAAAATTCAACCCAATCGCACTTTTGCTGACTTGAAGATATTGCAATGTATCTGGTCTTGTCCTACTAATCATTATCGGTTAGTTCCACCCAATCGAACCTCCAGACTCCAAAAACTTTTTACAATACAAAATAGCAAGGTAATATAATGGTTTAGGGCAAACAAAAAGGGTTACAATAAACGAAAGTAAATATATTAAGTTCAAAATTAAAGTTTAATAAAATAGTTTGTGTTCGATATTACAAATGTGGATGTCAATGAATACAAGATAATAATTATCAAGGAACGTTAAAAACTGGTCTTTCTAGTTCACTATCACGTCCGTATATCACGGAAATGACGAAATTTAGACGGGATAACTGCACGAAGGTGTTTATCTGGATCATTTTCGAAATGTTTCCCTGTATAATTTAAAACATTTCGCGATTATTATTACTTAGTTTCATTCTAGATATCGACGAATGTGAAATAGAAGATATACAAGCTACAATCCAAGAAAACTATGGTAAATACTGACCCAAAATTCATTTCCCCAAAACGGGAATGGCCCAGATTGTTTTAAATATCATAGCACACTACTGTTATTGTTAAGAAAAAAAAAGACAATATGTCCTCATTAAGACTTTTCAATTTGCAATTAATTTTATTCGTTTGCAATCCTATATCCCCCTCCTGTCTAAATCCCAAGCAAACATTTACCATTGTCGTCATTTATCATTGTCTTGCATGCGTCCTGAGCAGCACACTATCAGTATGTCAAAAGAAATGCCTACATTTTTCGTTGAAGCTCTCGACATTCTATTTTTATTCAGCGAGTCAATACGACATGAATATATCAGGCAATGATAAATCTCCTCTTTGTCACAATGACGCAACTTGTACTAACTTTTACGGTAGCTATAACTGCCAGTGTAATCACGGATACACAGGAGATGGCTTCGTATGCGCAGGTAACTGAACTAAAACTATAACTTGTGCTTTTCTGCTCATAAATTTTATGCAAATTTGTCAAATAGGGTCGTTGTCATGCGAATATCCTCAACTCCCTACCGGAGAAAACTGGATCATTGAATACGACTAAAGATATACTTTTGTGATAATGAATAGTTTTAACTCGGAATAATTTATGTAACTCTTTAGCTCTGGGAAATCGCGTCTCAGTTTGTCGCACCCAATATGGCCAAGAGGTTATTATAAGCATAGCAGGTTAAAGTTTCAGCGTCTGAGTTCGCGCAAGTCCAGTTCGTTAACCGAGAGAGGTTGGTAACGTGTTGTCGCTAATGAGTCCAAGCAATTTTTCGGCAATATTACTTGGACTCGTTCGCAACACTGTTTGGACAGATTCGCAACATCACTTGGACTCATTCTCAACATCACTCGGATTCATTCTCAACATCACTTGGACTCATTCTCAACATCACTTGGACACATTCGCAACAGCACTTGGACACATTCTCAACATTTCTTGAACGAACTCATTCGCAACATCGCTTGGACTCATTCGTAACATTATTTGGAGTCATTAGCGACATCACCTGGACTCATTCAGCAACATCACGTTAACAATTGGACTGGATCAGTTGAACATCACTTGGACACATTCTCAACATCACTTGGACTCATTCTCAACATTTCTTGGACACATTCTCAAAATCACTTGGACACAGTCTCGACGTCGCTTGGACTCATTCGTAAGATTATTTGGAGTCATTAGCCACATCACATGGACTCATTTAGCAACATCACGTTAACAACTTTATCGATTTAATTCAAGCCCGCCATAGTTATCGTATACTTAAATGAGTGACCATAGTAAAGAAGCATAGGAAATAAGAATTCAACCCTGACGGGATTCGAACCTGCGTCATCACGACCGGAGACGCGTAGCTCGAAGAGTATTCGCAACGCTTTGCCAATTATTTTGCTCTCACCCAGAGCAGATAACATACAGTGCAGTCGCTGATACTATATTTTGTAGTGGCTCGTTTCTATAAAAGTGGTTCTTTTAGGCGCTTTTCCATGCCTAAGTGCCTGTACTCCAAGCCTCCATCCAAGTAAATTTCAATGAAAAAATATTACATTCGTTACACAAACTATTAGAAGGTTTAAAATACAAGTTTCAGGAAAAATCGGAAACAAATTATCAATACAAATGAATTATGATGGTAACATGTTAGGATATTATCTAATTTTCATTACTAACGAGCAAATTTTGAATGCAGATATTAATGAATGTGAGCAAATGGATGAATCAAATCAAGATCAAATATTTGACTACAGTTCTCAATGGGATGGACAACTAAACATTTCATCGTCACCATGTTTGTAATCAAGTTCGATTTCTTATTGCCCACTGTTCTGAGTAAATAAAATAAAAGTAGTTAATCAATTTAGAACAAGAAAGCATTTAAAAGTATTTTTAAAAAGTTATTTTCGAAATCATAATTGTCAATTTTACTAGATATTAAAGGTTGGAATTTTCGTCATGCAATGACCTTGTGGTTCTTATATACATCTGAAATCCCGAACTGACATTTAAAAGGGATTAGTTGCCCTTAGTACTTGACCATTTCTGTCGTATTTTGCATCAAAATTATAGGATTTTATACAACTATCAAAGATGTTTATTAGTTAAAAAAGACTTGCCAAATATAAAGAATGGCCGGTTTTCTGTTGTGCAACAATTTCGTTTAAGCGTTGAATTCAGGTCTGTGTCGTCAATTTTTTATAGTATATGGATAAAGAAAAAGCTATTAAATGTTGACAATTCAATGTTTTGTTTAATATGAGTCCCTGATGGATCGCGCTGCCATCAGTGGATCATACTGTTTATTTCGAAATATTAACGACAAGTTTTCTATGCGGTTAAGTTATGTTTGAACCGAAGTTTTCCGCTTTTTCAGATGAACCAACAGTAACAGCATGCAGTAAGTATGCAAATTGTACAAACGTTCCTGGTGGGTACAGTTGCTGGTGCGAATCTGGATATTATGGTGATGGATTTACTTGTGAAGGTATTATGTTGATTCCGGTATTTTCTATTTTAATTCAGAATTGTCCTTCCCAGCCTGTACATGTAGCAGGCCGAGCCTTTCGTTTCCAATTTTCCATCTCTTTGTAAAAGAATCAGCCTGCTGTGCTCCCAAACGGAAGTGAACTACCATGTCAATGTGCAGTGAGTGTTGTCTGCCCTGAGCGATGGCAAAACCTTTCACCACTTTCTTTTAATCGCCTCTTACGACACGCAAGAAATATGTTAAGACCATTATAAAGCCGTACCTAGAGGGCATAAAAGTAAGTAAGTACAATGCTTCGGGTACAACATCATTGCTTATTTTTTGGTCTTTCGGAACGAATTTATAACAACTACATATCTTAGAGTGGTCCAATATTTCAGCGTTAAATTTACAGTCTGCTATTTCACATTTGGAAACATCCCCCACTTCCATCGTTTTTTTAATATTACGGTAGCATTGTAATAACTTGTTTATTAATAAGTTTGTTTTAAATTAGCTGCATTTTGAACCAACGTATGTTTTAGAAATATAATTGAATTGTGATTCGATTACAGAAATAAACGAATGCTCTTCAGAACCTTGTCAAAACGGTGGTTCATGTCGAAATGAAATAAATGGTTTCACTTGTAAATGTGCAGAAGGGTATACTGGCACATTTTGCGGGATCGGTATGAATAATTATTGATTGCAAAAGAATTTGTAAGATTACATAATGCTGTAAACTTAATCGACAATGTTCAAACATATCCATCCAGTAGAGTGTTATGAATTTTAGGTGAAATATACCGAGGTTCTTTTCAAAATACTTCACCATAATTTAGATTATATGTCTGATTTACCTGGTTTAAAGTTTTCTGTCTTAGCAAGTAAGTTTACTAGACTACTTTTTAACTACGTATTTAGCGATAAAGTACTTTGTACCTGAAGTCAGATACATGGTAAAAAAATAATTTTTCTGAATTGTTTTTGACACAAATAACTTCGGATTGGGGATACAGTTTCCTCTGAACTCATTTCATTTATTTTTTTGTTATTTTCCTTTGTCGGGAATGTATGGCCTTTAAAAATATTTTTACAATTCTATGCTCTTATTCAGATATAAATGAATGTGATCCGAATCCTTGCGAAAACAATGGGACATGTGTGGACCAAATTAAGGAATATGTTTGCGAATGCCCTAACGGATTTACTGGAGCTACTTGCGAGAATGGTAAGTTATGATGTAGAAAAAAAGATGTTAAAAAGTGGTACATCTAAAACAATAGTATTGCAAGGTCAGAAACAAAGAATTTTTAAGGGGATTTAATTTTTTTTAAAAATGATAAAATGTCAGCAAAAAAATTTTTTCCAGCTCTATTTGACCAAATTTAAAAATTGCGAAATTTTTCAAAATTGTCAAATTATTTTTTCGCAAAGAATTTTTTTTATTTCTTGTCTAAATGATCCAGGTTTAGATTTTTAATCTTTTCCGTATAGGAGAACGGGAAGTTATTTTTAAAACGTTTTAAAATACCGTTGTGTTTTCGTGTTCATAGCCTACTCTGAATCAGTGATAATGCATTCACCAAAGCATTTTTTGCGTGGTTCTTGTCGACTGCACATAACAGGGTAACATGATAACTCAAACCGAAGATAAGTTCGAATCTTGCACATTTTTGCTCAATATGTTTTTATTTCAAATTTTTACAAGACATCAATGAATGTGAAACTGACAACCATGTTTGTGATAAAGCGAACGGAATATGCATCAACACAGTTGGATCATATGCATGCGAATGTATGGATGGGTTCATTGCTGAGGGCAGATTGTGTGTTGGTGAGTCAAAATTTGTTACCTTATGAAATCGATAATGACCAAATTAGATATCTGAAAATTGAAATCACCAAATGGTCAATTTTAATAGCATTTTATTGATGCAAATACGATTTGCCTAGTTTTTTTGTTGTCCTAAGTGCCCAGTTAATTCAACGAGGCACCTAGTGAAAAAATTGGTAAATTCATGTATTTTACGTAGTATATTTACCAGGTAGAACTTCAAATCAGATAACTTTTGGTAAAAGAAAAACTGGATAAGTCATATATATTCTTGAGTCTATAGATAAGAGTATAAAATTTATAGGGTCGTACAATGAACCGTGGGTGCTTCCTTGTGTACTGGTGACCTCGGATCTGTATGCGACTCTTGTCTGAAGCGTGCCTGGATGAGATAGCCTATTATTAAAATCAAAAACAAAACAAAAAAAAACATGATGTCTTGGGTAAAAGTTCTTCAAAAATAAACTCGATAAGCTAAGTACAATTTGTAAAGTCTGCACGTTTGCCTAGACTTGCCAACAGTAGTTAGCAGAATAATTTTATATATCAAGAATATATTATTTTTTGCAGAACCTTCTCAAAACCAAGGAACAAATACAGATGAATGAAGTTTCAAGAAAACTCGTTTATTTCTTTTCAACATGACTTGTAAAATATTACACGTTGTTGTAATCCAATCATTTTGTATGAACAAATCAGAATAAGCCATTAACGAAGAACATAGCACAAATTATTTAGGGACATTGAAGAATCGCGCTTGCCAGACGATGATAATTTCTGTCGTCTGTCTATGCCACCGAATATTATTTCTGAATTAATCGATATTAGTAGAAATTGCTTATATATTTGATGAAACGAAATTCCTAGTTAGCAAGAAAATATAAAAACAGAAATCAGATAACTTCTCTTACGAGCAACAAGAAGAAATTATGTTCGTTTAATACCTATTTCATTTAGTTGCAAATGCAATGGTAAAAACAATACATTCGCAGTTTTATGGAACCTGTGATCCAATTTTAAAAAATTATTCGAATTAAATTAAAATCATGTGATTTTGCCCGAATAAAATAAGGATAATCAGATCTTACTCACTACCATACCTTACGTTTACTTTATTTATTCTTTATAAAATTCTCTGCACTTTACCGTAGCAGTTCAGTTCTTTTTGGAATGTTTTCTAGAATACCGTTCCTGGTATTACATCTTGTACTTGCTGGTACTATGAGTAGTTGGTTGATTTCTTTTAGGCACTGCTTCTGGCCCTGCTCAAAGTGAATTTCAATAAAAAATATACTAATATTGAAACTTGAATAATCAAATATAATTGAATATATATTAATTGAGGTCTCCTAACCACACGAGGTCTCCCCAACTACAAATCGCGCCTTGCAGTCGCGGTCCATCTGTGACGTATATACAATAAAGCAATATCGTCGATTTACTGAAAAAAAAATAGTTAAATAAATATACTTCATAATATCGCATATATATTTTTTGTATATACCGGAATACCAAATGATCTAATATTTTCAAATATATCTTTATAAGCAGGAAAATTGTTTTTGTTCATTTTTGCAACTTAGCTGACAAAAACGAGAGAATCTTATTAATTCAAAATCCAAAATATATATGCTAGAAAGAATAATTTAACCCCTTCACCTTTTCAATGACCTCACTCGACTCGCATGGTCTTAGTAAAATAACTCGACTCGGAAAGCATGCAGGTACGACTTGACTTGGGTCATCATAGAAAAAAAGCACCCGCCAGAATGATATAGAAGACGCAACCTCCGCTGCTGCGAAATCCGTGTTCGTATGCGCAATAATGAGCAGATGGTGAGTGAGTGTTTATGAAGTGGGGAGTGGCAAATTAATCTGTCATTGCTTTTGAACAGATTTAAAAGTCGACTTCTGGTTTTATTTGAGTACATTAACTTGACTTGAGACTAAATATTGGCAAGACTGGACTCGCAACTCGCGTGTTTTTTGACTCGGGACTCGTTCCCAACACTGGTCTACATCATGTAGTATTAATATACGGTTATGTGTCTTTCCCAAGCATACCCCATCAATAAAACATAAACGAAGCGATAGTTATACATTCTGTGTAGCACGAGCTTATATACATTTGAACGCATTCAAGTTGAAGCTACAAACCCCATCCAAATATATTCTTGTGTCTTTCCCCACCCTGTCATATAACTTTGGATAAAGTTTTATTTGCATACTGTGCAACAATATGCATTTGGCCCTAACTGTAACCACGGTCACTCGTATATTTTTATATCACCATAACATATTTTTCTACACCTGGTCGGTAGAAGAAGCTACACTCCAACCCATATCATGCGCGTAGATGGACTTTACAGGAATCTGTGCTTCTAACGAATGAGTTAACGGTGGCTTCCGGGTATGTTTGAAAAAGGACAGTAACCGCTGTTAAGCACTTTAGTCAATGAAATCGAGTAGAGGTGTTTTGATTCCGTCACATGAATTTACATAGATCTTGAAACATTTCAAATATCTAACTACAAATACAATTATTTATAAAGAATCCGATACTATTATATCCCATAATCCGATCACATACTCAGAACAGCAGATACTGATACCAGCAAAAGTGCACATGGTTCTTTCCTTGCATTTGCTGCAACGTTGCATGAAGCACAGCGAATCAATATACAAATGCAAAAGCAGTCTTTGCTACTACTATTTGAGTATCTTTCGAAAATTTTTGCCAGTATCACAGAGATTTTAGTTATTTAATAAATTTTCCCGATAACTCTTAAATAGAATTATATTCGGAAAGGTTCAATTCAAATATGCAAATTAAAAATATATAAATATCAGTAAATATTGAATCCAAATCGCCTGTAAGAATAGCTGACCTCGGAGGTCTTTAGAATTAAGCGATTTGCGCCTAACTGTACCAAGCTGTGCTTCTCAAGGCTAGAAATAACGTGTGTCTACAGTTCACCAATTTTCGGCCAAATGCCCAGTAAAATCCCAAAATATAAGCCCTCGAAGTTTGTGATCATTTGCCTCCAGTTCCTTATGACCGAAGATACCTTGAATTGATCAAACTTATACCAGTAATTTAATGCAACTTTGAAAATCACGAATCACACGTTGGCAATTAAACAGTAAACTATTGAGCACAATTAAAAAGCTATTTATGAACTTACATAACTTAGTAATTTGATTCTTGAAATTATAAATTACAACAAATAAACACGGATAGCATTCCAACCTCACTAAGTTGACAGCCGAACAATGGGTCAATGCTACATGACCGGTAAGAGTACAACGTCACAAGCAAGGTCAATGTGACGCAACAATCGCAGTGCAGAATCAGCAGAGCTAGTTTGATGAACAAATTCCTCGGCGTCAATGAACCGTGGACATAAAAATAAATGCTGTAACAAGCCGTTGAACACATATATTTAGTTTGAGAGAAATCCTCTCTTTTATTCATTAGATTCTACAGTAGTTTTACAAATATGTGCTATTAAGCTAAATCCCTAAATGAGCAACTTAGACGGAAAGACGACCGAATACAAACACCCCGAAATATAATTTTGTCAAGCATGAGCCCCAAACGGACCGCGCTTTGTCGGCGCGATCTTTCAGTGACTCATGCTTAACAAAAAGATGTTTCAACAAAATTTCTCGGACCCAGAAGAATAAAATATGAAATCAATGTATGTGCTCAAAAAGGATTATTGATTGAATCATGAAAATATGATATAGAACATGAATATAAAAAAGAATATCATCTATTGAACTCATTATTATTTATTTATTATATATATATTACATGCATAAAAGAGTATGTGAAACCCGTGTTTGAAACACTGGAATAAAAATTTGAAAATTGAAGAAAAATCAATTGTATAAAAGTTCTTGGAGAAATGGATTCTTAATGGAAGTGTTGCCCTAATAGTGATAAATATAGTAGTATTTCTCTTTCTGCAATTATTCTAAACTGATTTCCTAAGTAGAAAAATGATTATAGTCAGAAATTTCACTTTGCAAAGTATGGCACGATCCATCAGTGACTCACACTTAACAAAACATGTAGTGTTGAAATATTTACCTTCAGTGATAATAATACACAGATTACTTTGCTTCTTGATTTATGACTCATGTACATGATCCATGAGTTCTTCATATATATTTTGAGTCAATCCTAAATCAGAATGGGTGGAATAT
The DNA here is from genome assembly GCA_963675895.2 of Styela plicata. Taxonomy (NCBI): domain Eukaryota; kingdom Metazoa; phylum Chordata; class Ascidiacea; order Stolidobranchia; family Styelidae; genus Styela; species Styela plicata. The sequence goes on from OZ023138.1 coordinate 15,718,102, forward strand.
AACTGAAATCAATCAAAGTGAATTGTCAGTGACTCGTACTTAGACGTTGAATCAGTTTTTTTTTACTGTTAAATGTTAATCAAATCAGGTTTATACATTAATGACATAAAATACAAGAAACTCATTATAATAACAAAAGCAAATATTATGTCAGTCCGATGGCCTACTGTTCATGAAGTTAGCATCTCGGGTAGAATTTTGGGTTTGAGTCCCGACAAGTCAAGATAGATAATTCATGCACACCACTTAACCTAGGGTGTTGTAATAACTTGGGTAGGCTTGGCTGACCTGGAAAGAATATATCTTTCCCTCACAAGGCTAACCCTGATAGTCTTTAAGTGATTACCAGGGGCTTCACTCAGGATGATCCACTCAAATGAGTGTCTGTATAAAATATATTAACATATAAAGTTATATGTGAACAGTAATGGTTTGGATTAAAAAAAATGAATTTAAAATAAAAAAAAATCTTGGAAATTTGCTGAAACTATTTGGGTACAGTGGTGATAAATGAGAATAGATGAATGCCAAATAAGCGAAACAGCGAAATGTAGTACCTTCTGCATAAACGAATTATTAAACTTGATATAGCACTTGAATATAGCATTAGGTTCAAGATTTTTTTCATTATTTATAGAATAAAGTGATTAATCACAGCAGTACATGATAATAACATCTACAGATTCACTCAATACTTAATTATAGTCACTAAATGAAGCATTTACTAATTGTATCAACTACATTGTTGACATTGTATCTACAACATTGTTGAAAGAAACACTCATCGATGAGATATCCAAGCACCAAACCACCAGCCTTCTGGACATAGGCAATACACACTTAGTTAGTAAGATATTCAGCAACGGATTAAGTGTCATTGTTTTTTGATTTGCTATATGTGATAGGCAAGAACCAAACTGCCAGCCTTCTGGACATATGCAATACACAGTTAGTAAGATATTCAGCAACGGATTAAGTTTGATTGTTTTTTGATTTGCTATATGTGATAGGCAAGAACCAAACCGCCAGCCTTCTGGACATATGCAATACACAGTTAGTAAGATATTCAGCAAGGGATTAAGTTTGGTTGTTTTTTGATTTGTTATATTACATATTGCTCGTTTTTTTTTTTTTTTGCTGAATGACGTTTACAACATTCAACATTGCTTTGCAAATCATAATTCACAAATTCTTTATTGTTTTGTTTTTTTTAGTTTGTTTGTTTTTTTTTAAATTTTTTCTGTACATTGCTGCACAATGCTTGAATATAAGTAAAAAAAAATAAAAAAAAAAACTACACAAAAGATTACCGAAAAAAAAATCGTAAATCTGAATACAGTAATTTGATTGAAATCTTTTAAATACGAGTTTGTTAATATTACAAAAAACCAGAGACATGATTTGAAGAGGAAATGTGTACAGACTTAGGATGTCCTTTTATAAATATATTTAGTTATTCTAGAATTATAACGAAAATATATATTTTAAAAGACTTTATTATGTTGAAAAAATCATGAAATACGCCAAAATTTACGCTGTAAAATTTGGCGTATATTATGATTTTAAGGTAAATTCAGACAAATGCCAACAGAAGACAATTGCGAACTAATTTGTATTTTGAATAACATTTAATCAAATTTATCTTTACATACTCAATACTTGTTGCGGTTCATCCTTTGCGTCTTTTTAGTTTTCTTTGCAAACATAAGAGAACTTGCTTGACATTTTGTTTTGGAACCAAATTCTCTAGCTCAAGTACATAATACCCACATTTTTGAAACTGGCATTTTCCCCAGCGAAACTCCAGTTGTTTGCAACAAATAAAACCTATTCTTCTTGTTGTTTTTTTCAAATCAAATTTTCAATTTCATAATATTTGATTTTGTTATTAAGCTAAAATATTTAAATGTCAGTTGAAATCCAGCTTTATCCATTATTCTGATACTTATTATATATAATTTAAATGGGAATTCTACTATACAAAATAAAAATGGGTGTTATATATATTTAATGCCTTATGTTACCTTACCGTATTTACGGTAATGTTACCTTACCGTATTTACATATATATACAAGCTAAAATTGAAGAATTCATGAAAGGAAGTAGTATGATTTCCACGATTGGAACTGGTATGGTGAACGTTTTATCAACAAGATGCTGGGTAAAAGTAATAAATAATTTGAGAATGGAAACATATGGTTTGATATAAGTTCTAAAAATGTTACAGGAGTACTAGATTGGTTGAAGATTTTTTGGTCATAAAAAAGGTCTGAAGAAAAGAAGACACCATAAAAATGTTTTTAAAATTAACAAGTGACGCAACTTGCCGGTTTCATTATGGAACAGGTTTTGCAAACAAGAAGCTAGTGCAGAATAAATTTTACAAATCTTGGAATGCAGATGGAATATAAATAAAAGGCATAGTCCAAACAGAAATTTTGGTTTAGTGATGAATGAGTCACCAATGAATCGGCGGCGCCATCTATAAGTGACTCAAACTCATGAAGTCAAGCATTTTGATTGATTGATAGGTAATTCAAAAATATACAAGGTAGCAAATTCATCCATGCTATTGAAATGTAATCACATATGATGGATAGAAACTCCAATCCGGGAAAACAACAAAAATATTCGGATCTGATTCTCTATCGACCAAACTATCATACAATACACTAGGACTTTTTTCAGGCGGAGCTTTGTACTGTGAATTCCCTCTGACGTAATCACCAGTTACTACTTCTGCCAAAAACATGTGTTTGGTGGTTCCTTGGCAATATCGTGCAGAATATTGAGATTTTACAGCAAAATAGACCCCATGTCCATAAGCCGTACCTAAAAAAGAATTAAACTTGTATCTGAAAAGTCAATGAACATTATGATTCTTTAAAAACTGGAAAGTGTGACAAAACAAAAACGCCAAGGTTTTGGGTGGCTTGTATTAATATATGTTTTTCCAATTGCTTAAATAATTTTTTTCTTTTATTTTTTTTCGCTTAGTCAGACCCCCCTGAAAGAGATCTTCTGCCTACCCCTTTCTGTGGTATAGGCTGCAGAAATAGAATTGATGACACCAATCCACAAAAATGTTCAAACACATAGTTGTGGGCGCGATGGCCTAGTGGTTAAACATGTTGGCCTTGCAGGTTGAAGATCTCGGGTTTGAGTCTTGGCGAGTCCGGCTCGCTTATCCATGCCCATCCAGCAATTGTAACCCTGTTCGTCTATAAGTGGCCGGTGTTACAGGTCCTTGGACAGTGTGATAAAATCGCTAAAAAGAATAATGCAAAAGTTCTTTCGAAACATACCGTTTTCTCCAGCGAAACTCCTGTTAAATCCAGTCGCACAAATTTTATCAACATTTTCAGATCGAGTTCCGTGGAATAATCGTCTGGTGATCGTTTTGTTCTGACCAGAATATTCAACTTCTTTTTTATCACGATAATGCTTAAACTGAACGTAAAGCGTCTTGTTTTGTACTCGCTCAATCTGTAGAAATAAAGAATAATACTGATCATGATTATTCGAGTGGGATCAAACTTTTTGATTGTAAAAAAATCATAAAAAACATGAAATCTCACACTGATAATTATTGCAACTGGTGGTTGACTTTCACGGAACTTGCGCACCACATCTTCAAACTCAGATGAACCTTTGCTCAGTTTCACTCGAATAAATACTTTATGATCTGGCATTGGACTCCAATTATGTGGACAAACTAAATGTAAGAATGTGAAGAAATATTCGTATTATTAATGAATTCTTTTTAAAACATGAAGATGTGACATATTTTTATCTATGATAAATCGATACCAAAATTTTACATGATACTGAGGAAAGTATCATCAGTGGAGTATTTATAACCTAGACGGGGAGGGGGGTGCCCAAAATTTCAGAGCATTTTCGTGGAAATATTATAACATCACAAATGGGTGCCACAGTTGAAAAGTTTTTCTTAAAAAATAGTGTTCTTAGAGAACCCTAAAATTTTTAATATGAAAAAAACAGTTCAAAGCTTGTCCAGAGGCACCAAAGTTTTAGATATATGGGATTTCAGGCCTAAAATTGGCTAAATAAGCATAATATGTACTGGATGATTTCGTGATTTCCTAGGTTTTAATCATTTAAAAAGGCCATACTGCCATTTCTCAGTTCGGGGTGGCCATAGCCATAGACCCTGAACACAGTAGTAGCACCTCAATATATTCTTCTACACTGTACAGAGTATTTTATATATGTAGCGACAGACTCACACATGTACACTTGCACTCACATTTCACCATTGTTCATTTGTATCCATGTGCATACACAAAACTTAATGATTGATTTTGGGTGTAAGCATAAGGTGTAGGAGTCACGGTTGAGAAGGATCCACTTGAAATTTTTTTTTAACGATATTCCAATAACTCAAAAATCAGTTATATCTGCCAATACATCGGCATTTTACACAGAACAAAAACATACCTAGTAAACAATGCCTTAATAAACTGGCTTTTTTATTATTATTATTGATTGATTGAATAATTTTTCCAATGAACCCAACAGGTGAGGCAGATCCAACTAATTTACGGTATACCTCAAGGGGTTAAGCCAGCCAAGTATATAGTTAAGGTCGTCACAAAAGGGTAGGGCCCTAAAAAACTCTGGGTGTGGAAACCTTAAATGTTCTGTTAAAAATTCAAATGCCAATCATAGCCTGTTGGGGTTTTATTTCAATCAAATGAAAATAGCAATACACATCCTTTCAAGGAAAACCCAGTCGTGGAAATCAACATTTTTCTGATCATAATGGCAGAATCTTGGTTTTTTCAGGTGTCCGTGAAGGACAAAACGGTTTCAAACCATTAATACTGCTATTTCCATATGATTTTGAACATTTTTAAACTGTTTTTGGTTACCGCCGCACCAGAAACTCAAGATAAGACAATTAATTTAAAATTTACAGATCGTGAAATAATCCCCATTTGCTAAGTTTTCTTCTGATGGAACCCATTTTTTTCAGGTGTCTCGAGTAGCATTATACCAGTCTGACTAAATATCAAATTATTTAATTTCTTGAATTAAGCATGCGAATAACTGATTACACAATATAAAATTTTTTTTGTTGAGCATGAACTGCACATGGGCATAATCTATCAGTGATAAGCAAGTCAGCTTTATTGCTTACATACCTGCTTTTAATAAGTCTTTGATCAAATCGTTAGCTTTCTTAACATTATCAGCTAGTCCTTCAATATGGCCTTCCTCTATATTTCTGCTGTAATGAAAAAAATAAAATTTCATCTAGGATAATTTTCCGATCGACGATAGCACCCAAATTCAAGGCGTATCCAATGTGATTAGGATTTCAAATCAAAAACTGACATCCTTTGCCGCCAGCTCGTTACTTAATTACATAAAAAATCTACTCACCTGTTCTGTCTCCATTCCAGCATCAAATCATTTTCGTTGCAAATTTTTTGAATCTCTGATTTCTCGTATCCGTAAAAATCTTGTCGAGTCGTTCTGATTATTTCAGTTTTAATGGTATTGTCTACAATTTCCTGAATTTTTCTGATTGCCTAAAAATATTGTACCAAAATAGAAAACATTATCATCAGGTTTTCATTTTTCCTGTCTGCTGGATTTGGCAGTGATGCAATCTGATGATGAACTTTCAGTCAGCATAACTTTAAGCTACTGCTCAGTGAGGACCAACAAATATCTAATGATTGGGTCCCAGTTGTAAACAAATCTATGATTACTGCATGCTGTCTAGCATGTCTCATACAAGTGTGAACAGGTGTTCAGAGATCTATTTTCTAGTCATTTGCGCCAGGGCGTGGTTGAGCTAACTTGGGTATTATACTTTATTGTCCAAGTTTGTGTAGGATTTTACTTGACCACATTGAGTCTTGATAAAGCCAATAACTTGATAGCAACTCTGTTCTAATTTCAATTTAAGCTTTGTTTTACGTAGGCCGTATCCTTTTGTAATGCTTTATTGTATTGTACTTGATTGGTTATTTGTGTGACACCCTAATTTCTATTCAGCTATGCTCCCATGTTGGTTTTGACAAGATAATCACCATTACCTAACAATAACACTGCCACAGTTATATTTTACTCTATTTAAAACCTGACTAACAAGTTTGTGTACTGATACTCTGGATCTCTGAACAAGAGGAAACTGTAGCTGCGTTTGTAATACATCTTTGCATCAAGTGTAATTCAAGCTTAATTTGGAACATTTGCCTGTCTCAGTTAGCACAGCTGAATTTCAGAGATCATTTTGACTGCATTTTGAGCTTTCGAACTAAATTGTGCTCAACTTGTTATCTTTCATGCTTGCTTGTCTAACATAGGATTTAATAGAGGTTGTGGGGATGTTCAAGACATGTACATAAACCAGAAAGCTTAGAATTAGCGAATACTCCAACAAGTCTATAGTTTTAGTTACTGTTGGGCTGACTTGTAGTTCGACAACATCGAACCCCACTGCATCAAAAGTAACACTATGGAATTCATTTCAATATTTTTTCATTGAAATTTGCTTCAAGCAAGGCCAGAAGCAGCACTTGAAAAGAACTAACTAATGGCCAATTGAATGGTTCAGGGCTGGTTCAAAATGTACTAGCACGAGGAACAGCACTTCAAGTGCCGGATTAGCTCAATCGGAAAGATTTGGGACTGCGCATTGAGCTTCTGGTCGTCCGACACAGTATGTTCGTACACTCTGAGGAATGAATGATTATATGCGAGAAGTGGGGTAGACGCCTCACTTGTGTACGGTGGTTCATATAAGCGCTCCAACCAGGTCCATGCATAAGGAAAACCTGAAATATATTGAGCCTAAACTTTCACCCCCGGTTCGAAACAGGTGTTTACATTAGTGGTCATAGTTCGCCATATTGCTAAGGATAAAAAATTGCTCTCAGGATAAAAAATTACATCCTATAGAGCTTCTATCAAAAGAAATCTTACAAAATATTTCGTCATGATTCTGTCAAGTATGAGCGACAGATGGCCCATGTCTCATCAATGTTATCCATCAGTAGTTACTCATACTTGACAAAAGATGTCTTACCAGATTTTACCTGACTGGCTGTTTAACAGATATCCTAGACAAAATTGAAGTTTATGTGTTGCACATGTGGTTTATTTAATAGTTTAGTTTAGATGGTCCCGACACTCAAGTAGAGTTTCAAACAAACAAGCTTTGACTGAAAGACAGACAAACTTAAAAAATAGTGGAATTTTTGGAAGCCACTCATGACAAATTTTGATCCGAGATGAAAAGATAGCCAAATATGGGTCAATATCCTATAAAAAGTACAAGGACAAATCAGCCAAAACTGTTTTTCCTCTGTAGGTAACAAAATAATAGGAAAGAAATAGAAGAATGTTTCATTTGGTAATAAATACCTTTGTAAGATTCTCTCTGCTGTTTCCATATATTTTCACAGACATTCCCATTGAATGCGAAACTGTAAAAAAAGGTTCATTTTTAGAAGGATTTATCGTAAGTATCCCAATCAGAAATTTTATTTTGTCAAGTATGCGCCACATATGATTCTGTCTTATCGACGCGATCCATAAGTGACACATTGCAAAAGATGTATTGGCAAAATATTCCCAATTGGGATGATAAAAAGAAGTGCTGAGTCAAGATTGAAATTTCAACAACATTGATTTTGAAAATTAGTTTAGAAAAATTGATCCAATATGATTTGTTTTAAATCAGACAATTCAGCAAAAACTATCAATTAATTAATCATTTCTTGAAATAATCCCGTATTAACAAAGTTATTTTTGGTATGGTAGAAATGAACAGAACCCCACTTAGTGATTTTTGCAATCACTATATTTAAAATTTGACTGGGTTTATTCAAACTGGCTGAATGACGGCTACTCAGACAACTGAAGAATATGGTTTTCATCATATGAGCAATAGTTAATGATATATCTGTAGCTGGAAGGTTTAAATGTCTCTTTTTGAGTGTCTGGTAGTAACCAAGCTGTATATAAAGGTGCAAACACATCAATACTAAGGCTGGCCAAAATAGAAAATCTTTTGGTTTCAGAATCAAATCGCATAACTTTTTCAAATTGAATCGAATATTCGAATCAGAAGTCATATAATAAGCAATTAACAAAATCAGCTTTATAATTTACTGGGAATTTCATGTTCATTTGTCAGAAAACTCAAAATTATCATTTTGTCGATTTCGAATTGTGGGCAGAAATGGAATCGAATAATTTATAATTGGAATATTCCGAATTGAGTGGAATATTTAGGACAGCCCTAATCAATACAGTGTTGATGGTTTTGAAGCTTTTTTGGACATCTGAAAAAATTGACATGAACATTTCAGATACCTGAAAAAAAATCACGATTCTGCCACCTTGGGGGTAACCCGTTGATTCAGGTGATGTATATGACATTCGACTTGATAATGTTCGAATCGATTGTCCAATTCAATTTTAAAATTGAATGCAGTATGATTACATTTCAAGATACTAAAGTCTTATCATCTTCACTGGAAAACAGTTTTAGCTAATTTGTCTTTCGCAATGTACTCGTCCACATTGGGCTATATTTTAATCTTGGATCAAAATTCGCTATTAGTGGCTTCAAATTCTTTCGATTGTTTTTCATGTGTGTCTATCTTTCAGCCAAAGCATATTTTTGGCAAAAAAAATGTACAAATTGCGGGACAAATTAGCTGAGCCGAATATTTTTTCCTGCGTTACCTCGCTGAGTTGCAACTGTTTGAAATATAGGCCACTGTGATTGTTCATAGACAACAACGCGTATATCCTTCAGAATTGTCAGCTGAGATTCAGATTGTCTGAATGCATTCTTCATGCAAGACGCAACAACTGTGGGATCCAGACCTGCATTACCTGTAGATAGACTATTCAACTGAAAGATTGAATGTGACATTTATAAAAGCAGTGGTTGTAAAAGGCAACTAAGAGGAAGCAAAGAAGTGGTATATGGTTTTACCATTGCCCAGGGCAGATACCACTCACTGCACTTTACCATGGAGGTTCAGTTCCGCTTGGGATATTTTCAGTTTAGAGTGCAGTTGCTGGTACACATCTTTTAGTAGTTTTTCGCTAGGAAATGGCCATTAGTGAGTGAATTCCAATAAAGCAAATAACTTCCATGTAATGTTCTTTGAATAAAAAAAACGGCTACAGCAAACCTCACAACGACTATTTCATACCTTCAAGGATTATTTTTGATGAATTTGTATCATAAAATATTTTAATCTTTTAGTGAATGATTTAGCCTGATTTTCTTCATAAAAAACATTTAACTCGGACTTCAGATTAGTCATAATGTATTTCCTGCATGTCATAAAAGGTGACTACCGGTAACATGAAATAGAGATGGGCTTGATGGCTATATCATCACCCAGTGTAGAAATCACTCTCAGCACTTTACCATGGATGTTCAGTTACGCTAGCGATGTTTCCCTCTTGGAGCGCAATTGCTGGTACAGTTGTAGATCGTTTTCATTAAGCGACAGAGAGAGAGGATCTTTTAGGCCTGACCTTGCTTAGATTGAATCTCGATGAAAAAACTGAAAAGGTCAGACTGAATTTATCCTTAATCTACTCGATCAAGATGTTTGGTGACAATCACAGAATCGTACTGTTTTTTAAATTTTACCAATCCACAATATCAAAAACAATTCAAACAGTTCTTCTTTGGCTTAATATTTCACTCATATTTCATTGTCACTGTGCATGTACATGCTTCTTTAACGAAGAAGTGCTTACATGAGCCAGCGTGCGCTGACAAAGCGTTCATCAGAGTTCTCGCAAATAGTCATTCCCCACAGGATTAAAAACTACATCATGGCGATCAGAGATGCGTAGTTCGTAGCGCATTACCAATTCAGCAAACTTTGTGCCCCAATATCCATGGATAATGGTGAAACGATCTAATAAATAGGATACTATTGTTTGCTTTGTGGATAGAAAAGACGAAAGCTCAACTATATTTGAACCGATACAAAACAAGTATTGAAATAAGATACTCCTGTGAATTTTACTCAAAAATAATGTTTTGAAATTCATTTTAATATTGATATTAAATTATGTACCAGTTCCAATAGTGGGCAATGCTAAGCTTTTGATATTGAACTTGTCAGCAAACGCAATCAGGCTGGAAATTGTTTCTGTTAATTTATCTTTGTTGTTCGGTGTTGCAATGTTGAAGATATATTTCCAAGGCAGCAAACCATCAGTAGTACAAACGTATAGATTTTGCTTGAGCACCATCGCTTTTTCAAAAACTTTTTCCATAGTGTTAGAGCCGAATTTATTTTTCAGTGCCCCTACAATTTGTCCTGAACAATAAAAACGTGAATGAAGTTTTTGAGACGAATGAAAATTTAAAAGTATATTATATATTAATGCGTATTTCATCTTTGTAATGTAAAAAATAAACCGAAATTGAAAGTTATTTTCAATCATTAGTTATTTTTCCCTACTACCAATATTTGCCAAATGTTCAAAATGATTGCAAGTAACAATATCTTGTTCTTGAATCCAAAAAAATACTGATTAAAATCTCCACCCAATCACGAGGATTAAAAAAATGAGTGTGTGAAACAGTTATATACCTATTCAAATGTATTTAATACTTTAATTGCAGCTATTGTTATTAACCGAAGAACTTAAAAACTTACCAGAAAATGTGACAGATTTGCCAGTACTGATAACGATGGCCTCACATTTCTCTACTATAATATTGCTTTGCTTCACAGATACATATCCCTTTTGACTGTTCTGTATATATAACGATAAAAAAAATTACTTAACCCTGTTTATAGAAACTCAAAGAAAGATGGCAGTGCAGGTTGATCCATACCTGGGAAGGATGCTGGAAGGGAACCAACTAATGGCACTAATATCGCAAAGCATCACTACAAAATCAAGTGTACTAAGTGGTATCTTCCCTAGGCGATATTAAAACCATTAACCATTTCTCTATTTCATCTTAGTGGACTCTTAAAACACTAGAGGAAATATATCATAGCAAATTTAAAAATATAATCACAACAATATAGTCTTGAACATTTAAGTATCCAGATAAATCATCATTTTTTCTATCACTGGTCCGCATTTAACAAAACATAAAGTAAGCCTCATTTTTCTGATTGGAATATATGACCTGCTGTATCGGCTCAATGAAGAGAGAGCATTTTGTTTCATGTTCCACAAGATCTTTAGTAGATTTCCCCTTGCCTGACAAATATTCATATAATGAATATCCCAAAAATTGTTTTGTAACCGTTAATATTTCTTTTTCCAAATCTTCAAAACTCATATCAACTGTGAAAAGTAGAATAGTTTGCAGCGTTGGTGTAATGAAATGAACAATGGCTGTTATTAACGTAGCACCTAATGATTGGTGCGTGTTCGAACCCCGAAGAGGAATAGACAAAATGGATGGATGAAAACGCTTCGTAACAATGCATGTGGAGTGCATAGGCAAGGCACAATAGCGTGCCTGGGTGCCCAGTTAGCTTAATTGGTGAAGCGTTGGGAATATGCTTTGAGCTATGCATCTCTGATCATCATGACGCAGGTTCCGAATCTCGTGAGGGATGATGATTATATGCGAGAGGTCTGCTGGACGCCTCGCCGGTGCACGGTGGTTCACGTAAGCGCTGCTTACAGCTTCCTCCACCAACCAGGTCCATGCACAGGGAAAATTAGAAATACGATAATCCGAAAACCTTCATCTCGATTCGGAACTGGTATCTGCACGAGAGGGCGTAGTTCGCCATATGCTTAAGCTGTATTCTCGGCTTTTCTCTCTCGCAGAATAAAAATGATATCTTATCCTACTGCTTTTGGATCATGCTTGGTAGAGGTTCCTCATTGGTTGCATAATGGATGGAGCGACAAGACACGAGACTAATCTCCTAACTAGACAAAATTGTAAACATTGCTTATACAGTGAAATGGAGTTCATTTTATGATTGTTAAATCATAAATAAATAAAAGACAATCATGGAAAGAATAGTATGAGTGTGCTAAATAACCGATAACTCTGGCAGAGGATATCGACAAAGGATAGACTTGATCACTGTATTGGAATTGCCTGATAACCACAAAGAAAGGTGATGCTTTCAGCGTTACTTAGAAGTGGTATGTATAGTCATAGTATTTTATTTGCCATCAGCAAATTAAGCAGTCAGCAATGAACTTGATAAAATAATGTAAAAAAAGAAGAATAAATTACTGATGATCCGTAGCTGCATGAAACCGAATTGGCTATCGAGCAGTGGCAACTTCAGTTCAATGTCTATAAGTATTAGAACGATTTCGGTCAAAAGGGCTATATAAAGTATATTTTGTCCATGTGGTGGCGCTGTTTAATTCGGTTGAGAGTTTATCGTTTCCTTGGCTTCACACGAATGTATGAAATATTGACAAAGAATGATTAGGAAGATAAAATGCAAGACCAGAACATAAAAGCCTAGAAGATTTAATTTTGATAAGAACCGGGAGGACCAGTTGAAAATGCAGGTCCGGTAGAGCTCCTATAATTTACCGGTACCTACCCTGTTATAGACCTATACTGTACAGTGTACAATTGAATATGCGGATAAGGTACCGACTAAAAATTGTCAAATGAAATCAGAAATATGAATACGACAAAACTATACAAAAAAGATAAACCAGTATAACATAATACACTGAAAAAATGACATGGAGATAAGGTTGAATCCTTATCTAATCCAAGGTATTGCTAATCACGTTGCAAAACCACTGTGTTTACGCCCATGCTGTATAATCATATATGCGGATAGGATAAAGCAATATGAAATATTGAACTAAAAACTGGCATGGAGATAAAGTTCAATCATTATCTAATCCAACGTATTGCTCATCACGTTGCAAAAGCATTCCGGAAAATAAGTTAAAAAAGGACATTAGTCTACCAACTTATACAAATAGGTGATACAATATTGGTTCGCTTTTTATTGCAAATTACATCAATTGTAAGATAAACAAGTTTTGATTGGGGATGAAGGGCCAGATAAAAAAAGATTGAGAGTAACTTTCATAAAAGTAGGTTAGGCTTATAGAAGCTTTAACTTTAACACTCCTTCTATAGATATAAAACACCTTCAAGTTACAATACAAAGCCACCAAGAGTGATAGGCCCATCAAAACATGTTGGAATTCACTGGTAGGTAGAAAAAGCAAGAGCTTTAAGCTTTGATTTGAAGCATTGGTGAGTCATGTTTCTTAGCTCTAGTGGAACACTGTTCCACATGATGACGCCTTAGAGCCTTAACTATAAAGCCCTAAAGGAGTGTTATTTTTCAAATACGAATATCATGGTATGAATAGAGAAGATAAGAATGCCGATCTTGTGTTGTGTGAATTGTGCTTTGCTTGTAAAGTAAAAATCAATGCTGAGGGCAAACTGTGATTGTGGAATTGGTGCATTAGTTTGCAGATCTCTGATTTGTAGATGTCTGATAAGATGAGTACGCTAAGTTTGTTAAAAAATCATATTAGTATTTGTACAAGCTGATTGCTTATGGAAAATTCTAACAGCACTATTCTGTAGCATTTCAATTCTGCGCAATATGCTTGGGGAAGCGGAACCTAGAGTCATAATTGAGAATTGAATATAAGACTGAAAAAAAGAAGAATATACCATGCATAGGGTCCGAATATTTACATAGTGTTGAATATATCATACAATCATGGATTTAAAATGAAAAAATTTTCATCATAAAATGTAGACAAACAAGTCCCAAGTGAGGTGACAACTTAAGTTCCTTATCAAAAACTATCATTGAAATTAGGATCTGTTCCTAACCTCATTTCAAGTAAGAAAAAGTTTCTAGTAGTATATTTTATGTCGAATTTTCCTGTGACATCCTGGTCCAAAAATTAGAATATTAATTGTTAAACCCACCCCACGATAATGTTTGACATATAAATATTTGTCATTCACGTTGTTTGAACACTCAAGTGTTTGTAAATACAAATATGAAGTGAATAGTCAGTCATTTATTTCTACAATAAAAATGTGCTGATGAAAGTTTTTTTCAATTATTGAATTAAACTATAATTATAATGTTTAAACAAATGGGTGTGAAGCAATGTGAAGTTTAATCACGATTTACCAAGCATGGGCCATTAATGGATCATGCCCCTATGGCACAATCCATCAGTAGCCCGTGCTTGGTAGTCTATGATTCCAATGACTGCAAACCGGGGGACGTATAATGTTAGTCAAATACATGAGGTAGTATTTATATTTCACCAATAAGAATGTCAAAGAGCATAAGTGGAAAAAACAAAAACAATTTCAAACCTGAATCAAAATCCTCCAGCTCATAAGTAACAAATAATCCTGTACTTCCATGCCGATTTTCAATTTTTACGGTTTTCACTTTGTCTGGTTTGCAATGGTTTTCAATATGAATTGCCATTTCTTTGGACATTTTGTAGAATTTACACTGTTCGTTATTGCAGTTTTGGATTATGCTAAGAACTTTCCTTCGCATTTTAGCATGTTGAGACTTGAAGCAAAAAACTTTGATTTTTCTTGATTCACGCTGAAAAACCGTATATATTTGTGAAAATCAGAGCGCATGCTTCACTAATTAATTGTGCACTTTAAAATCGAGTTTGAATCTTGGCAAATCCGACTTCTCCACCCAACTAAGGATGTAATAAGTTGGATAGGCTTGGCTCAACCTTGTAAGTGGCCACCGGTATAAAGCCTTGAGGATACACTGAAATGGGTGACCTTAAAAAACCTTAAAAGTCAATCCAAACCCTCTATAATATACAATTTGTATATATTTGAACAATTTCATTTATTCAATTTGTTCCATAACAGTTTTAATATATTTAAGTCAGGAGAAATTTCTCATTCAGCATATTCAATCAGTCAATTTATTATCACTCACTTTCAAGCAAGGCACTTTGCTAGCAGCCAAAATGGCAAAACTAGGAAATTAAACAATGAGATTACAAGGTTGTAATCCTAAAATCTGTTGTACCTGTGACTTTATATAAACAATATCATCCTTCAAAGATTTTTGCAAATAAGAATTGACATCAATGAATGATACATTTGGTTGATAATTAGATGGAGTGACTTCGAATTCCTGAATATATCCCTTTAAAATCATGTTTCCTCTATTCCACTGATTTTCATTTATTGCAATCAAGTTCACATCCGATGATAAAAACATTAACGAGCCTGTATTGAACAATAAAAGTTTTGGTTACCAATAGCGACAAGAAAAACAAATATTGGACAGCAGTTATCTTGAATATAATTTCTCGCCTTATATAGGATGCGATCGATTAAGTGCTGGGAATTCGCTTCGAGCTACGCATCCCTGATATGGTCATGGTCATCCCTGATATGGCAACGTCATGATATGGATTCAAATCCTTAAAGGATGACAATTATATACAAGAGGTCTGCTGGACGCCTTGCCCGTCCACGTAAGCACTACTTACAGCTTCCTCCATCAACTAGTGTCATGCACAGCAGAAAATGAGGAAATTTTGTAGGTGCGAATGCCCAGTGGATAAACATGTTCGCATCGCAAGATGAAGATCTCGGGTCGAGTCCCAGCGAGTCCTGCTTGTTAATCGATGCCCAACACTCAACCCAGGGTGTAATAACTTGGGTAGGCTAAGCCGAACAGGAAGAGATCATATCTTTCCAGCAATTCTAACCCTGTCTGTCTATAAGTGGCTGCTAATACAGGGCTTTGGTCAGGGTGATCCACTCCAAGAAATAGTTGTATATATATATATATAAAATAAAATTTTTTCATATCATTTGAGCGAAAAAAAATATTTTATTTCATCAGGCATGAGTCACAAACCAGACACCCATGCCTATCAAAACATTTATAGGCTTTTTTCGATCAAGGGACTATTATGCACTTAATGAAAGCAACCAGAATCCTTTGTTGGACTTTTCTTTTGTTTTCATTCACAAATGTAACAATGAAATTCAAAACACAAAAAAGGCTGATTGCTTTGTTCCACAGTTCACCACTGACACTGAGTAACGAGAACTTTGTTTGAAAACTTTTGAAAATTCAATGCCTTTTATCAATTGCAATTTTATTAGTATTGTTTTTCTCTGAGCATATCCAGTCAATGGCCGTAGCTTATCATTTTATATGTCAATCTTTACAATGCAAAATTTGAAATATACCGTAAATGAGGCAAAATGATACAATAAAAAACAATAAAATTTTTCATAATTTATCATTTTTCAGCCATTTTTCAGGTATATAAGGTGTAGCAGAAATATGCTGTTGGTAGTATATGTTAAAAAAACAATTCACCTTTAATGTTGTTCTCTCGCAAAACTTTGTATAAATCATCCAGAATATTTTCTTTTGTTTTCAATGAATTCTGTTGAGAATCTTTACACTTTTCCAGAAACGACAATTGCTCTTTTGAGAGATTTTCAACTGGTCTTTCAATAAGATTCTGAATATATGTACAAAACACTCTCATCTTGGGAAATTATCATTATCAATCTCATCACCTACAGGAATAGTTTTGGTATATTAAGATCGGGTGAAATAATCTTGTTTTCCTGACGGGTATCTGAATTTTTACCATAACTTTCTTTGATTTAACCAAAAACCCAATGATCATACCCAACAACTGGAACACAGTAGTGTTAACAATTTTTGAAGCCCTTTGTGGACAACCTATTGAACTTCACACAAATAAAACATTATAAAGGAAATAATATAGCAGAAATGAGTAATTTTTATTCTAATGACTTGCCATTTTGTTTGAGTGGCATTTTATTGTTCAAATCACCAATTATTTTTGAACGAGTTTCAAGTATGGTTTCATAGGTATCGTATGCAAGTAGATTGAAACATTACTGCAACATTGCAGTAACTGTCAATATTAGATAATGACCACCGCTCACCGAATCAAAAGATTTTGTTAGAACATGTGTCAAAGCTAAAACCTGTTACTCATGCATGACAAATGGAATCTCTGACTGAATAACAGCAAAATATAACTACGATCCCTGAAAACTTCGACTATCAGATATTTAAATTCTAACCTCTGAGAGTTCTCCCAAAACTTTCTTAGCTCGTTGAATTGCGACCGGATTGCCTTTGTAAGTAATGGTTCCTTGATCAGAAGATGTTATTGAAACTATGTGATTCTTCTTTAAGCAATGCTTTTCAGTTTTTTCCCAAAGTTCACATTCCCGATGAGCACTAAAAAAATAATGAAAAGACGTTTAACAACACCGTTCAAATTTATCCAAAACTACTAACATTCCATACAGTGAGTAAAAGATATGCAGATCGATTCACTGACCCAATTCCAGTCTAAGTGGAAATATATTTCTTTACAAACTCGCAGACATCACAACATATTAGGTGATTCTGAGTTATAAATACGTATAAAGAGAACTAAAAGCAAATTTGCTGAACCAGTGGGATGATTTTTCGATTGCTTCAAATTCACATGCAATATCAGTTAAAGGAGTGATTTATTATAATAATTGGCTCAAACAAAACCAAGCAAGAAGCACTGCAGAATCTCGACCTAGTATTTTTTAAATTCTGATTGGAAATAATTTCGTTTTTTAATCATCCATAAATCGATTCGCTTTTTCAGCAAAGTTATAAACCTCATACTGTGAAATTTGGCATAACTCATGGCTTCACTGCAAATAAAAAAAATCATCAACTTCGTTTATCAACGATATTGGGAAAATATTCTATTCATATAATTAATTCTGATTATTGTAAATGAAACTACAAGAACAACCCCAGCAAAGTGGTCAAATTAGTGATATAGATTCCACTGTCATGTAATACAACTCAAATATTTCACATTCGCTCCAATCCAACAAAAACTATTCAACCTACATGAATACATCAACAGGTAGAAGTTCTTCTTCTCTCAAACAACTTATTTCATGATTGATTCCTTTGATTTTTTTCTCAACCATCTCTTTGTGTCCTGGTAAAGTCGGTGAAAAATTTTGTCACAAAACTTTATTTTTTCTGATATTGCTTTAATAATTTGCTCTGAGCAAATCAGGGAACAGCTTTAGAGGAACCAACTAACGGCCACTCCAATGGTACATTTGTTCCAGCTATCAAATCAGATATTTCATTTTGTCAAGCATAAGCCACAGTCGAACCACGCCTCGGTGGTGCGATCCATTAATGACTTATATTTAAAAAAAACATGCATGGACATAATTCTTCTGACAGGTCCCAGACATGACTGATACACTATAGTTAGTGGCAGTGAGTGTTATCTGCCATGGGCGATTGTAAAAGCATATAAAAAAGAAATGATTCCAATATTCATATCATCTTATGTGTGATCTTCAATTCATTGAAGTAATTGATTAGAAAAATTAAAATAGTTTTTGCTAAGCATGAGTTACTTTAGGGTCCAGTCCATGTCCATAAATTTTGGGCCTTTAACTTATAAAAAACAGATAAAACAGTTAAGAGATACTGACCTGCTACTTTGACAGTGCCACTGTCGGTAAAACACTGGACATAAACCCCAGATTCATTTTCGAAAAGTTCAGAGAATTCTTGCTTTATATTTTTCAACTTTGAGGCCTCATATTTTTTGGTTTCTGCAGTAAACATATCTAAATATTCAGTGACCTGTTCCAAAGCATTTTTCCTGACAGCATCAGACACGTTCTGCGGTACGGTAAAAATAAAAAAAAATTAGGAATGTACATAAATATTGCAAAACTTTTACTTCTGCAAAAAATATATCAACAAAACCTAAAACTAAAATCGCTTAAAAATGAACATAGTTCATTTTATAACCTCACTCAAAGCAAAGGACGATACAAACACATATATTATGTCACAGAATTATCGGAGATTTGAATCAAGTATGTAGCAAAATCATTTCTCGTTTCAAATTTTACCAAATACAGATTCTAATATGGCTTTATATTATTATATTTGAAGGTAGCATTAGTTGGTCCAATCATGCAACGATGCATTCAAAGACCTCTCAGCCTAAAAGATTCAGGATTTCAACAAAACTTCCATGTTTACAATAAATTTTGACGAATCGTCCAAATTCCATAGGCCAAATGCGTATTCATGCTTGACCATCTGTTCACTACTATTAATATATTCGTCATTATTACCACCACTGGTACTGGCCATACATGATTTTGTGAGGTCTAAAGATTACCATGCTTAAATTAAAAGGAACAAATAAAAACCAAATACAAGATTTTGCTGACTTTACATGTTCGCTCAAAAAGGTGAATAGTCACGCTGTTGCGATTATATAGGAGTCAGTTGATTTACAGAGACAATAGTAATCTCTGACTCAGTTGTCTCGAATGAAAATGATCCAAGTTTCTTTCCAATTGGTTTTTTACTGAAATGACTGATATCTTTGAATAAGAATTAGTATATCAACATAACTCCTATACAGTTGTTTGTATTGTTTTAAACCCCTCTTCACAATTGTCTAAAAATTTCTATATTAAAGCAATTTGCGCCCCATATGCCAAGTTTAGATTCTTCAGAAAGATGTTTTCGGATAAAGGGTTCTATTTTCAATGAATTTACTGATAGCATTACAATCATTTTAATACCAAACCTAACTAGGTTACCACTCAAAAAAAAAATTTCAACAATATTTAGTAAATTGAATTACATATACGGTAAACGTATTCATTACCTTTTGGTAAATAAGTTATCTGGAAATTCCTATGATATTTGCCCAATCTAAAATATTATTTTGCTGAGCATGAGCCACAGATGGACCATGCTTCTGCGGCATGTTTCATCAGTGACCCATGTTTAACAAAATATGTTAGATCAATGTTTTTCAGGTTTTTGATGTACATGTCAAGCTTAGGCCGGGCAATGCACACACCGCAACTGATTATCTTCTTACAAAGGATTAAAATGATATATTGAGTTAAATATTTTTAAAAATAATGAAAGCCGTTTTACACTTTCTGACATATATGCAATTTATTATACTAAAAAATAGCAGAAAATCTGATAGATTGGATGTTACATAAATTTTACCAAAACCAAAAATTGTAAACAAAGATATTGCAGCGTTTAAGAGAATAAGTGTAAATAAATGTTTCTTACACCTTTAGTTTGATTACCGCAGAATTTAATATTTTTCAATCAATAACTTGTCAAATTTATGTCAAAATGTCATCTGATTAAAGATCGAAATTTGTGACGAGGAAAATGATCAAAAACATTTACATTTACATGTTTCCACCGTGCCATGAAAAACGGAATTAATGAAGACGCAAGTAATTTATAGACATGCACAATTTAGAGATGGGTATTTATAAATATGGAATGTCATGATAACGAATAAAATTTAGGTCAACAAAGCCCGTTTTATTGTTCTTTTGCCAAGGTTTTTCCAGCAGCTTAGATATTTATGAAAATGAATACAATGGTTTAGGTGTAAGCAGGTGTTGATCAAACTGCATCTCATAATGATGATTTGAATGATGGAAAGAATGATCTTTAAAAAGAGGTCATGATTATCGAAGCAAACTTCAACTAGGTATAACGTTAATTATGCAATAATAATAAGGAAACTATCCACAGTACGTATTTGAGAATGATCCCGCACACCAAAAAACTTTGCTGAACTCTGGAGAAGGTATGTCAAGCATATCATTCAAAATTGTTTTTTAATTTAAAAATTTTGGAATGAAATAAATTATTTTCATCTGAAAGTCCCACTAACCTAATAATGAGATTTTGAGGTATCATATGGCCCCATATAGCTAATAAATAGCAAAATGTATTCTTCAATTTAACAATTTTTAAATTTTCATCGTCTTTAAATTATAGAACAAAGATAATGACCAGACCAAGAATTGTGATGCAACCAGTGAAATAAATATTAAATTATGTCATTAAAAGGAGTAGCTAATAGTTGGTCGCGCAAATCTCTTGTGCAGGTTAGGGTTGTGAGAGCATTTATTGATTTTTCATCCTATTTTTCTTCAGATATGCGCTGTCTGCTTCAGGTGCCTGAGTAGCAGCGAATTTGCCACTCTGGATAGTATCGTTCTATAATAGAGACAAATTGGACATGTGCAAATCATGCTCAGGGTTTATCTATATTTACGTAATTTGGATTCCCTGGGTTGCATAACATTTTGATAAGCTAAATGTTTCTTTACCATATTATTAAATAATATCCAAAAACATGTGATCTATATTACTCTTGATAAGTATATTCGATGAAAACAAGATGAACCATAAATAATAATTTCTGTTGACAATGTCAATTTTTGCCCAAAAGATGAATTACTAACAGTAGGTCAAAAAACTTAAGTAGATACATTATTAACAACCCACACTGGCAGAAGGTCAGTTACTCTGCTACACACGCGAAGAAAATGACTGCCATCAGAAGAAAATTTAGCAAATGGGCAATATTTCATACTATACTTCATGTTAAAAGACTAAAATTTCTTCCTTTGAGTGTCCGGTAGCAACTAAACTGAGAAAAAAAATGCTATTACCTTGCTGAGCATATTCTAACCCATACCGCATAGGTAAAACAAATGCTAGATTTACATTAGAACTAAAAAATGCTGTAAGATCACTGAATATCACATTACAATATGTGTATTTACAATTCCGAATTCAGGATCCGAGAAAAACTCATTGGCTTAAGTTGATAGTTAGAGTAGGATCCGAAATCTGTAGTTTCAATAATATTACGGCAGGCAGTGCAGGCTTTTTACACAGAATCCACACCCCAGCAACAGAATGACAAAAAAGGAAATGATTATTTGCGATTATTGTTAGATACCTTATTTGTGAAACTGATGTTGATTTTGATTTGACCATGGTCATTATCGATAGAAACTTTTGCAATTTTTTTGCATAATTTTCCAAGATTTTTCTTTGCTTCTTTGTCATTAAAAACAAACTTCAATATTCCAGGGTTGATATCTTCAGTGTCAAATTGAATATTAACAGCAGTTGGAGACCTTAACATAAAAAATAGGAATAAATTATTATGACTCGTCTCACAAATGGATCACTCAGATTAATCGAACGATGTTCAGCACGCAGGGAAATCAGGGGAATATTTTGACTGGTAAATTTTTTTGTTATTGCAATTCACTCTAAGAAAGGCAATATTCTTAAACTAACAGCCACTTAACTGCAGAGCTACTGCAGATTGTAGTATCAGCAATTGCACTCTGAGCGAAAAGATTCCAAATGGAACTGAACTACCATGGTAAAGTGCAGTGAGCAGTATCTTCTCTGGGCAATGGTAAACTATCTGCCACTTGTATGTTTCCGTTTAGTCCCCTCTTACCACATGAGGGAAACAAGATAGGGATATTCTAAAGGCCAGTAGGAATTGTCCTTATTGAGTCAAGGTTGATCTGTTGTCCATGATCAACAGAATAAAATTCATAGTTTCTTAGTACAACCTAAACGAGGTTGAAAACTGTACTTTAAAACATCCTGAAAACTGAATAAAGATGTTAAATATAAAGAGCTTCATAAGAACTAGAATTAATATTAAAAACTAAACTGCAGTAGTAATTCATTTTAAAAAAAAAAAAAATTTTCAGACATCAAAGAAAATATTCCTCTTTCCATTTATATACATTTATCAAATCCTTATTAAAACTGAAGACCTTACTTTGAAGGAGACTGTGATATATCATCATAAGGTCCTAATGACAGGTGACGTTGTCTTGTCCTGTTGTTCTGTGGCATGTTGATAAGATGAGGAGGTGGTGTAGACATGGGACCAGCTAATGCTTGAGGTTGAGAGATAGATCTGACGACATATTGAGGTTGAACGTACAAGAGAGGTGTAGGTGTTAACATATGGGCCTGCTGATAAGTTTCACTTTCTGAAGAAGAACGCATCATGGAACTGCCTAATAAATTTTCCAAGATTTTTCGACAGCGAACCACTTGTTGAATTATACCGGTTACATTTACGACACCTGTATCATGATACCACTGCACATAATGGTCTTGATAATCTTTTGTTATAAACAAGCCTGGTTGTCGTCTTCTTTCATCAGCAATAAGATCACGATCAAACTTTCCTTTCCAAGCGGAAAATTGAGAAAAAAAAATTTTCAAATTGCTCTGACATTGATTCTCAAATTCGACATGAAATCGAGAAAGTGAATTCTGTAAAGAATGTAAGATTTATATGTAAAAATCGTCTCTTAATCTGAAAAAAAATGAAAGTCTATCAAAATGCCCTCAACGGCCTCACAAAATAGTTCAGCACTTTAACACATTATAATACTAATCCCTCGAGATATTGAAACCTCTTTCTTTACCGTTACAGGATAAAGAAGAACAGAAATTAGGGTATAATAGAGTCAAAATGCTACAAGTTTCAATATTTCCTCAAATTTTTTTCATTTTCTCAGAGTAAAGAAAAGCCATACATAAGAAGACTACCACTTCTTTACTCTAATAACTACTTACTAATTCTTCCGGGATAATAAAACCTTGAAAAAGCTTCAATCATCATCTTGATTTTTAAAACTTTTGTAAATTTTATTTAAGACATTTTAAATGATTCATAATAACACATGCACTTTTTAACAACAATAAATTTTTTTGTAGTGGAGAAATGGCATTTTTTACAGGAGTCTGTCTGACAAATAGTAAATGAAATTTTGTCAATCTATATGTTTTCATCCGAAATATAAATATTATATTACCTGTGTTGGACATACTTGAACTTTCAACGTTTTATCCATCTTCACTATACTAACATCAGCTATACCGTGCAAGACTGACTTCAGCTGATTTTGGTAAATTTGTTTAAGTGAAATAAATCTCATTATTGCTACTTCAACACCCTGGTAATCAAATGGTTGAGCCCGGGCATTTTCCGGAAGTTGCCTGCAGAATATAATAACAAAATGATTTGGTATTGTATAATCAATTGTGATGCAATGATGTGAATAGTTGTGGCAAAATAATATATATTTACTATCTTGACATAGATATCCATCAAAAGAACATAATTTCATATCTTTTTAATAGAGGTCGGAAACAAAGTCTAAAAGAAATCAACTAAGACACACTTGTATAACAAAGAGCTACTATCAAATGTAGGCAGAACAAGAGGCTAAGAAGAAAAATATCCCACACAGTAACTAAACCATTATATTGGAGTACAGTCAATGGTATTTGACTGGATGATGGTAAAGAATTTACCACTTTATCATTTCTTTTGAATCGCCTCAGGAAATACACATACAAGGTTAATGCAGCTCTTTTAATAAAATAGATCATTTTAACAAATCTTTAAAAATATGGAAAACTTTATCAAGAACAAAAGATTGGTTCCACATTTAGGTAGGAATTTATTTGAGTTGAGCTAGTCCAATATTCATTCAATACTCATCATTCAGCAAAAAAATAATCAGATAAAGATTTAATCATAAACAATATATATCTTACACTTTTTTTGGAGATTTCTTCAACTGAACAGTTATTTCTTTTTTGACTTGCTCAACAACAGGTTTTGGTCCAGTAACTAGAATTGTTGACGTATCCTGATACCACGAACCATAGCATTGCTCACGATATTTCTTGAGTACCGATTTTATATGCTTGCTCATATTAGGATCAGAACCAAACTCCAACTTTTCATTCCAACATTGATAAGATTCGATAAATGTTCTGATACAAGCATCACAACTTTCATCATCCATGAATTTTCCACCACACTAAAAATAGAATTAGATTAGAATAAAATACCAAGTATATAAACAAAACTAGAAGTACGTAAATTAAAAACATTTATAATATTCTAAACTAGAACTAAGCAATGCACATATCAATAAGCAGCTGTCAACACACCAACAAGCACCTTAAAATAGCACGTTAAAATAGTTATCTTCAGTGATCGCGATGACCTAGTGGTTAAACATGTTGGCATCGCAGGTTGAAGATCTCGGGTTCGAGCCCCGTCGAGTTTGACTCGCTTATCCATTATCCACACCCACCACTCAACCCAGGGTGTAATAACTTGGGTAGGCTAAGCCGAACAGAAAAAGATCATGTCTTTCCAGAAATTGAACCCTGCCTATAAGTGGCCGCTGTTACAGGGCCTTGGACAGGGTGATCCACTCTAAGAAGTGGCTATGAATAAAAACAAAATAGACAGAATAATTCATGTACAAATAGTATATTTGTTAATTATAACCCCATCAGATATTTTATTTTGTCAAGTATAAGCCACAGATAGAATGCATCTGGTCGATGCGATCCATCAGTGACTTCTACTTAACAAAAGATGTTTTGAAAAAATTTAGGATAAATATGGTTTATCTATGGTTCATGAACAACAAAATGAAACTCAAACATCCCAAATTTCCTTTAACTCAACTCAAAATTTGATTTCACTTATTGTCATGTGCTTGATTCAATTCAATTCAAAGATCTTTAAGAGGTGTAGTCTTTAATATTTATGTACGGTAGTTGCCGTATCACAACCTTTTTGAACAGTGATAAATTTTGCTTTCCTTTGAAAATATAAACTTAGATGCTATTTTCTTCAGATTATCCAGAGAGCTTTCAACCCACCTTTACTGTTCTCTGACCTCACAACAACAATCTAATAAAGTTGTTATTTTAAAATATCCTACTTTTAGAAATGAAAATTTGATATGAGACTTTTATTCTAACAACATGCCTTATTATTAAAAAAAAACTACAAGTAGGTAGAAATTTTTTTTGCAGTATATAATTTCATTATTCTCAACTCAACAACAATCAATTAAAAGATCATACTTTAAGCAATATAACTTCAATTTTCTCTTCTGATATATTTCTCAACTTCATATTAGATCTCTTCAACATTTGTTTCAATGCATCATTATGTTTTTTCGTTTTCGACAAATATCTCATTATCGCTTTAGTATCGGAATCATTTGATGCATAAAACGTATGAGTGTCAGAATCATAAATATCGTCTTCGTCATCGCTCTCACTTTCATCTTTTACATTTTCTATTTTCAACGGAAATTTTTTCCCTCCGAATGTTAGGCAGACACGAGATTTTATCAATCTTTCTTGAGCTTTAAAAAGAAATATGACATTGAAGGAAACCAGCCATTATAGAAAACATGTGTATAAGTGATTTAGAATTTTTAAAGTTCCTAAATTGATTCATGTTGCAGGGAAAATATGATATAAAGGTATTTTGTCATATTTTCGATAAATCAAGACTTTGCTGCAAAATGGGCAAAATTAGGTCAAATATCGTTTTCGTTTATCTGAAATATTGATATGAAAGTTTGAAGCAATATAATATAATATATAGTGGGTTTCGAATATCGCGTAAACTATGTAAATCCCTAGTATGAGGCACTAATGAAGGGACAGCCTAAGCACAGTCTGCCAGTTGTTTATGTTCAAATAAAATACCATGCAGAGACCAAAGCCTAATGGCGTCTTCATAAAAAGAACAATTTTTAGTTTTCTTTACAAGTGACATCGAAAGTTCAAGTATACTATTGCATGCATTGCTTTGTTAACTGAATTTGGGGATAAAAATTTGTTTCGATCCACCAAAATATTATATTTTACTACAAATGTTTATCCGGAAATTTCCAAAAGACAAAGAAATAGAATAAAAAGATGTTGTAAACACATTTTGAAAATTTGTAATAAACTTGATGGTAGTTACAGAGGTTCTACAATACTAATTCATATAATATTGTAAAATGAAAAAATTATACTCTTTTCAAGGGATAACAAATCGAAACTAATGAAAAGTTATTTAAGGTAACTTGTATATGGTTATCCTCATCCTGTTAATGAGACAAAAATTATTATGCAAAGTTCTCACATGTTTGTCTCTCTCAACACGTGAATCACTTTACAATAAATAATATTCAAGTTTTGATTTGATTTTTTGTTGTGAGAGTGTATGCATGGGGTTAGAGAGTGCAAATTGCATTTTAAACTTCATTTTAGGTTTTGTCCACTTTCCCATTCTCCTCATTCTTTTTTGTTTATTTTGAATATTTTGAAAATTAGTATCCAAAAAAAGCAAAAAAAAAATAATTGAATTGAAATTAAATCAATTGTAATATCATCAATCAACCTTAATTCTGGGCCAACGTTAATATTTCTTCGAAAAAGTGTTTTTCTTCATATTTTCTGACATTCTACCTGTCTATTATTGGCAATTCAATGTAAAACTGTCAATTTCATCAAGTACACATGGTTCACCAATTTATTTCCAAGGATTTGGGGAAATTTCATTTACATAGTTCAACTTATACAGAATTCTCAGTTTAAAAAATATAGATATATATTAAATGAAGTATCAAATGTATTAACAATGACTTGAAAAAATGAAAAAAAAACGATTACCTATCCTTGTCATAACCAAAAGTACTGCCCAGTGTTTGACAAGAAACGAGGTTACGGAACTTAGTAAAACATTGCCCAAAAATCGTTATATTTCACCTTTAGGTTGCCATCACTAGTGTGGTCAAGTCTGTCCAATTTTTAAAAGCAAAATAAAATCAAACCTGCATCATCACTGACAGTCAACTTGACCATACTTCCGGTTAATTGTTCAATTTTATCGATACTTCCTTCACCTCCTACTTCTTCAAGTTTTATCTTCAACTTGGATTTCAAAAATGTTTCAGGAATATTTGACACAACAAATTTCGTTGAATATCCAGAATAATGAGCCATTTTGGATAACTATTAATTATGAATAGTCTGAGTAACTAGTTGAAACCTAGTCTATGTGCCATCTAGGCTATATAATAATATTTGTATGAAGGATATGATTTCATTTTTATCCTGGGAGAGAGGGAACCTCAGAATACAGCTTAGCCATATGGTGAACCATGACCTCTCATGCAGAAACCAGTTCCGAATCACGGGTGAAGGTTTTTGTCATAATATTTTACTCATGGACATGGTTGGTGGAGGAAGCCGTAAGCAGCGCTTACGTGTACCGCTGTCCACCAGACTTCAGACATATAATCATCCGTCATTGGGATTCAAACCCAAGACATTAGTGATGAGTAGCTCAAAATGTATTCCCATTGCTTTACCGGTTGAGCTAACCGGGCATCCTGCGATGAAATGAGAAATCTGTAAAATACTATCTTGTGGGACAACACAGAATAAACAAAATAGCATCAACGCAGCAACTTTCGTAATATAGTAAAGCAAATAGCCAATAATGACAGCAGTACAAAAATGTTGAATCCAGCTCTTTTTCAAAGAACTTGCTGGCAAATGAGCCTTGATAAAAAATTTCATAATAAATAGTTTGTCAATACTTAATTAATAAAATAATAAATCTTATATGTTGCATGGTAAGAATTTAATATGATGGGCCCCTTGTACTATTTTTTATTGTTTTTAAACATTAAATTTGAACCGGCACGTCATGTTCAAAAAATACTATACGGGGTTAACAGGTCAAGGTAACTAAAACATTGTTTTTACAGACTCATATTATCTTGGATATCAGACTTCAAAGTTGAAAGAACTTGCATGAAATATGGTATTTGAAAAATAAGTTTTAATTAATAAGAAAATTTAAAAACGTGACACGAAATAAGTTTCAAGGAAAATTTAGAAGACAGTAACACACGTTTCCTTACCTCAACATGCGTTTGCTTAACTCTGCTTAATATTAAAATAATAAGCCACATAAGCAGAGCTGTCAGAGGGTGTTAATTGGCATATACTACATAGCCTAGTTAAGTCGTATTCTCGGCTTTCTTCCTCTGCAGTTTAAAAATAAAAATATCTTATTCTGAAATATTAAGAAGAACAGGGTCTCGTAAAGTTTAGTACCATAGACTATTTCCAATTATCAGGGACATTTCCTATGCTGGAGGTTACTCATCCTAACCCCGGAGACAATGCCATATGGTTGGTATCCTCTCTGCTCTGGTTTAAGATTGTTCTTTCAGTTCAGGTCTGCATAGTCCTAGACTCTCAGACTCTGGAAACGTTGACTGCAGTGGAGGGTGCATAAAACACATAGTTTTATCATCAACAGCTGTGTGCAAATTCTTGGAAATTACTAATGAACCTTATCTCCACAGTCTAGGCCTGCAATATACAGTATAAGAACCTTCAATGGAATTAGCAATACAAGGAAAAGCGGAACAAAACAAAAACTGAAAAGGCGGCAAGGACTTCGTTTTCTCGGAAGGGTAATTCCCTCACGTGAATGTGGGGATTCCCAGCGACGTAGGAAGGGTGGATAGTGAGCCGCGCAAAACCGTGTTTTGGAGTTGCCAAAGACCATCGTATAGAAATATTTAAAATTTTGAATATTGATGAAGTTGGTAAATGTTGCTCCTAAACACTTTCCTAGAAAAATTGACGACGCCTTTTTGTGATACCGTGTTGGCGACCGTATAACACGCTGTACGGCGAGGCACGGTCCATCGGTGGCCCATGCTTGACAAAATACTATTTCTGAAATTGGCTGAGGTAAAATCTGCGATAGCTGGACTAACTCTGTCTGGTTTTGCCCAATAGGCGTAGCTGTCGGAGGGCATGGGGTACATGCCCCCCCCCAAAATTTACCAAGGGGGGACGGATATTCTTATGCCCCTTCCCCAATATTAATGTTCCTATTGATCAATAGATGAGCGCCTTTGAATGGTAAACCGGTGGTGATAAAAGTTGTGGGATGAACACTGTCTTTGCCTGTTATGACGTCCCAGTGACGTCCTTTTTGGTATGCGAGGTTTTTCAGGGGTAACTAACATTATATTCAAACTTTATGATTGTGCTAACTTCAAAAGGTATTATGATACTAAACTATAATAGGCCTCATAAGCTGACATTTAACCTCAAACTGCCTAATATATCCCAATATTCCGATGGTATTCAAATTTTATGATTGTGCTAACTTCAAAAGGTATTATGGTACTAAACTATAATAAGCCCCATAAAGCTGACATTTAACCTCAAACTGCCTAATATATCCCAATATTCCGATGGTTCTGTTCTGATAATTACTTTTTAAATGTTGGATTATGATTTGGCAGACAAAGCGTAATAGTTATAGTTAGTTAGATGCATAGTCGGTCAATAGCGGATCCAGGGGGGGAGAGAGATTTTCATAAAATTTTAGCGCGCATGGTGTGCGCATTTTCTTTTCCTTGATTTCCTTTTGTTTATTTCGTGACATGTCTCCCACAAAGTGATAGTTTTTATTAAATTTTTTTCAAAAATTTCCTCGAGTCTAACCCAACCGGCTTCCCGGTCAGTTCAATTGGTAAACCGTTGGAAATACGCTTCGAGCTACACATCTCTGATCGGCATGTTCGAATCCCATGAGTGATGGTGATTATATGCGAGAGATCTGCTGTACGCCTCGCCGGTGCACGGTGGTTCACGTGAGCACTGCCTATACGGATTCTTCCACCAACCGAGTACATATACAGGAAAAATGAGAAATATAATAACCCCGAAAAGAATTTCCATCCCGATTCGAAAATAGTATCAGCACGAGAGGTCGTGGTTCACCATATGATTAAGCTGTATTCTCGGCTTTCCTCTTCGGCATGATAAAAATCAAACCCTATCACAGCCTACGTCGTGCGAATACATTTTGCTGTCTGACAATGTCTATTTCGCTCCTGAAACATCTATTTTTGTTTTGTTCTCGAAGAAAAAAACTGAAAGACTTTGTTCGTATGTTGAAAAAAATGTGCTCAACCCCAAAATTTTTTTTGGATTCGCCACTGTAGTTGGTATATTTCGGGCACTGCTTCCTACGTCCTTGTGTATTTTAAATAAAATTAAAAAAAAAAAAACAGGTCAAAGCACATCGCCGATGCAAACGATATATTTAGAATTTACACCGTGGCTTTCAATGTTATGAATTCTGCTTACTTTGTCGATTTTGATTTAGCTATTACAACTTCCGTTAAAACAGAAAAATGTATTTTGGACTATGAAGTCATAAATCAGCAGCATATATGTATGCCTCCCTCCCCAATCACCAAGTCCCAGTTGCGCCACTGCCGGAAGGCTATGACTTTTGAATAGTCCTATCTTATTTTCTGCGGGTCGTAAAAAGCGACTAAAAGTAAACAAAAAGTGGTAGATAATTTTACCGTCGCCCATGGCAAATACCATGTCACTGTACTCTCCTGAGATCAAATGTTTCGAACTGTAGCATTCAAAACTTCTATACTTAGATAATCCTGCGATTATTAAAATGAAGCGCATAAAATCTGTAGCTGCAAATTTAATAAAATTATCATAAACAAATTGTAAGAAGCAATGTATTCTCACTCGCCATCTGTAAGGGTACCGCTAAATTGGACTGAAATAAAAATTACATTGGTGTATTTTGACATTAAGTACAAAAATTCCACTTCAATTGTTCTTAAGATAGATTCGCGGCTAATTCGAAGGAGTTGCGAGTTGAATGAATCACGGAATTGAATTGCTCATCCCAATAGCTCTAGTTTAATGAATGTGCTACTTATTTGTTTAATTAAGAAAAATTATCAGCACTTGGACAATCGTGTATACGAATCAGCAAGCTATAACAAAGTCTCCAAATTCTTATTAGAAGTTTGTTGCACTTTGTTCAATTTTAATTCACGTGCATATTTGGAGAATTTCCACCCATATGAAGGAAATATTTGGAATTTTATTTTCCCAATAATCCTTGAAAGAAATCATGTTTGGAAAGATTCAATTCGAAATGATTTGATTTGAAACTTAATAAAAAAGTGGAATCCTTTAACGTTCTCATCTATGTACTTGATTTGTTCTGCTAAAGCGGCTTTAGCTGCTTCCTCGACCATGTTTCTGCTGTAGCTGCCATAACGGCTGCAGCTCCGCTATACGGCTTCTCATATAACGTAGTCAAAATATATCTGACCAAAACTACAGGAGAATGGGGTATTTTTCAATCGCACTTTGTTGCATTAGCAATGTTCACTGAACAACAGGCTAAAGTAGATAGCATATCGCTCTACTCTACTTTTGAAATCTATGCTTTATATAAATGTATATTTTGCACTCTTTGGTACATTTTTAATATCCGAGTACATGGATAACACATGGTGCATTTATGCGGATATATCCGTTATGCGGATAATAAAATATACAGGCATCCGTAAAACCCCGGTGTGGATTGTTCCTTTGAAAAACGTAATCAAATATTTTCAAATAGTAATTGGTCCAAGGTCGATTTGTACCAGCAGATCCCTATCCGCTACAAATGAATTGAAAAAATATATAGGAAAAAAAATAAGATGAGATAATAAGCGAAAAGACATAAGTAATCAATTCAGGGGCAACTGAGGCATAAAAACAATAAATATATGAAAAAGGGACAACATTTTTTTGGCACCATTATTACTGCTGAGGTGAATAAAAAAAAATGAACTCATACTTATCCAAAAAAAAATGCAGAAGAATCAAAAGCTTAATAATGCCGTGTAGATACGAATATTGATATTGGTAATATCTCTTTATTTAGTTCGCCGGAGATGCGATTAACAAGCCGACGAAAGAGAATAATAATTATTGTTATGCTATTTACGTCAAAGAGTGTGATGACCTTTTTTACGCGTCAAAATTTCCGCTATAATATCTGTCCATATTGTAG
Organism: Styela plicata; assembly: GCA_963675895.2. Lineage (NCBI taxonomy): Eukaryota > Metazoa > Chordata > Ascidiacea > Stolidobranchia > Styelidae > Styela > Styela plicata. The sequence continues at coordinate 15,750,779 of OZ023138.1, forward strand.
CTCGAGCAGCGAATTGCGCCACCCTGTCGCGATGTTCAAAACAGACCGACGTTTTTTCACTGCTCATGGTCACGCCTCTTGAATATAAGTAAGACGTATCTGGAAGCTTTTCCTGAACGACCATGCTTGATTCGTCGTTGATTCGTGTCATCCGCCAGACAGACTGCCAGTAAAAATGACTTGCTTCCTGCAAAACAAGTTCGCCACGCATGATTGCATCAATTCTTGGAATCTCGAACTCCTCAAAAAATATCAATTCAGTTGACAGTACCAAACAAACCATAAATTTGCGAATAGAGATCATCCACATGTAAATCTAACACACTCCGATTTAACGTCAAGAATGAATAATGTAGAATAAATTGAATAAGTAAGAAATCCACAATAAGAACTTGTCACTAATGCTGAATTTTGAATTTATAATTAGTGTTAAATAGGTATTGAAATGTCCACTGTAGATCAACTGCTGACATAAAAAATTATTAACCAAGCTATCGTAATTGGTATAGGGTTTAGAATAGTTCAAACATATTTCCTGGGTGTCGTAACAGACAACTAATAGGAAATAAAGATGTGGTAGATGGATTTATCGTCGCCCAGGGCAGATACCACCCATTGTATTTTACTGTGATGCTTTTGTGTGGTATGTTGTCCGCTTAGAGTGCAGTTGTCAGCATTTGTCGTAGCTTGCATCTTGTAGTAGCTCATTTTGGGCGCTGCTTTCTGTCTTGTTTGGAGCAAACTTCTATACGAAAAACTCTTATCGGTTGACGGATTTAAGCAAAATTATCAGACAAAAAGATTCCTTCTAGAACTGCGGCTTTTGTTAGTGTGGGGATTACCCATAAGAGAAAACGAAATCATCGTCGCCGCCTTCTGTAGTTCCGTTTTTTGTATTGTTGGTTGTGTAGCTGTTTTTATATTGTAAGGGATAAGTTTCACTAGTATTTACGAGAATATACACACATAATATGTTGAACAAATGTATAGAAAAATGCAAATGAGAACTTGAAAAGCGAGACATTGTTCTGAGACAATATATGATGTGCAAATGGCTCATTATTCTGGATATATAATGCAAACTGTTTAGCTCAACTGCCACTGTAGCTCATTTTAGTATTGCTATAGAAAAATTTCCCGACTTGCAGCACTAATACTATTACTGATTAGGCCTACCTATGTCGGTTCGTGGAGCCGCCGAGCGGTATGCCACTAGCTCATGCTTGACAAAAAAATGACTTCCATATGTTTTAATTAGCTATGACTAGTGATAATTTTAATTGATTCAAAATGGCTCGTTATTCTGGATATTCAATGACTTATCCAAGTGAGAATGATTATGATGACAAGAATCATGAGTCAAACGCATTTACTTTTGAGGCGACAAATTCCAAAATTAAGGCGATATTAAGATATTTGACAAAAACAGAAAAACATAAGAATGCACTAGAACAAATGTTGAAGAAGTCTAATATGAAGTTGAAAGAAATATCAGAAGAAGAAATTGAAGTTATTTTGTTAAAAGTATGACCTTTTAATTGATTAACCTACTATCACTTATCGAGTGAGAATAGCATAATTATTTATTTTTGCTAAACTTTGATGTTTTAATGATAAGCAGAAAAAAAGGAAGAAAATGCCTCTCATGAAATTTTAATCTCCAAAGTAAGATATTTTAAAATCTCAAATATACAAGTCTAGAAGATAATAACTATTTGTTGTGACTGCCAGAGAATACTGGTTCGAAACGCTTCGGATATTTTAAAAAAATAGCATGAAAGTTTATATATATATACATATATTATTGAAATTCACTCTGAGCAAGGCTGGAAGCAGTGCCTCAAAGGAACTAACCAAAGGCCACTTAATAGCAAAGACGTACTAAAAGATGTAGTACCAAACAGAACTGAACCGCCATCGCAAAGTGCAGTGGGTGGTATCTGCTCTGGGTGATGGTAAAACCATATTCAAAGGAAAGCAAATTTGGTCAACTTGCTAAAATATTGATATAAGACTACAGCTTAAAAATTGAATGGAATAAAATCTTGGATTAATAAAGAAAATTTGTGATTTCCAAATTTTATTTTGTTGATTATGAATCATAGATAGACCATGTCGTTACCTTATGGTGGTTAAAAAAATGGAATTTCGGAAAACACGTGGCTTGTACCTCTTCGAAAAAGGTTGGGTGAAAAAACCTCATACAAAAAATTTTATTTCATTTGAAAGAGATTTGAAGTGGCCCCGCTACAATTTTTTTCAGATGAGATAAATTTCCTGTGTGATGTTCTTCCACCCAACCGTTCTTAATCAGGGGGTTACTATCTATGTCATTGAAGCACCATAGTACTACATAGTAGTATGCAACCATTCTAATATGGTGCTTATTCAAATATTATATTTGTTATTTATAGCCTTAGTTCCAGTTAAGACTATTTTAACTGTTTGTAATATTATTCTATTTTTAGCGTGATGAAGAGTTCATGAATGACGAAAGTCGTAAAGCTTATATCAAATTGTTTATTGAATCTTATGAATGCTGGAATGAAAAGTTAGAGTGTGGTTCTGATCTCAATATGGGCAAATATATAAAATCAAAAATCATACCGAAATACCGTGAGCAATGTTATGGTAGGTGGTATCAGGATACATCGACAATTCGATTCACTGGACCTAAACATATCGTTGAGCACATCAAAAACGAGATAACTGTTCAACTGAAAAAATATCCAAAAACAGTGTAAGAAATTTATTTTTCATAATTAGTAACTGATAAGTACCATTTTCTCTAAGCATAATTTAACGTAAAGGATGAAATCGTTTTCCAATACCCCAGAAGCACGCAATTATGAATTTTCAACGTTACACTGACTATATACAATAATACTAGAACACAATGAAAAAAAAGCTAAATTCAAAATACTGAATGAACGAAATTGTATACTAGGCTCCTTCCCCCCCCCCCCCCCCCCAAGTTCAAATGTCCATAATGTAAGGAGTTTGGAAAAGTATGATAGTATCTTTAAAATACACATGAGATGTATGCATAAAAGTTAGTTATCTCCCTCCTCCAAGGATAAGTTTCATCGGGTATGATTGAAACTGAAATAAGTAAGATTACTCATTATGGCATAGGCATAAATACTTTAAGATTCAGATACGAGATACCACTTACTGTACTCTGGCTGTAGTGGTTCAGTTCAACATGGGATGTTTTTCACTTGAAGTGCACTTGTTGGTCCTGCCTACATTTTGTAGTAGCTCTTTGCCATATATATTATTTAATTTTGTCATTATAATCTACAGGCAACTTCCAGGAAATTCTCGAGCTCACTCATTTGATTACCTTGGTGTTGAAGTAGCAATAATGAGATTTATTTCATTTAAACCAATTTACCACAATAAGCTGAAGACAGTCTTGAACGGTATAGCTGATGTTAATATAATACAGATGGATAAAACATGGAAACTCCAAGTGTGCCCAGCACAGGTATCTTGATATTTATATTTTAGATAAGGACAGACAGATTGATGAAATGTCAGCTACTCTGTTTCTCGAGCAGACATCTATAGAAAATGCCACATCTTCACTGGAAAAGAATTGAATTTATGATTACCTGTACTAAAAAGTACATGTATAACTATAAATTATTTCACCCAGAAGATTAAAATGTCTCAATTGCCCGGTTAGCTCGATGGGTAAAGCTGTGGGAAATACATTTCAAGCTGCGTGTCTCTGATCGCCATGACGCATGTTCGAATCCCGTGAGGGATGATAATTATATGCGAGAGGTCTGCTGGATGCCTCGTCGGTGCACGGTGGTTCACGAAAGCTGCTTACGGCTGCACAGGAAAAATGAGAAATACGATAATCTACAAACCTTCACCCCAAATCGGAACTGGTATCTGCACGAGAGGTCGTGATTCGCCATATGGTTAAGCTGTATTCTCGGCTTTTCTCTCCCGCAGGATAAAAATGATATCCTATCCTAAGTGAAAAAAGTTTACAGAGGTTTTAAAAATCATGATAATTATTGATGTTTCTTCAATAAGAATTATTAATCAAAAAATATGTCATCAGAACTTTAAAAAAAGTCAATTTCTGTCACCCTGGATATAGCAATACTCTCCCTAGACAGTATCACTTTTATGGAAAAACACTGTAGGAGATTGATTATAGTAAACAAGGTGACATACCTAAACAACCCTCCAATGGTCTCCTTCCTATATGTGTGACTTTTATATGCACAGTATATTTGTTTGCAACATTTATTTGAAGTTAATGAAATATTTCAATTGTCAGAGAATACATCCGCTGGTGTAGACTACTTAATTGGATTTCATGACTTATCTAGAGACATCATTTTGTTCCTTTTGAAATTTTTCTGTTTCTGAAGTAAATGTCTCACTTTAAGGATAGCTCTGTCAAATTTACAAGATTAATAGTATGATAGCTATTTTGTGAAATTTTCTAATAAATGCATTGTATTGTCCTGCAAACCCGTCTGGCGGCAGGAATTTTTTTTGTAAGCTTATTTTATTTTTTACAATAAAAGTAGCTCCAAAATGACTGATTTATTTAGTGATCAATGAATATTATATTTCCAAAATTTGTTCTGTCTTAAAAGCTTGATTCTTTAATATATCACATGACTAAACTTTTGAAAAATCATCTATCCACTTCTCGAATTTTAGGCATTTTTAGCATTTTGGCCGTCAGTTTCCGAAAACTTTGTCAAATGTAATAAGAAGTATCTGTTTCATGTTGTTTGATCCAAGTACTTTCAAACTAACCTAACTATTTAAGACGACTCCTTTTACCCCCACTCTTCCCTAATACCATTATTGTATTGTTTACAGCATTCACTTTCTCTATTTCATGCCCAATTTGAGAGTCAATGTCAAGGCATTTTGAAACAGTTTTTTTCTCAATTCTCTGTTTGGAAAGGAAAATTTGATCGCGACCGAATTGCTAATGAAAGAAGTCGACAACCAAGCTTGTTCATAACGAAAGATTATCAAGACCATTACGTGCGGTGGTATCATGAAACAGGTGTCGTAAATGTAACCGGTATAATTCAAAAAGTCTTCCACTGGCAAAAACGCTTGGAAAATTTATTCGGCAGTTCCTTGATACAATCGTCTTCTGAAACTGCTCACCCTGTACATATATCACCAATATATCCCACGCTTGCATCACCTCCTCAGCCACAAAACAACAGAACAAGACAACGTCATCTTTCATCAGAAGATCGTAATTATATACCACAGTCTCCTTCGAGGTAAGGTCTTTAAATGTATAGAAGGATTTGATATGCGAAAAAAGTAATATTTTTTTGCTGCCTGAAAAATATCTGGAATTTGATGTTTTTTTTTAAAATACATTTGTACTGCTATTTATTTGTGTGAGTATGAGTATGATGAACTTGTTTCAGGTTTTCACTAATGTCCGAGAATGAAGTTTTTAACCTGTATCAGGTTATACTGAGGAAATTTTTTTGTTGATCATGAACAACAGATGATCCATAATAATAAGGACAATTCGTCAGTCAAATCTTTTTCTGATTTCTCCTTAAATGATTTGTAAGTCAGACACCCATACCTAACAAAGAGTATTTGTGTACATAACAATTTTTTTATTTTAAGGTCTTCAACTGTTCGTGATATTCAATTTGACACTGATGGTATTAACCCTGGAATATTGAAGTTTGTTTTTAATGACAAAGAGGCAAAGATAAATTTTGAAAAATTATGTGTAGAAATTGCAAAAGTTTCTATTGTTAATGACCATGGTCAAATTAAAGTCAACATTAATTTTAAAAATAAGGTATCTAAAAATTATCGCAAATATTCATTTTTGTTTTTGTTGTTTTATTGCAGGGCTGTGTTGTCAGTGTAAAAAACCTTCGACCCCAGCCTTATTATTATTGACACTTCAAACACTTCAATCCTATTCAAAATCACTTGGTCAATAAAAGTTTTTATTTTAATATAATATTCAGTGATTTAATTGAGGTAGATTTTATTTGAATTGGTTATATTGTCTAGATAATTCTTTTGGTCTACTATTAATAATTTAGAATTATTATTTATTTAAATGTATCACCCATTTTCTTAAGCTGTCTGAGTGGCAGAGTAGCTATGATTCTGCTCGGTAAACCTTCTACGAGCTAAACCTCGTACATGACTGCAAATGTGCTTTTTTTTATTGTATAGAAGGATAGTAGTATCAATAAAATATCATTGCATAAAATGGCTCAACTCAGTTTCCTTCAAATTTACCTGTATTTTGCGAAATTCAAAACAAAAAATGAGTTTGATGCATGATTGGTTCAATGTTTTTGATAAAATGATGACCTATTCATATTGTATTTTTTGTCGAAAGAGCTTTGTGTTCATTTCTGAAACAATTGATTTCAAATATTGTTAAAAGGTTTTTTTATGTTGTAGCATATCTTTTGTGCTTTCCTAATTTTTTATTTTACTATACCACAGAACGTGTCTAATGCTGTTATGAAAAGTGCTTTGGAACAGGTCACTAAATATTTCGATAGGTTTTCTGCAGAAACCAAAAAATATGAGGCCTCAAAGTTGAAAAATATAAAGCAAGAATTTTCTCAACTCTTCGATAAGGAACCTGGTGTTTTTGTCCAGTGTTTTACAGATAGTGGCACTGTCAAGGTACTAGGTCAGTATTTTACATCCATTCCATCCAGTACGGAGCCAATGAGAAACCGATGAGGTTAGTAAGCATCGTCACAGGGCTGTGCCTCGTCCACATACATTGCTTTTGAAGACTTTTTCATTCTATGATTCTATCCATTCTTTGCCGGGGATTGAATCCACATCACTTATTGGGTGTTGGGTTTGGCAGCTATTGTCTCTGTCATCGCACCACAAACTTCTAGTTCTAATAAAAAATTTCAAATCGAGAACCAACAACTGTACCAATAGCAGAAAACATTCTGTTGGATATACTCACAAACGAAGCTTATATCATATTATCTGATGAGTGAAGTATTTTTATTTCATATCCGATTGTATTCTGTATTTCTACACAGGAACTTAAATTCAACATCCAAAACATTCAACGTTGTTCAAAAATCAGATGATATAGCATAAGATTAGCACTCCTCGCTTATTTGTTTTTTCATTGGAGCAAAAGAAATTCAACAAGTTTAGTCAACCATACAACTCTTGATTATAGTAGTTCAGTCGTCTCTGGAATGTTTTCCATATAGTGCAGTATCGGTGCAAACCAGAAGAATAAAAAGCTATTTTATATTGAGAAATAAAAGGTTGGGAACTAAAACACACTTTCCCATAGTAAGCACCACACTTGCATCACCTTTACAATGTAATCCTCAGAGACAAGTCATGTCTCGAAATCGAACTAAGCTGTGTTAAGCAGCATACTTTATTGAATGGGAACAAATAATTCAATCTTGATCTATCTCTACCAGAATAGATTCATTGAAATAAAAAACGGGCATGTTTCGGGTTGCATTATATATTTTGAGAAAATGAAATGAACAGATGCTTCTTTCCAAAATGGCTCATTGAGTTTGTTGTTCTACGATATGGAATATCTCCTTAACACCTCTATCTTTCGGTATCATTTTTTCAAGCGTGTTAGTAATGAGTGGTGAAAACATACATTCCACCTAATTGGAAATTTCAAATCACCTTGATATCCTTATCAAATGTTTCTGCTATTGCCCAGGGCAGATAACACTCACTTCACCTAGTTATAGATGTTTATTACTCAGAGGAAAGTTGCTCGGACAAATTTTATAGTGTCTTTGTACCTTTCATTGGAGTTGACTACATTGGTTCCTTTGAGGTGCTGCTTCTGGATATGAAGCGAATTTCAATAACACTCAGATATCACTCACTGCACCTAATTATAGATGTTGGAAATTTCAAATCAGCTTGATATCCTTATCAAGTGCTTGTGCCATTGCCCAGGACAGATAACACTCACTGCACCTAATTATGGATGTTTAATACTCAGAGGAAAGTTGCTCGGACAAATTTTATAGTATCTTAGTACCTTTCATTGAAGTTGTCCTCATTGGTTCCTTTGAGGTGCTGCTTCTGGGTATAAAGCGAATTTCAATAAACAATGTTTTATATAAATAACAATATTTTTGACTGTGTACCAGGCTGTAAAGAGATGGTAGAGAAAAAGGTCAAAGAAATCGATCATGAAATGGATTGTTTGAAAGAAGAAGAACATCTACCTGTTGATGTGTTCATGTAGGTTGATGATTTATTTTCAGTGCCTGTAGGGTTGTCCTACACTATTTGAAATCCACTATAGGAATGCCGGAATGGGAAATAAAACTGATGATATTTTTTAGTAAGGTCATGATTTATATTAAATTTTACAATGTAAAAATTGGTGTATAATATTATTATTTTGTTGCAAAATGTATCGATTTTAAAATAATTGGAAACCAAGTCAAGTTTCTGTAATACAGATCATAATTTGAATTGTTTCAGAAAATGAAATAAACTTTATTCCACAGTATGCAAATAACAATATTTACAATTATATCTGAGTATGATATTAATCTTGCTATTCCATCCAGTGTGGAACCGGTAAGGTTAACGAGCACCGTCCCAGGGCTGTGGGTGACAGTGCCTCACCCAGGGCACGTCGCATGTATTGCTCTTTAAAGGCATTCTCGTTCATCAATCTTGACCATCCTTTGCTGGGGTTCAAACTTGCACCAGTCATTAAGTGTTACGTTTGGCAGCTACCGTAGCTTTCATCACGCCACTATGGCCCACATCACGCCACTGTGGCCCACATCACGCCACCGCGACTCAAATAATCAAATCTTTTCTGTGCATTCTTCTTGAAGCGGTTGTTTGCACCAATTCTTACAATGAATCAATACTTTATCAACTGATATCGTAGATATCATAGTATCAGTCCACTATTCCTGCAGATTTCCTTCTAGTTCTCTTAGACTTTATAAATGGGAGAATATGAGGTCAGATTCCTATAAAATATATTTAGCTAAGTTAGAGGAGTACAATTATGCTTGCTTGTGTTTTCTGTGCTAAAATATAATTACTACTGACACAGTTTCAGGACTTGCAAGAACCATTGTAATGCTTTACATACTGTGTTGCCTGTAAGTTTTGAGTAGGGAGATATTGTTGTCTGGTCTGTTTTTACCAGAGAACTGATCTACACGTCCATCACCCTCTGTATAAGATATATAATGTCACAAACAGACAGGATTGTTGAATTCTCCCATGAATAATCAATTGACCTTTTTGATCAGATTGGTGCTCATCACTAGTTGTTAAAAAATTTGATCTGTACTGTGAAAAGATTTTTGAATATTATTTTTTTTTTCAGTGCACATCGGGAATGTGAAGTTTGGAAAAAAACTGAAAAACATTGTTTAAAGGAGGATCACATAATTTTAATAACATCTTCAGATCAAGGAATTATTACTTACAAAGGCAATCTGGGCGCAATTCAACGAGCTAAGAAAGTCTTAGAAAAACTATATGAGGTTAGAATTTAAATGTCTGATAGTCAACGCTTTGAGTGATCATTGTTACATTTTGTCATCATTTAATCAGTCAGTGATTTCCTTTTTTATTTGAAAAAATATTTTTGATTTGCTAAAAGCATTCATAAGCAAATGTTGATGGTGGTAATAGTGACAGCGATGGCAGTAACAACAGCTTACATCCACATGATATCTCTGAAACCTACCTATTCATTTAAAAAAAAATTTGAATTGATCAACAAAATCTACTCAGATGCTCAAAAAAAAGGGAAGTCACGAGAGGGAATTTACACGCCTATATCACCAGCTTTAGATTATGCACTTGTAGTTTTTCAGATTATTTTCACATTAAAATGTGTTTTTCGTGTATTATGCTACTTCTGTTTTGTGAAGCGTAATGGGTGTCCCACATTTGCTATTGCTTGTGATATAGTTTCCACAGTAAAATCCTTAGTATATCCTCTTTTTCTTCTAGTGTTGTCATTTGCAACCAGGCATGGTCAATGGTGAAAAATCTATATAATAAAACTCAAGTAAAATTTGATTATCATTCAGATTATTCACAAACGGCTTCACAAATTTACCAAATATGCTATATCATAGCAGTGGTTTTGTTTAATTTGAAAAAAGTTATGGTGAAGATTCTGATACCTGAATAGAAAACAAGATTGTATCACCCTGGTTACAACCTCCCATAGTTATTTCTGTATGATATTGAGATTGAGAGGGAGGGGGTTCAACCAGAAAACATAAAAAATAAATGAATACAGTAATGCATAAAATTATACGTTTTCGGTACAGACTGGGGGGTTGCGATACGACCTCTCCGTCATCAGAGTCTACTACCACTCAGTTTGCGAAAATAAGATTACAGATTCAGGGACATTAATCTGGTGTGATTGCACAAAATATGTTCAAAATTATGTGACTACTCTTGACACATAAATATAATAAATATTTAGTGTAAATTGAATATGTTGTAAATAAAAAATAAAATAAAAGATCAATTGTTTTAAAATTGCCAAAAGTGGAAAAGACACACTTTAAGCAACAGTTGATTTCTATTATTTCTAATTATGTCTAATGAACAAGAACCATCAATGGAACTTATCTCGAGCTGGGGTCCATCAGCAACTCATAAATAAGCAAGAAGTTCAAAAGTTAATACCATTGTTAGGTCCATAAAATACAAAGTGATTACCACTGCACAATTTTCGGTACTGTTTGTGATAGTGTAAAAAAAATATATATATGACCATCGGTCAATGAATCACAGGACTTGGAATCATATTAGGCCGAGCAACGACAAGCTGATTTTACCATGATTTCACTACACAATTCATGCTGGAGTAAAAGAATATTGTAAAGAAACAGGTTAATAAAAGACGTTAGAATAATATGAACTGTAACACCAAACTCAATTTTGCCAAACGTATTTCAGACTGGGCACTGGGTCACTTGTAAAGCCTCAGCCACAAATCTCTATGATTGTGATGACAAAAATAAATCTGAGAACAAGCAGCAAAGTAGACAGAGTGATGATTTTGGGGTTTGATTTCGACTTTATGGACTCATACTTACTTACTAGACATACGAATACCCAGCTTGACAGACTGAATTTTGAACTGTATGAGCTGAACTGTATGATCCAATAGCTTATGCTCGTGGATATCAAACAGGGAAATTATGTCAAATCTTGCCACAGAATGTATTAAATCATAAACATTGACATTCTATTTGAGAATTAGTTTAGAAATTGAAGAAAATCAAAAAATATCATTGGGCGCAGTCACAATAGATCAGTAAATGAAATATTGCACATGCCATTAATATTTAGGAACATTTTGCATCAAAAGCCAGCATATATCATGATTCTACTGTACAACATTATAATGTAGGTATGATTGACCAATTATTTGTGCTGTATGTATAGGATGCCCAGATATGTATATTGATTATCCACAGTGATCAGAAAATCAAGCTCAGGTACTTGAAGATTGAATTTTGAAATTGTAGTGCTAAATAAACATGTTAAGTCGCACAGAAGCAAAATAATGATCTAAGTTTCAATTTGAGTCCAATAATAACTTCAAATATCCACTTTTAAATGTATTTGTACGATAAAATTCTGATATAGTCAGGAAGCTTATTCCATACTTTAGGTCTTATTATTTTGATCGAGTTACCACCAATATTAGAATTCGTACGTGAAATAAAATAAGCTTCACTGGTAGCGGAGTATTGTGGGAATGAATCTCACTGGTGTTTGTAAAGTATGAAATTAAAAGCTTTAGGGAGTAAACTATGTTTATACTTGTACATAATCTTTGCAACTTCAAAAATGTAGACATCATTCAACTTTATTATGTTTTTTCTTTGTAAATTTGGCTTAGATTGCATCTCAGTGGCGAGTTAATCATAAGTCTGAGGGCTCGATTTTGTAATAAAGAAATCGGGCGTAACCGTTTTTACTGATAGTTTCTTGAGATGAGATTGTAAATTTACAACATATTCAGAATCTTATTAAGAGACCAGTTGAAAATCTTTCACAAGATCAATTGTTGTTTCTGAAAAAGTGCAAAGATTCTCAACAGAATTCATTGAAAACAAAAGAAAATATTCTGGATGATTTATACAATAATTTTCGAAAGAACAACATTAAAGGTGAAATGTTTCAGCATATTCATATATTATGATATTAGGGTGGCTGGTTAGGGTGATGATCGGTATTGGGAATACACACACACATCTCTGATTGTCGAGACGCAAGTTTTAAATCCTGTGAGGGATGATGATTAAGTGCGAAATATCTGCTGCGCGCCTCGCCAGCAGTGGTTCACATAGGCAATGTATGTATTATACGGCATACAGCAAATGTATTATACAGCAAAAAATTATATTCAAGAAAACTGTTGTCAAATATTCATTTTACCTGTGGCTATTAGTTACCAAATATTTTTTCAATAATACAGGCTCTTTAATATTTTCATCATCTGATGTGAACTTGATTGCAAAAAATGAAAATCAGTGGAATAGAGGAAATATGATTTTAAAGGGATATATTCAGGAATTTGAAATTACTCCATCTAATTATCAACCAGATGTATCATTCATCGATGTCAATTCTTATTTGAAAAAATCTTTGAAGGATGATATTGTTCATATAAAGTCACAGGTACAGCATCAATTACAGGAGTTCTTTAAATTTACAACCTCTTTATGGGCCATTTTATCTGTTAGCAAAGACTTTGTTGAGGAGAGAAGTTGATCAAATTACTGATGAAAAATATGAAATGAGAATTTTTTTTAAAATATGGTAATTTTGGAAAAATAAATATTTATTTTCTCTTCAGCGTGAGTCAAGAAAAATTAAGGTGTTTTGCTTCGAATCTCAACAAGTGGAATTGCAAGTAAAAATTCTCAACATAATTCGAAAACTACAGTAAGGAATGAAGACCCCCGTAAATTTTACGAAATGTCCGAAGAGATGGCGATTCATATAAAAAATCATTGCAAACTAGACAGAGCGAAGACCGTACAAATTTCAAATCAGCCAGGATTAATAGGATTATTTGTGACTTATGAGCAGGAGGATTTGGAGTCAGGTTTGAAATCGTTTCCTTCCATTCGATTTTTGCCCTTTAATGACATACTTTATTAATTATATATAAATACTAATGCATGTATTTGACTTCGAATTAACATTTTCACGTCTTTCAGTTTGGGAATCATAGATTACCAAGCATCGGCTACTAATGAATTGTGCTACTGAGGTACAATCCATCATTGGCTCATGCTCAATAAAATAAGACTTAAATTGAGATGGCTGCACACCCATTTGATAGGATACAATCCGACCAAGAAAAAAATCATCCAAATTTATTTATTGTAAAAAAAATGACTATTTACGTACTCATGTTTTAGCTCGTCTTTTTACTCGTCATTCTTACTTGACAAAATATATTTCGAATGAAATGAGATGAATATATTTGTATCTGTTTGAGTGATGTAGCGAAATCTTGATCTTGCCAAATTGATCTAACTTTCAAGAGTGGTTCTAACATTCAAGAGTGGTCGTAGGGAGTTGAATTGTATTTTTATAATGAATATATCCATTCTTCCATGCACAGTTAATATTATTTAATTTCGTCAAGCATGAGCCACATATAAGAAAACATAATCGAACGAGCAATTTCTGATTTAAAGTTGAAGTTCTTTTGCTAAAGCCACGACCGTTACATTCCTATTTTAGGTTTATTCCCATCATTGAACTTATTTTTTCTTGCTAGGCTCTTTTTAGTCATGTTTTTGCCCCAACACCGATACCTTAGTATCGATATATTATTTCACACAAGCAAGACTATTCAACTGAAGAGCGAAGAATTTCCAGCATTCACCTGTAACTGCAACAAAAATACATTAAATTCGCCTTGCTTTCACAGTAATTGTACTCAGCGATATTGAAATAAAACTATAAAATCAACTTTTTCAGCGAATTATTGACCGTTGACTCGAAACGCCACACTGGAGACGCGGTCTATCAGCAGCCCATATTCGGTAGAAATCTCATTTAACAAAATCTATTCACTAAAAATGAATGGTAAATTTACTGTACTTTTGTAACAGTGTAAAGTACTGGCACAGATGCTCATAATTTACAAAGCATTGACCACAGATAAACAAGCAATCAGAAGTTCTTTTGTTAAAACCGCGACTTTATTTTCCCATTCAATGCCTAATCGCATCAGTTAATTCAAATATTCCGTAAAGCCCTTCCATTTTTTGTGTTTTTACCCAAAACCGATCGATATTGGTATCGATATATTTGGTTAAAATAAACATTCTAACTAATCTTAAGCTTTGAAATCGAATCTAATTGGGATAATTATTTTTTCGGATCGGACCCAATCCCAATCCATATAATCATCCCTCATGAGGCTACGCCAGGACAATCAGATATGCCCAGCTCTGAGGATATTTCCAACGCCTTAACGACTGAGTTAACCAGGTTGCAAATATATTTCTCGACCAAATCAATGAAATCGAAACTTGGTGTTTGCAAAACTTTTTTTTTATGCTCTACAATTTTGTATTGGAAGAGCATCGATTCAAATCTTGAATCAGAAAGTGTTATCCATGGTCATGGCCAATTTTTCATTAAATAAATGGTGCGATGCTCAGATGAAACAAAATCTGTTGTACAGGGTTAAAATTTGTGATTCATATCAGAATTTGTTTGTACAGTAAATTTTATAATGTTTGCATAGAAGCTTGAACTCTATATTTTCTATAAAAATTGCTCACAGTATTTTTCAAATTTCGAACCATGGCAGGTTACAACAGTACCCCATCCGGTGGCACACGCAGTTATTGCTCATTGAAGCATTTTCCATTGACCTTATCCATTCTTCAAACCGTATATTCCATTCTGTGTTATGTTTGACAGCCATTGTCAATTTCATCACACAACTGCAGCCAACTGATCTACTAATATTGCTTTTGCAGTTGATATGAGTGTTGAAGATTTGAAAAAGGAAATATCAACGGTTACCAAACAATTTTTTGGATATTCCTTATATGAGTATTTGTCAGGCAAGGGAAAAACTACTAAAGATGTTGCAGAACTTGAAACAAAATGTTCTATCTTCATTAAGCCAATGCACCAGGTGCGTTTTATTCTATTCAAAAAATAATTACTTACAACGGATGGATTTCACCAAAAAGGCCTGGTTCATCAGTGTCGAGTGTCAAAAATTTTTTTTTCATTTGGCCGATGTTGTCTGAATAATTGGATATTCTAGGGATATTTGATTTTCATCTAAAAGGGGATATTCAATGAAAAGAGTGCTGAAGAAACCCAACAAAAAAATTTTGTACACTGAAGGATGAACTTTTAGTATATATGAATACCTTTTCAAAAAACATACACTTATACATAATAGCATTGATTTTTATTGAAGAGCTAAAACACAGAAAAATTTGCTAATATCCAAAAAAGAGCCTGAAAGAAACTCCAAAAGAATATTATTGTGCACTGAAGGGCCTACTTTTTATATTTTATCTTGGAGAAAATATGAATTTCTTTTTCAAAAAATGAAACAGACTACGTTACCATAATTATATTTTCGAATTGCCTCAACATATTTCCTGTTTGTCATTAGAGGCTACTGAAAGAAAATAACGAAGTGTTTTATATACCGCTCAATGCACTTTATTATAGTAGTTCGGTCCTGATTTCCACACAGTTGCTTGTGCAAAATTTTGTAGTATTAGTGGGCGGCTATGAATATACTCAATTGAACAGGCATTTGTTCTGAAAGGAACTCCAGATATAGAGCCTTGCTCAGGGGATTAACTCAACTGAGTGATAGTAAAAAATATTTGACAATATGCTATTTTGTAAAGCCGTGTCCTTATTTAACTTTTCAGTGATTGCACAAGATTAAAATCAACAAAAACATAGTCGCTCAACTTTTTCAGGAAAGTTATTTCGATTGAAATCAAGCATCCAATTTACACATCTGGGATTTATTAGAACAATATTTATTAGAACAATGCACTCAATCGAAGTTTAGTACATTGTAGAAAAATATCATCCTGTCAAACGTAGAGCTAATGCTATTCTATATACGATAATTGAAATATATTTTTTCATCAGAATTCTGTAATTTAATTAGATATGTCGCTTCTTTTGCTTGTTAATTCTGAACTTTTTGTGTTATGTGTCGACTAGGGCTGGGCAAAACCGAATCATTTGGAATTCGACTTTGATTCGAATACTTTTTTATAATCGAATCAAATCACGAAGTCGATGTAAATAACAAATATCACATTTTTACTGTTCCAATTTGTCTCTATTTTGAAAATCACGAAGTTTATAGTTTATTTACAATGTGTACGATTTTCATTTTTTGACGACAAAATATAATTGATTTTGGTCAAATTTTGAAAATCAAGAAATTTATAGTTTATTTACTATATGAATAATTTTCATCCTTTAATGACAAAGTATTTTGTTGTGTATGACTGAATCATGATTGATTCGAATATATTGTGCTTCGAATCGAATTGCCCAGCCCTAACGTCGACATATGTTTTGAAATTCCATTTATGTATAGTCATCTTTCTTTGAGTTTCTAAAGTATATTATATACGGTAATGTAGATGTTTGTTATTTGTTTACAAATAGAACAATCAAGTCAAGAACAGTCAAGGAACTTACAAGAGTTATGTATCTGTGAAACTAGGCAACATTGTTGATGAAAAATGTGATGCTATTGTCATCAGTACTGGCCAGTCTGTTTCCTTTTCTGGTGAGTGTTTGAGTAAATCTGTTCATAACAATACTGATAATTATAAATAAAAACAGCTAATTACTATTTCTTAGCAGTATTGGTGATTTTAAGCCTTTTTATACAGTTTTTAACCACCAGACCCTAAAAAAAAATATTTAAATCTTCTAGCTACAGATATCATGAAATATTGCACATTGTATAAAATTTCTTTTGGTGGAATAACCCATTTTCTTCGGGTGGCTGGGCAGGAGAGTAGCTGGTATTCTGCCAGTCTGCTTCTAGGTGAATAAAAACTTGTTCACGTTATTCCTGTTGTTCAGGTCAACTGGTAGAGGCACTAAAAAATAAATTTGACTCGAATATCGTGACGGCAGCTTTTGGAAAAGCTGCAGTTGTTGTCGAGACACTACTGCAGGTCTGTGCTCCGGATGGTTTGTTGCCATGGAAATATATTTTCAACACTGCGACACCAAACAACAAAGATAAATTGACGGAAATACTTTCACGCCTGGTTGTGGATGCTGATAAGCGCAAAATCAAAAGTTTAGCATTGCCCACTATTGGAACTGGTAAGTAATTGAAGATTAATATTAAGTTCCTCATGTGTCAGTCCAAGGATGATTTTGCTAGTCAGCCTATACTTTATTTGCATGAGTTCATTGTTCGGTTCAGCGTTTTGCTTTTCATCCGAAAGGCAATATTATCCTGTTCTCTATTAATTGGGTTCAGTCATTAATGTTAATCGGTTCACACATAATAGTGTTAAATCTTTTTTTGGGGTTTGTGATAAAACCTGAACTGAGAGGCATTTGATTGCTTGATTTGATCTGATATTTGATGGATATCAGGTTGATAAATTGTCAGTTACAGATCAAAAAAATTTACCACAAAAGCATTATTTAAGGCACATCATTTACCAAACAATTGAAATGTACATAAAAGAAGGCTTTAAAATTATTTCAGAACAACTAATCAGAAATTTTTTTTTGTCAAACATGTGACACTGTTGGATCGTGCCTCTGAGGTGCGATTGGTGGCCCATGCTTGACAAAAGATATTGAGAGGATACTTTTATTGATTTGGCAGTGTTGATTGTTTTTAAAAGTGTTCCATCTGAAGAAAATCATATGAAAGTTCGAGACATTCCAGAGGAAATAAGATTCTGCCGCCTTCGGCAACTTAAGCAATGCTTGCACAAATGTCACTTTCAAGTTTCCATTTGGATTATGGTCTATTCAACAGGTAAAGCAGGTCTGGATTCCGCAGTTGTTGTGTCTTGCATGAAGAATGTATTTGGACAGTTTGAATCTCAGCTGACATTTTTGAAGGATATACGCATCATTGTCTATGAACAATCACAGTGGCCTATATTTCAAACAGTTGCAACTCAGCGAGGTAACGTAAGGAAAAAATATTCGGCTCAGCTAATTAGTCCTGCAATCTGTACATTTTGTTGGCCAAAAATATGCTTTGGCTGAAAAACACACTTTAAAAACAGTCAAGAGTATTTGAAGCCACTAATAACAAATTTTAATAGAAGATTAAAATATAGCCCAATGTGGACGAGTACATTCCGAAGGACAAATTAGCTAAAACTGTTTTCCAGTGAAGATGATAAGACTTTAGTATTTTAAAATGTATATCGTACTGCATTTGAGATTTTTGAGTAATATACGCATCGTTGTCTCCTCAACGTCACAGTTTTAGATGTTTCACGAACTGGCAATGCAGTGAGGTATATTAGTAACACATCAAAAATTTTGCTGGGGTAATTGGACTTGCTTTGGCTGAAACAGTGAACACCCGTGATAAAACAAACGGAATATTTGTAGCCGTTTGTTGTACCAAAGTGGAAAATACTGAACCTGTATGAAAAAAGGCCAAGCATGAGTAGAGTTTATTATTTTGAAATATATCGTTTACTCTGTAAACTGAGAATTATTCTGAAAACTTTAATTGAATTGGTCAGTATTGCTGAATAGTTGCAATTTAAAACGAATAATATTGGATCAAATGTTTTTTGTAAAGCAATGTGAACAATTTTCAATATTTTTTGATAATTTTTTTCATGTATTTGTTTATTAATTTTTTATTCATGCATTTCATCTTTCTAGAAAAAGAAACTTATGGCACACTCTCGAAATCAACAGGAATGTTTGTGAAAATCTATGGGAACAGCAATGAGAATCTTGCAAAGGTATTTTTGTATTGAAATTTGCTCACAGCAAGGCCACAAGAGACGAATCAAACTGGAAAATTCTCCTGAAGCCACCAAAGTGCAAAGAGCTACATAAAATGCAAGAATCGGAACTAAGGAACCCCCATCCCTGATAGATGTTTATTAACGCAAGTTTTAAAGCCTTGTAGATCAACACAATCAGGAAAGCAGCAAGTGGGCAAGGAATTGCAAAGTTTAGAGATTCTTGGAAAAAAGCTTCTTGCATTAAACTGTTTGTGACATCGTGGAACCTCCACAGTGAACAGGTGCAAATTGTGCAAATGGAGAATTATTTCAGGAGTGAGACAATGGTGAGCTCGATATAGAGAACCGCTTGTTTTGAAATACTAGTGACATATTCATTCCAACTCATGTCCTTAGACAGGGTGAGTCCAATGAAACGAATATTTGAGGATTCCTCCAGAACAGTACCAGAAAATGAAATTTGAGTTGCGTTTGTAATAGTGTAATGATTACTTATTAAAACTTTGGTCTTCTCTGAGTTAAGACTTACCCGCCAAGTGTTACCCCAATTAGATACTGTGGCCAAATCACAATCAAGCGATTTTGCCAGAGCTAGATGTAGTTCGGGGAGGGATTTTTCATTGATTCAAGTATATAGAGTTTTAGTAGAGTCAGGCAGGTCATTAATATATATCGAGAACAAAGTTGGACCGAGAATCGACCCTTGAGGTACACCGGATGAAATGGAATAATTTCCTGAAAGTTGTCCGTCCAAAACAACATTAATCTTGCAGTTGGATAAGAAAGATTCGACAATTTAAAAAACTTTACCAAAAATCCCATACGATTGAATTTTCTGCAACAGACCTTGGTGCCAAACTCTGTCGAACGCTTTAGAAATGTCTAGAGCAACCAACTTTGCCTCCCCACAACGATCAAGGGCACGAAATATTCATTCGGTTAGTACTGTCAACAAGTTAGCAGTAGAGCGAGATCGACGAAAATCATACTGCTTTTCAGTGAGAAGACAAAGCGACTCAAGGTGTCCTGAAATTTTACTATTAATAATTGATTCAAAAATTTTACGAATAATTGGTAAGAGACTAATTGGACGATATTTATTGGGATCAGTTCGATCGCCAAAGTTTTTGAATGCTGGTACAATCGTTGCACATTTCCATGTAGGTATTGAGGAAAGCGCATTCTTTGAGACATTTATTAAAGAATTTGGACAAAATAGCGGACAACTCAGGTGAAAGAATCTTCAGAATCGCAGATGGATTGCAGTCAGGACCAGGAGATATGTTTGAATCGAGTTTGGCAACCAATCAATCTAGAGACAAATAGGGGAGTTACTGACATATGTTCCAATGTAATGTCAGTTTGATTTGGAAAATTAGGTGGTGAGGTACCAGGAACCAAACCAAGGCTGCAGTTATTAGAAAACATCCTGAGAAACAACTCCGCTTTGTCTCTAGAAGAACACAAAATTTCGGGGCCGTTTAAAAGAGGAGGGATACTAGATTACCCCTGTTATTTTCCAAAAATCTTTGGAATCCAATTTTTGTTCTGAAATCTTGGATTTGGTGGATTCCATGTATCGCGTTTTAGAAATTCTGAAAATTTATTACAAAATGAAACATTCTACTATTTTCTGAATCCCATGATCAGTTAACTGACTACCTGATCTAATAATGTATTTTGGTATGTATTTACATGTACCCATGTAATTATCTGAGTAATAACGTTATCTGGAATTCTAATTTAAAGTAATTTTGTGTTTTGATTATTCTTAAATTGATTCAATCTGCGATTAAATCACTATTTTGTATATGTCGAATTTCAAGTCATAAAATAATATGGCGTGATTGTTTTCATCATTGGTTAGACAGATGGCAGATCCTAAATTTTGAAAATATTTGTCAAAGCTTTGCTCAGAGTGAATTTTTCAATAAAAAAAGCATCTCTGTGACACATAATTGACAAAATAAAATTTTTGAATATTGAGTATTAGTCACTTTTAAGTGAATAGTTCAATATTTATTTCAATATAATTTGTAAACATTTTTAAAATTTTTTTTATAAATGTTTTAAGAGAAACAGAGTATTTCTTTGTCATGTCCATAGAGCTGACATATCATTGCGTGTTCCTATCTATCAGAGAAATAGACGTATTATTAAATTTAGGAATCTTTGTATTATTTTTTACGGCGATGGCATCCAAATGTTATCTACCATAGAAGTTTATCCGACCTGGAACGATATGTGATGAAAGCAATAACATTTCGATCAATTGTATTGGTAAAGTTAAGATAAATCGATACCGTTTTAATGAAATAAATATTTTGTGGAAATGGGATATTCATAGGCAGAAAGCAAGATTCAAGAAATTTGTGACAATCACATCAAAACCGAAATAATCACTCAACAAGATTTTCACAAAGATGAGAAATCGAAGATTCAAGAAATTTGCAATCAAAATGATTTAATGGTGGAATGGAAACGAAACATGTGAGCAGTTTTCTATTTCATCCAGCAAATCAGAATCGGAAGTTTTATTTTGTCAAGCACAAGTCACAGATAGATTTTGGCTCATGGTGGCGCCATCAGTGACTCAAACTTGACAACGTGTGCATGAAAAATTCTTATTGGGTTAATGAAAAATCTCATTCCATGTGTGTGATTTTCAATATATTTTTAAAATATTCAACAATATGATAAATATAAATGACTATTTATTATATTTATCTCCCTGATACTCTGAATTGATATTTTCAAAAAATCTGATTCAGAGTGATGTGATTCAATTCAATGGGCCCTACTGGTGGCATAATCACTTTGACTTATGCTTAAAAATAAAGTTTTTCTCTTTATCACTGTGATTTTCTGATTTTGATTCTGAAATCAAAGCGTATTTAGCAAAAAATATTAAATTTTGTATGACAATATTTACTATAGACTTCCGAGGCAAAGCATTATAGGAATGAAATTTCATATCATTTAATGTAGACTTTGCATTTATACAAATTATTCTTTTTAATACATAAAATATGCACTTAATAATAATTTAAAACCAGAATGTATCAAGATATTCAAGACTCAAAAAGTTTCTTTCACTGTATATTGTAACATCACAAAAATAATCTAATATAAGACGGGAGTTGTGAACGACGTAAATGTCATCGAGTGACCAACACTCAAAATTTTAGCTACCCATCAAATTTGACTTGTACTAAATATAAATGGAAGAAATCTTTTTCATGGAATTTTTTATTTTTTTCTAAAAATTGTCATCGCTGCTGTTGCTAAGAGTCGATATTTATACCTTTACCTTTGTTTTCTTCATTGTGCAACATTGCAGGAATAAAGAAGAGGTCCATATCCAAGGACTGTTTGATAATGTCAGGAAAGCTACAGATTTGATTGGAAATTTTTTAAAAACTGGTATGTAAGCAATGGGAATTGTGCTTTTTCTGATCAGAAATTTTTTCAAACCAATATTTTTTTAGTATAAATTTGAGTTACTGATGCATCGAGTATCGGAAACAACCTGAACATGTAAAAATTGATTCAAGGTGATTCAAATGAAAATCAATGGATTTATAAGTGGCTACCCAGGTGGCATAATCACTCTGCGGCGCATTTTTTTTGTGCACGCAGTCTTTGAGCATGTATTTTTTCTTAAGAAATGATTAAAAAGGTTGGCAGAAACCTTCTGGGCTTAAAACTGGTATCTGCATGTCGGGGTCATGGTATGCCATATGGTCTCTGTGTTCTAAGCTTCCCTCTCCTGCAGAATAAAAATGAAATCCTTTTGTGTATCTGTATCCATGAAAGTATGCATATTATGAATAGTAATATTTCTCACCTTGATCTGCAGTGTTTCACAAGAATACACTTTTAATATAAATGTTTCTCATCACTCTTTTCATTTAGTCTATCCACGTAATTGGAGTTCAATGTCAGATGTTGAAGTATTTAGTCGAAAGGAACTGGGAAGAGGTTCAGCCGAGTATGATGAAGTGGAACGCAAGTTTCGGGAAAGTCAGCCAGTTGTTTCGAAGATTATTAAAGTAAGATTTTAATTTTCTCGAAGATTTTATTCCGATATCAATTGGAATATTTATTTTGTCAAGCATTTAAGAAAATTCATTTGTTACTATTTTGTGTATGGTAGTATGTGCTTATTTGGTGCAATTCATACAGTTGATCCATTAAATCAAGTTTGAAGTCGCAGTAAATCCTGTTTATGAAGCGAGTGTATGAAAGCACTAATAGATAAATTGTTACACAACCGCTACAGACTCGTCAAAATCGAAGTATGTCACAAGAATGTCGCTAATCCAATGAGACGCGATGGAATGCCACGATCTAATCCACCTTTTGTGACCTAATGTTTTGTGGCGATTTCATCTCTCTTTTGTCCTGATTATCTATGTTATCAAAGGTTTTATTTTATTAAGCATGTGCCAGAGATGGATCGTTCCCTAACGACGGGATCTATCAGTGAGCCATACTTAACTACACATATTTTGGCAGACGTTTTCTGACGGGGTAGCTCCCTGTGTGATTTCCTTCAGACATCCATGATCAACATTGTTCTTTATCTATACAGATTGAACGAGTACAAAACAAAACGCTTTATGATCAATTCAAATCTTATCGGGATAAAAAAGAAGTTGAATATTCTGGTCAGAACAAAAAGATCACCAGACGATTATTCCATGGAACTCGATCTGAAAATGTTAATAAAATTTGTGCAACTGGATTTAACAGGAGTTTTGCTGGAGAAAATGGTTTGTTTTTAGGATTTTGTGGATTCGTGTCATCAATTTGCTCTAATCTATGCCACTCGCTAACTTTAAAGGGAAAATCGATAAATTTATATTTAATGTAAACACAAAGAAGGCAAGCGAGAAAGTTTTAGATCATTTTGCAGAAAAATAATTTAGCTGGATATAAATGTTAAGAAAGTGTTATATGAGAAAAAGAAGATATTGCACAAGCAACATGTAAATTGGTGCTTTTTTTCTCCACGATCCTGTTCACATTTTAGGAAGATATTCAACCACAATTTCAAAGTGATGCCTAACATTATCAAAATTATATTTAATTTTTTTTTAGGTACTGTTTATGGGCAGGGTTGTTATTTTGCTGTAAAATCCAAATATTCTGCACGATATTGCCAAGGAACCACCAAACACATGTTTTTGGCAGAAGTAGTAACTGGTGATTACGTCACAGGGAATCCACAGTACAAAGCTCCGCCTGAAAAAAGTCCTAGTATATTGTATGATAGTTTGGTTGATAATGAATCAAAACCGAGAATTTTTGTTGTTTTCCCAGATTGGGGTTACTATCCATCGTATGTGATCACATTTGAATAGTATGGATGAAGTTTTGTAAATCAGTTTATTTTAAAAAATTTTTGATAGTGTTTTTTCAAACCTTTTGTTTACAAGCATAATATTTTCAATCCTGTGTTTTTAAACTTTTAGCGCTGCTGGACCGGAGTTCCAATCAGGAACAAAATTCTACTCTCTCATATTTTCTATTTTGACTCCCAGTTACACATGAACGACAGCATTTCAACTCCTACCATTAATTAATATAGTAGATTTTTTAATGTTTCATACAAAAAGTATCTTAGTAATGAGAGTCATGGACAGATTTGAAGGATTTCAAAATGATCTTGGAAATTTGGTCAAAAAAAAAACAGGAAAGCAATCTAGTTTTATTTTGTTTGCATAGAATACAAAAACATAAAAAATTGTAGAATATCCAAATATTCATACAATGACATCCCTAGTCCATACATAACCTCCTTTTTCAACCTGTGCCTTGATTCGTTTGGAATAATTAACTACTCTGGCAGTGTAACATCCATGTAATTTTTTAAAGCACTTCAAGCTAGTTAGGATCTTTCTTTTTTAGTATAGTAATCTCAATCGTTCATACCTGTTTTTATCTAAGCATTATGTAGTATTGCGCATCCAAAAAAATTGAAAAAAAAAAACTAAAAATAAAAAAATAATATGTGAATCATGTATGAATCAAAAATGAATTTAAAAAACAATCAAATTTTTGCTTTTCATCATATTTTTCTTTATTGTAGCAATGTAATAATTTTATTATAAGTTCAAAATGATTGAAAAATGAAAGAAACGTCAAAGAATGTTTACCCAATTAAAAATTTTATTTTATCAGTCATGCGCCGCAGGTAGAATTATACAGAAATATTTTGACGAAATTTTTCTGATTGAGTTTTAAAATGTCTAAAAACCTGGCTGTGTCTTTAATAGGGGTGTACTATTCGGGTAACGGATATTTCCAGTGTTTTCGACTATCCGATATCCTGATAATAAAAACATCACTTTTCCGCTTTGTGATATTTAATTTTTATGGACAAACATTGCATGCTTTCTTATAGATCCATATTTTTGCAGGTATTTGCTTATTGCAAGAATAATTTTATCGTGGTCAAAACTCATCACATATTCATTGTTTAAAAAATTTAAAATGATCTGAGAAATATTTCATGCCAAAGTGAGTATTAAAACTATTGAAATCAATACTTTCCAATGTATGTATCCTGGTACCTTGATAACAAATACGGTAATGCAATTATCAGTTATCCGGATAGTACAATATACTGATATCCCTACAAATCCTAGTCTTTAAACTTCATAATATGTTGTCAAATAATGAGACAACCACCAATCTCAGGCTCTCAATTTAAAGGTATCGGAAGATGTGCAAGTAAAATTAAACGTATATCAAAATTTTGTTGTACAACACTTGCATCAGCATTGAAATTTATTCTTAGAGGTAATTGTAGAATACCTTATTTGCTCCTAATTCATAATGTATTATGCACTATTGCGCCAAACTGATGTTTGATGGTTGGCCATTGAGTGTCCCTTCCAGAAATGCTCTTTTTCGGTGGTAGATAACGGCATGAATGTTTTCTCCTCTGATATGTGAGAAGACCGTTGTAATTCATCATATGTCATTCCTTTTTTACTTTACTTTATGTATAATGCAATGAATCTTTGCCCAAATCATTTGGATTGAATCAATGATCCTTTTTTTCGTTCAAGTGCTATATTAGGTTTTAAAAAAAAATTTGAAGTGCTGCTTTTTGTCTTTCTCCATATTGCATTTAGTTTTTCTCATTTATTACCACTATGGTCAAAGAGTAGGTAGTATAGTATAGACATCATTAATTCAAAATGATTCCTAATTCCTAGAAAAAACATTCCCAATCTTTTTTAAAAACATTCCATGTGGAAGAGACCGTATTTGAAGTGATTTTAGTAAAAGTTTGTGTAATACAAACCTCTTCACAGTTCTTCAATTTCTTGGAACTTCAAAAAAATGTTTATAAATCTGATAAATTTAAAACCAAACATCAGTTTTACTAGTTCTTAATCTTTGGATCAATCAGTCAATTTGAATTAAATTTTTATATTTAATGTATGCTAAACAATTTGCTTATTGATTTCAGTTTAGATTAATTGAAATTACTTCTTAAGATGTCTTCCTAAGTTTTAAGGAGGGAAAAGATTTTCAAATTTTATAAGATTCTTCCTACTACACACAGAATTGTGATTTTTTTTCACTAAAAGCCGGAAAGGCAATAGTTTGACCAAAGTTCCATTTTATTCTTCAAGAACCTAAACTTTGTTCAATTTTTTCAAATGCAATCATAGTGTTCTGAACACCTAACCATTTTATGCATATACTTTAATAAACAACAATGAGAGCTTTTGTATTCAAGCTTTGCATCATATTTTCATCATTTAATCTACAACCGTTTGAAGTGCGTGCATTGATGTTCGAGTCCATTTTTGTATTGCATTTCATTCAGTCTGTGTCCATTGGGCATTTGTTTTGAAGGTAGCTAACTATCTACTGCTACATATATTTATAATAATTACCAACTACAGAGTGCACTTTTACATATCCATATATTCTTGCTTTGCATCTTGAATTGCTTGGGAACATGATTAATTAATTTGTATGATGTTGGCTAAAATTTTAAAATATACATAAAGAGTAGTAGCAAAGACTGCTTTTGCATTTGTGTGCTCGACTCGCTATACGTGTTAGATATTTTTGAAAAACTGCATCCGAGAAACACGCAGATCATAATAGCAGCGGCCCGGCGGCGTTACAACCCGAGATGCAGTCCTCATTCCCGCACATAGTGCAGTATCATACAAAATCCTGTGTGGATTTTTTTGAGGAAATGTAAACTCAGCATTTCCTGATGCAGTTCTTTACACCGATTCCGAGGAGTCCTGCGAGCAGTTCTGTAATTTGACACTTCGCCTGATATGACATCACAATGACCAAATATTACAAAATGATGTATCATGCCAGTTAATTTTATTGTGACTGTCGCTTGAATGATATGAACTATTTCACCACAAATTGTTCAAAAACATAATAGACAAACAAAATTTAGTTGCGTTAAAAAAGCCTTTTCTCAAACGAGGTAAAGCGCTTATATGAATAATGGTATATATTTATATACAAATTGTTTACCAGAGTATCACTATTTTCACTTTCAGATAAATTATATTATATTCAGACAAATCTTATTTTGGTGGCACATTAGACTGTACTATAAAGAGGGCAACCTCCTATCCTATTCATTCTTCGCTGAGGATTAAACCCATGTCAATCATTACATATTGTTTCATCCTCTCTCTGTACTCTCCATCCTCTCTCTGTACAGAAACATTCCCATTCTACGTTTGTTTCTGAGATAATGCTACTTTATTTGGCAATGCAAATATTAACAAAAAGGCATAATTAAAATAGAAAGGCATCATGTTTAAAATCCACTATACAAATACTTACAATATATATCATTGTAAAAACAAAACATCACAAAATCAAAATGGAGCTCTCTACAAGCCCAGGTTTTCAGAGTTGATGGAACATTCTTCATTCACTCATATATGTTAAATTAGAAATGGGTAATTTAATCATTCCAAAAACAATAAATAAGGTGCACTAGTTATACCAACCCTTGATTATATCAACATATGCAATAATTTACCTAAGGAAAAGTTTCGGCGTTCGAAAATTTTATTTTGCCAAGCATGAACCACTGATGAATCGCGTCCATCAGTGACTCATACTTGGCAAAACTTGTTTGGACAAAACCTTTTTGTTTGGGTTCACCCTGTCCAAAGTTCACTTTTGCTGTGTGTTTATTGTTATTTGGAAAGTTATTTTTGATCATAGTTTCATAATATTTAGATAAATAAATTGACCATGAATAAATTAATAAAATTAAATTGAGGTAAATGCATTGTAACAATAAATTAAAAAGGCTAAAAGGAAATGAAAACTATGTATCGCAGGCTTCGAGTAGGTACATTTTTAATAGAAATGAATTGCCTATGAATAAATTTAAAAAATTAAATTGAGATAAATGCATTTCAACAATAAATTAATATGTTAAAAGGAAGTAAAAACTATGTAGTGCATATTTCAAGTAGGTACATTTTTAATAAAAAATGTTGCGTGTAAGTCTCGGCTCTTTACAATGTGAACAGTCATACGGGAAGCAATCAAGAGTAGTGAATAAATATGTGTCTGTATATGCAGAAATATCCATGAAATTCAATTATGTAATTAAACTTCATTTTCATCAACTATTTGCCAGTGATAAACAACCACTTGGCGATGCAATTACCAATGTTGTATTGCTTGAAATATCTTTCCAACAAATCTAAATACGGCAAGTTCGACACGAATTACTTTGACGTTCTAAAAATAACGCAATCGACGCCACCCTTCAGATTAACAAACAAAGAAAATTCCATTATCGTGAAATCGAAGGATATATTTTGGTATTTATTAGCCAGATTTATAAATAAAAATAAGTTATTTTATCATCAGTAATATATTATTTATAATATCTGTCTAAAGAATCTAAACTTAGCAAGTTCGACGCGAACCACTTTGAAAATTACGCAATCGATTACCAAAGAAAATCCACAATTGGGAAATCGAAGAATATCTTTTGGTATTTATTAGCCAGGTTTATGAATTAAAATAAATTATTACAATTACACAATTACACGTGTATTGTGGCCTTTAGAGGCAATACATTAAAATGCGAAATTTTTTATCTCAATAAGTAATAATTACAACATGAAATGGCGAACTTAAATCGGGACACTTCAAAGTCTTCGTCCTCTGTGTCTGAGAAAAATGGATCGTTTTTAAGGAGTCATTCAAAGACTCTTTGGCGAACTTGAGCGATCATAAATTCAGTTATCTTTGGGGCCATTACTCTGTTGCGTCATATCTGTGTACAAAATAATAAAATTTTGGAAAAATGACCTTTTGTGATCTATAGTATGGAGATGCTTATAGTCCGCAAAATACGGTACATTTTTAATAGAACTGTTATGTGTAAGTCTGACACTTTTCAATATGCAATTACCACATGGGAAGCATTCAAGAGTAATGTATAAATATGAGCCTGTATAGGCAGGAATATCCAGAAAATTTAATTCTTTAATTTCATCAATTTTTTGCCAGTCATAAACAGCCACTTGGCGATGCAATGTATGGGCGCTATGGCCTGGTGGTTAAACATGTTGGCATCGCAAGCTTAGACGCATTAATATAAGCAGTAAGAAGAGTTTTGAACCACAAACAGTTTGTGTTTAACATGAGAAATGCTGGCCCTAATCTCTTGAGAGAAAAGAAAACTATGTGCGGGAGGATTAAAAGCCCATTTGCTAGAGCCAGACACTGCTAACTTGGGCTTCTTGGGAAACTATGTCTATTAGTCAGAAAATGATTTTAGATCAGGGTTGCCACTTTTATTTACCGGTACATCTGTTTTTGAATCAAAACTCAAATTATATGATTTGGTATCAAATCTTTGCGAACCTGATTGTAATTTAGAAATTTATGAAAAAATTTTCAATATATATATGTATATATATATTGCAAATATGTATACAAATCTTTAACCTAAATGTAGCATCTCCATTTATAATCGAGTCAAATCGTCCTTCTTTTGAAAAAAATTTCTGGTTCTCCACAGCTGAAATCGTGTGTAACTGACGATATTTTTTATTTTGATAATATATTAGAATATCGAATGTAAGGAATATAGAATTTATATTTTTTCAGAAAGCAATCAACAAAAAGAATATACATACATTCAAAAATATTTGAATGATAGCGAAAAATGTAGTACGGAGTGGCTTGAATGAAGTGCTCTGATCTTGAATCGATGTACTCTCTTCATCAAGACCAAAATCAACGGCAGTAAGAAGATGAAAAGTATCAGACGTTGATGGTTGACTCTATGGAATTGAATAAAGATTATTAGTTTCATATTCTGTATTCCACAAATACAAATAAGTGCCCATAAAAGAAATTTAATCTTGGCAAGCATGTGTCACAGATGACCCGTACTTAGCAATAGTTATCTCAGATCTGGAGGAAAATTTTCAATTTGCTTAACCTAATGGCAAATATTTCCATAAAAAAAATTGTTAAAATCTGTCGTCAAGTATGTGTCACTGCTGCCAGCTTGCATTAATTATCTACGTACACAGCGGTAGTACTAAATTGTCGTTGGGAGCGTAGAGGGCTAGGGGAAAGCGTCGGAGGCTAACAGCAAGCTTCCGAGGCCAAGGGGAAGTGTCGAGGGCTAAGGGAAAACGTTGGAGGCTAAGGAAAAGCGTCGGGGGCTAGGGGAAAGCGTCGAGGGCTGAGGGAAAGCGTCGGAGGCTAAGGGAAAGCGTCGAGGGCTAAGGCAAAGCGTCGGGGGCTAAGGGAAAGCGTTGGAGGCTAAAGGAAAGCATCGGGGGGCTAAGGGGAAGCGTCGAAGGCTAGGGGAATCGTTGGAGGCTAAGAGAAAGTGTCATGGGCTAAGGGAAATGGTTCAGAGCTAAGGGAAAGCGTTGGGGGCTAAGAGGAAGCGTCTAAGGCTAAGGGGAAGCGTCGAGGGCTAAGGGGAAGCGTCAAAGCTAAGGGAAAGCGTCGAGGGCTAAGAGGAAGCGTCGAAGGTTAAGGGAAAGCGTGGGAGGCAAAGGGAAAGCGTCGAGGGCTAAGAGGGAGCGTCGAAGGCTAAGGGAAAACGTCGGAGTCTAAGGAAAGCGTCGGGGGCTAAGGAAAGCGACGGGGGCTAAGGGAAAGTGTCGGGGCCTAACAGAAAGCATCAGAGGCTAACGGAAAGCGTTGGGGGCTAAAGGATACCTTCGGAGGCTTGGGGAAGCTTCGGGGACTAAAGCGAAGCGTCGTGGTATTAGAAGAAGCGTAGTGAGTTAAAGGAAATCGTCATGGGAATAAGGGGAGGCGTCGGGTGCTAAAAGAAGGCTTAGAGGGATGAGACAAAGCGGGGAACACTAAGGGGAAACTTGTTTTTTACATTCCTCGATGTCATCTGTGGGTGACCGAATAGAAAAAAAATTATTACCCGATATCAGATTCAGATTTAAAATACTTGATTTGCAGCTAGAAAGGGTTGAAACACATTCTCTAAGGCTTATTAACCATTGGTGGGTAGGTTCAACCGGCTTATTCCAATATTAAACCTGCATCAGACAGGGTTGGAAGCAGCATCTGAAAGGAATCTAGTGAATACCACTGATTATGCTACGAACCTTCCCAACTGAAACGCTGTAATTGGCGTAGTGTCAACGGTTTCCACCGGGGATGCGAACTGAGTAGGAAAATTTTTAAATAGTTCTAGTTCAAGCTCAGAAATCAAAAAGAGTTCGAGTTCAAGCATTTTTTTCATAGTTTTAACGGGGTAAATGTATGGCATATTTATATTCACTGTTATGGATTAATTCACTTATCCATTGTATTCATATTCTATACCGGTGGCATATACGTAGTGTCAATTTTATTACGGTTTTTATTTAGCGTAAATTGAAATTAATTTTTTGATATGAGAATTTTGACGGTAAACTTTGCAGTGTGTTAGCTATGGATGGGTTATTTAAATATGACGCGCATTCGTGACTGCAAGCTGGTGGTAACTCTATTTAGGATACATCCATCCACCCCGATACATAGGATATCATTTTTATCCTGTGGGAGAGAAGAGCCGATAATACGGCGAATAATTTCAGAATCTCAATGCAATCTAATCTTCTCTTATTAATGGATAAAATGTACACGCGTTTATACACTTTCTGTTACCAGCCAAGTTAGCCTTAGGTGGGATATTTTAATTTCGTTTCGTCAGAAATGATCACAGCATGAACATTACAACTTGTTTTCGAACTATCATAGCAGGTGTTGATTGCTTATAAGTAAACTTTCTTCTAAGTTTGTTGATCATGCGTTGGACGCATGGTGCTCGAACTTAATTAACCTGATATATTGAACGGGATAGAGACCAAATTAGATATTCTTTATTATACTTCAACAAAAAGAATAATTTCAGAAATTCAATACAATCTAATCTTCTCTTATTAATGGATAAAAATGCACTCGCTTTTATACACTTTCTGTGACTATCCAAGTTAGCAGTAGGCGGGATAGATATTTCTTTTCGTGATCACAACATTAAAAGCCCTCCATGTTAAAAGCCCTTAGCCCTCGACGCTTTCCCTTGGCCCTCGACGCTTCCCCTTGGCCTCCGACGCTTTTTTCAGCCCTCGACGCTTTCCCTTATCCTCCAACGCTTTCCCTTAGCCCCGACGCTTCCCCTTAACCCTCGACGCTTCCCTTTAGCCCTCGACGCTTCCCCTTATCCCTCGACGCTTCCCCTTAGCCTTCGACGCTTCCTCTTAGCCCCCGACGCTTTCCCTTAGCCCCCGACGCTTTCCCTTAGCCCCCGACGCTTTCCCTTAGCCTCAGACGCTTTCCCTTAGCCTCCGACGCTTTCCCTTAGCCTCCGACGCTTCCCCTTACCATTTTATACAAACTATCTAAATATAACAATCAAACGCGGAAAGCGCTAACGTCTCGAGAACATGAGCTGTGAGAGCAGAGAGTGTAGGTTGATATCTCACACCACCGTGAATCCGTGAAGTTAGCGGAACATGACTAACTTATTCTTATACTGGTGCCAATTATTGTTTTTGCAGACATACTCTAAAAGTCTAAAAAGTAGTGCAGAAACGTCTAATTTCGTTCGTTCCACGCATATTCGAAGTCGAATAATTTCGTTATTCACATTCTATTGAAGGTAATATTTTGAAATGATACAATATAATAATTTGATCGGCCAACTTTGAGTCCCGTACGGTATATTTGGAGTTAACGTAGTCCAAAAAGAATATGGGAAGACTTTTACGCGTGTAGGAAAAATCTTAATTTTTTCGGCCATGTTTTGCTAGCTTTCTGCCAGATTCACGGTGGTGTGAGATGTCAACCCACACTATCTGCTCTCACTGCTCATGCTCTCGAGACGTTAGCCCTTTTCGCGTTTGATTGTTATATTTAGATTAGTTTGTATAAAATGGTGCATAATACAGTAATCGAGTAACAGTTTAAACCCACTGATCATCGGTTGAGTGTGGACTGGCGAAACAAGTTTTTTTCTAAATACTAGGTCGAACCGAGTGCTGCAATGCTTGCTGCTCTGTGCTTGCGACATCCCTAATCAATCCTGCAATACTCCTACCGATATATGTATCTTATCTGTATCTATCAGCTCCGCGAAAGATACTAGTGCTGTATCCGTATTTCTGTTTAAATTAACTAGACTGTAGAAGTAAGATTTCTGTTATGCGTTTTGACATTTTAAACTTTGCAAAACTTCACTAGACCTGAGACCCCATACCGGTAGGTCTAACTGTATAATTGTAGGACCTAATCTTCATTTTTTTCGGGGCGTGAATTCTGAATTGACTGTCTACCATGCTCTGTGCTGTGTAGACACTTCCAAGTACAGAGTACCGGTGCCTACTGTACCCAATTTGGGTCTCCTTAACTTTCTGCCCTCTTTTCTTTTGTGACGTTTTTTCTTTGTTCATGACTTTCAAACCATGTGTCGGTATAGTTTCTGGGGTTAGAAATATATGTGGATGCGCCGTTTGGTAAATTTCCAACATTTCGTAGGGCATTATCATTATTACTTCCGTTCGTCCGTCTTTTACTCGAGTGGGGTCATCGGTTAAATGTATATATTTTCTTTTCTTTTTTCTCAGTCCATTCATCAATATCCCTGGGAGATTTCCGCTGTGGGTCATGTAGTACATGATTCTTGTCCCATCATACCTTTCATAATTCGGTGGCTGTCCTTTGGTATGGCCACATATGGCCCATACTCCGTCATCAGTCATCTTTATCCTTCCCCCCCCCCCCCTCGAGAATGTGTTTTAGCTGTTTTTTAGAAACCATTCTCTGATATTTTCAGCGATTATCGCTTGGACTTCTGATATCGGGTGTACACCATTGACGCTCAGGGGGCATTTCTCATGCCTTAGATGTCGGACGACTATGTTTGATATTTCATCATCTCTTTTTTCGTCGGAGTTTATTATTTTACTGGTCATAGTTGGCCAGACTCCGGGCTCATCATCATCCGCTTCTAACTCCATCCAACCTGCTCGTGATAATCCATCAGCCGTAAAGACCTCATTGGTTGTTCGGTGTATTACCTTTCCAATTGGGTATGCGGATAGTTCGTTGAGCCACCTTATAAGAAGGTAATCCGGGCTCGGTTGTTTCGGAGTCTGCATTTTGCGCATCAGTCCCAAAACTTCCATGTTATCTGTTATAATTGTAAAGGTCGTTCCCATTAGAAATTCTTTGAACTTTCGTGCTGATTCCTTAAGCGCTTTTAATTCTTTTTTACATGGGTCATTAGGGTACACTTCCAGTTTGTTCATCAAACCTTGATAGGATTAGGCTCAAGTTCGGAATGTGATTGGTCAGATATCGCAAGGCTCCAATCCATCCTCGTAGTTCATTTATGTTTTTGGGAGGGGGCATCTCTTGTAACGCCCTTATTCTTTCGGGTTGTACCAAAATCTCGTGTCCTGTAATCATTGCTCCCAATATGTTTATCTGTTTCTTTCCAATTAAACATTTGTTGATACTAATGGTTAGATGCATTTTCACCATTTGCTGGAATAACACTTCTAACAATATCAAGTGATCTTCTACTGTTTTTGTTGCAAGTACCATGTTGTCTATATATATTTTTATTGGCTCTGCGTCCTCTTCATCTTTCCTGCCCAATTCTCAGGGTCTTTGTCTATACAAATCAAGAACTGTTTTTTCCACACATTCTTGCATGTTGGCCGACCAAATAACCGGGCCCGTTTTAATTCCGAATGGCATTCTCTTCCATCTCAGATGTTCGCCTTTAATGGCTATTCCTAAAAACTCTCTCGATGTCTCAGGGACTTCAACGTGATAGTAGGCTTTTTCACTTCTAACTCCGTTCCCTCTGCCAATACATATTCATTAATGACCTTTGCATATCGTCACGTCTGATCGTTGGATGTCTTTGTCTTTTCCAAGTTCTTTTTTGCAGTAATGGAGGGTGAATGTGATGCATCCAGTTCACCCCTAGGAACAATTTCCGAACCCGCCAGACCGGATTCTCTAACTTCGGTTCGGGCTCCTTCTGATTCAGTCGTTCCAATGTCTTTAGTTTCTTTATTTTGCTTGTATTGTGAAGCCCAAGCAAGGCACATTTCCGTATTCTTTGCCCGGTTCGGCACATCTCCCAACTCTGGGTAATCTCTTAGTGGAGGCTGACGTTCCTCTTCTCTGTCATTATCTTCTTCAGAGTCGTCACTCTGGATTCTGACAGCCATTGCTGCTGCACTTAGGTAAGACGCTGGATTTCCCATTACCGTTTTAATTGATGGTAGCCATTGGACTTTATTAATCCATTGAAAGCCTATTATATTTATTGGTGTTTTCCTATTGCAAACGGAATCTCGGTTTTATTTATTTGCACATTTATTAGCCAGTTTACGATAGACTTCCCTCCTACGCCTGCAAGTTTCATTTGTATAGGTTTTAGCTTTTCCCAGGGTTCGGGATAACACAATTGAGCGGTTTCTTGTTTCATTAGATTGGGTATGCTGCCGGTATCAGCTTAGAAAACCGCGCCCGTGTCCGTATCTTTTAAGAACATCAATTGCCCTCCAAATAATTCAGAAAAATCATCTTTATTTATTGTATTTGTGCCCCCCATTTCCATAAACAGGGGTAGCAAGGGGTCAGTTTTATTTTTTACATATTTACAAGGTAATGCTTTGTCGGAGAGCTGACGTACCGGATCGGTCAGCCCTCGTATTCTTCCCCCATTGATTGGAATGCTGATAGGTATTCTTCATCTGTCCATTCAGGCACAGTGCTCATTGTTGCACTGGGTCCTGTTTGTCTTTCTGACCCAGACGGTTTCCATGATGGTTTCCACGGGGGTCTGTGCGTGGTTCTTTTTGGTCGTTTTCTATAGTATTGTTCCGTCAGTTTTATTCTTTCCTCCAAGGTTGGTGACCTTTGGGATTTTAAATATTCATCCACTTGTCCAATCGTGCCCAAGGGCATTTTCAGTGGGTTCTTTCCTTGAAGAAAAGCTTGCCAAGTATCTTTCGTTTTTTGCAGACATTTCTCCGAAATTTCCCTCATTCGTGGCGTTACTACTCCATCTTTGATTAGTTGACCATTTAATCGTAATATAGCGCCGGCAATACAACCTCTGTTAAGGTCCCCTGGTGCTTTGCAAGTGAAACAAACGGTGAAAGCAGCTCCAGACTGTTTGTCTGTATATAGCCCAAGCGGTGCAAAAATGTTAGGATTTGCCCAAAAGCTGTATTTCTCACCTAACTCCTGTGCGATTTGATACGCATCCCGCGTGCTTCGTGGGATTTGCCTCACAGCGTTTAAATTTGTTTCTCTGCCTTGATCTCTTTCTATTCTGTTCGGGAACTGTCTTGGTTCTGACTGAGATCTTTTCTCTTGACCGGGTTGCCCCGAAAACCTCATTCCTTCTGCCGTTGTCTGTCTTGGTAAATTCTGCAATGGTGTAATCCGTTGGTACCTTCCTTGCTTTACTGCCCTTGGTGGTCCTCGTCATGGTTGTTCACCTTGGCCTTTCTGTTGGCTACTATTTTCCTTCATAGAGGGCTGTATTGGATACGTTAGCCATTCTGACGCACTGTTTATTGTGAATCCCGGGGATGTATCCATCCTCTGTCGTCTTGGGAGTTCTGTCTTTACGGAGCCCGCTACTTTTCGGTCCGTGCTCTCCATATTCCAGTACGTCTGTAGTTGTTTCATCACTTCCAACCACGTATCTCTTTCACTTCCTTGAAACATGTATTTCAAGGTTCCCGGTAGCTTGTTTCTCAATACCTGAAATAACCTTCGTTCATCAGGGTTTTCCGCTATCACAATATTTTTATTTATTTCCATTTGTTGCAGAGCTTTTGTTATTTCTGTCCATGGGTTGTGGCCATAGTATCGATAGGTGTCCTTGAATTCGCTTATTACCAAGTCATTGTTCGCAAGTCCCTGCGGGTTGGTTAAAGCCAGCGAGTTTAATATGTCTTCCCAATTGGGTTCGGGGTCGGCAAAAGCAACTGCTAACTGCTCTGCGTCGTTGATTCGTCCTGCTTTTCTCAGCTTTTCTTGTAATGCATTTGACAAAATAAGGTCAGCTGCCGTGTTACCTTCGCCATGTTGTATCAATTGCATTGCTCGAGTCATCCACTTTAGCAAATTTGAGTTTCCTGGTGTTGGCATTAGTTGCAGCATTTCTGACATTTTCATTCTCTTAATCTGGGGTCTTAGTTGTTCCTCCGGTTCTATCAGGGGTTC
The DNA here is from genome assembly GCA_963675895.2 of Styela plicata. Classification (NCBI taxonomy): domain Eukaryota; kingdom Metazoa; phylum Chordata; class Ascidiacea; order Stolidobranchia; family Styelidae; genus Styela; species Styela plicata. Next base: position 15,788,578 of record OZ023138.1, read on the forward strand.
GGGGTCTGGTGCCGGAACCACTATCCTTGGTTCTGTTACCTGCACTCTAATACGCTCCCCTTCGTTGTCTCCTGCTTCCATTAGTTCCATATTTCGTCTTGCTTGTGCTTTGTTGGTTCGCTGTCTCTCCATCCTCCGTGGCGTGTTGAAGATGGGCTGTGGTAATAGGAGCGATCTTTGGTACGGTGTTACGGCCGCTTGCGGAGAGTATCCTGTTAGTATTCCATTCTGAATTCTACGATTCGATACTGCGTCTATTCCTGGTATTCCCACCGGGAGAGCAATCATCGGTGTCTTTTGCATTTCGCTTTCTTCTTCTCTTTTTAACTTTGGGTATATTTTTTTTACCTGTTGGTGATCCGCTCCGGGTTCCACTATCATCATTGGTCCTGGTTCAATGTCTGGGTTGTCCGCAAAGCTTACTTCTTTAATCATAGGAGCAGTTGGCACCCTTCCAGGGTAAGCCGGCGGAGGCGTCTCGCAAACAAAGCTTTTGTAAGTAGGGTTGTCGTAGGCCGTCATATCCTGTGTGTCTGTTTCATCTCTTGATTTTTCACTTTGTTTCACGTCCTCGATTTCTTTCAACCATTTCTTATGGGCCTCCACCATTTCGTGTCGGGTGATTTCTTCTGACGTAATGGGTGCTCGGTCCAGGGACTGGGTACGAATTTGTCGACCTATTTTATCTATTTTACTCACTGATCTTCCTCTGTCCGCGTTCGTCAGTGTAGGCATTGCTATAGTCATCTGACTTTGAGGCTTCGATGTGTCAATCGCCGTAGCATGAGCCTTCCCAAGTTCATATTTTTCAGTTACGGCTGCTTCAATATCTCGTATTGAGACCTTCTGCGCTGCTTTTGTGGCTGCTTTCGTCATGACGGCTACTCCCTTTTCCGCCTTTTCAACGTCCACCTTCGCCATCTTCAATTCTTTTTTCAACTTTGGTAAGTCCGTCTGTAACTGTTTAGATTCTTGTTGTAGTTTCTTTAGTAGGGCCGTTTGACTCTTCATTTTCTCTTGTAGACTCTGATGATTCTTGGCCGCATCTTTGTGTTGGTGTCGTATTAATTTCAAATGTCCCACCTTTTTGGCGAGTTCTTTTTCATCTTCTGATATCTCCCTTTTCTTTCGAAGTATTCCCTTTAACATGTTGTTTTTGATTTTCTTTTACTCCAGTTTTAGTTATGATTAGCAATAATGCTTTATAATAGTAGCTATAATGACGCATATAACAACGAGCCCCACGTTGGGCGCCAGGTTTGTAGTGGTTTTCTTTGCAAACGTTGAAAATATATCCGATAGATTATATCCAGTTTGTTCTTTTAAGTCCAATTTCTTTAACCGTTCACAAATATTCCACTTGGTTCATATCTTTCGTTGTTATTCATTCATTATAATCTTTTCTTCACAAGGGTACTTCTACTTTTTCTTCTTAACGACTTCTTGATCGAATCTTAATACAACCAAATACTCCAATGGCATTAATATCATCATAAATACAATTATTTCAGCAATATTTCATTCTTAAAATTAACACAAGAATAATTTCCTATGGGTCCTAGACGAGCATAAGCCAGGATTACGGTTAGGACATCTCACTTATATACAAAGAGTTTCCTTGTTTATTACCTGTATTAGATACTTTATGATACTCATTCTCTTATTCATTCAGTAGCTCAAAATACTATTCCCATCCTATAGTATTGGTTGACTAAGGGTTTTTGTCTGTTTCATATACTCGTCTGGATAACATTTCAAAAAAAAAAATTTTTTTTTTTTTTATATACTGTCCCGTTAAATATTTACGCCTACACATCATTAATGAAAAAAAATAATAAAATCAATACACCAAACATCATAAAATTACGACTTGCTTATATCACGAGAAGACTCAATTTTACTTACTTAATCTTTCTATTACAAAATTTTGGCTTCTCGTATAAATAAGTCATACGTCCAATTCTCCTAAATATATACACTACTTAAAATTTGATTACATAAAAAAATCAATTATAATTGACCCTACATGTAAAATCATAATGACAATTTTAATGATCAGTTTGATAATAGTACGCATGCAAACATCTTTAATTTTGTCTTAGATACTTCTTGCCTTATTTTCTCCAATAAAAGAAAATGTCTCTTAAACATCAAGTGTAATTAGTGGCATTAGTTCAGTTGATCTATCGTCGGTAAATAATGTCTCTTTCTTGTCTCTCTGTTCGTCTTCGATGGGTTGCCTCATTTCTCTCAAGTGACCTCCGATAATGGTGATGGGATCTATTTCGTTCCATCAAAGACCGTTGGCTTTTATCATATGAGTAATATCCATTTGATTTTTCAATCGGCTTTTTACTTTTATATCCCTCCCCCGTGGTTTGAAAGCAGGACTTAACTTTACTCTTCTAACAGATTGATCGGCTCGGTCAGACGACTGTCGATCCGTCGAGGTTCCACGTGAGTGACTTCGGCGTAACACTATCCGTTTCACCGGTCTTGAATCTCGTTTAAAAATCTTCCATTTTCTTTTCCGCGGTCTCTTAGTGGAAACCTCGCTGTCTTCACTTTCTGTGGTACTCTCCGTTTCATCAACTTCTTTAGTTACATTCTTCTTTTGTTCAAGTTTATTTATATTTTCAGAGTGGGTCTCAACTTCGCATTCCTTATTAATTTTCTTGGGTTTAACAACGTCTTTTTCACTATTTTTAGCTTTTTGCAATTGGGTTATTTTTACTTGCAATTCTTCAAACTCTTTAATCAACCTCTTATTTTCACACGATAATTTTATATTTTCGTCAGACAGTTTTGCCACTTGGTTTTCGAGTTTCTCAATATTTTCAAGTGGTTTGGTTTTCTAACCCTTTTGCTTTTATTTCTGCTGCTAAGCATTTTTCATACATTGATTGTATTTTTAGACAAAGATTTATAGCTTGTCTATTTGCTGCCAATAGGTTCATTTCTTGCGGGCTTCTTAGCAATTTCTTTTGAGTCTCTACATCTTCTAATTCCTTGACTTTTTCCCTTAAATCATTCATCTCATTAGCTAATTTTTTCATCCTATCTTCCTTGGGTTAGTTTTTGGGCGTTCGTTTAGCAGGTTGACGCGTATTTTTAGACGTCGTTAAATTTTCACTCGGTTTAACGGTTGAAGTTTCATTCAATGACAATTTTTCTGATAACCCTGGCATCATTTCCTCAATTATAGAGACTTCAAGTTAGTTTGCATCAATTTGCTCATTTCTATTCTTTAAATCTGTATTATTATTTTCCAATATACTTCTCATAGGTTTCGTTTGTGAGTTTTGATTTAGAGGTTGGGGATCGAGTAATAATTCGGTATCGAAATCAGGGTTTAAATCAATTTCTATTCCACCATCTGAAATCGGGGAGAAAGAATTCATTTGAACTTGTTGTTCTGAAGTTTCTAATATTTGAAACTGTTCTTTCAAAATAGTCCACACTCTGACATTAAGTCTTCGTTCACTTCTGCTCTTTACTCTTCTGTAGCTCCTTCTCAACTGGCAGTTTTTATGGGTGTTACATGGTTTTAATATTAATTCATTTTCTTTAAATTTCACTTCTACCAAGCTTAAATCAAGTATCACATACATAATTCCTCATTAGGAAGGCCAGATGTTTTGCAACACATTATGGCATGCCATCTACGCTTTTATTCCCTTTTTCCCAGGAGTCTTTTTATTGATTTTATCTTACCACTCGCTCATAAATTTTTGAAAGGATCTTTAAATTTTATTGTTTATTTAAGAAAAGAAAGGATCTTTAAATTTTATTGTCCGCTTCGTGTCGGTATCCATCTGGCTTTTATTTGCTTTTCCTAAATGGATCATAATGCCAATTCTGCCAAGCCTGTGTTTTTTTTAATAAGCCTTTTCGCCATCGTCTTATTTATTTGTTTCGCTACCTTATCTTCTTTGGTTCTGACTTGGAATTCTCCAGGCAGTCGTTGCTTATAATGTTTGCAATTAGGATGATATTGTCTTAGGCAACATAATAGTATTAAGCTTATCACTATTACAGCCAATGGAAGTAAGATTTTTAATAAGGGTGCAAATATGGCTTTTAACCCTGCTCCAAGCACATTTCCAATACCGACTAATATACTCCCGCCAACATTACTTATTACACTCACGCCTTCATTTAGGACATCCTGGACCTCACCGCCTATTACCCCAATACCTTTCAGAAAGTCTTCTCCGAAGCTTTCGTTAGTCAGATTTCTCCCTGGTTCTAAAGTAATATTACGATAATTCCATTCAGTATCATTGATGTAAATTGGCATGCCCGTGTCGTTTTCCAATTTGGACAATGACTTCTGAATTTCGCTCAAATTTAATTTTATTTCCTCTGTTATTTCACTGAGGTCCGCTTTATCTTTCAAGAGCGTTTGATTTAGGGTATTTGCCTCTTGGCTGTATAACTCGGCATATTCTTTGAGATACAAATTCCCTTGTCGAATTCTCACCAAGTACATTTTTGTTTTATTGAACAATGGTACTCCCGTTATATTCCCCAACCCTTGTAGTATTAATTTGTTTAAAGCAATCTCTGACATCGACATGGAAGTCAAGACTTGTGTCTCATGTAGGAGTGTATCCAGTTCTTCCAAAGACATCCTTTGAAGTTCCGTTATTTCTTCTTGCATCAAGTTTATTTGTTTGTCTCTTAAGCGGTCCCTTTAAATTACTTGTTGGAAAATTCGTGCTATATTCTGGGTTTGTGCATAGTTTACGATTGATTGCTGATTAAGTGAGTTTACCAAACTCCTCAGTCGTTGGTTATTCTGTTCGGACCTTGCATTCATTTCTGCAGTTAGATGCTCTATCTGACTTCGCATTTCTTGTTCTAAATCTCTTGTAGACTTCCATGACATAAAGGTTTCCAACCCAGCGAATAACATGACTCCTAATGAAAATATTTGTCTCTTTCTGCGCCGATTTAATCTTTTAGTAAGTTCAGTCTGCTGTTTTTTTACCTTTACAAATCGGAATGGTTTTCGACGGAAAGAGAGGTCTGTTACTTGACGGATCAAAATTTACATTTTCCCAAAACGCCAACTTCATCGTTACATCTCCAACCGAGTCTACACATATATCCTTTCTAGGAAGACCTCTTTTATTATTCAAACACCCTTGATCAGTCATTGTCATTGATGGGTAACTTGCATAGATTATCATTGGTCCATCCTTTAAGACCGGGTATCCATCCCATAGGGTTCCAAATCCAGGAGTTATTCATCTGGTTTTATTTTTAAACTTCCAGGCTGGAAATGGGATTTCTGGTAATCATAAATTTGCTGATGGTGGTAACTGCGGTGACTGGCTCTCCTCAACGGTATTTTTCGTTTCGTTGTGATACTGTCTCCTTATTAATTCATCGAGCTTTGTCGTTTCGATCGCTCTTAACTCTGGTCGTGGTTTATTTGGCTTCCAATTAAACCCTCTTCCTCTATACCTTCTAATATTCATTTTCTTTATTTCCGTCTGAACTACTTTTCCCCTATCCGTGATCGGGGTCCAAGTTGTTGTCTGTTCACTCGGCTCAGGTTCGAACCAGGGGCACTGGACTTTTCTGCAGTACTAATAATAATAATCTTCTTCTTGAATCAATAAATCTAGTGGTACTGGTTCAAATGCGGGTTGGTCTCCCTCGAAGTTACACGACACTGCTAACGCTTTTTCTCTTTCTATTGCAACTCATACCAAGAATCCCTTGTTTTGAGTCCCATTCGAGTTTGCGTATACCTGATATCTTTTTAGGAGGGTGTCTGCTTCCATGCTTTGATGACACATAGCTATTATTGTTGCGTATGACTGGAATAGTATTATCATCATTGTTTTATACAGAGTCATTACCGGAGTTAATTTATTTCCCGGATTAGTCTTTTTCAATGTCTGCATTGTTTCTCCCCACTGCCAGTGCAGGCGATTTCTGTGTCCAGTCGAACATACATACGTTATAGTTGTATTTAATGCTCCAAATGTCAATCTGGGGAGTATGTGAGTAATGTGACGATTACACAGACACCTTCTTTCGTATTCCATCGGATCTTCCCAATATTCTCCGTTTGGATAACTATTTTCCTGTAAGGTTTGTTTATTCGCTTTTACCCAGCCAAACGTAGTTGAATAAAACATTCCTGGATTTTTTTGTACAGACCCATCTTCATTGATCTGACTTTGATTAAAGCATTGTTTAAGAGGTATTACCTTCCACCTTCTAGCTCCCACAAGCATCCAGTTTTCATGGTATCGCCTCTGAAAGTTCTGTAAACCTGGCTTCTTTTAATGATACCTGTTCCGGATAGAGAATTAATCCGACGTTGCATCCCTTAAGACACCACGTAAAAACTTTGTTTTTGAACTATGAACTTTGTAATGCGTTTTTACTCTTTATTGCCCTTGAGCAAAGATACAAATTTACCCTCTTGTTCTTGTTCGTTTCTGCTTAATCACTTGCAAAAGCAGCAGTCCAGTCATATAAAGAAAATTTGTATTATCAGGCAATGCTTTGAATCACAAACCAGTACAAAATGAAAAACGATTAACAACGTTATGAGAATATAGTTCAACAAAGTCTGGAAAATACAACAAAACAAATATAAACACTCCAAATCTCAACTAGCATATTATCTACGGTACCTTACTAAAACCTATCCAAGAAAACAGACCATATAACCTAACTGAACTAAAACTACCTTAAACCTTAACTGAAATTAAGCAAACTACCTAGCACACAAAACATTACTGAATACCAGCAAACGTAGAATCTGCAACATGCTTGCAGAGCGAGAAAGCCCCGGATGTAAGTACTCGTCCTCCACAAAAGGCATCACAATAAAGAAACACGAAAGACAAATCTAGAGCACAAATTCAGTGAACCATACAACAAATAGTTTCCAGCGTAAACATTTCCGACCCCGGGAAATAATCCTCAATTCTACAAATTGATGATAATTTCCCTAAAAACAAAATATTAAAACGCTAAGGACTGAAATGAATCAAAACGAGAGTACAAATATCATCAATAACAGGAAATTCACAATAAGAAAGGCACTTAATCCACACCCTCACGCGAAGAGCGTCTACGAACATCCCTAACCATAGTATCTGGACCAAAAAGCGTCCATCCAAATATTGTATGACATGCTGTAGGAGCATTGTCATCACCACAAATGTATTCAGTAGTTGGATACATAGAGAGGACATCAGCACCTATTAACAAATCAATATCACGAACATCCAAATCACAAAATTTCAAATCAGTTAAATGTGCATATCTCATTGAGACATCTTTAGTGGGTATAGAACTTCTTACATTAGGAAGAGAATCCAAAGCAAAAACATTACACAAATTTACAACTTCAGTTTCACCCATCCCCCGAACCTTGAGCTCAACTCTCTTTCCAGTATGCCTCTTAGGACCATTAACCCCATTTATCAGACAGGACTCAGGGCAGCCCTCAACATTCATTCTGTCCAAAAGTGATTTTGAACAAAAAGAACGTGTGGTTCCATGATCTAAAAGGGCATAAGCTTCTACAGGTTTGGTCAAGTCCTTATAAAACACCTTCACAGGTGCAACCTGCAACCTAACATGATTCACATTATCAGAACAAGCAGTTGAGGCAAAAACACCTCTCCCGACCCCATTTTCTCTCTCAGTGGGTATAACTGTACCTTGACTATTGGCATTATAGTCATGAAGAAGGGTATGGTGATGTCGACAACATCCCTCAACACGGCAAGTTCCATTAGACATTTAGCTGATAAATGATTAGAATTGAGACAATTATAACATAAATGCTGTAACCTAGCAAAACTGCGACGTTTGAAAACAGGTTCCCTTTTAAATCTTCCGCATTTAGAGAGTGAATGCAAATCTGAGCAAAACGGACATTTTTCTGTAGCAACTTTATTCATGATGCCCCGCTCAAAACTAGCAGATCCTTCAGGCTCTGTGAGTTCAGCACCGTCATTTGATGCTGATAAGACTGAAGTGAATACTCCATCCTTTCGATTTCTGATAAGTCCTTGTCGAGTAGAAGCAATAGATTTCAGGTAAAATCTAACACAGCAATCCGAAGTAAGATCGGCAACTCTGGAAGCAAAATCAACCAACAATGAAAAAGTTGATCTTGTGGAAGACGACAACAGCTCAGCAAAATAAAGTCTCTGCAACTCATCTGGAAAACGAGAATAAATTTTTGCTAAGAACTCGTTCGCATCCATCGCTCTAGGCTTATCCCAAGCCTTCAAAACAGTCAAGCATGTTTTTAGATCAGAAGCAAACTCTTTAATTGCCGTAAAATCATTCGACTTCAGTGGGCGTCCCTCTGTTAAATTCTTTCGGTAAGCTTCTATGACCAAGTCGTGACGTCCAAACTCTTCTTTAAGACCATTTAAAGCAGCAGCAGCAGTGCTTACCGAAAGAATTTAACAGAGGGACGCCCACTGAAGTCGAATGATTTTACGGCAATTAAAGAGTTTGCTTCTGATCTAAAAACATGCTTGACTGTTTTGAAGGCTTGGGATAAGCCTAGAGCGATGGATGCGAACGAGTTCTTAGCAAAAATTTATGTCATCATCATACGTGAAACGTTCAATAACCCTTTTCGCATCACCAATACAAGCCCTTTCCAACTGCTGAAATTTTGTACAAAAACTATAATCTTGATTAGCTACCAAGTTATCAAAGGCCTTGCTGAAAGGATAATATTCAAAGGATTTCCATCAAACTGCAGAGGCTCAGCCTGGGGCAAAGAGAACCCCTGCTGCATTGCACGTGTCAAGTTACATAAATGATCAGCAAAATGATATTGCAAATTATCTTGATTACCCTGATGACCACGAGGCACATAAAACAAATTCGAGGAAGGCTGTGTCATAGGTTTAACATTTTCATATTGGTTAGCATAGGACTCGTGAAGACTTTCTTGGTGAAGGTTCGGCATTGGCAACTGGGATGTCTCCGGATTCAAAACCTTATGTTTTGGCAGCTTAACATTAGAGGCTCCAACAGCAAAAGGCCTATCAAAACGAGACACGTTATCCATATCGACAGATTTCCAACCGTCACTCGATGTGACATCAGAAGAACCACATTTAGATGAACTGTATTTGTTCTCCATATCTGCTGCAAGCTCAGCTCGCTTACATTCCTGCTGGAGTTGAAATCTGTGCAATTCGGCAGCCTTTTTTTTCTGCCTCTGCCTTCAGCTTTTCTTCTCTGTCAAAACTTTCCAGTTTGAGCTGGGCCAATTTGAGATTATAAGCAGTACGTAGAGATTCATTAGAAATCCTTGAATGCTGTGAACCAATTGAATTTAACTCAGATTCGTGTCTTGAACGAACAACTACAGGTTGAGTGAAAGAAAAAGAACTCACTCCTTTCTCGGCCATAACAAAGTTTCAATATTCGTTGTTAATTTAATGCTCCGGATAGAGAATTAATCCGACGTTGCATCCCTTAAGACACCACGTAAAAACTTTGTTTTTGAACTATGAACTTTGTAATGCGTTTTTACTCTTTATTGCCCTTGAGCAAAGATACAAATATACCCTCTTGTTCTTGTTCGTTTCTGCTTAATCACTTGCAAAAGCAGCAGTCCAGTCATATAAAGAAAATTTGTATTATCAGGCAATGCTTTGAATCACAAACCAGTACAAAATGAAAAACGATTAACAACGTTATGAGAATATAGTTCAACAAAGTCTGGAAAATACAACAAAACAAATATAAACACTCCAAATCTCAACTAGCATATTATCTACGGTACCTTACTAAAACCTATCCAAGAAAACAGACCATATAACCTAACTGAACTAAAACTACCTTAAACCTTAGCTGAAATTAAGCAAACTACCTAGCACACAAAACATTACTGAATACCAGCAAACGTAGAATCTGCAACATGCTTGCAGAGCGAGAGAGCCCCGGATGTAAGTACTCGTCCTCCACAAAGAGCATCACAATAAAGAAACACGAAAGACAAATCTAGAGCACAAATTCAGTGAACCATACAACAAATAGTTTCAGACCAACGTAAACAATACCTTAGCTACGCCACCCAAGGGTCCCTGCGCTGCCGACAATACAATACAATATGCAATAATAATGCCACACACGTTAGTATTAAAATAAAAAAGGTGCTCCATTCCCCTGGTACAGGGACGTTTGGCCATTCCATTAACCACTTTATATTTTTAGGTCTCTATATTAATATAATCCTGTTAAACATAAAATATTTACATATATTAGTCCTCTTCTATACCCAACTTGGTTTGTTCATCTTTTACACACATTCCTTAAATTTATACAAGGGATTTCTTCGTATTGCCCTATGATTTCCAAAAAAACTTGTTCTTTAGGTCGTTGCCTTCTCCACAACCATTCATCGAGATATATCGGGATCATGTGGCTGGCTATTCCCTCATTCTCTTGCCTTTTCGTTTTAAGTCTGCCCACATGCTCTCTGTGGTTAGTATGAACCCCATCTTCCGTTATATACTCATACGAATGATTGGCTACCTGGTGTTTATAACTGCGACCTAAGTCATTTATCCCCTGATACGAGGCGAATTTATCAGACCAAATAGTGGTTCCGTCGGCGATGTGTCTTACTATCGCTTCCTCCAGTGTTTTAGCCGTTCTGTCCGGTACGATCTCAATAAATACTTCCTTGGTGTGGATATCTATCCCTCCAAAGAGCCACATTGCTTTTACCGGTCTTCCTTGAGCATTGGTGTTTGGCTTCCTTTTAGCGAGATGGCTTTCGTCGATAGCTACAATATGACTAAACCCACCGATCTTTTTATCTTTTCCAATCAAATCTGCAGAGCAAACTTCCCTTAGAAAATTACACCAGTCAATTGCTATTCGTTCAGTTAACCTACTCTCTCTCATTATCGTTCTTTGGGGTGCATCGTCTGCCCAAAAATACATCAACAATAATAAATTAGTCAGCTTGATTTTACTCTTTTCAAAAAAAGATCCTTTTCGTATTGTAGCAGTTGTTCGGCATCCTTTCGTCCGGCACCGCCAGCGCCGTTTATCATTCTCGCAGGCTTTAGCATCTTCCTCATACATTGAAGATCCACATTTTGAGCAATTCATGGTTTGTGCTAACAATCCTTGTTGTCGCATAAAGCTATACATTTTATCTCATCGAGAATTATTCCCCGTATAGCTAGTTCTTTAATGTTCATTTCATCCATCCACCGGATATTTTGTTCTGTAAAAGAAATTTCATTTTCTCTTATAGGTTGACTGGCTGTTGTTAAATTTTATTGATTAGTACAAACTGTTTACTCGCTAGTGCCATCTAGGCGTTTTGTATTTTTTGTTTTCTTTGTTTTTATGACTTGTTCGTTGGGCGGGCGGCTTGCGAAGGAGACCCCCCAATTTAAATATGGTAACTTATATTTTTCTTTTTATGGCTTAACCTAACAGTTATAACTGTGTAACAGCTGGTGTAATCGAAAATTGGGACTGGCAATCTGTATTCTAATAAAACGGATGTTATGACAGTCCTGTGTCAGCATATTCAGTATTGCAGATTGACTAGCAGTCTCTGTCGAATATCTCTGACCTAGATAACAGAAAAGATTAATAAAAGTAGATATGGTATGAAATACTTTTATAACACTCTGCACTGTTATCATGCTTTTGAGTTCTCATCTTTTGATGATATTTTCATATAGTAATAAAATATCCAGACATGCACCATGGAGCCAGCGCATGAACTCTGTACTGTGTACGTAGATGATTACCGGTAATGCAAGCTAGCAGCAATGACACATACTTGAAGAATCAGATTTTAACAATTTATTTTTATGGAATTATTTGCCATAAGGTAAAGCAAATTGAAAATTTTCCTCCAGATCTGAGTTAACTGTTGCTAAGTACGGGTCATCTGTGACACATGCTTGCCAAAATTAAATTTCCTTTATGGGCACTTATTTGTATTTGTGGAATACAGAATATGAAACTGATAATCTTTATTCAATTCCATAGAGTCAACCATCAACGTCTGATACTTCTCATCTTCTTACTGCCGTTGATTTTGGTCTTGATGAAGAGAGTACATTGGTTCAAGATCAGAGCACTTCATTCAAGCCACTCCGTACTACATTTTTCGTTATCATTCAAATATTTTTGAATGTATGTATATTCTTTTAGTTAATTGCCTTCTGAAAAAATATAAATTTTATGTTCCTTACATTCGATATTGTAATATTATATTATAATATATTATCAAAATAAAAAAAATATTGTCCGTTACACACGATTTCAGCTATGGTGAACAAGAATTTTTTTTTCAAATGGAGGACGATTTGACTCTATTATAAATGGGGATGCCACTTTTAGGTTAAAGATTTGTATACATATCTGCAATATATATTTTCCTAAATTTCTAAATTACAATCAGGTTCGTAAAGATTTGATACCAAATCATATAATTTGAGTTTTGATTCAAAAACAGATGTACCGGTAAATAAAAGTGGCAACCCTGATCTAAAATCATTTTCTGACTAATAGACATAGTTTCCCAAGGAAGCGCAAGTTAGCAGTGTTTGGCTCTAGCAAATGGGCTTTCAGTCCTCCCACATATAGTTTTCTTTTCTCTCAAGAGATTTGGGCCATCATTTCTCATGTAACACACAAACTGTTTGTGGTTCAAAACTTTTTTTACTGCATATTAACCAATTGAGCTTAATCTAAAATCTTTTATATCTGATTAGCTATACCGACAATCAGCGCTAAAAGTACTAACTTATAATTCAAAATACTGAATTTTTGACAGGTTATTCTATTCGCTGAGTCAATCGTCTATCTGGATTTCACCAAATATTGCACAAATAACACCAAGATTGTGGATAATTTGACAACAAATGATTTGCTTCGCAATATAGAAACAGTTTTTCAGGTAACATAGACTGATAATTTCAAAGATCACGATTTTTTATCTCTTACTCGAGAACAGACTGGCAGAATGTCAGCTTCTCTGCTCTGAGACACTCTAAGAAAATGGCTTCCTTCAGACAGAAATATAGCAGATGGGCAATAGTTCATGATATATCTCCTGCTACAAGATTAACATGTGTTTTTAGTGTTTGGTAGTAATTAAACTGTACAAAAAGTACAGATGCTTTTTTGATCACCTGAAAAATGACCAACGTTTTTCGTTGCCCAAGTTGTTGCGATATTTCAGAAAGACCATTAAAAATGACTAATTTTGCACTGTGAATTTAACATAAATCATATATTTGTGGATCAAAAATGTGCAAGAATTAATATTTGGATTAACGATATATAAAGTTCCATACATAAACTGAGCATAATTTCAATGCGTTCAAGTATAATTATAATATTCCAATAAAATTTATAATTCACCAACTCAAATGAATATTCAATCCAATCCAATTTTGTGAGGCGCGATGGCCTAGTGGTTGAACATGTTGGCATCGCAGGTTGAAGATCTCGGGTTCGAGCCCGGCAAGTCCGGCTCGCTTATCCATGCCCACCACCCAACCCAGGGTGTAATAACTTGGGTAGGCTAAGCCGAACACGAAAAGATGATATCTTTCCAGTGATTGTAACCCTGTCCGTCTACAAGTGGCCACTGTTACAGGGCCTTGGACAGGGTGATCCACTCTAAGAAGTGGCTATAAAAAAAAAAATCAAAAAAAAATCAATATATCTTCTATAGATGTGGCCATGGGAAGATTTTGTTCAAAGATGTTCAACTGCTTTATTTTTAGAGAGACTGCAGTGCAATTGTTATATTTTCCATTGTTCTTGTTTGGATATTCACATGGTGTCTTTTGCTGGGGTTTACAATATTACATCGTAGACATCGCAGTTCTGGATATCTGAAACTTCATTCGGAAACTAGCCACATCACATATATACCAATGATAATTATGACTATAGGTAGGCAGAATGTGCTATTTTAAATATATTAACAATTTTATAAAACAATTCACCAAAAGTTAGATATTTAATGATAAATTACCTGAGATCATAGTGGTTGGATAAGATTTGATTTTTATCTTGCAGGAGAGGAAAGCTCAGAATACTTTTTTAACTATATGGCGAACCATGGCTAACCAGTTTTCTTTCTCATTTTTTTGTGTATAGATATGGTTAGTGGAGGAAGCCGTGAGCAATGCTTACGTAAACCACCATGCACTGACGAGGTGCCCATGGTTGGTGGAAGAAGCCGTAAGAACCACCATGCACCGACTAGGCGTTCAGCATACCTCTCACATATAATCAGCATCCCTTTGAGATTCGAACATACGCCAGGACGATCAGAGATTCATATCTGGAAGCGTATTCATTAAAATTCAGCAAAAATTTAAATTTGTTCAACCTGCGACTAGTATCACTCTGAGAAAAATTAAATTGAAATATTCAATATTTGGTATAATTTGTGAATAGCTCATATATTTTTTTGGTGTTTTCAAGTTTCAATTGGATTAGTAATTACACTTTACAGATGCTGTTTTGACGATTAAGTCTTCAATTTTAATCACTTCCTTTCTATCCCACAGGAAATATTTTGTTACTAATTGCAGTAACTCTAAAAATGGATCATCTCCTTTTCAATACTGGGACCATATTTACAGAACCAATATTTTCATTCGTTCTTCAAATAATCACAGGATTGGAATTTATAATCATATTCATATCTCTTCTTGTATATATTGGTAAGTTGAGAATGTAATGTTTTAAATTTTGAGCAAGGAAGTCTTTATCTTAATAATAACACTCCATAGAATTCTGGATATTTTGTTTCCTTATCAATAACAATATCAATATCAATTAGTATCCCAAAGGCTCTGTTTATTTGATTTATTAAAATGCAGCATCTTGTGTTTTCGAATTCATTTCTAATTTACATTGCCTACAAGTCTTCAGAATTGCTATGATGGTTTTGAAGCTTTTTTATCCATTCAAAATGCCATAACCCATTCAGACTTTAAAGGGAAACAAATTTTTGTCATCATGATCCAGAGTGTCACAACGCTGGCAATAAAAATTTGGGGTTATGTCAGGGATATCCAAAATGATAACGAATATTTGAATAGATTTGGAAATCAACATATTCGATATAGTAAAATTTTGATTTTAGATATCGTAGATATAGGCTACGAAAATTTTCTGCTTTTATTGTATGATTCTGTACAAATTAGACAGAAAAGTACATTTTTGCTCTCCTAATTGATATTGTCTCATGGAACAAAAGCAATTGTGACCTATGCTGATTGTTTCCTAGACTTTATAAATAATATTTTCTCTCAAGATGATTTTAATGCGTTTTTTCATCAAAACATGGCTGAATCCAGAATGTATTTGATATTTCATAATCAAAATAGTAAAATATTTGGTGTTGGCCATTCTTGGGTCATGTGTATATTGAAGGCACACATGGTTGTTATTCGAGTATAAACCACAGCTAAACTACATTTTTGTGGCACAAACTTTCGTAATTCGTGCCAATACCTGTCACTAATAATACGACCTTTCAGTAATCTTTCCATTTTTTTGAACATATAGTCAAAGTGATTAAGTTCAATAAATCACAAGCGATGCCCGATGTATTTAATGAAAATTATGTTTCCTCAATGCCAACTATATTTAATGCCAGAACAGCAGTCACAGTGGGTCCTGGGTAAGTTGAATTTAGATTTTTGCACTCTAGTCAAAATTTTTGTGGTTGTTGTAGAGATAGTCGGAATTAATTTAAATCCATCTGAAAATATATCGGACTTAAATGCAGAGTAGTCTTTTTGTCTAGCTATAAAATAAATCTTTGTATTAATCAAAAATATCGAACTTGGAAGGACACATTGCTCAGTCATAAGATCGATAATACCACCCCAAATAAAGTGAAAGCCTATGTAGGATAGCATATCATTTTTTATCAGTATGGGTGATAAGGAACTGTTCAAATTCTCAGAGGCATCATTCAATGTTCCTCTATTCGCAAACATATTTGATATAGGCACCAATTCCTCTATTTTGCATTAAAATTGAATATCAATTTGGAATCTGTATTTCGAGTTTTTTTCTCCAAAATATTTCCAATAATTTCACACCAAAATATCCTTCAGTTTAGAAATTCTGTCACTCTACATCTAAAATGTTCTGATTCCGATAATTTTACATACAGCGTCAGGGATCAAGACAAAGAAGTCACCATGTTGCAATCTGTTTGTGAACAACAAGCTAATCTTATTGAATATCTGAGACACAGATGCAATGTATTGTCTGGAAGACTACATCAAGTTACAACTGCCAACACTACTTCTTAAGTCAGAAGTTCTTGGTTTGGATGCCATTTTTCTCGTTGACATCATTTTAAATGCATCAGGGACAGGGTTGTCATTATAATTTAGCCTGAACGGTATTGATAATTTGGTATAAAAATAAAATGTTTCACCATTTCAGATGTGTGAAATTGGCGATATATTTCCCATTTTGCAGAAAAATGATGTTTTATGTCAAATTTTACGTTGTAAAATTTGGCATATATCATGATTTTACAGCAAAATGAATCAATTGAGCCAAAATGAAAAAAAAAAAAATTAATTTTAATCATAGTTCTAGAATATATAACTATTCCGATAAGGACATCTCGGGGAATGCTGCAAGGAATTCTTGTCATATTTATCTATATTGTCTGGTATGCGTGCCTTAATATATCAGTATAAAAATAATTTTGTGTGCTTGTTTGTTTTTCAGATCTTTTTGGTTAAAAATCTTGGTCTTCTATATTCTTGTTTCTTTTTTTCATTTTTTATATGTTGCTCCAAAAAATTGAGCTTAAAATATCAGTAACATCCGTGTATTTTAGAACTACTACGAAAGTTTGTGATTTTTTTTTTTCATTCATGAAGCTTGTACATTCTCTATCATTACTGTGATGTTTACACAGCTGAAAATTTATAAGATTTGGTATTTTGTTCCGATATGCTATCATCAGCTTAATGTAGAACTGTCCAAAATATTGGATTCGTGAATCATAAATTACGTTTCAATTTTCCCAGTTATTCGAAATCAACATTTCGACAATCAACAAAGCATACATTTTTAAACAAGGTTTCGAAACCATCTTTATTTTTTTATTATAATTGCGTCAATTCTATTTAATTTGTTACAATTCTGAATCAACAGATATTCAACATTGGCCACCCCCATTTAAATGGGGTAACTAACACACAATTCTGCTAATGTGAAAAGTAGGTACATTATTGTGGACATATTAGTTGTAAATATTTCATAGCAGACCTAATGTTAAAAAATTGAAATCTCAAAAAATCTTTTTACTCAAGAGTCAAAACCCTTGAATTTTTGAAAAAAAAAATAATGGAGAGTCAAGGAGCCATATTGTTTCGAACATTTTTCAATCTGTCTCGTGTTGTGAAATTTGTGAAGTTGTAAAATTTGACTTAATTTGCAACCACATTAATTGATTCAACTATTAAAATGATTTCTTTCGTTTTGCAATGGAACTTTTCCAGTTTTCAGAATAATTCATAGAAGTTTATTCTATAAATTTATTCTGTGAGGAATATATCATACAGTTCATTCGAAAAATTTATTATCCAGTATGAGTGGCCCACACTTGACGAAACTTGTTTAGCGGGATATTTTCCGAATGGAATCTCATCTTATGATCACGGATTGTTCCTATCTAAGTTTGTGCAGTTCATTGTGTTAACTTCTTTTCTATTTATATATATATTTTTTTTTTTTTCATCCTAATGAATATACATTAAAATCATTCAACTGTTTTGAAACGGTGGAAATCGAGTGTACTTGGTCAAAGGTAGCATTCGATTGAATATTCTGACGTTTCCAGGGCTAGATAATGCCCGGATTCCCGTAGTTCTATTTCGACGGTATGCTCGGTCACTTTGACAGATAACGGGGTGTTGCTGAATGGGATCCAAACTGAAGCGCACTCTTGCGGTTGATGCTCTCACCAAATCTTAGTCAGGCTAGATGCGCAATTTTCGTTCACCAAATTCTCCGGGTTTTGTCCATATCGACGAGATTTCTCCGTTAGGTACGACATTGGTGTGACAGCAAGCGAGGTAGAGCTGTGGTAATTTTAATGTTTGTTAAAAGACAATACGATGTATTTTGTTGTGAACTCGCGCAAAAAAAATTAGGAAGCGATGCGCGAAAGAGACCAACTGACGACCACTAAAATGGCAAATCTGTTTGCCAAACTTCCGTAAGCCCCTGACAGATATGCAAATTATAGAAATAAAGTTACGAAAACCGTTTATTTGGATATATAACAAATATGATAGAAAAAAATACCATTATCTCTCCTGATCGGAGATTAATTTAAATTGACAGAATTCTTTCAGAAACGCCAAGAAAAAGACCGTTTTTCCAATCTTTCCGTTGACGAATAATTATTTAATAGTATTGACATTTTTCCCGACGTTTTTCTACACATTACATCACTCTTTCCATCGCCATTGATATCGGCGATCTTAATTTCTCCGTCGTTGGAGTTGCAGAATTCGCTCACAATTCCTGTCCAATCGGGGTTGTATCTAAATCGACCACTTTGAGAAAATGTGACTGCAATCGATCTGTAAATGAGAGATTATTAATTTTTGGCGCGCTCCTTTGTTCGAATCCACTTGGGAACCATGATTATTAAGCCTCATAATCGCTTTGTTGTCCCTTGGCATTTGTGCTCCAACCATCGCTTGAGCAATAAAGGTGGTTACAGGACCAAAAGACAAATAATAAAACCATCTGTAAGAATTGTACCATAAACACATCAATCACACAATGGCTTGGAAAATTTTCGAAAGACCAAAACAGTACACAGATAGCATTACCTATCTCATGTCAAAGGATTGAAAAGATTGACAAGAACAATACAATAATTTTACTCTGTAAGCAAACTCACCCCAAGCTAAGATTGATACACATCATATCATCCAAAGTATCTCCATTGAAATCTCCAATATATATTTGTCCTCCATCACATGGACGTATCCGTGATTGCGAAATTATCGAACCAAAATAGTTTTGTCCACTACCGACGAATAGCTTGCTGTAAATATCGATGTAGTTTTGTTATGCACGTGGCTTTATTCCAATGGCGCAAAAACGTTTATATATAATAATTTTAATATATTTTTAGTTTTACGAGGCTGGTGGAAGGAGATACATTCCCTCTAATCCTATAAATAAGCTTTCGTAGCTCAGTACAGACAACCTTATTCTCATGAAACAAAGAATGGAACGGGTTAGATCAAAAACGTTCAAAAATCGGTCGAAGTTTTCCTTCGCAGCACGACCGTTCACGGTACCACAGTTTAGTAAAAAGGGAAAACTTCCAAGCGTGCAAACGCCTATTTTACTTCCTGGAAATTTCGCAAATTTAAATGGAGTTTCATACTGATTAGCCTTCAAGCAGGACGAATGAATTTTTTGACAATGCGGTTCGGAATTTCATTAAGGCAGTATGTGAGTAGCTGAGATGGCAGATATCTAAACAGAATTGTTTTTGCCAAGCATAAGCCACCGCTTAAGCACGATCCATCAGTGACTCATACTTAACAAAATATGTTTGGCCAAAACATGTCTTACTAGGATACAAATAAACAGGGTAATAATATACGCAATTGGTGAAATGTCGTACGCCAGCGAAACGCTAGAATTAACAAGAAAATGTGTATTACGGACAGATGAGAATGTAATACGTACGCCCAACCGCTTGCTGAAATGCACAACAGATCAGTCTTCTTGTCTCCATTGAAATCACCCTCATATATCTTTCCTCCTGAACAGACTTGTCTGGGACTTTCTATTGGGCTCGTGCTGAAGATGCCGCCGCTTGATGAACAGCTGTTTGTGTTGCATTTACCAGATTGCCACACAGAACCAACGCAACGTCCTCCGGTACAAATTCGTCTCCTATATTAATACAAAATATTTTCAATCTATACAATGAATAGCCGAGGTTCTTAGCAAGTAAAACTAAAAAATTTAGCACGAGAGACGTACTGATAAAACACACACGGTGGGTCACTATCGTAGTTAATTACTAACTTTCAGATGCTGCTTCCAAAATCGCTCCGCGTGAATTTAAATTTTGAAAAAGCTTTGTTGAACGCCTCGCAATAAAATTATATTTTTAAAAAATATTTCTCACCTCCATCGATATCCACCTCCACAAGATACACTGCAGCTAGACCAAGATAACCAAGAAGACCATGTTCCAGCGGTGACAGTCGACGTACAATCTTTAATTTTACAATTTTCTTGCAAAACAGATGAACCGTTACATTTCTGAGTTGATACAACTTGTGTTCCCTGTACACATTTTCTATATTTTCTTTTTTGTCCGACACCGCATGTGCGAGAGCAAGATGACCACAAGGACCAAGAACTCCATTCGGGTTGTTCTGTTAGTGCAAAGAAAAGTACAAAGATTTTTTATAAACTTTATTCAAATTGGTTTAAGATTAACTTTGGCTGAAGTGTTATTGGTGTTTATGTTTCTTGTAACTAAGAAAAAATATAGTTTTTTAATCCTGAGCCTCGTCACGGTTGAACGATGTATTATGGTTTTATATTGTGCCAGCTATTATCAAATCGGTTTTTAAAATGAAGTCAGAACATCACATACATTTATAACCAATCGGTAACATTCAATTGAACAAATATGTTCTGGCAAGTATGTGTCACTCGTGCCAATTTCAAAAATTTGAACTTACCCAAGCCACCTCCTTCACCACCTCCCTCTGCATTGCACTTATACATTTTATTAACTTGAAATTTGTCTGCGTCGGACAACGATTCTCTCTGAGATTTTATTGGTTGACCAGTTGACTTATCTACGATCGTTGGTTGGCGGTTTGAAGAGAAGGCGTATCCACCGTAATGCATAATGGATTTTTTATCATATGGAGATCCCATTGAATCAATCGCTTGTCGCTTGTTGAAATTGTGTTTCATATCTGTGCGGAAGGAAGATAAACAAATACAATTTCTTAAATTGTTTGTGAAACCAAGAAGTAGCCCGAAATATTTAGTAACTTCAGTACGAATTTAAACATCTCGCACAATAGTTTTATTTTTCATATCGAATTTTCTCTTTTTTATACCCGGAACCAAAATTTGTAGCTTGTTAAAAATATGATATAGTTATTAACATCGGTTCAAATCCAAATTCATGTCAAATTTTTCCGCTTTGATTTGGATGACAATGATATTTTACAAATCAAATCTAGCCGTATTCTACCTCCATGTAATCTCTTCTTTCTAAGAAATTCTTTTAGTCGGGCATCCAAATCGGAAAAAGGTTGCCACAAAGTATCTTTTGTTGAAGTATGTGGCATTGATGAAACGCGTCAATGAGACGCAATCCATCAGTGGCGCATGCTTGACAAAATAAAACTTCTGATTGATCAAGAAACCAAAAATGAAGAAATTAAATTTGATTACTCACTATCTGCAATGTTTGCGAACCGAACTTCAACAAATGAATCTCTATCTGGTCTTGATTGTTCGTGCCAAAATCCTAGTGCATGAAGAAGCTCATGCTGAACAATTCCAGCCCATTCACATCCAGGACCGATGGATATATATTGAGGTCCTCTTCTTCGACCGACGTACGACCTTGTGAATAGATTTTTTATTTATAAAAATCGCATTTAAGCAAAGCCACATTGTAATAATTTTTTTGCAAAATCAACAGTAATTTCTGGACAGTAATTCAAATCATGCGAAAAAAAGAACAGCGTCAAAAATGATTTATGGCAACAACTGCACTTTAAAGTGGAAAAACATCCAAAACATAATTTAACAGTAATAATAACCAAGCGCGGCGATGACTCGTGAAAATGGTACAAATTTTATCGCCGATTAATCTGGTCGATTTTATTGCATTTTCCCGACATATCCTGAGTATAAAGCAATTTGTTATACTTCTGCTGGGAGGCCAAACTCCTCTAAGCCGGTGAATTCCCTGTGATGACTTCAAACAAACGTTTTTTATTTCCAAGTTTTATGTTGCATGTCAATTAACTTGTTAAGTAAATAAAACTAAGGCACGCATTTTTTCATATTGAATTTAACCCAACAATTCTAGCCATGTAGATATGGGGTAAGAGGCGACTAAAAGGAAACAAAGTTGTGGACAGTTTTGTTATCGACCAGAGACCACTTACTGTAAGTTTCGGTTTAGTTAGTATGCAATTACTTGCACTTTATCTTGTAGAAGTTTTTGTCATTTGACTGACCGTTAGTTAACTCCATTTAAGCACTGCTTTTGGACTTGCTTGGAGTGAAACTCTATTGGAAATAACTTCGACACTTACCAACATCCACCCAAACTTGCGAACAACAAATAATCTGTCTGATCAGTTCTTTGCACGAAATCAATGCATGTATCAGCACTATATCTACTTATCGCTTCTGCAATAGCTTCTTTGGCTCGAGATGCTGTAAAATATATTTGTTTATCATAAATATCAGATATTGTTGTGATTACTATTTTTAATTTACGATGCATTGACAAGAAATAATTAAAAACGTTTTCACGGCGCACTCCTCGTGCCCGTATTAGGATACATATAATGTAAATGGTTCGAAACCTCCTGAATTGTATATGGCTTTGCATAAAAGAGTGTAAGTTTATTAATAAATTTTGTTTGAAAAACGTTATTATTATTACAAAATGATTAAGTATAAAAACAAATTTGCAATACATCGCTTGTTTGGTTAATTTAGAAAAATGGCTTAACAAGTGATTATTTTTTGTATTTTCTTGTTTTGCCAAAGTATTTTACCTGATCCAATTTTCGTTGGCTAAGTATGTATGAGACTAATCCCATTTGCCTTTTCAGAATATTCCTTTTGTTAATATTTTCTAATTTGATACAAAATTGCAATATCGCTTTTTGTTTGGTTAATTTAATTTTTTTATGGGAAATTTTCTACTCACACATGTCTGACTTGATGACGTAGCCAATTTTGACCCGATCATTGACTCGATCCTCATCCCATCTGGGTATGTTTTCTGCTGCTGCTTGTTGCTTGTCTTGAGGTGGTTCGTCGTACGCCTGGAAGTAAGTTTTCAAAGTTTAAATTACGATCATTATTAACTGTAGGAGCGCTGATGGATTGCCCACAATCTATTCAATTTTTGCTCATGATCAAAATTTGGCCCCCCCTCATTTTATATTTTTAGCAAGTTACACTGACCCTTACGAACATAGAGTCATAATACAAATCGCATGAACTTTTTTTTCATGATTGACAAATGCATAAATATCGGTAAGACAAAATACTTTATGACCGCTATTTATAAGGATAACACAACCCTATATTTCTAACAAAAAAATATGTTCAAGATCTTTCTGCAAAGCATGGGAATGATTTATCGTGCCGACGAGGCGCGGTCCATCGGTGGCTCATGGTTGTCAAAATAAAAATTTAGGTAGAAACATACCTCAATCAATAGCGGAATATCGTCAAGTGTAAAACGAATGTCTCCTTCGAAGACTCCCTCGGTAGCGCAAGTACAACTCTTATTTGGACATCCATTTTCATCCAACTCATAACCGAATCTACAGGGAAATTCACATGTTGATGTATCGAAATGGCAGGCTCTCATGTTGCTTCGTTTTTTCTCTGAAATTTGAGTGAATTAAAGAAGTGTGTTAGGTGTGAAGACGAAATTCAATAACAGGGGGGGCTGGTATCATCCTAGGTTTGGGAATCTGTTTTGGTCTCTGTTGTCCGAATTTGACGATAGCTATCGCCAAGTTCAAAAATATTTTATCTTGTAGCCAATGAGTTTGTGATGGTATGTTTGTAACGAAAAAGTGCCGGAAGAATGGCACAAAAAAAATCAACGTGCAATTATGACGTCATAATTGGCACTGAGAGGAGCGCCAGACGCGCACGATACTTTCTCCAAAAATGATATTTTGGAGCGGGACACTGAACCACTATTTTTTCCGGGTATGAGAATGCAACACGCAAGATTTAAAACCAAACAAGGTTGCTGATGCCTAAAAATGACCCGCGACAATTTTCTGAAAGGTGTAGCACACATGTGTCTACTTCTTTTTTATTATTTGAAAAAGCTGATGGTACCTTCCGGTATTTGTATCAATAGCAGGAACGATAAATTATTTCATCCAACGATCCTTTTACTTACCGATACACTGATTGACTTCAATCGGACTTGGGGTTTCAGATCCCTGTATTTCTTCGCGAAATGTTAATATTTTATAACAATATGCATCTGATGATTCAACTACGAATCCTGAAAAAAGCAATAAATTAATTTGGCTCGTTTCTAAAAACTCGAGGACAAAGAATATAATAACAAATCATTCAGGTACATGCGACTTCAATTAGACGAAAATGATTTGTATATCTAAATATTTGAGCGGTTGGCTACATTCTATGATTAAAGCTAAAAAATAACGACGTTTATTTTGAAACTGGTGTCTCATCAAACGTCAATGGCCTGGCCCATCAACAGTAACTCACAATAATCAAGGGTTGAATACTCTACAGCACTTCCCGCAGATTACGTATTCCGATATTTCAATTGATCCCATGTTACTAAATCCCAATAAAAAATGCTTAAATCTACTTTGTATGCTTGACAAAATTAAACATTTTTTTTTCACCTGGTTACAAATATGATGTTACTTAATTTTATTACAACAAAAAATTTTGGTTGTCCACAGTATGACTTCTAGTTTTGAACAACATTCTACCACAATTTCAAGAAAGTATAAAAAACATGGAAACTGTTATGTTGACTTACCAGACGTAAGACGAAGAATTGTTGTCAATATCAATAAATTGATATTATTTGTCATCTTGTCGTTTCTATGTATCTTTCCAATCTCTACCATCCTTTCATTACTTCATACTTTTATAAGATTTGAGTAATAGATTTTTTTCTTTTACATTCGATTAACCATTGTTTAAGATAATTATTGCTAATGAGTGTAATAATGAGGCGCGTAGAATACTATCTAAAACAAAAAGATAATTTACCAATTGCATTCTTTTCACGTTACTTTTGTGTCCAAGGATCAAGGTAATTAATGATATTCCGTGTGTTGGGTGGTCAAAGCAAAAACGTTGACAGCAGATAGTTATGTGGTAAACGTGATCATCACGGCGATGCGTTTATACATACTACGCCCGTATAGTTAGAATATGTTGGGGCTGTTAGGATTGGAGGAATTGCTATATCACAGACTAACTGAATCTGCTTCATTCAAACAGGAACATATAAAAGTTGAAATGCAATGAAATCTTAAGCCATTAAAATGGTTACATTTTGATGGTCACAATACACGTGAAATTGTCTTACCGATGCATTCATTGCATTTCGTTTCGGGTAACCAATTGGAAACGGCAACATTGGTTTGTGCTAATTGTTTTCGCACGTCTGCTAAGCGCAAACTTACGAAACCGAACGAATACTCTCCGTTAGCTTAGATAGCAAGCCGTTCGGTTGGCTTGGAACATTTAAACAGGCGCATGCGCAGACGTGCGCTAGCGTCAAACGTGAGGTTAAAAAATGGAACAATCCTAAAAAAAGCGCAACCTACGCAAACGTATATAAAGGCCTTCATGCGTCACTCTCGCGCTTAATACCGAAAGTATAAGAATTTGTTTTTTTTTTAAAACTTTCGGACACGCGCTGGATTCACAGAGCTATAATATATGCAGATCAAATTAAAAAAAAACAATTGTGTATATCCTTGGTACATTTTGTATGTACGTCATTGCGTACATTTGCTGATGCAAAACAGACCAACCACACGGTAAAATCTGTTAAACGTAACGCCAATTTTAATAATAACTCTTTTGAGTGGCATATCACCTTACAACAATGGATTATTCTGGTGAAACAAGTATTGTATAAATCCGAATTGAGCGGACCTAATATTTTTCTTGTATCGGAACGACGTGGTGGACACCCAGGGCAGATCCAACGCCCTGCAGTTTATTAAAGCGATTTAGTTATGCACCGGATGTTTTTGCATATAGCAGCTCCTTGTCATGAGCGGTCGTTGTTTCTTTTATAGGCAATATTTCCAAAATTTTGTGTTTTCATTCAAGCAAGTAAAAATGTAGTAGATTCTTTTTGTTTGTTCAAGTTATGGAGTTATGGTTATTTTTACAATTTTCTTTTTTGATTTCTTATCTACAATTTGCTAATTCTTATTTTTGAATATACTCGTTGGATACACGATTTAAAACAAAGCCCGTGTTGTAAATCAGACTGTTTATTTTAAATGAATAAAAACCGAATTCCTAAATTGAAACACATAAATTTCGCAAAAAATCCTATCGTAGACCTATTGGTTCATGCCAATTCCAGTGTTGGGAACGAGTCGCTTCACTTCGAGTACCGAATCAAATCGAGTCTAAGTATTGCCAAAATTTAAAATTGGAGTGTCAAGTAAAGTCACTGTACTTTCAAGTCGCAAGTCAAGTCGAGTCATACATTTACGAGTAACGAATCAATTTCTAAATCTATTCGAAAACAATGGCAGATTAATTTACTTCTCACTTCACAAGTACCCACTTAGATTCATCATCTGATCGTTACCGGGCATACCAACGTGGATTTCAGAGCAGGGTACATTGCATGTTGTATATTCTCCTGGGAGGCGCATTTTACTTCTCCGATGTCACGCAACGGCAGACAACGTGATTTTTCAAAAGCTGATTGCAAACTTGTGCTAAATTTCATTAAATCCCGATTCAATTCGTATCTGCATTTTGTCAAGTCAAGTGATTTAGCTAAGACGATTCGAGTCAAGTCATTGAAAAAGGTGACTCGAGTCGAGTCATTGACTAAAGTCTCCCCAACACTGAATTAAACTAATTCTAACATGCAACGTTTGTCCAGCCAATTTATATGTCCTTGAAGTTTTTTTGTTATTTCTTACTGTATTAGTAAAAACGATTTTTGATGTTCCCTCCCTCTCTCTCTCTTACTGTTATCATATTTTGTTACGCATGTGAAACAATGTGTAATATCTGATATGAATTTCAAAAATAAACATTTCGAAGTGGTTTTATTGCTGCAAAATGTTTTTCTTTCTATAAAACTGTAGAACTTTGTTTAAACTTTTGTTTCGATATATTATACTATTTATATTAGAAATATTAGAATCTGATCGTCACCAGGCCAATTCGCAACGTATCAAAATTATTGTGCGCTTTATAAGTAATCGTCTTGTGGAAGCCTTGGAAATATGAACCTTAAATATCGATAAAGCCATCTGGTGCCGGCGGTATCAATCTGATACCGATTTTTTAAGTATTTTGCTATGAATGAATGAATAAACTAAATGCCTTTAATAACATCATAAAATACAAGAATTGTTTTTATTGACAATAACACACAAATAAAAAATCAAGACAAAAAAACGGAAAAAAAATTGAAGCTCACAACAGTGCGGTGCGGTCAATATAAAATAAGTAAAAAAAACTGTGGAATGTAAAACCAAAAAAACAAACTCCAAAAATCACTCAAAACATTTTTAACAATTTAACACGGTGTCTTTCTACCGCCCATTATTATTTCTCACGATAATTACCGTTATTCACTACGGCAATCACACTATAACGGTTCTGACAGACTTTGGAAAAGTCAATTTTCATTTTTGTCAACAGAATGCCTAACAAAAATTATATTTTGTCAAGCATGAGTCACTGATGGACCGCGTCTCATCGGCGCAATCCTTCAGTGACACAAACTTAACAAAAGATAATTTGATAAAAATTTAAAAAAGTATTAAATGTTTCTTCCTCTTTTAAAGTATTGTGTAATCTTGGCAAAACTAATGCAAATTGAAAAGACGCTTTTTCCCCCATCCCAAAGACACGACATCTTCTCATATCTTTAAAATATCCTGTCATCTCAATATATTTCTTTCCTGAATAATTTTCCGAATATGCTTTGTAAATACTTTGGTTTTTCCACCACAATGTTTATGATTTTCAACTTGTGAATCTTCCAATTTGTTGATCATTGGTCGCAGGAGATTTGATGATAAATCATCTTCAAAATTATACTGCAAAAATTAAAAGTGATAAATAAAGTTAAAAAACGCTGAAATGTACAAAATCGTTTGTTGTTTTCAAACGAACCACATTAACAACGAGTTCATGTTCAAAAACGCATAAATGGGCATAATTTTTAATACAGAAATTTCTACATTCAAATTGACAAATTTATATTTCTGACAAGTCAAAAAATGTACAGAATATACACCTAATTATGGGCTACTAATGAATCCCCCATCATCAAAAAAAATAAAATTTTAACAAAATAAATTTTCAAATTAGATTTAAATACCTAACTTTGAACTTGGCTTAACGATACACTGTAACAAAAAATGCAACAAAATCACTTGTCTTTAATAGTAATTTTACTTTGCGGTATCGAAAAAAATTTGAAATAGACTTATTTGGCCAATCAGATATGGGATGTTGACCGAACGCACCGCGAAGGCGTGGTTCATCAACAGCTCATAATTGATATAAATCTCATGAACATGGCGTTTTTTAACTTCAAAAATGGATAATTAATGCAAATGACCAGTAAATTTACTGTACTTTTGTTACAGTTGACTAAATAAAACAATTTGCAAGCTTACCTGTATAAATGCATCATTTATCGCTCCAAATGCCGGTGAATATTTATTATAAAAAGTATTCGCACTTCCATGAATTATATGAGCACCATCTTCGTCTGCAGACTCACAGGTTCGGTCCGGTCGATCGTTTTCGAAGCAAAATTTGTGATGATAATTGAATTTGCACGGTAGGTAGTAGAGCAGATCTGAAATTATTTAAAAAATACATATTGTGATTTACTTTAGGCAAGCATGGACCAAGGATGACCTATATGACAAAGACCTAATATCAGCAACTGGAATCTAATGGAAAACATCCCAAACAGAACCACTATAATAAGGTTCAATGAGTGGTATCTGCCTTGGACAACGATAAATCTACCACTGAAATTTGTGATGATAATTGAATTTGCACGGTAGGTAGTAGAGCAGATCTGAAATTATTTAAAAAATACATATTGTGATTTACTTTAGGCAAGCATGGACCAAGGATGACCTATATGACAAAGACCTAATATCAGCAACTGGAATCTAATGGAAAACATCCCAAACAGAACCACTATAATAAGGTTCAATGAGTGGTATCTGCCTTGGACAACGATAAATCTACCACTCCTTAAAAGAAATAAGAATCGGAGATCTGTTGGTTGCATATTATGATCAAAACATTCAACATTTAAAATGTTGCAATAGAATAAAGACAATTTTTTTGCAGAAATTCATTCTTAGCAAGATTGAAGCAGCAACTGCACTCTATGCAGAAACATTTTATACGAGTGGTACCTGCTCAGGGCAATATATAAGACATCGAATAGTGATGAGAACAATGCTTACTATGATTGTAATGAAATAAAATATTGATGAGATTTTGGTCTCCAAACATATCCTTTTTATGTTTATAATATAGAGGTAGCAGCAATTTTTGATCCCAGGAAAATAATTCATCTGAAATAGCAGGATCTGTGCTAAATCTTTTTTCTCTCATACGAGTGAGATTCATCAAAAAAACCTGAAAAAAATTCATTTCAAAAATTCAAAAACATTCAATTCTCAATCACAACTTGCAATTTCAATAAGTTACCATGGTCTTTGTACTCTTGCCCTTTTTTATTAAAATTCACTCTCAGCAAGGCCGGTAACAATGTCTAAAAGGAACAACTGACGGACACTTAATAGCAAAGAGATACTAGAAGATGTAGCACCAGCAACTGTACTCCTATCTTAACGGAAAACATTCCAAGCGAAAATGAACCGTAACGGCAGGGTGCAGTGAGCGGAATCTACCCTGGGCGATGGTAGAACCGACTCATAAATGAAATATGATGTCGTGCCTTTCCTGGCCCACAATAACCGAAATCGCTTTTTTCAATAGATTTGCAAAAAGTATTCAAAAGGATACGAAACAATTTAAAAATCTCAAGCAGCAAATGTGTTCATAGCATTGGTCCTAGAGATTTTATTTTCACAATGTCCTCCACAGATGAAATTTTCCTACAATCTTCACAAGCTTTAGCCTTGAGACAAAGTGAAATATCTGTCATATTCTGTGACCGTGTACTTACTCCGGAATTAACTTGTGTTAATTTTCCTTCATTGTTTATTATA
Organism: Styela plicata; assembly: GCA_963675895.2. Taxonomy (NCBI): domain Eukaryota; kingdom Metazoa; phylum Chordata; class Ascidiacea; order Stolidobranchia; family Styelidae; genus Styela; species Styela plicata. Next base: position 15,818,880 of record OZ023138.1, read on the forward strand.
TAGTTTGGATTTGAAGCAGGAACATTAAAATTCCACCCAACTCTCGGTGCTAGAGCCCCAACTTGTTCTTCATTAAAATATTCAAAGTTTTTCCATAGATCATCAATTGCGCTCAAAAATATAACATCGGTATCAACGTAAATGATTGAATCGATCGTGTAAAGAATTTGCTAAACATGAATTTAGGAAATAAAATTATCAACGTCATATAGCCTTTCCATAATGTAGCTCATCAATTGATAATTGTTTTTTTCAAATGAATGATCTGTGCAAAGTTAAATTCTGAAATCAGTGGACAGAATATAGGTTTGCTTGTCCGAATGGGGGATACCTACCCCCTTTCGCCCCTACGGATGGACTCGTGGCAGTTGCTCTTTTGGAGCATCGCTACATCACTTTCACCTTACAAAATACTTTGACACCTTACCGACTGAGCCGAAAATTGTTTAAGGGTGTCATGTTAAGTATGGTCTCGTTGACACGGTCTATTCGTGACTCATGCTTGGCAAAGTAAGTTTTTTTTGGGGGTGCTCAATCGCGAGGTATATTTAAAGGGGTTGCAGAAAATATAATAATTAGCTCAGCTAGACAATCCCAGCCAGGCAGATATTCTTTATCTTACCGGTAAAAACAATCTAAAAGAGGCACAAGGACCCCACCAATCTCTCAGCATAGATACTTCGTGTGATGAAAGAGGATAATTTACTGGGTAATAATTGAAATTCAACTTCTTCAGCACGAATTCCGGCCACTTTGAGATCTGTGAAAAATACACTATTTTTAACAATTAGCACAAAAACATTGACAAAGGTGATTACCAAAAAAATTATTTTTACACCTAATTTTCCGCTAATATCGATAGTTTAAAAACTCCTATTTTGGTTGAAATTAACTCCAAGCATGGGTGCTAGAAGCTGAAACCAATTATGGCAAGGATTTACCACAAATCCCAACACCAGCAGTTTCACTCATAATGAAACAAACATCTCAAATTGGACTGAACCGCCATATTAGAGTGCAGTGTGCAGTATCTTTCCTAGGTGAATTCTTTTTTTTTGCCGCTTTTTATTACACACCGGTAAAGGTACATCTGTCATTGAATATTAGAGTTTTACTCCAGCTATGCCACTGATAGATTCACCTTATTTATGAATTCATCCTCAAGTTCATCCGTAAATAAATGAACTTGTACTTGACTTTCAGCGAAAATCGCTACACTTTTCAATAGTGTCATTGTTTCTTGAACTATATTTTCACCTCCTTTACAAGCCACTACCGAGAGGTGAATCGGATCCTCCAAAAAACTTGATATGACGACATCATTTTGATCCTCGGATGCGTTTTCATCAACACTGCGAAAAGAATACAATTTGTAGTTGAAAAAAAAAAGAAGTAAAATGTTGTAAATTTCTTGATTAAAAAATCCCTTTCCTTGCTGTTGGAGCTAATGTTTTTTTTTTAATTTTTATTGAAGTTTCTTTAGAGTTAGGTTCTAGAGTAAGGCTCTTTGAAGTTCTAAAAGATAAAGATAATTTGTAAACATAGCGACTTAATCACCAAATCACCAATTCACCATCACCAAATTTTTTGTTGTCTTTGTGCGAATGACCATTTTTTGTATTAAGCGTATGCACACACTTCAAACTAAAAATTTACATAGTCCAACATGAGCCTCAGATGAAGGGCTATTTAGTAACCCATATTTGACATAACACTTTTCTTAGCCAAAATATATTGACCAGACGTGCTTTATTAAGCATGAGTCACTGATAGATCGCGCCGCCGAGGCGCGGTCCATCAGTGACTCATGGTTGATTAAAATAAAATTTCCGACTAAGTTGAGAAATACCTTTGATTGTGAAAAACATAGACTGTCAGCATCACTGCAGCAACAAGTGGGATATTTCTTATCACTTTTAAACACCATGATGCCATTTATTTTGTTGAAAGCCTTACGACAATATAGGTATTTGCTATCAACTAACCATCTCTGTAAATAGCCCACAATATTAAGATTAAACATTCATTAGCTTATGTGTAGCGCAGTACATAACAATGTTACTACCCAGTACTGTAGAAGCTGACTTTCGAAGTGTCTATAACGAACCTCATGCGCTCATCGTAAAAGACTAGGAAGGAAGCAACGAAATAGTAGATTTCCCTACTTGCTTTGTGCCTTCTACTATGACAATCAGTTCTGTATATATTTTCCGCTGAGAGTACAGATGATTTAGAGTGCTGTTTTCGCTCCTTTCTGGGGTGACATTTTAATAAAAAAAGAGAAAATATTTATGAGTTTACTAGATATTTGTGCCTGAACCAGGCGCTGCACATTTGTGACTAGTAAAAAAATTCAGGCGAAAACGTACGACAATAACAGCAACGAAAAACTCCTTTTCATATACGAAATCTTCATATTTCGTTGTTTTCGTGAGCTAACCCCTCGACTAATCCTGCGGTCACCAACGAGCTCAAAGCCTGTCATTGTTCCCAGTCAAATGTTGGGAATTCTGCACTAAAAACTGATGAACTCTGATTAAATTTATTTACTTCACGCACTGTTGGATTTTCTAACACTAAAATAGCCGGTTTAGCCTCGGGCAATAGTAATTGAATTTTAGATGGCGGCGCAAGATTTCCTCGCCACCGGTTTCTCACTAGAACTTTTGTATAGTTGTGATGAAAGGGTAATTGTAGGTTTTTAAGCTAGGTTTAAGTGAGGGAATTTTGTAGTTTAACTATTCATTTCATAAATCCAGTCAGATACGCTATTCTGTAAAGCATGAGCCTGCAGGGCGCAGTCTATCTGTGTGTGACTTATGCTTAACAAAACGTATTTGGTGATAAAATTTTTGCTAGGGGACCGTCACTTAGTCGGAGAATTTTTTAGGTAAGTCAAACCCGAGCTTCACCCATTGGTGCTTAGTCGAGGCAACTGTTCCACTTCCATCGCGGATGAATTCGTCTGAAGCTGATACTCCGATAAATAGTTTATTGCTGTCTCAGCTTCCGCGATATATAGCTCAACACTGTTCATGGCCTGTAAACAATGTTGTCAGCGAAAGCCGGTTGTTGATCAGTTTTAATCTGGCAAGGCACTTGTTGCACATCTGTGATTACGTGTCGGAGAGTATCGTTTGGAACCTTCAACAACGTACTTAACAGTAAAATTAGCGGCCTTGCTGGGTGTAGATTGGGCCAGAATATGGTATGAAAATATGAAACCCAATTGTAGGGTAGTAAAAATGTCAATACTGTTATTTATTATATTTTTACGTGACAATATTTTCAGAGGTTTTATATGTCTAGTGAATTAACATATTTTGTGTTTGACAGAGAGTATAACGATATTCTGATAGACATGTTCTTTATAAAGAGAAGATTTATAAAACGTAGATTGTTGTATTTAGTCATTATATCGATATTTTTATTTATATTGTTTCTTAACAATGACAAAAATTCGTTGTTGGGTAGACTGGGAACTCGTACAAGGAACGGAAAACATTTTGCTTCAGCAAATCTTCAATCATTTAGTTTTAAGGCAAGTTCTAATACTTACTGTACCTAATCATGAAAAAATCGTCAAAGTTTGTTTTACCAATCCGACGGGGCGAGGTTTACATGTGGCACTTCCTTGACGAAATTAAAATCCGCGATTGGAGAAGTTTACCCGCTTTTCAATCGCACAAAATCTAAGCCCTTTGTTTAAGTAGTTCATTTTCCTGATTATAACGTATCAGGATCATTGTGTAGTTAGAAATGATATACTGATGAACGAGTCCGGCTCGTTAATCCATGCCCACCACTCAACCCAGGGTGCAATAACGTGGGTAGGCTAGGCCTAACAGGAAAAGATCATATCTTTCCAGCAATTCTAACCCTCCACGTCTATAAGTGGCTGCCGGTAGAGACGTCGTGCTGCAAACTGTGAATGCAGCAAAAGTGATGTGAAATTGCAGTTCTTGGCAATAATTTGACTCGGCAATATTGGAATTAAGTACAAACAAGGATGTTTGGTCGGTCAATTGGGTCTGCTGATATCAATTTATCAACACGAAACAAAAATTATTTTCACATGTACAGTGCACAAAATCTTAGATAATATTGCGATAATACAATCAATTTCAATATTCCAATAAAGTGCCAAATATTGATGGTAAAATATTGACGGGATATTTGTGATTAGAACGAAATTAGCGATTCGATCCGAATATATAAAATTATCCTAATCGAATTCGAATTCCAGATAATTCGGTCTTTCCCAGCTCCAATATATTTTAATATAAAATGAAATACGTTAGTGCAATTTTAAAACCCCGCACTTTCTGCTATACTAAAACTATATACCGAAAGTAAATTAATCGTAACAAAACCAACTTTTTTTCAGAAAGACTATGATGACCGATATGTAATTTTCAATCGAGTACCGAAGTGTGGAAGTATGTCAATGACAACATTAAGCTATAAACTCGGTTCAGAAAATGGATACAAAGTTGCAAGTCCGTATTCAGATGGAGAAAAACCAAACAAGTCTGATGAAGAGCAAAAGGAATTTATAAAATATCTTCATTCTCGACCTTATCCGTACATGTATATCCGACATCAATATTTTATTGATTTCGAACGGTGAGAATGAATTTTTAGTGTTTGAATTTTTCTCATTTTTGCCTGGTTTATCACCTTAGCATCTTTTCCATATTTTTTCTCTTTCATTTATATTCTTTCCTCCATATCTCAGGAGTTTATTTTGCATTTCTTTCTTTGCATACCTCGTCTCCGACCATCTCCCTCCCCCTTCCCCACTTTCCCCTTTCACTTTCTCTCCCTCCTCTCCCAACTCCATTTTTCTGCTTTCCCCCTCACTCAACCTTTTTTCTCCTCCATTGTGCTTCTTCTCTTATTTCCCTCTCATTTTTCCACAACCACTCGTTTTACGGAAACTTTGTTTACTTCTGTTTTTATAAAAAATTTTCATTTTCTCACATTGAGCTTTCTACCCTGCTGTCTCGTTTTCCCCCTTTTTACCTCAATAATTGTTGTCTTTATTTTAGATTTGGTGAGAAACAGCCAATTTACATCAACATAATTCGAGATCCAATTGCAAGATTTGAATCATTTTATTATTTTTCACGATTTGGAAATCAACGAGGAGGTGGTGGGGCAAAACTGGGTGATCAGAAAACCCGAAGAGGTCATTTAAAATTTAATGCTACATTGCTTTTTTGTTTTCAGTAGTCCATCATTTTCATTCCCAAATACGAAATTGTACTTGAGCAGAGCGTTTGTTAAATGAATCACAATTGGCTATAAATAAGAGAAGCAATCTCTTCATATGAGATATAAACGGCAACTTATAGACGTCCAGGATTAGAATTGCGGGAAAGATGTGATATTTTTTCTGTTCGGTTTAGCCTACCCAAGTTATTACACCCTGGGATGAGTGGTGAGCATGGATTAACAAGCCAGCCTCGCCGGGACCACTAGGCTATATTATTCAACAATGTTTTTTAATATATACCAACATTCTTAAATAATTGTTTGTCTGCGTTTTAACGTGAAAATTTTACCAGCATAATTATAATTTTAGACGATTGATGAATGTGTACAAAAGAAAAGACAAGAATGCATGAAACCGTACTGGCAAGTTGTGCCGTATTTCTGTGGACAAGAACCTGGATGCATGTAAGTCGTTGTTAGGATAGTGACTGGGTAAAGCCGAATCATTGAAAATTCGAATAATGTCTTCGAATCGGATCGAATCACGAATTTCACATAGATGAGAAATTGTCTGCTTTACCATTACAATTTATACCCAAAATTAAATCCAAAAATCTATAACTACGAACTAAACCTAACCCAAAACACAACTGTCCTGGAAAAATGTTATCAGCATATTTTATTAAGTATGAATCACTGATGGATCGCGTCGATGAGACGCGGTCCATCTGTGATTCATGCTTAGCAAAATAAAATTTTATAGAGTTAGATTGGAGACAATAAATGCTAATTGAAAAATAGAGTATAAGATTTAATCATATTTACAGGAGTAGATCACGATGGTCTCTCGAAAAAGCAAAGAAGAACATAGAGAAGCATTATGTATTTGTTGGAACACTGGAAGATCTTGATGATAGTTTACAAATACTTGAACATCTCGTTCCACAATATTTCACCAATGGTTACAAATATATGAAAAGTCCCGTAAGTAATTTTCATTTCATCAAAGTCAATAAATCATTTTTTTATTTATTGAAATTCACTCCGAGCAAGGACGGAAGCAGTGCCTAAAAGTAACTAACTAACGCCCACTTATTAGCAAAGAGCTACCAAAAGACGTAGTACTAGCAACTGCACTCTAAACGCGAAAAATCCCAAACGGAACTGAACGCATGATAAAGTGCAATGAGTGGTATCTTTCCTGGGTGATGGTAAAACCATCTACCACTTCTTGTGTTATCGGTGTTGAGATCTAGATCCATTGCTATCTACTATTATCTATCATATGGCGAAAGGATATCTTTTTCAGCATCGATTCTAGTGTATGCTGCACAATATTAGGAGTGTGAGTGTGAGTAAATTATATTTTTGAATCGTTGCTTATGTAACACTAGCTTCTAAGCGATGACATATATACGTATAATATCGTTGTTGGAAATGCATTTTCTTTCAGCGTGTGCAACCTCATCAAAGTGTTTTTCCATTTTTTTTTAAATTTTCATCATTTTACTGGAGATAGATCAGTGAATTATGTGACCGGTTTAACACCCTTATCACACAAACAACAGTAACGAGCCTTTCGCTCCAAGTTTCTTTTTCTTTTATATCGGTACACAAAATTATTTTTATTTACTATCTTATACATGTTTCTGGGACGCACTGGGTAAATATTTTACATTTGTTACTCTATTTTTCTGCAGCAAACTATGCAAATCCGGAACGAAACATACACAAGAAATAAAAAAGAAACCTCGGATTACGCAAAGAAATTTTTAAAAATTCAGACAAGTCTAAGTCTTGAATACGAACTTTATGATTTTGTTCGAGAAAGATTGTTTCAATACAAAGACATATTGCTATATTAATTTTATCTCAACTTCGTTTCTTCAATTCTATTGTGTCTGTGTTTCAACTTCTCTTTCTATGCAATAAATTAGATGCACTGCAACATCTTGGACTTTAATGATAGGGCGATAAGCTCCCTTGACAAGTCATAGAAGACCCTATTTTCTAGTATTTGCAAATCACCCGAGCTATTAGGAGCCATCAGAGTCATGAAGAATATTGACATAGTCCGCAACATTATGAGGAATCACGTTTAGTGAGATACGAGTCACTGATGGATCGTGCCGACGAGGCGAGGTCCATCAGTGGCTCATGCTTGGTGGGGTGCAATCTGTATTAAATAAAAATCCAAGAAGATATATAATCGTGAATATGTATAACATTGAGACATATGCAGACAGCGAACCCCGATGTGCAACATGGTACCCAATTTCTGAATAGGAAATTCATTGTTTTCACGTTGTACCCAGAGGTCCGTGATGGATCTGTCCACTACGCTTGAAATTGATTTGTGGGATAAGTTTTGGTTTTGTCTATTGTGTACAAATTTTACCACTTTTTCAATATAACAATGTCTGACACGACGAGACTGTACTTGCTATATCAACGTGGATTTAGTGTCTATTAAACTAGTATCTATTGGACTATACATTTACGTCATCTACATATATATTGAACCCACAACAAAAGGAAAATAACACTGTTCAAAACTAAAAACAAAGGAGTAAATATAAAATTACATAGTTACATGGTACATTGAGCAATATACATAATATATCATGTTTGAATCTCGTCTTTGAAAAAGGAGTTCAAAAACTGGTATATACGTAGGTTTTAGGTCCTTGTCTTTTACATGCGTGAAGAGGTAGGGAAATGATTTATACTTTGATCTACAAGATACTATGTAAGAATTTAACACCGAGTTCTCTGAAATTTTATTTTGTCAAGCACGAGCCACTGATGGACCGCGTCTCATCGACGCGATCCATCATTGACACGAACTAGACAAGAAAAATGCTTTGATCATCTTCCTGCGATTGGGTAAATATCATTTTGATAGTGCCAATTATAAAATACATCGTCGAGGATTTGAATAACTTGGCGCTTCTTTGTTATAGAGAATACAGTTAACTTCAAATTTATTCACAATATCCATTGACGCATTTTTGCGTCTCCTCACAGCACGTGTAATAATTTGAATAAGCACAACATGGTTGGTTTGGAGGACAAGGGTTTGTTTCACATGTAAGTGGTTTAGGCTGGGGCTGAGGGGGGTCGAACGCACAATCTTTTCCCACGCATTTTGTGTCCGATCGAATACTGGAAACGAACAAATCTAAAACTGCCGTCTGCGTGATTGGATTGGATACATTGTAAGGTCCACGGAAGTCCTTGCTGAAAACCTGAATAAACAAGAAGAAGAATATGGTAGGATTTGTTTTTGTAATATAAGTAATATTACATAAAAATAGGGGTTGACTATAAAAGGACTAAACCCAGTGGAGTATCAAGAAATTTTAAAAAGGGCGGAGGGGAACATTTTAAAAATTTTTGTGATCAATCAAAGATGTCATAAAAGGTGCCTCAGGTCAAAAGTTTTTGTTAGCTAGCAGAACAAGCATTGTTATCTCATATCAAAGTAAAAACCCCAACAATTTTTAAAATTGATCTTTTGAGGCCTGGAACCGGGGAAATTGTGAAAAAAGCGACACAAAAAAATTTGGAATTTTTGACACTTTGAAGCATTCGAAACACCTTAATAATTTTTTCCTGCGCCTGTATTCCGGCGTGCTCGTCGTCCAAGTCAGCTAGCTTTGTTAAGTATGAGTTACTGATAGATGGCGCCGCCGTGGCGCGGTCTATCTGTGACTTATGCTTGAAAAAGTATTCGATGAAATTAAAAGATATCAATGTGAATCTCACCGGTCCAACCGTTATATCATTCAATGAAGGTCCATCTTTGAACATAACGTTACAACTTTGATCATAAGGTTCACATCGATTGTTTCTGTAAATACAAAATCAAGTCAGGTACATTTTTTATTGTGTTATGAAGTACGCAACATAAAAGAAAACAAAAAACGAACGAGAGATCTGGAAGGGCACGAGGTTTGAAAAGGCACGCAACGAATGGTCGCTTTGTTTTGAATTTTCCAATGCAGCAGGCTCAATAAATAATTTTGTTATATAACGAAAATATAATATATTCACAGGTCAGTCACATGTACAGAAACAATGCTAACAAAGTAATATTCAATAGAAGTAAAATATCCATTTGCCCGTCCGTATGTTTTCAGATGGAATTATCAATAATTTCACCTCTTGGCATTTCAATTATTCTCAACTTGAAAGACATTAAATTCGTTTCTGCTCTTTGCAAAGAAAATGTTGAAAATAAGTTATCTTGAACAATTACCCCAACTCCAAATACTCAACTCGTTGCAAGTGAAATATTTAGTTTTTTTTAGAATTTTATACAGGCAGAGTTGTGTCGCTCATTCTTTATTTAAAGTTAGGAATTCTTCAAAATAAATTTTGTTTTTAAAAGATGCATAAAACGCAAAAATTTTAAACTCACTTCCAAACTATGTCACTGTTATTTCTCATATAACTTATATATTTTCCTTTTTTATACACGTCTCCTTTTCTCGGGTTTTCATCCATATAATCAACTAAATATCGTAAATTCCGGAGAAATATTCCTTTGAATAATTTAGCATCGTCGTCACAATTTGGTGCACAGTATTCAACCAAAGTTCCATTTCTGAAATTGGAATATATGAAAAATAGTAAAAATTTCAGTAATTCTTCAGTTTCTTGTTATATAGTATTATGTATTTCATCATGTCTCGCAGGTAGGGCTGGGCAATTCGATTCGGTGATTCAAATCGATTCGATGCAAAAAATATTCGAATCGAATTAGACATGGGAGTGGGATTTGAAAATACATTATAAAACATAAATGTTTTTATTCTCACAATGGAGACAAGTTGTTATACTAAAAAGGGGATATTTGTTATTTGCATACATTTATGATTCGATCCGAATCAGATTCGAATTCTAAACGATTCGGTTTTGCCCAGCCCTACTCACAACAGGTCGGTCGAAACTCGTTGGCGTGGCCGATAATATTTATTGTGTCATTGTCACAATCAATATATTACGTTCGGAGCTTCATGAGGAAGTTTGAACCAGTGTGTACATTGTAGATTATTTGAAAAAAATGGCACAAAATTTGAAAATTCATTTATGAATCACATTTTCTATAAAAATCGCAAATATTGAAATCAGTTTCCTCCCAATTAAAATTTTTTTTGTGACAAATAATTTATTGCGCCACAGGAAAAAATTAAGTATGTCGGATTTTAAACAACGTCTCTGAAATTTATCGGCGTCAACGTTAACTTTGATCAATTTCTCTTCTATATTTCAATCATACTTACAAAGTTAAGTTTTTGATTGCTGCAAAGGCAATCTTGTGAGCAATATCTAGAAACTCATCTGTTCGATTCAGTACTGGTCCAGCTTCCACCAAAGCACCTGTAATATAAAATATTAAAAAGAATTTTCAGATAATAATATTGTTACTATATAATATGCATTTATCTGAGAAATTTGGCTGGATCTTGATTTTTTTTCGGGCACCGATTTTTGTTTGATGTAAACAAAGGCTTCAAAATAATCAACACTGCTATTTCATAGCAGTGTTGGTGATTTGAAAGCTTTTTGTATGGTGGTATTTCTACTCGATAGACAAAAAGAGATTTTTCAAATCTTTCACAGTGAATAATTTATCTTAAAATAGTGCCATTTAAATCAATTTTCATCGACGTCTAGTTATTGGATCATATCTGCCATTTTCCCAGTTCGGTATGTATACGAGTACAATACTTCTGCTCGGTTCTAAAAAGATATTAAAAATATTAGGAAGCTCAAAATTTGCATTTACGCTGCTGGAGTTTGGAACATAAAACGAATAGTCAGTTAACAAGATATTTGCATACATTTAAAAAACGACATACTTATCATTAATCCCATATTATAGGAAGGCCCGTAGACCCTATCACTTGTACATGTAGAAAGATTAATACCATCAGCTACCAGAAATGTTTCGTTGTTTATCAACTTATTATCATCAATAAACTGAAAAATATATCGGGAATTTATCGCATGGAATATGGAGCACACGATCAATAGGAAGCATGTGAAAGAATACTCCATTTTAAATAACGAGATATCTCCTTTGCAAAGTTAAGCAATGCATAATACAGAGCTTTCATTACTGAGTGTGTGGATTATGGTTGGGAAAAAAGCGTTGCATTGCAACAATTGAATTGCATCTTATTAATTTTTGCCTTAGTTTAAACAGTGTCGCTTCCAGTTTGATAATTGATTAGGGGCTCATTAACGGTTCCTCAAAAACTCGATCTATATGTGAACTAGTTATCTCACACCGAACTAAATAAAATCCTTCTTCAATTGTTTTCGTGGGTCTATGGTCCACGGATAGATTGCGTTAACGGTCCCACCTGCGATTCGATCTCGATATGGAAAGTTTTCGATTTGAGTAAGGTAATGCAAAAAATAATCTAAAATAAAATTAATACTTATTTGAATAGAAGCCATATTCCGAAATAGTCAAAAACTTTACCTTCCATATTCTTTGAGTATCATTGGCGTAAGTATAATTCCCGGTTATTCGATGTAATTTCGCAGCCAGAAACAACATTTGTGCATTTTCTACTGTTTGCTTCGATGCTAATGTCTACGATAAAAAATAGTTAGATTAATAGTGTAGGAGAAGAATGATGGAAACGTGTATTAGGAAATTTTTATATAGCCTATCCCAACTAAGATGGCAGATTCGATGATTCGAACATTTGGAGCTACAGGCGACAAGCGACAATTTTGGATATTTTTTTTATTTCACATGTTTCATATTTTTTGAATATCGGCTAAAATATTGTTCCTCTGAATGTAATCTAACATAAGCGATGCATCGTGCTTCGATTGGGTGCTTCTTTGTGGCTATACCCTGCAAAACACAATTTAGCACCATATATAGTTTTGGTTAAAGATGTCCCAATACCACTTTTTTGCCGATATCGATGCCGATAGTGCAAAATGAGCCGATATCGATATCACCTATACTCAAATATACCGATAACGGCCGATACTCATCACAAATGCCTTCAAATATGCTCAAAGTACATCTTCAAAGTTGAAATTTTTCGAAAAATTTTAGCAAAATATTCTGTAGGAGTATTAATAGCAATGAAATACACCCATGGTGGATGAAATGTACTTGGAGCAAGAACAGAAGAAATTGCAGAACAAACAATGTTGGAGAAGTTCATACAAATAGAAATATTCAAAGACAACACCCAAAATTAACGTCAGCATTAAGACACGAAATGGAGAACAACATTTAATCAAATTAGTTTCTCGACAAAATAAAAATTCTTGATTGGGAAAAATTTGCCAAATCACAAAAACGAGGATATATTTGATTTTTTTTTTGAGGTATGTTTGCGCAATTCTTATGTCTATATTCAGGCTGAAGGCTGAATTTCCCAACTCAATTCCAAACTTGAATCTAAGAATTGTATCCCTAGGCGTGATAATAACTTTTGTTTGAAATAAACAAAATTAAAGACCCGAAGGTCATAGGAAAGGAACATAAGTTTAACAATCCATAACAAGTTTACCAATCCATCCAAGTAAACTACTAATCCACTTCATTACATAATGTTTGATACTTCGACTGTGCTGAGCCGACTGATGCTTCCTTTTTTGTAGCAGCTTATTGTCAATCAAGTGACCGTCAGTTGGAACTTTTAGGAACTGATTTAGGCCTCGTTTAGAGGGAATTCCTCAAAATACCAAACATTTGAAAGGTATCGGCGGTATCTGCTATTTTGCGGCCGATACCGATACTACCCAAATAGACTCGCCGATTCCGATACAATACATCGGTCCATCTCTAGACTTGATTACCCAGTTGGCCCAGTTTTAATCCAGCGTCTGGTCTGGTTTGTAAATTGTGGTTTGTTGGCGCGAACATGTTGTCATCGTTAATTGAAACGTTCAGGTTCGAGTCCAGGTAAAGTCAGTCGACTCACTGAGTGACTATTTATGAAAACTTGCTTACCTGATCGAACCAAAATCCTCCACCACATGTTTCATATTGATCCCATCCATATTGCCAGATCCAATTATATATTTGAATTGTTTCTCCGTAAAAATCGTAGGTTGATGACGGATCGTCTTGGACCGGACCTAAGACCTTTATACATAAAATAGGGACAAAAATCAAGTTTTACTTGTCAGTTTTATACTCTCACCTCATGTGTCCCGAGTTGAATTATATACTCTAACCCCATGTATCCCGAGTTAAATTATATACTCTTACCTCATGTATCCCGAGTTAAATTATATACTCTCACCTCATGTATCCAGAGTTAAATTATATACTCTAATCTCATGTATCCCGAGTTGAATTATATACCCTCACCCCATGTATCCCGAGTTAAACTATATACTCTCACCCCATGTATCCCGAGTTAATTTATATACTCTCACCTTATGTATCCCGAGTTAAATTATATACTCTAACCTCATGTATCCCGAGTTGAATTATATACCCTCACCGCGTGTATCCCGATTTAAACTATATACTCTCATCCCCTGTATCCCGAGTTAAATTATATACTCTCACCTCATGTATGCGGAGGTAGCTTATAGCATACCACCCCATGTCATCGTACGAAGGTTGAGGACCATACGCAACCAACAATGAGTATAGGTCCCGAATAGAAGCAGTGATTACCGATTTATACCTAGAAAAAATGCAACAGTGTAAAATGGTTGTGTATCGCATTCTACATCGGTTCATGCAAAAGGTAATTTGAAGACAAAAAATAGAAGCGAAGACTAAATGAAATCGATCAGCATTTTATACAATGTTCAAAAATGTTTCAAAGAACCGGTACTACAACGACCCCAATGGTGTTCCAATAACAATTATAAGGGATACTAAATATGAAATGCCACCAAATAACAAAAACATTCTAAACCTTGTAAAATGAATGGATGCCATCCCTTCAACATAAAACATTGCTTTCCAAAAACCTAAAGCCTCAAAACGGTGCTATGATGCCAGTTGTGCGTCACTGATGGATCACGCCGCCGAAGCGTGTTCCATCTGCGGCACATGCTTGGAAAGTACTAACTTCTGGTAGTCTGTGGTCGGAATTAATTTAACTTATTATATGGATTTCCCTAGATCTAATTTATACACTTACATCGTATTGTTTCCGTACCACATAAAATTAGCAAGTGTTTCGAGTGCTGCGCCATCCTGCCAAAATCCATCAAATCCATTCCATACAGGATAGCTGAACAGACCTAATAAAGTATGTTTTATTCAAAAAATATCGTAAAAATACAAAAATATTGCCACAAGCTGCATATAACGGCGAAGGACGCAGTGAAATGTCTATTAAAGCACGCTGCAGAAGAAAAATATGAATGTTGGATCCTTACTTACAATAATACCGAACAAAAAAAATTAAATCAACGGAAATTGTGAACATTTTATTTCAATATATGCAATTTACATTGCTTGCAATTTTATATGGCTAAAGGAATTTATCTTATAGATATGCCCTTTCACCTCACGTGGAAAGAATAGGGAACTGCTAATGTTGACGAACGACTATTTCGTTTCTTTCAATAATCTTGCAATTCACTGTCGGAAATCGAACCTTTGAATTCATTAATTAGTGAATTAGAACTATTGTTAAGCTTGAGTTTCCTACTGAACAAGCATTATTGTAACAGTGCTCAACTACCTGCAATAGGTGAAGGATACCAATTATGTTGTAACGCGAATGCTCCCATGCATGCTCGGTATGCATTGATGTCATCTGGATAGGCTTCAGTACAGTTTGGTCTAGCAACAGGCGTCTCAATCACGCGACATGCTGTAAGACAAATTTAAGGTTAAAGAGGGTGATCAAACTTTGAGCATATCCGGGGTCCGCCGTGAAATTTTGCGACCAATGATGAAAAATAAGATGTCCGGCTGATTGCTATCGCGTTATATAATCGCAGCGATCGCTAATCAGTTGGTGTCGGGCACCTTCTTTTCAAAAAATCAAGTCAAAACAGCCCAGATCATTTGAAAAGGCGATAAAGTGAAGGTATTTTAACGATTTTCTACCAAATGTATCACTAAGGGGTAGTATTCAAAAAGTACAATCAGTTTTAAACTCGAGTTTAAATATTACGATCGCCTCAAATTGGACTTTTTGAAACCTGAATTTTATACTTAAATATTTCACGTGTTTGTAAACAAAAATTGAAGATGAAAAATTAATATATTTCAATTTACTTAGTTTATCTATTTAGTGTCGACCCGTCTCAGATATATCATATTATATTCAAAAATAAAGAATAGTCTGACTTACTTGTTATGGGATAAAACTTTCCGAGACACAACATAAGAAATCCAGCCAAAGCCAACATAATCCTTAACCGATATTCACCGGGATCCATGTCTGTTGTGTATAAATCAGCCAAGAATAATAATCTACGTAATAAAGGTTCTTGAACCCTTTAGTAAAAAGACTGTACCTAATGATTTCCGCATAGTGAGACATAGCATCACAACTTTTAATGATCGCTGATCTCATGGCTAAAAGCAAAGGGCCAGGTCGAAAATATAGCAGGAGCTAGTCTCAGCGTACCGTAGGCTACAGAGAGGCAAAAATAGCCATCTAAAGGAATGTCTGCCAAACATCGTCACCGCAGACTGGAGAAACATCCTCAGTTTAAGCACCAAATTTAGAATATGATCAAAATATTCCTACTTTGCCTTTGGTGCGATCAGTATCTCTGAGCCCTAACTCTACTTCATATTCGATGCACCTAATTATTGTTGGTGTAGGTTATTTACTCAGTCACTTCAGCATATTATAACGTCTTTTGGAAGTTAATAATTAGCAACAAGCAATGCACATTTCTAGAACAAATATTGTTTAAGAAAAGCTGTGGCATAGAGAACCGGAAAATGCTGAATTCAAAGCACATACATACTGTTCACGTCATCGAAGTTAAAGAATGGGGCTAAGTCAGCTCACCAGACATACGATCTAATAAACGCTGAAAGGCGCGCCAATTTCAGAACCATCAGCCTGTACCTCCCATTATCCGTTAAAGCAGGAAATACAATTTTTATTTCTGGAAATACAATTGGAAAACGTCTGGTCGATCTGGCATTGGAAAACTCAACTTTGTCGTCGCTTTCCCGCAACTAAAACTCAACTATGTACGGCCTTTTCAGATACGTCGACGAGTACCAGATTTTCATTCTTATAAAACCAGCAATAAAAACAGAAAATGTTTGTACCAGATATTTTGGCTCCATCCAGATTAGATTACACAACCCCACGATAATTAATGTGAAATATCTGATTTTATTTTCAAAATGTATATAATATATTATAGGTATAGCTGCTTAAACATATAATGAAAAAAGATAGTTTCTTCAGACAACACACCACCCACACCGCATACTTTAATAATGCGCATTTGGTTGGATCCATGAGAGAGCGACCTATAGACTACCAAGCCTTTTTCAATGCCAATGATAGGAATATAAATAAACACAAATATCTATAGAATTATGGCAACAAAAAGTATTAAAAATAGAAAACCCAAATTCGAAAAATCCCCCCTATATTACATCTCGTGTTATGTATGGGCCACTGATGGAATGTGCCGCCAGTCGAAATCGAAACTGCAATATGGCATATATTTTACACAAAAAATCGCTAAAAAGAAGAAGTACTGTGAAATCAGAGAATGGCAACACATTGACAACAAGCATAACTTTTTTTAATAAAAAATACACCAGTAGTGCAGGGTCGATCTTGAAATAATCACTGGCTAGATATAATAGCGTTAAAAAAGAAAGGTAAGTAAGATAGGATTTTGAGAAGAAAGCAAAAGCTCATGTTGGACAATAAAGGATGGGATTTCATTTTTACCCTGCTGGGGAGGGAAGCTGAGAACACAGAACATTTTGATAAAAATTGGTTTTTGGAACATACAGAATAAAAAAAAAACTCAATGAAGGCAGACAGAACAAACATCAAAAGTTAAGATTTTATTTCTATTCTGAGGAAAAGTGGAGAATATGGCTTAATCATATGGCGCGAATTATAATTTCTCGTGTAGATAGACACCAGCTCCAAATCAGGTGCAGGTTTTGGCTCATCCAATTTCTCGTTTTACTCGTGCATGGGCCTGGTTGGTGGAGGAATCTGTAAGCAGTGCTTACGCGAACCACCACGCACAGGTGAGTTGATTCAAACCTGTGTCAGAATGATCACAGATGCGTTCAAAGCATTTTCGGGGCTTACTTCGATTGAACTAAAATGGCAACCCAATGCGTAAAAATTTAACCATCCAAGTATTTGACGAAAAATGAGATACCGGGAAAAAAGGTATTCATTCATTCACAACAATTTCAGACACAGTTGCAAAAGGAAATATCATTGTAGCTTGTACATTGTGACTATAAACATGTTCATGTATACTGTGACTACATGCTTTCACTGGCTATAAATAGGCTTGAAATTGTGAATTGATAAAACTCGATCTTGTGTCATCTTTTCAAAAGCTTTGATTGAAACCGATTTTGTTTGTGAAAAAACTGAATGAAGTCAGAAAATAATTTTCGTAATGAAAGATATTGTTGACCTAAATTTTTTCAAGCAAAATATTTATTCAAGCTTGTTTTAATTTACCAACCTATTTTGAAACCTTCGATGAATATTCTGAATAGGATTGCAAGCTTTAGATTTTCTAACAATTTTTTTGCCATCCACTGTGCTTTGGAAAGATACTATTCAAAATCATATAAACAGAGTCAAAAATATATATAACTTGAAAACTGTAACTCGAGAAAGATCATTGCGCATTAACGTCATGAATAATGGCAAATTTTGTTCACAAAATTAACGCAAAAAAACCCATTATAACCAGTGAAACATTGTTTTCCCAAAGAAATTTTTACACCCAAATCCATTTGTGTACTTCATTTGTACTTCGACTGCACACAATTATACGAAAGATTGCACTTGTTAGCTCCCAGAAGTAAACATGGCATCAAAAATATACCAGCGAGAGAGAGAGAGTACGTCAACTCATGGGTTACGAATTTTGCAATAATGAACCCCTAGAATGTCTCATTGTTCTTCGACCCTCACCTGACGAGTTATCGTTATTCTGAAAAAGAAAACATGCTTACAATAAGATTTGGTCATTTTATTGAGTTCAGTTTTCGAGTATTTAGGCCTTCTTGTCGTGATATTATGATTCCTGTTATATGAACAAGATTAAATTTGTCAGAAATTTATATTTATCATAACAATTCTTTGGGACTATTCATTTGAAAACATTGTGGAAACCAGGCTGACAGCAATCTTGTTTTTTTTTGGGTGTCTGGTACATAAGCCATTTTCTTCGGATGATCAAAACGCTTTAAAACTCATCAATACTGCAATTTCGTAGTATTATTGATGGTTTTGAACATTATTGTTTTTTTTTACCAAAAACATAAAAGGGGTATTTCCAGCATTCCGTCAATCTGTCTGGAAATATTCATATTTTATATTGATGCCAGCAAAAAGTCACCATTAGAGATGTCCTTATTTGAATAGTTGCAGAATTCCGATTAAAATTATTATTAAATTAGTTTATTTTGCAACAAATTTAACACAAATCAATACAAATACGTTTGATCACTTAATTTGGCATCAAATTTTCAAGTTCTGCTCCAAGCATGTCTATAAAAATATCATGTTCTCATTCCACAAAAATATAAGTTTACTGTAAGCTTTCATTTAGAACGATAGCCTAATTATCTTCAGACAAGATTGTCTGAAGTTGTTTTTTTTATAGCCACTTCTTGGATTGGATCACCCTACCCAAGGCCCTGTACTAGCAGTCACTTATAGACGGACAGGGTTAGAATTGCTGGAAAGATACGATCTTTTCCTGTTTGGCTTAGCTGCCCAAGTTATTACACCCAGGGTTGAGTGGTGGGCATGGATTAACAAGCTGGACTTGTCGGGACTCGAACCCGAAATCTTCAACTTGCGATGCCAGTATGTTTAACCACTAGGCCATCGCACCAACAAAAGTTAGACTATGTCAATGAACTTAAAAGCTTACAATAAACTTATATTTCTGTGGAATGATAACATGATATTTTTGTATATATATATGCTCAATATTATTATCTCGTTCGTGTATCTTTGTGAATTCTCTCACACGGATCCCGGATTTTATAGAAACAAGGAGGAGGGATAGGATAGGGATTGCCAGATATCAACGAATCTGCTAGAACTTAAGAAAAAACCATTGATTGCTATTGTTGCTGTGAAAGCAAAATTCCTTCATTTTAAATGAAAATTAAACATATTTGAAAGATATATTTGACAGGGAATAACAGTTTTTTAAATTGCATAATATTTCCATTAAATACTATGCAAAAAGTTTGGAATAAGTAACTGAAATTTCACGGGGTTCATAACACAAGAACAAAGGTAACTCAACAAAAATCAGATTTCCTATTTTGTCTAAGCAAAAATTCTACGTTATCAATAGATTCTACGTACTTCAGTATCAACGAGTTGAGCATCTTCAATAGAAGTTGAATCAAGTCTTGATCTTTCTAACTGTTTCACAACATCACCAACTTCTGCTCCTGCATCTTTCTTCTAAAATAGACATATGAAAAAATATATTTAAGTCTACAGATAGTTAGAGAATAGTTACAGAGTAAAATATACAGATAGTTTGACAGAAATTTTGCATTCTTTGTTGCTTTTGAAGGAATTTCGATCAATTGAAATTTTGATTCTCAATTCGCAAATTCTAAATTGTAAAATTTGACATAACACAAACAATACATATATTAGAGAATAATTATTAAATCTATTTGACTAAATAATTATTGCTGTAGAAAATTAATTATTGGTGTGAGATTTTATCAGAATAATTTCTTGTTTTGCTACTTTCTGCAAAATCAATAGATTTTGTTCACGTAATCAAGGATGTAAAAAATCACCATGAATCACCAACCGACGATTTTGGTACTGAAATACTAGTAAATACACAATCACGATTTTTACCTCGTTATTTTCAGGCAATGGAACAGGTGTTGTAGTATCAGGGCATTCAAAATGAACACAGTGAAATACTTCATTAGCGGTATTATTTGTTCCAATGATTCGAATATAAACTACCGGTTGTCGAGGTATTGTGAGACTCTGCCAGGATCTTGGAAAGAAATGTGAACATGGTCATTAAAATAAATATGGAGGGTATTATAAATATTAAAAAAAAATGATAAATTCAAGGCGGAAGCAGCAGATTGGCAAAATGTAAGCTACCCGAAGAAAGTGGATTTCGTCAAAAGAAAATTTAGTTAATGGGCAATATTTCATTGTATATCGCTTGTTAGAAGATTAAAATGCCGCTTTTGGAGCATGTGTTGTTAGCTTTGCAACCATTGTAGCTTTGCCACCACTGTACGAAAAGGTTTCAAAATCATCAACACTGTTATACTACTATGGTTTTGAAGCTTTTTGGTCACTCTAGAATCACTCAGTTGGTCCCATATACAACAAGCAGGGATTAAGTTTGGGTAATTGTGAAGCTAGAAAAATGGAACACGTCTTTAAGGAGTCTTTTAAGTGAAGTTTTTCTGAAATTGCCCATTTTTTTCAGGCACCAAGAGCAGCTGTGAAGCTGACATTCAGTCAGTCTGCACCAGAAAAAAATACAAAGAAAAACACTATTCAATCTAATTGGGAAGCCTATAAAATACCAGGGGTGCAAATAACACACGAGCATGTGAGCCTTACGCTCGTCTGTTCTTGTGCGAATACATAAGATGGGATCATTTTTATCATGCGGGAAAGAAAAACAGAGAATACAGCTTAACCATATGGCGAATCCATGACCTCTCGTGCAGATACCAGTTCCGAATCGGGGTTGAGGTTTTTGGATTATCATATTTCTCAATTTTTCCTGTACATGGACCTGGTGGGTGGAGGAAGCCGCAAGCAGCGCTTACGTGAACCACCATGCACTGGCGAGGCATTCAGCAGACCTCACGCATATAATCATCATACATTTACAAAAGAAAAGACTACAAATACTGTCGAAAAATAGAAAATTTTTCATAAATGGAAGTATCCTTTTAACCATAAATCTTCCCTTCAATTGTTTGAAACATTTTTGATGGACTTCAACCTTCTGAAGTTGTGATGATTAAAATTAAAGTATTTTAAATAAAAAACTGTCAGAAATTTATTTCACAAATAGTCGGATGTGTGAAAAACAAGGGTATGGTGTACTCTTTTTTGTAGCCCTTTCTTGTAGTGGATCACCCTGATCAAGGCCCTGTACCAGAAGCAACTTAAAGACAGCCAGGGTTAGAATTGCTGGAAAGATAGGATCTTTTCTTGTTCGGCTTAGCCTACCGAAGTTATTACACTCTGGATTGAGTGGTGAGCGTGGATTACCAAGCCGGACTCACCGGGGCTCAAATCCGAGATCTTCAACCTGTGATGCCAAAAAGGTTGTCTTAACAGGAACCCTTATTTGCGCCCCTGAAGAGAAAAAAATCCATATTAATATTGATCCATACCTGCATTCCTTTTTTAGTGTTGTCAATGACTCTTTCCCATTTTTTCTGATTTGTGGATATCTCAATATAGTATCCATAACATCGGTCATCAATATCCCATAATAACATTCTGAATGACGATAAATCAAATTTATATTTTTAGATGTTATTATTTAAATTTTCCAATTTACATAGTCATGTTAACGAGTGAAATGAAAATTTGTTTGTGATTTTCTTCAGATGGACCCCGTTGTTTGAAATGCTTCAAATGTCATTTTTCACTGCTATTTCATAAAAAATTGATGGTTTTGAACCTTTTTTTCATAGCAGTTGCTACTTTTGAATAAATCTTTTTTTTAAGATTTATCATTGCGAAAATTTTGCCCAAATCTTCTAGCAAAACTTTCTTCTGATGGCAGCCATTTGTTTCAGGTGTCTAAGTGGCGAATTAGCTAACATTCTGCCAGTCTGTGTCTGGGGTCAGCTTATTAATCTTGTGCAATTTTTGAATTAGGATAGACCAAGAGTGCCCATTTAGCCCCCTCATAGAAGTGCTGCGCTTACTCTCTGAGCTATGTAAATGCGATAATGCTGTGTGGGATCTTATCCCATAGCCATAGGGGATAATCAGGTATCGTTTATTGAAATTTTTCAACTGAATTTAGTCATTGAACTAAATATCAAATGGTTTTATTTAATTATAAATTATAAACCTTGATATAGCTTAAAAATTGATAGAAAAAATTGAAAACAAACCTCATCGTTGAAAGTTGGTAAGGTTGGGCAAGTTGAACGACGATTCCTCCGTTACCAAGTTGATGACAAGTATATCCAGAATCCCAATCGTAACTACTGACTTCTCCGTTCAACAAAGCGTTTCTGTCTCTACTGACACCTTCTATGACAGTTGCACATTTGGCAGCTGTCGCGATGTTTGTTTGAGGAACTGCAGGTAATGGAAAATATTATTGGATGCTGGGAAAATTTGTGGTGAAATACAACTGTTCATTCGTACTTCAATCAATTTTCACCAGTAGGTTTGTCCTAATGTATTTACGTTATGCCCTAAGAGTAGTATTGACCAAAATCAAATATCTTTCGGTTTCAGAATCGAATTAAATAATTTTCAAGAATCAAATATTCGAATCAGAAGTCAAGTAAAATTTCATGCTTATTTTCGAAAAAATTTAAAATTAATCGTTTGTTGATTTTGAATATTTGCAGATACTGAATAAATCATGATTTGAATATTTTAGACATCCCTGACTAAGAGACAACCAAAATGAGCCAAAGGATTGATAGATGGTTTTACTACCACACCAAGCAAGTACTACTCACTGTGTTTAGTACAGTGAGCAGCTTTGGATTTGTTTGGATTTTTTCGACATAAAAGTGTGAAGTTGCTGCTAGTACATTTCATAATTGTGGCTCTTTATTTGCAAGATTTTCTACAGAATACACAGTTTTTGTGTTACTAGTAAAGAAAATATAAATTTAAAACGCATAAAAATAGAGGTTTCAATTTTCTAGTAAATGAATTATTATGAAAAAGTGTCTTCTGAGTAAATTTTCTCCTTATTAGGTAACAAAGGAAGAAATATTTACCAATGATTCCATCTTCCAATATCTCTGTATTTCTTGTAAACATTGCTTCCAATGATACGAGGTGGAAAACCTTGTTTGCTGTGTTGTTGGTTCCAACAATACGAATATATCTAAAATAAATAAGATTAATTTTAAATAAGGTTAAATTAAATATATATTCCCGTTCAACAGTTCAATAATTTCAGATGATCCTCAAACCATGTACGTCCACATTTCTTATCAAACAACCCAGATTAAGGTCAAACCATAATTCGATACAAATTGGACTTTTTCAAGTCTAAGTACTTTGAACCTGGCCCTATTTATTCCCTCTCAAATATATTATATATATTATTAAGCATGATCCACAGATGAATATTGCCATTTAGGCGCAGTTCATTAGGATTCATCTTTTTCAGTGAATTTGATGATGACCAACCCTAGTTGACAATAGGGATGTTTATTCCATGTACGGTAGTTAGGTAGCCCAGATTTAAAAAAGAAATTGATTACTCTATTAAGACCGCATTTTGCATAAATCATGATATGTCAAATTTTATGCTGTAGAAGAACATGATTTCAATGCAAAATTTGCACAAAAAGCAGTCTATTGATCAAATGCCTAAAAATCCAAATTTACCATGGTAATTTACCTGACAACTCTACTCCTGAAATATAGCGATTGCCACGATCTACAATGATACAATGAATAATCAACAACTTTAACCCAGTCCATATCGTTCATAGACACTTCGATGTAGTAGGAATATGCCCTAAATGTAGAATATATATATACATTTTTGAATTGCAAAAATTTCAAATTTCACAAGCGTTTCATGTGCATGTGTTTCCTTGCTATTTCCAATGAAACAGAAGGGTTTGCTATGAAAGCTAACGCAGGGTGCTCGTTTCAATTTTTGCATTTGTGCTTTGTAGGCATGTGAACACCATTAACACAAAGCAGTGCAGGCATGTATTGCCGTTTCTATTTTATTACCCGAAACGCAATGCAACGCATCGGTAAGACAACTTCACGTGTATTGTGGCCTTTAGCCTGATTGGAAAACATGTGAGAGAAGAGTCCTGCTAGTCGGCCAAGCTTTCCATAAATATCACAAAAGTAATAGTATTGTATCGAATGCTTTTCGAATTAAATCTTACATTCGAAAAGTAATTATTACATTACTATTCTGTCCAACATGAGTTACAGCTCGACACCAGTGTTCCATATTTACTCATTCATACCGGTATTCCAAAATTCTGATGGAAGTAATTTCGTTTTTAATTATTTTCAGATTGATTTAATATGAAGTAAAATCAAAATATATGCCAAATTTTACCACACGACTTTGCTACAAAATGGGGACAAATGTCAGAAATTCTATTTATCTGAAATCTTGGAAAATTATACTATTTCTAGATCAAATTTTCAATACAGTTTAAAGTAAACTATAAAGACAACCCTAGATAGTTCCAATCAGAAATTTTATTTTGGACTTATGTGCATAGATGGAACTTGTCTCATCGTCACAATCTGATTAAGCAAAGATGCTTAAACAAAATTTTTCTGATTGGGTTAAGTATTATCAAAACTTGAAATTGAAACATACAACCCACCTCATGTCTCTGTCCCAGAGTAACATTCGTATATGGTTAATAATAGATGGTCTTCCAAGTTTAACTACAATGCCTGCTTCTTGCTTACTTCCTGCAACTGCATCATCTATTGAATGTCTTGTGAATCCTCTCTCCATATCATAGTTAGTAGAGTCTCCGTCAAGTAAAGCTGCACACATTTCTCCTTTGATAACTTGAGCACCGTGCTGCATTGTAGCAATATTTTCTTCTGGGCCTAAAAATAAATTATAAAATATGTGATATATATACAGTTATAGAACACCCGGCCCAAACAAATGCTTTCTGTAATGCGAGGAAGGTTATACAGCTGGTAGCTGCATATATTAAAACAGATGGTAAAATAATTCTAAAAAAGGGTTCTGCAAAATGTTTGGCCTACTATAATTTGAAGACATGCAAGTATTTATAAATATGATACTTATCAGAGTAGCATAAAATGATAGTTGTAAAAGTCGCACTACACGTTTGCGTAGATTGCGTTTTTCTTGTTTTGTTTTATTGTACCCTTGCGATTTAGGCAAGCGCAAGGTTCTGCATGCATTTCCTTATGTTTTCCAATGAAACACAACCGTTTGCTATTCGAACTGACGCGGAGTGCTTGTTTCGTTTTTTGCGTTTGTGCTTTGTAAGCATGTGAACACGATTAACGTAAAGCAATGCAGGCATTTATTGCTGTTTTTATTTTATTACCCGAAATGTAGTACAACGCATCGGTAAGACAACTCCACGTGTATTGTGGCCTTAACACTTACATAAAACTCCTCTATAATTAAGATCAACATTATTTTGTTCGGACTGTCGAGCGATTGCATCTAATATTGTGTTCGGACATATTAATCCCGATGGTCTCACTGTGTGTAGCAGTTCTTGTATTGACATGAGAGATAGTCTCACTCCTCCAAGCAATTGGTTTCTCGATTCTTCTTTTCTGAGCAATAAAAAAAAACCATATTTAAGTAAATTATTAATAACCTAGAGGCATAAGTCATTATTGTTGTCAGTCGCACTAACAGTGTATGCAGATCCCAATATGAAAGGTATCATTTCATTTTGCTTCGAACAAATAAGTTTTTTTCCATGTATCTCTGAACTTTGTAATAGATTATTTTGCAACTGCTTTCGTGAACGTGTTGATCTATCTTGTAGTGCGTAGACATTTTGATTTGGTTCCCTGACATATCGTTTTGACCATAGCTGCGGAATGGAAGCCTTTTATAAGACTCCGCACGACCGTAATTTTCATGAGGCCTGATTGCTATTTAATATGACATTGTGAAGTATCGCAAAAAAAACCATCGCAAATAATAAAAGTTTACTGAACCTAATTGTATTGCCTAAGGTCGATTTTCGAAACTAAAGTGAAAGCAATAAAATATATGGTAGGTACATTATAGCACCAAGAACAAAAAAATCAAAACATTGGGACGCCTTTAAAGTTTATTAAACGGTAATTTAAGAGCTTCCTATTTGAACAATAAAAATGATGGGATTTCTAAAGTTAAAACAAAATATATAACCAAACAGCAAAAACTATAAAACTAATCTCAGACATTAAAGTTTGAGATTTATAGCACGTAATTATGCTGGTCCATTCACTTCAAAAAATATCTTGTCAAAATGTTTAGTTAAATTCGGATCACACTATTTAGGCCCAATCAATATGTGGATTGGGATTTGACATTGAACAACCTTCAATCGTAAATTTAACAACTGAAATAATTATTATTATGATGCTATATTGGGAGTTTTTGCAAAATACTGTATACAATTTATCTATTTGAAATACTTTCCCAAATGTGAAGAACATATAGAGTGTTCTTTGCGCCACAAGCTTATTGATTATGTAGCCTTCCTACAACTTTGCTATTAATGAAAGACAAATTTTTCCGGGTGTGTAGCTAACTTTCCGCCAGTCACATCGAACAAACCTTCATACACGAATCATAATCAATATTCACATAAAAAATTTACTTCTCTTTTTCCGACTCCGAATCACAAGGTGAATCATTCTGCTCCCACCAAGCTTCAACTGCTTTAAAAATAGCTCGTTCCGAGGCACAAAATGAATCTCTTTTGATTATACTTGTTACAGCTTCCTGCAAATATAACGAAGCAAATATATTACTGTTATCAAGTATTCAGCACCAGGGTTATTTATAGGTGAGATGATGGTGGTACTTCTAAATTACAACTCAGATGTGTCCGAAGGTACCTTGCTTCAAGTAGTCCTGAAGAGACCTTTGTTATGCCTAAGTATCTGGTGTTTGTTTGCAGGGTTATTCATAGTTCTGAAACTATATTATTGTTATGTTAAACAATTCCGCCATATAATGTATGAGTTTGTCAAGGACTAATAAAATAAAACAAGGTCAAATTGATCAAGAGCCCAGATCTAAATATACATATAACGTCTTATTGACATCTGCTACTTTTTCAAATATCGGTAACTAGATTGCATTTCCAAAAGACCTCCATAAAAGATTAATAAAATTTTGATCTAATAAGCACCAAAACTGCAGAAAATTTTTAATTAAAACATTTTCATCAAAACTAATTGTAGATATCATCAGAATAAGCCAATTTTTGTTCACCTTATTCTTCAAATATCTAGATTGCATTATTAAAAGAACTCCCTAAGTATATATTAAATTTTAATGAAGATTTATATCGCTCCAAAATTAAAATAATTTTAATTTGAACATTTTTCAGACGAATATTTTAAGATTTCCTTATAAAAGGGAGTTTTTTCCAATTATTTTTTAATCTCCTTTCATTATTAAAATTTGTTCCAAACACTTTCTAAAGAGGAACCAACTAACGGTAATGGGAAATGAGCTACTACAAAATGTAGTAGTGGCAATTGCACTCAGTGGAAAACATCCCAAAAATAACTAAACAGCTAATGAGTTTTATTTGCCCTGGGCGATAGTCATACCATCTACCGGTTTTCATTTATTAAAACAACAATCTGCAACAAAGGCACATCCAAACCCAGCCAAGATTGCCCTGTTTCAATAATAAAAAATAAACCAGAATGAAATGTGTGACATTTGCAAATAGCAAAAAAAAGAAAAATCAATATACCTTCATCAAGAAATATAATGTCACAACAGGAAATAAAAAGTTGAATAATTTGCAACAGTTAGAGAGTAACAACAAAGATCAATAATAACACATTCCTTGGCTAGGGTGGCAGAACCTTTTCTTTCTGGTGTCAGATACATCAGACACACAGATATAATGTCTTCCTGTTAACAAAACGCTTAACAGTATCATCAACACTGCTATTAAATAGCTGTATTGCTGTTGTTGAAGCTTTTTTATAATTGTTATTGCCATCTAGGTTAACTGAAGGTTTATGTATACCAAAAATTTTATTTTCTGGATAAATTTTATTCTGACGGAAGCTATTTTCTTAGTGCGTCTGTGTAGCATCCGACATTCTGCCAGTCTGCTTCTTTCTGGCTAGTTGCCACATCAATGACATGTAATATTGCTTACCAATGACAGTGTTATAAAAGCATCACTGTTCAATATATCAAGTGCATTTCTATCAATAAATTCTGCAGCGGCTTCTTTCAAATCATTGAGAGTATATAGAGTCGCAACTTCATAAATTTCACAAGCATTAGCAATACTGATGCTCTTCAATAAAAAATTTGATATTGATTTTTCTAAAGCTGAGAAACCATATTTGTTCGACAAGGCAAGAACTTCAAGCATGCATTCTTCCTGCAATAGAATTTTTAAAAAACATATTTTAGTCGGAAACTTCTGTATTATATTCTTCATCAAAATCAAAAGAGTTCAAAATGTTTATAACAGAGTTGAGCTGGGCGGTATAGTGGTATATTTTGTACCGGGATACCGTTGTCAAAATGCCGGTGTTACCGATATGCCAAGCCCTTTTTTGTCATCAAAAACATGCTATTTTGTCGTTCCAAAGAGCCACGGAATGCGCGACTTCGTTAAAAAAAATCAGGTACATACCTCTAAATGCGGGCGGGTTGTTGTTTCATAACATTGCAAAAGTTCAATCGAGGCATATCAGTAGGTGTAAGTGGTCAGAAGACCCGTTTCTTTTCGTTATTTGACGCAATAATGCATCAACTTGTAATGATTTTTGGCGATATGTCACGAAACACTGGCATCACGGCAAACCGACATTGCGAAAATTACCGCGATACACTATTTTGGAAAACTCAATACCGGTATTTACCGTTCTACTGATATGCCGCCAAGCTCTAACACTGAGCTGTGGTTTAGAAAATGGGTTTATAAAAAAAAAAATTCAGTAACAGCACAATATTTCTATTTTTTTGCTAAAATATTACAATGCCTCTTGTTGAGTGACTGGCAGCAACCAAACTGTACAAAAAGGTTCAAAATAATCAAAGCTGATATGAAATAGCAGTGTTGCTTGCAATGTTTTGAAGCCTTTTTGGTTACCCGAAGATAAAGAGGTGAATGTTTCAGACACCCAGAAAACATTGCAATTGGCTAATGCTTGGCAAAAATAAACAAAAATATTCTATTTGGTTCTAGTGAAATTTAGTATCATATTCCCGAATGTCCTTAAAATTATAACTGGCAGAATATTATCATCTCAACCGGAGGGCACGAATGCTGCAAGCATATTGCATTGTCTACTGAGTTGGAATGAGTCGTCTCCAACATGCGGAATTTTTAAAATAATTGGAAATATGGTACTAAACTTCATAAGATCTGGTATTTGAATTTTGAACCGCCACTCCTGATACCCTTACATAAAAAAAAATTGATATGCTCACTCATAAAATCGAATGTTTGATTGCTTACCGTTAATTCAGAAAGTTTAAGTTTTGCTGTGTAGATGTATTGTAGCAATAATTCAAAAGCTTCGGGCGTGGTGTCATCAACAGGTATTTTTGCCTTGGGTTGTGCCTCTCTCATTCCACCAAACAGTAGAGCTCTAAATATGAAATTAGTAAAAAAATAAACTATTTCATAATCATTTAGTGAGAAAAAATATGATCGAGTTCAAAGATTAATCATCTAGAATAACAAATATATTCAAAAATCCCCATATCCAAGACCACAAAAGTAATTCCGTAAAAAATCCGCAACTTGCCTGAGGAATTATTAACTCGCCTACAAAAACTAGGGTTGCAAATCAATAGACGAAATAATTCAGATCGTATATTTCCAAACTGATTTGATTATGATTCGAATTGAGCATAAAATTTAGAAAGTAGTTAACTGATTTTGCTGTTCAACAAGGCAATAATAACGCAGAGCTAACATTATTTGAATATAAGTTCAGAAAGATAATATTATAGATGTTAAACATTAATCACTGATACCCGGAGGAAACCTAGATTCTGTCACCCTGGGTTGCACTTAATTATTTCATCAATTCCAATATCCACCTGAAATAATGACATCTTGCAGCGAGAATGACTCGATGAGCTGAGAAAGATTTTCCTCCAATAACAAATGTGACATCGCTGTAATCTTGATTTAAAACCAATCCACCGATGTCATTAGATAATTCTTTACAATGATCGACTTCATCGCACTCGGACAGAGATTTATCTTCCACTATTGTATCACACATTGATATTGACATTGATATACTTTTATGTGGAATGTTCTTAAACAATCAATTTTATTTCATACTATAATATTAACAATTTAATAATTTTATACAAAATTGTGAAAAGCTGGAAACAAAATTGCAAATTCAAGAGTTCGTGTCTCACTAGAGGTCCTGTGGAATCGGAGCTTGAGTAGTCTGTAAAATTCTTCAGACTCAAGACTGCAATTATAATAATTTGGTTCCATATGAATAAAATGCTATTACGGTACGCACACACACATAACTCTGTCAATGATCATGTATGTTTCTAAATATGCTAATTGAAACAAAGTTCTCTGAGAAAAATGATTACATACTGGTCGGTGGTCTTTTCCCAACTACTACTAGTACCACCTAGAATTTATGAGATAGCTCAATTGGTAAAGCGTTGAGAATACGCTTCGAGCTACGCTCTGATCGTCACAATGCAGGTTCGAATCGCGTGAGGGATGATGATTATATGCGAGAGGTCTGCTGGACGCCTCGCCGGTGCACGATGGTTCATGTAAGCACTGCTTATGGCTTCTTCCACCAACCAGGTCCGCACAGGAAAAATGAGAAACGTAATCAGCCAAAAAACTTTCAAACCCAGATTCGGAACTTGTATCTGCACGAGAAGTCATGGTTCGGCATATGATTAAGCTGTATTCTCGGCTTTCCTCTCCCGCAGAATAAAAATGAAATCCTATCCTAATTAAAGCAGAGTTACAGACAAACCAGTTTCAATATTAGTCACTTTTTCATAAAATTCAAGTTTCGTTTCATTAATTTTGTGAAACATAAAATAGATATTTTGCAATAAATTCTCAAGTCTGTGGTTTCAGAAAGAGGGGATTGGAGTCGAATGATTTGATACACTCCCCACTCTCCAAAGCCCTACTAGTATGATACTCAATTTAATTTGGTGACGATAGGCACATCACTTTTAGAATTAAAATCCGAATCGATTTATATATATGCCAGATTCAGATGTTTCAAATTTATTGGCCCTTTATTGAAATTCTACCATAAATTAGGTACTGAATAAAACCAGACATAATTTTTGACAAAAAACCCTACAGCTACCAGCAAAGTGTTTCTGTATTTTTTCGGAAAATTGAAATAAAAAAGCAAATCTTCACAAACTGGGCTGGTGGGAGAGGAGGAGTAAAAACAAAAGCAGCAGCAAGCTTGACTTCTAACTAATTATTGAAAGTGGATCTCGAAATGAGGATACTACCGCTATGAGAATGAATTGATTACCCGACCACATACTAACATCAGAGCAACACAAACCAATATTAAACAGGATAAAATTAAAAGACAAAATATTATGAATCACAAACTCATAACCATCAGCCAATACTGAATACCCGTACCGTACGGTACTGCCGCTCTCCCTCTCTGCACCATAACGAAATACATTTGCTTATGTAACTAACCTGTTTACAATCTAACAGCTAGTGTAGACAGCAGATTGTGTATTAAATTATTCTATATTGGTTCACCAAACACCGGTAATGATTTCTATCACTCTCTCCCCCAAACAGCTTGATTTCGTTCTGTCCATATTTTATATTTTGCAATAGAAATTAATTCCTGTCCGTAGCACGCTAGTAGAGGGCTAGACACAATGAAGAATGCAAATGCAGTACAGTTGCTGCACAGCATCTCAGACAGTAGGCGAACAACACAGAACGCAACACCATGTAGTTATATGTAGACTATAGACTATACATGCTACAGCCCGAAACCAGATCGACAAAAATATAATCAGACTAATGCCGCCATCTAGTAGTCTATATACAATATTTCCCACCGTGTATGAATTTTATTGGGATAGATAGGATATCATTTTTATCATGCGGGAGAGGAAAGCCGAGAATATAGCTTAACTATATGGCGAACCACGACCTTTCGTGCAGATACCAGTTCCGAATCGGGGTGAATGTTTTCGATTATCGTATTTCTCATTTTCCCTGTGCATGGATCTGGTTTGGTGGAGGAAGCCGTAAGCGGCACTTACCTGAACCACCGTGCACCGGTGAGGCGTCCAGCAGACCTCTCGCATCTTAATCATCATTCTTCACGGGATTCGAACGTGCGTCATGACGATCAGAGATGCGTAGCTCGAAGCGTACCTAGAGTCTACAGCATAGAACAACTGCAAGTAAAGATACGATAGGGAGGTCTTCCTCTCAAAGTGTGTGCGTATAAACTTAGATTGGAAATATTGTTAACGATCACTGAAAACACATATATATAAAAAATGTAATCGGTAGGTTTTATGCAAACAAAAGTGGATGAAGAGCGGGAAGAGATATTGTACAGAGGGCAGAGCAGAGAGTTCAATCATGTTATCTTCTCTTAAGTTTTCTCATAACATGAAATTCATCACCAGGGACTGTTAATTACAAGTTTTACTAGCAAGTAAAAACTTTAGAATATCTGAGGATAAAGCGTTGACCAAGCATGGTCCTATCAGCGACGACAGAAGATCTTCGACATTGAGGGATCCGACCGGACGACAAAAAAGGTTGAATAACATACATACATATACTAAACATTCTAAAATAGATGAGCGTCGAAGGTGCACAAGAAACATGGCAGAGGCAAACAAAAAATCAGTGGTTTTAATTTTGAATTCCTTCATTTTACTGCAGTTCGGAATGGTCGCAAATATCTGCCCTTGCAACAAACTGGAGATTTTTGCAACTTTTTTCAATGGATGTCAACGACCTTTCATTAAAACAAATCAGAACATAGCTAAGCATTTTGGTCGATCTTCACGATGTAAATCACAATTTATGCTAGAAAACCAAAGATTTCTCATGTTTATTTCATTGATAAAAACTTTGTATAAACGTGCTTTGCCAAGCATGCGTCACTGAAAGGTCAAGTCATGAAGAAACAATACACATTTTACCGGTGGAAAATTTGAAAAAAATTTCGCCTAGAGTGCATCTTTCGGATTTACTAATCTGGATTTCTCCTACCATACCACCATCAGATTTAAAACGAGCGCAAAACAGAACCGCGCCACGCAAACAAGAACTCTCTGTCATGGAGCCAGAGATACGAGTTTTTAGTTCCAGGGTGCGGTTTCAGTCGGCCCCTTTAATACTTGGCATGGGGAACGGGGACTGGTGGTATCTCTCCAGCAGAAGAAGAGAAACTACAGAGTCCTCTACATATTTGCTTCCTTCTAGTCGCCTCTTGTTGTCTTACGACACGCAATAAATACGCTGGGAGAGAGCAAAATTTTAAATGGCAATATTTTTGGAATATTGTTGCTGTCAAACTACTCACTATCACAGGCAGAAAAGGATTGTTCTCTGAACATATATTGTTAAGTATGGGTCACCGATAAATCGCGTCGATGAGACGCGGTACAAACAAACACAAAATAAATGACAAAATAAATTTTACGATTGGGAGGCACCTCAATGATACGGTTCCTGTAGATGTCAGAATGGAGCAGTGAAATATTCACGTGGTCGAATATGAATTGAAATACAAATAAGAACGCACTTAGCCATATTATACAGATAAAAGATTTAGCTTATGCTCTTCAAATTGATGCTTCAGGTTAGTAGCGAAAGGTTCAATAGGGTAACGTATTGGTCAAACTCGTCCCTGATTGCTGAGCGGGAACGCGTAATATAGTATAAGATGTTTGTTGCATAAAAAGCAGACCATATTTAGAATTCAGAAAAATCTGACAAAACATCTTTTGTTTATTGTGGTGCACTTATCAAAAGTGGTCTGGACAGATGAAGACTTTCACATGTGAAGAAAGTAGACTCCGTAGTTTGAAGATAAGAAATTTAAAAATGCAATTTATGAAGAACCTAGATGAGAGCAAATTTGTGTAGTAGAATTCGTATTTTGCATCATTCTCAATTCCAGTTATTAGACCAATATTTTCAGTCTGTGCTATTTTATTTCGCCGAATAATATGCGATCTACTGTTCACCACCCGCGGCCCGTGGTGCGTGTAACGTCGTTATGGGCAGCTAAAATGAACACTCAAACATGCAGTAAAGTGCTGACCTGGGGCGTGCAAATTTCACGAATAGATCTAGCTAAATTGCTTAAGCTTCCATCTAATAGGGATCGTCAATTTAATATTTGACGCTTATCAGCGACACATTTAGTTGCATTATATTTTGTTTTATGGAAACCGATAATAATGCGGATTTAAATCGTTTCACCGTGAAAAAGAATAATAAAGAAATTGATTTGAAAACAACAAGCGTACAACAAATATTTGTAATTTCACTTCACCTATTTCAGAAAATTTAGTTTGATTTTTGCTGTGGATATTTGGAGTAAATAACCCAATACATGTTCAAACGGATGGTAGTAAAAACGCATGGCGGTCAGCATGTCAGTTGGACATTTCCCCGTTGGGAGTAAATTGTTGCAGAAGAAATGGAACGAACGACAACTCAAAACTCATCAGATGAAGGTTGGTAATTTTAATTAATAGGAAAGAATGTACCAGTTTCGAAACTTCTATTTCCAGTCAATAAAAATGCATACAAATATGTATTTTGTTGAATATGATCCACAGATGGACCGCGCCGCTGAGGTGCGGTCTATTTTTGGTTTATATTCAACAAAATAAGGTTACTGAATGTTTATGTCCACGTAACAAAATTTTAAATTGTTTAATATTACCAAAAGTGTTACCCATTAAGAAAAATGTGTCTATTAATCTATAGGACAAGCATGATTCATAGTTGAACCACGCTGCTAAACACGGTTTATCAGTGAATGATATGTGAAAAAAATATAATTTTTGATAGAGGTGATAAAATAAAGAGAAAAGATCACAACGTTTCTATCATAACTGTAAAGAATGTAGAATATCTACACAGCTAAATTTAGTGCCATTCCGTTGTACGTAGAAAAGCTTATAGACATAAGTCTCCGATTAAATTGTTTTGTGTTCTTTTTTGTACCCTATGTTTATTAACTATTCATATGATATCTGTTAAGCGAGCCGTTGTCAGGAATACTATAATCACACAAGTCAATTTACGCGGAATACAATATCATTTTTATTGTGATGGTAGGCCCAAATTAAATTTATCATAAACCTCGCATCGCGACGAGAGTTTGGGATAATGTATATTATCAATGGTCATAGTAGGTGTAATCAATTATGCAATACAATGGCATTCTGTGACATATAAATCGAACACTTTGGCCACCAATAAGTAACGTCGTCGAACAAGCAAGTACTCCAAATACATACCCCCAATTGTGAGTAAAATGACGTTTTGCTGTCATTTTCCAGCGCATATTGCGTTCCCTGAGCGACGGTGGGAAATACGTATTTTGAACTGTTGTGGTTGACTTTAACGAAATGTCAAATGATATTTCAAAGATATTACTATGTTTCTAAACATGATATTTCATATCTCGATCTATACAATCGATGCAAAGTCGACATTATCGCCGGAAATATGTGAAACATTAGGGATGCACAGATGTATAGACTTCTATTGTCGTTTGATGTTGATATTGTTTCGGATTATTGATGTTAGCGTCGGCAAAAGAAGGACAGCGGATCAACGAGTGAATTTGTAATGATAAAAAAATAATTCTCGCTATTATATTCGCGCCGATCACGATAAAGCGTTACTTTCAATTCGGCAACATTGAAAAGCTTCATAGAACTTTTCTTTTAATTAGTTAATTTGCAAATGGTTTTAAAAATATTCAAGTATACACTAAACTGATGGCTTAAGATATCAGTAGAAACCCAAATATTTATGTTTCATATCGTGATTGCAATTGTCGATTGAATGAAATAAAAAATGAATGAATGAATGAATGAAACGATCCCTATCCATGTGCAAATATATACACACGTTTATCATGAAGGTATAAGCATATAATCGTATTGGGGGTGTGAAATTAGTTTATACTCGGCAGGTTAATTCTGATTTCTGAATTCTGTCTCACTTGTTTATTTAGTCTGCCAAACAAAGGCCGCAGAGGGATCGCGCTCCTTTTGCGGACCAGAGCAAAATATTACAACGTCACATTCATCATAAAAAAAATTTCTGTCAAGAATTTTCTTTTGTCAAAATAAGCCACAGATGGACCGCGCCTGGACGTCGCAATCCATCAGTGATCCACACTTCACAAAACCTGGTATGGTAACAAATTTCTGACTACGTTGTGTTAGAGTATCTGATTTCACATCTAAAATGTTGAAACGTAAAAACATGTCGGATAAAACAATGGCGGATGGGTGCATACATGATTTAAAACAACAATCCTTCGTTTTATGCTGTACCATTTAAACGGAATTAGATAATGATTAAGTATGGAAAAACGAACTTCATACTTTTAATAGAAAATACACACATGAGACAACCGTGGGCGACGGTAAAATTTGGTGAAGCCAAATATAAATTTGTGTCTTATGGCACGAATGACTGTTTTGTAAATTCAAGTCTACAATATCCAGGTTTAATTTTTCAAATCGTTGTGTAACTGTTGTGATATTTCAATTATCGCATTTGAAAGTAGCTTAGAGCTGTTACAAAGCAGAATATGTTCAGATTGAAAAAAGTAAGGATTTAATATATTCTCAAGTATTTATACTTCGCTTTTGAATTGAGTAATTTCACGGATATGGCTCAGAACATAAAATCGTTTATATCCGAGACGAAAGCCAAGAATAAGACTTAACCAACCGTGGTATATTTTTGGGAGAAGTTACCATTCCAAACCCGGGTTGTATGCATATGTCTGCAAAACAGTTTTATCGTTACGTGACATTGTGATAAGCATTCATTTTACTTCAAATAAGAGGTGGATTCGGTTAAGATATCGACATAGTTCGTTTTCGCTTTAGCTTATGTATTTTTAATTTCCGTCATATTAAAATCAGTAATTTGCTCTCTTGAGAGTTGGTTGTTCCTATTCTTCAAGAATATGAAAACGTTAAGTTTACAAAATCCTTGTAAATGTAGTTGAGTGGTTGGGTAAATTATTATGATTTTTATTATTATAGATTGCGTCTATGAAAGCAGATATAGACAACAAGAATCCACTTGTCCATTCTCATCTTAGATTGAAGCTGAAGAAAATTCAGGTACGTATGTGTGTCAGTCAAGTTTACAAAATTGTGTAGATTATGCAAGTTCAGCACAAAGCGATGGTTTATATGTTGATTCATACAGAACGGAATATAAATAACACCCTCCCAGAGTCTATCTCCCGTGCCGTACCCTAGTGAGCGGTCATTTTAATGATTCGATTGAAATAATTTGTGTAACAAACTTTTCAAATGATAAATATAAAAAAGGTATTGAAAGATCTTTTCGATCGTAGATCACTCGATGTATCTTTAGCTTGATATCGTGATATTAAAGAGCAAAGTGGATAGCCCGATCGGGAAAATTCTGTCAAAATAACTTTTTTAAGGTATGAGTCAATAATGGATCGCGTCGATGAGACGCGATCCATCTTTGGCTCATGCTTGACGAAATGAAAATTGTGATTGGAATACTGGTTACAGCAAATCCTTTCTGATGCACTTGTATAATTTACTTAATATGAGCTGATGACCTGCATTTATTGCATGGAAATATGTCCTTTGCACCAATTTTAATTTACGTAGACCCATAATAATTGAGTTAACAGGCAGATGACGGTGTAATAATAAAGAGTACTGCTTAGTATAAATATTTGAGGTTGACTGATAGAAATATGAGCACAATTGTAGTGACAATAGAGACAAGAAAGCACCATCATTCCACGCTCTTAACAATTTTAATTTTTCAAATATCCCAAATGATACTGTGGAATTACAAACATCGCAAGCGGGCTTATCGAACCGATCGCGCACACAGCTCAGTCGCTTTCCACTTCAGTTTTGTAAAAGCTAAACAAAACAATAGCAACACTACTATGTCGCGTACTTATGCGAGGAATCCACGTTTTAGATCGCTTTCGTGTTCTCAATCGTCGTACTTTTGTACTCGACTTTTTGTTTGAAGGGCTTCGAGTGCGGCTGAAATGATCACTATAAAAAATAGCACTTTCCCCCAACATTAAAAATGACTGTATATCTTCCATTCAAAGAATTATCTGTTTATCTAGTACGGATCATTATTGAAATGATCCATACGGCGAAAATCACACAAATATCGCTGATAGTAATTGTATTACTTATTATACCTATTCGAGAAATAGGAAAAGTGTTATATCAAGCATGGGTCACTGATGAATCACGCCGAAAAAGCGCGACCCATCTGTGGGTCTTGTTTGGAAATAAACTTCTAATGGGAACTATATGCATCAATATTACCCATGGGCTGTTCTAACCTGCATAATTTCTCTGTAAAAAATGCAGTAAAATCACCGTCCTCCGACTGTATTTTATTTGTGTAGTTGAAATAAAACCAAAAAATTGACTTTTTCTAGTCAATAATATGCTCTGTTGGAAGGCATCATCGAGGTGTGGTCAGACAAGCCTATATATAATTGGCATAAATCTTATCAACAAGGCATTTGCAAATTTTTGAAATATAAAATTAAAATAATTGGTGAAAGAACTGTAAATGCATCTTTTTCGCATTGCTGTTTTTGGTAACAATGTATAATTATTCTATATAATTTTATGTGCATAAATCCATACAAGCACATCTTTACATTTATTTTGCGATTTATTGTTTTGAATAGATCCCTTTAAATCCATGCAAATACTATATTTCCGCACCTATCTTCTTCAAAATTGCCCTGACAAAATTCATGCGTGTGGCAGATGATTTTACCATCGCCCAGAGCAGATACTGCACCACGCAATCAGTCATACGTAACTCATACTCATCATGAAACAAGAATATGTTTTGAGTATGTTTTTACTGGTTCGTACGGTATTTGATTACTTTCTATTGGGATTAGTAAATTTCTCCCTTGATTTGTTTCCAATGGACATACGGTATCAAATTTATAGAGAATTGTTTGATATTTCACAAGCCCTGAAATCCGGTTACTTTTGTATTGTTTGAATGTTTATTTTATACCTTTGTTATATTTATTTGAGGTTGAGATCAAAATGGAAATATAAGTCACGTATAGCTCTGTGAAATATTTGTCTTAATTTATAGGTCGTT
Source organism: Styela plicata (assembly GCA_963675895.2). Lineage (NCBI taxonomy): Eukaryota > Metazoa > Chordata > Ascidiacea > Stolidobranchia > Styelidae > Styela > Styela plicata. The sequence continues at coordinate 15,858,610 of OZ023138.1, forward strand.
TCAAAATATCGAAAAAATAAAATTTTGGCTCAAAATTTTCGGTTACCTAATCCAAATTATGTCACAATTCAGTCAGGTATTCCAGTCTAATTATAATTATTGCATCGAATATATAAAGAAATAAATCATAAATTTCTATTCAATTTTCTTTTTGCCGCAATAAAAATCAAATATTTTACCGTTTGTCTTTATAACTTTAGAATTTTCCTTTTAATCTTACTTGTGAACACAGAGTCACGGCGCACACGATCTGAATTTTATTTTTTTTATCGGTATCATATTTAGGAATTTAGCTATTTGAATCGAGAAATAAAGATTGAATCTGCCGTTTAACCTATGTGAAAGTTTTTTTTGTCAAGTATGAGCCACAGATGGATCGCGCCACTCCGGCGCGATCCATCAGTGACTCGTACTTAACAAAATGTGCTTGAATAAAAGGTTTCGAATACTTTGGCTAGGTTCTGACGTAAATTGGATAAACTATCTCCCGTTGTTTGTATACTGCCTGGCGTCTTTATCAAAACAATGCTTTTATAAGAATGGATTTTCTTTGTCAAAATGAAATTACCTATTTTTCGAATTCATTTCCGGATATTCATATAATGTTGTTGTTTTGTGGTAAAATTCTTGTTTTAGTTCCGAATGTTGTGTTTTAACTTATTTGAAACACTTTTTGCCGCCTATAAAAATTGAATTCTGAGACTCAATAGAAAACAAAAAAATATTGCTCACAAACACAAGCGTATTTAGGTGGTAATTGTGCCATGCACCCCCCCCCCCCCTCCCACCGACTAAAAAAATTCTATAAATGACCTTTTAAGAGATCTAAAACGTGGGGGATGTCAAAATTTATCGCGCGCCTTCAGTGAGAAAATAAGATGTCGCACTTATTTTGTCTAATTTATTCTCCGAAATCCTTTTTTTGTGGAAAATTTTCGAGCATCCGGCGCGATATACAATAAGAACGCTATTTTCCAGGGAAAACTTTTCGCCTGCGCCGCTTATCATGGCGTCACAGTTGTCCTCGAAAAATTTCAAATTTTGGCTCAATTTACTTTTCAATTTATTTTTATCTTAAAACGCCACTTTTTTGATGATTTAAAAGAGTGCGTGGCTCTCTGTACACAAATCATTTTCAATTTTGAAACTGTAAATAGCATTATTGATTTTCTATCATCAAAATTTTACTATAGATGGGTATAGATATCGGTCGAGTGGTACCAATAACTTAATATTGACCACAATAAAATTGCCACTGATACAATGATTTATGAATGTATTACTCATGATAAAAAACAACAATAGCCATTATTCAATAAATATCCTTTGATAATTTATAACCATTGATTGCGTCTTGAAATAGGATAAGCGTCACAGAGGTGAATTTCTTTATCAAGTACGGGCCAATGATCCACCACGCCTAAAGGCGTGCTTCATCTATAACCCATACTTGGACTGGGATATTCAGTTATCCGTGTCTTGATTGATGGATTAATTACGTCTCTTTGAAAGATGATAAAAGCATACAAAGGCCAACGCACTTACACTGTTGAGAAAATTATCAAGCATGCCAACATTCTATAGTATTTAAATAATAATCTTGGCGCGGATGGAGAAGGGGTGGGTATCTGACTGAGACCTTGCACCTACTGTGAAAATAGAAATAAGTAAAATCTTCAAGATACAGTACAAAACCAGTCAGCGTTCCATTTTCTTTTCATTCCTTTTTATTTTTTTTATTTTTATTTTATCCGTCGCGATAAAGGCCGAAGTTTTTAAATTCAAGATCAGAATTGTTGCCTTCACGTTTTGGTTCATTTATGACGTCATTAATTGTGTTGGGGATGGCCTGAGACTTTGGCCTTTTCCATTTATACGGTTATTTCTAAAATAAAATCAGTGGCGTACTCCATGATTGTATACTCGTTTGACTCGGTTCGTATTCGGCAATAGTTTTCAGTTAATTGATATAAAATGAACCAGTTGTCAGAATTCGAAGAATCCACGAATTCATGCACTTTAAGCCATTATTATTTTTAAATTTACATTACTGTACAAGTAGTTTAACCCATTTTTTACCAATAATACAGCGGTGGCTAAATAACTATCCCCTGGATATTATAAACGAACAATGGATATTTAAACTCAAGATCTTTGTAAATATTAATATTCCATTTGTTATTTCATATCTATCAAATTGTGTTTGTTTTACCTAAAGGTCCGATTTTGCCACATGGTAGGAATACAATGAATTAAAATGGCGCTCTTATGTAATTTTCGTTCCATACTCTGGTATTATAATCACTGTTTCAAAAATGCATTAAAATCCTCGTTCCTTGACAGTAATTTTACTTTTTGATATTAAATAAAACTATAAAATTTACTTTCGGCTAATTATGTTCTAATGATGGGGCACGAGATGAAATCGTCAGTGATGATGAAAGTACGCGCTGAAGGCATGCAAGAAATTTTAGGGGCTTTTTGCAAAACACGGCTAAATTGAAGTTGAAAATAATTTATATAATTTGTTCGTAGCCAAAAAAAAACGAAAAATCAGCGCTGGAGACGCGTGACGCATTTTTTTCATAATAATTTTTCCTGGTTTAGGGGGCAATTGAGCATTAGGCAGGTCCGGACCACCCGGACGTTCTGAGCTTGTGCATCCCTCCATGTAATAACAACGCATACTGCCCAGCTCGTTAAGTGCAATCATCTCACTCAGCAGAAGGCTGAATAAGAACTTGTTTCTTGACGGTTTCATCAGCGAGAATGCCCTTCATCAAAGTATTACATGATACATGCACAGCCACTACAAGGGTCCGTGTCCGGTGGTGTTGATTAGCACCCCCCTTATAGGTTCACGTACATGTAATAATTCATGATAAATGACCCCCCTTCTCCCCCAAACAACCAAGAATGAAAATACAAAAAATACTTCAAGCGAAACTAAAAAAAATGTAGGCAACCTAAATTTACGATTACACAAATAACGCTTTCAAAATACTCTGTCGAACTTCTGTTTTCAAGTTTCGAATGGTGGCATCAACAACCCCTGCTCAATGTGCCCCCTTTTACCCTCTTTTCGTCATATGTGTTATTATATAAATTCATAACAAAATCGTCGGCTTATTTGAAACTAAATTCAACCAAAACACATGACAAACTACACAATATGATACATTATTCAACGTAGTGAATGGGGATATATTTATACAGCAACTGTAGCCTCGGTTCACAATAATAGTTTGGTAATTTTAGCGACCGCTCCTCCCCGTTGATACTTTGTGTAAAAGATGGCATCAATCTTTTCATAAAAACATCATTTATTTTAAAAACAAGGTGATATTTAGTTGAATTTTACCGTAAATGGAAATTACGCATTTGCGAAATTGGAATATAGTTAGAATTTTACACCAAAAACATTGGTCACAGAGGGACATCGTCTTTAAGGCGCAGTCCATATGTGGCTCATGATTGATAAAATATAGGACTTTTACGTAAAAATACCTGAAGGCGACTAACTTTTTTCAACAGTGTGTGATATAAAGGGGTCCACCGTCAATCGCAAGAAATCACGCACTTCCATTATAAACCAAATATTTTGTAAACGAATAATAGCTGTATAGCGTGAAGTCAATATTGTGTAAGTTGTTTTTATCGGGTATAGGTAGGTACAGGTATAGTGCAAGTGGACTTCCAGTCGCACAACCGAAATGTAAAATTATGACTAGCGCAGTCTTAAATTAAAACGAGGCAGGATGGAGATGCTGTACTGGAAGCAAGCTTTGTAACTCAGTTGTGCCATTTATTACGATAATTTTATGTAATTTTGAGGTCACATTTTAGGCAAGATTGTTTTACCGATGTAGTGCCATGCGTTTTATGTAACAAAGCAAAAAACTCAATATACAACTGCATTTTCTTTATTTTATTTAAATGCATGCTAAGCACAAGCCTACGAAACGTTCATACTCCGTTAGCTTGCGTAACAAACGTTCGGTTGCGTCGGAAAACGTAAAAAACGCTTTTTTAATTATCTCGAATTATCCCAATTTGCAAAGAAATCATGATATATGCCGCAATGTCATAATCGGTCAACTTTGAAATTCCTTGCCTTCTCACAGCTTTCCTTATCGTGCTGATCTACAAGGCTTTCAAACTCGTGTCAATAGACATTAGTCAGGGATGTGGTTCATTATTTCCTATTCCTGCATTTCATAGCTCTTTGCACATTACTGATTTCAGGAAACTATTTAAGTATGGTAGGTCTCCTGCAGCCTTGCTTTTGATAAAAAATACGCTGTACGATGTCTGCTCAGTGCTTTATTCTGGTGGTTCGGGAACATGCTTTAACACCCAATCAGGAATTTATTTTATTTCGCCGAGTATGCGCCACAGGTGGACCGCGTCTCATCGACGCGATCCACCTGTGGCGCATACTTGGCAAAAGACGTTTTAACGAAATTTTTCCGCTTTAAGAAGAGTAATTCCAACATTGATTATTTTGCTTTTCTACTAAAATTTAGCTAGAAGAGGAATCTCATGCAACAGTACAAAATGAAAATAAAGTTCTGGTTGACAGAATATCTCGGATTATGCGAGAAAGAGGAAGATTAGATAATTGGAATGAAGCTTACAAACCTCGAAGGTGAAAAATCCAAATGAAATAAAAATTCTGAACTTTGATTGTCTTATATACCCATATATTGTTAGACTGCTTAGACATCTTCATTTTGAGTTGATTTTTTTGGGTTCTTAATTTTAAAAGCGACTTTTGTTAACATTGCTTTATAATTATGTTGAGTTTCCTTTTTGTATTCGAAGAATCGATTCGATTTCGAAATCTTCTAATATTCGGAAATTCTTAGCAGCCCTGTACTACTTAAAGGCTTTATATACTACACTACATCTTCATTTTGAGTTTATTCCTTTGGATCATTAATCTCGAAAACGACTTTTGTTTACATTGCTATATTATCAAGCGGAGTTTGCTTTTTGTATTCGAAGCTTCGATTCGATTTCGAAATCATCTAATATTCGGAAATTTCTCGCAGCCCTGTACTACTTACAGGCTTTATATACTGAACTTGATAAATTTTACATTATGCTAATTCAATACCAGTAGTAATGAATGATTTTCAAAAATTGTACTTTGTTAAGTCTAAGTCACAGCTGGACCGCACCTTGCCTGCGCAACCAACTGTGACTCACACTTGAAAAAAAAAGAATGTTTGGACAATCTTGTTTTTTTTTTCTTGGGAAGAGAATACTTTAGGCTTTGATGATGGAGTAAAAAGTTATAATTTTTCAGCTCGAGTAATGACTTTATAATTATTTAAATATCCAGCTTAAATCATCAACATCGAGCAACTGTTGCAACGAAAATTCAAGGTGAAAATAATTTGCTGGTGAAGAGATTAAATGCAATTAAACCTTTGTATGATATCAGGAAATGGGTAAGTAGAATATATGAATTTAGTATGAGAACGATGCAAAAAATCCTAATTGTTATTAAAGCCACTATTACTATTAAGCCAATATTACAACACACACAAAGAACTATAGATTCTGACCAGCGCTGGGCAAATGTGAATCATTTGGAATTCGAATCTGATTCGAATAATTTGTTCGAATCGAAATCACTAATTCTATGTAAATAACAAATATCCCATGCTTGTCTCATTGTGAAATTGAAGAAATTTATAGTTTATAGTGTTTTTTCAATTCACACTAAGAGCTACAATTTTCATATTTTAACGAAAAACATAATCGATTTTGGTCAAATTTGACCATAATCGATTGCATTTTGCCGTTAAAAATGAAAAGGGTACTCTATTAAGCAAATTTTTGTTCCTACGAACAATTCACGATTGATTCGAATAAATTGTGCTTCGAATCTACTCGAATCACGGAAACGAATTGCCCAGCCCTAACTCTGACTAATATCAGAAGACGTGATTTATTATCGTATATGTTCTTAAAAAATAGTATTGAAATTAGTATTAAATTATATTTTTCAGGAAAATGATTTCAATTTCCACGAATATGTTTTACAAAACATGAGATCAACAACGAAAGATTATGAGACAGTTCCAATGAATAAATCTCCTCAACCTCATCAAGAAGAGAGAGTGAAACTGCCTGCAGTGGTGAGTAGTTAGTTATTTGTCAAGATAAATGTATTGAGATCGTTTGAAACTTTTTCGTCAAACATGAGTCACAGATGGATCGCGCCGCTGAGGCGCGGTCCATACATTACTCATGCTTGACAGTATAAAATTTTTGACTGAGCAAAACATGGATTAAAAGGTTATGTTAAATATTGGCGTATCTATTATTTTATTTTGAAAAAATATACTTTCGCAAAAAGGGGATGGACATCGATTGGATCAAATTACAATTTTGTAACACTTTCAAAAATATTCCATTGAAATTGACCGTTTATTAATCAGAAATAACATTCAAAAGCTCAAGCTCATACAAATAAAAAATATACATCCGCTTTAATCCATCACATATTATAAATGTTCCCCTCTTATGTTTTGACAGGATTTTCGCCATGGGAACGTAAAAATGCAATCACCAACAAGAGTCATGAAACTGCCGAGGATAGTCAACACAAAAGAAGAAAATAGTACAATGCGGAAAGTAAGTATTAGGGTTGTTTGCATTCAATTTATATCCATGAGTTCTACTTTGTCAAATATGCGCCACAGATGGACCGCGTCTGATCGACGCGATCCACCAGTGACTCATACTTAACAGAAGATGTTTTGACAAAATGTGTGATCTAAATGAATAACTGAAGAATGTAAAACCCAATTGAAATCTTCCGCACCAGGAACATATCTAGCATTTGATCCTATCCCACGATAAACAAAATGACACCACTTTCAAATCGGACGCAATTTTGCTTTTAGTAAAAAGTTGAAACATTCAATATTGAAAAATTTAAGTGCAAGAAATAAGGTTTTTAAAACTTGTTATCAAGAGCTTATAGAAGAGATAGAAAACATTATTTACGTACCATTCACATTGATTTTGACGTGCTTTCAGTCCCAGATAGCAACAACAACACAAGAAGTATTTGATGCAACAAAAGAAGCAAAACTTCTACACACCTGCGAGGACTTTGAAAGTCGGTATAAATTTTAAAGGCGTTGTCCCCCATGCCGCTGACATACATGTTTTGAATTGATGTAAAATATCATTATATATACTTGGTCGAAAAAAACATAAAATTTTTTAAAACTTTAATGGTCTCTAGAATCGTAAGAAAGTCCTCGGAGTCCTCAGAAAGTGAGGGCGTAGCTTTGAAAAGTTTTGTGATACCACGATTGTAGTTCGTGTTCAAAAATTTTGATTGATCTTACGCATCTTAATCTTTGAAGTTTTTGCTGAATGCTTCCTGGGCTATTTGAATTATATTTCAAAAAAGTGATTTTAATAAAAATTTTGGTTAATTTTTCAGCCTATCCACATTATTACAATGGGCAATAAAAGGTTTCGGAATAATGAGTAATAGTAATGAGTTTTTATTTCATGCTTTCTAAGTCTTCAAGTACCTGAAACAAGTAGTACTTTTACTTTTAATTTTAAAAAAGTATTTTAAATTCTTTTTTAAACGATTTATAACTTTATGCGCAATCGAAAATTGTGATAACTCTAAACAGGAATCAGGGATGAACTACAGCTCGGCGGCGCGACTGATTACCATCGTAATGATATATATTTGAATGTCATACATGGTGGTTGAATGTTATTTTATTGGAGATATTTTAATAAATACTGATTGTGTTTGTACTGCCGCGTCAAACCACTCGCTTCACTTTACTATTGCAGTTGAGATCTGGATGAAATGGTTTGGGGTGCACTTGGAGTCCAGTTGACTTTTTTTTATCTTTAATGTAGCTCTTTACTCTATTAATGGGTCCTTCCGGGTGCAGCTTCCAGCCTGGTGACGGCAACCTAATTTTTACTTAAACTAAGTAAAGTAGAACCAATTTACCAGAAAACTCAGTAAAGTATTACTAGATGACCTAGTTTCACTTTCATAACTAGGTAGAGCCTAGATTAAAAACATGTAAACTAGGTAATCGTCATTTGGCTACACTTGAGTCACTTTTTATTATATTTTAAGATTAAGGTAAATACTTTTTGAACCCACTACCGAGTCAAATTTAGGTAAAGTTACCTATTTTACCTACAAAATTAACTCGGTAAAACTTCAAACAGAAAACTCGGTAAAAAGTTAAACTAACTAAATTAGACATCCTTGAAACTAGGTATACTAGGTAAACTCGGTACTTTTACCTAGAATTGCCAGCACTGTGAATCCCAGTCTTGCTATTCCCGCATTCCTTAAAATAAATGATGCCATTTAGACAAGGGGGAAATTCACAACGAAAATATGGTAAATAAACTTGTATTCCAGGCAGTACAGATTGCAGTATATTATCAAGATGTCTCGCACAAAGACGATTTCGAGAACGAATGCAGATTCAAGAGGAATTTGAACGTTTACACGAAGAAGATCATCTCGTGCATTTTTTGAAAGAAAGATTTCATCCGTCATTCAACCATATTATAACTGCATTTCTTTCAAGGCGAGAATCTTACGATGCTCTGACATTGAGGGACGCGTTAGATGTGAGTTGCTTCAATTTTGAAAACGAAAAAAAAATGAAAATGAAAAGAATTGAAAAAACAGTTATAAAATGAACGAGATATATAGAAAGATGGCTTTTACTTTGTCAAGCATGGGCAACGAATAAATCGCGCTTTGCAGCGCGATTTATTTGTTTCTCATACTTAACAACGCGTGCTTGGACAATATTCAGCCTGATAAAGTTCTCTACCGCCTGTACCAATTTGTGCAGCCTGGGGAACAGTTTTTTTTCACACATATTTGCACGATATTGTTTTCTTAACTTTTTTAACGCGGTATAATACAAACATTTACAATGACTGCCTGGCACGAATAGGGTAACGATACTTGCGTGCACTAACATTATCGTATTCAGTTGGGGTCATGTCACTCGATTGTCAACCAAGAAAACATGCACATAGCCCTCCTTAAGCTTTGAAATTTACGACTTTACATTGACAAAGAGTTAGATTATGAATAATTGATAACAAGCTTTTATATTAAATCCGTCTATTTTAATAAGCAGCAACACAATACCTTAAGTACCATGTCGTGGGTTTTTTGAGGTAACAGAATTTATGCGTTCAATGTAATTTAAATACTCATTTTGGGCTCAAAAGGAATAGTTTTATCAGTTATTTAAAAAAAAACTGGTCGTTTTAGTCACATACGACTAACTAATTTTCAATATCTAACCTATATGCCTTGTGTGAATGAATTAAATATACTTAAGGCGAGAATGCTATGGAATGATATTGATTGTTCACAAACGTTCGAATATCATCCTACACACATATACACGAATTTAACACACACATAACGAATTTAACGTAAGCATGTGTGTTTGTGCATGTGCGTGTAAGAGATTCCTTGAAGATCTATTTTTTAAGGGACTTTTATATAATGTCAACTGAGACAAAAGCCTAATCTCCTTTTACACCCTTTTCAATGTCATCATTTTTAATTTAGGATGCTCCACGAGGGGGAGAACGAGAGTCAACTTTGATTGAAGTAATTTGTACAAGACATGACTTGGTAATGCTATTTTTCTGCGATGTATATTTAATAAAAATAAATTCAATTTGAATAAAAGCCTGTTTCATTGCCAATTTGTTTTTTTTTTCAGCAGGCCCTGAAAGCAATAGAAAAAGAGTATTCAAATAGTAAGTTCATTTTAATTAATTTACATTTCGATAGTAATGAAAATGCAGTAAAATCAACGCTGTTTGATAGTAATTGTACTTATATTAAAATAATGAAATATACCTATTCCGATTATAAGCTGTTGATGGAACGCACTGTCGAGATGTGGTCCATGCTTGGCCTAAATCTAGTAATTAAAGTGATTTGAAACTTACGAAATATGCAAATGACCAGTAAATTTACTATACCTATGTTACAGCGCATTTCTCAAGATTATTTTCTTGAAATGGAGTATAAATCGAATATAAATTAAATCGAAAATAACAACTTTAGCAAATAACTCAAAAGAACAAGTTGACATCTTTTTTTATTGTTCAACCAGTGAAAAGTTATCGGAAACGAATGTTGTCAATAACAAGATTTTGGTGCGCACACTGTAACAACAACAACAATGCAACAAAATCACTGGTGTTTGACAGTAATTTTACTTGGCGGTATTGAAAAGGTGGCTGTCCATCAACAGTCCATAATTGGCATAAATCTCACCAACATGGCGTTTTTCAACTTTGAAAATATGCAATTACTGCAAATGAGTAGTAATTTTACTGTGCATTTGTTACATTGCATCAATGACTACAATTAATTCGCTAACTTGAAATATCACTTTTCAAAATTTTTTCGCGCCTACGCCAGGACTATATTTAGACCGTTTTACCGTTTTATGGTGATATACAATAAATGCAATATTCTTTAAAAAACTGCTGCACCGATTATCCATAATTTCAATTTCAAAATTTGTCCCCCCCCCCATTTGTGATATATCACACTGCGATATATACAACATCCAATGTACAAAATTCATAACAGTCGTTCGGCTTAAAAAGTAATTTCCCACAAGAGTTTTTTATATATTCCTTTTTCACATGTATATTTAGAATTTGGGTCAAAAATTAGTGCTGACATCACATCAATGACGTCAGGAGATTTGCAACAATTTTTGTTGACTTTACTTTCTCAAGAACGTTCGTCAGATTTAGAAGTTAATCAAGATCTTGCTACTGAAGATGCTGAAGAATTATTAAAGGTTGTAATTTCATAATAATTTCATATTTAACTACACTGATTTGGTAGCTTGTTATATTGCAGTCACTTTTGGTGTAGTTGTTATAGATAAGTTGAAGATGAGTTTATTTTCGAATTGGACAATGCCTTTTTTGCGATTATTTGAAATTTGAAAAGGGGTTAGGTGAAATGGCAGTTAGTTTATGCTTCTCATAAACTGGTTTGCACCAAATAACATTTTTTAAAAAAATTTTATGCATTACGAAAGATCAAGCTTTAACATTCGATTCGATTTTCTTTTGCGTTTTTTCTGATAAAAGGAATATTTCCCGAATGTTCACTGTTGATGTGAAAGCACAAATTTTGAACATAGTAAACTCATCCGATATTCGTGGAACCGAAATTTTATTTGCTTCACATACAACATTTTTTGTTCTGTGGACTAATTTCTCATTAATTTATTTTTCTCAGACTGACGCTGAAGACCGTTGGAGAATCGATCAAAAATCAGGCAAATTTCCACAGATGCTAAAAACACAAGGATATGCTCAGATGAGAGCTGCGTTTGTAGAATACGAGAGGATATCTGGTTTGGAAGTATCTGCTTCTGTAACTGGGGCAATGGAGAATGAGAACGACCAACACAGTGAATACTGGAATGCAGTGTTAGCTTTTGGTATGTACTTTTCTACCGCCACTCGATTGGATGGATAGCCCTAAGAAATGCACGAACGACAACTTTCTTGTGAACAGGGCTGCTAGAATTTGGTAACTTTCTGTTCGGCCGAGTTTACCTGAGTTACTCCACCTTGATCGAGTGGTTTTAATCCCAAAAAATACAACCGTATGAGCGATCGCAATAGAGCCATTCAAAAACTTCCCACAAAACTCATTTATTAAGCGTGCATGCATCTGTGACTCATGCTTGACAAATAGAAATTCTCGTTGGGTAGTTTGTCGATGAATGAACGCAATATAGAGCTCAAATAAGAACTTTCAACACTCTGACAAATGATTTTCGTTCTATATTGTTTGAGCCGCTCATACAGTCATGCATTGAATTCGTTCATAATTTGTTTTGCAACTTAATGATGAAAACTTCATTCAAATATCAGTTTTGCCTTGATTTATATTTCATTGGGTTTGCGTATACACCAGTCATTGGTTTTAATCCTCTACGTACAATTTAAAATTGAACAAAATAAAGGGCTATCCTTGAGATCCATTTTTAGTCAATTCATTAAATTTTAATTTTTTCTTTCAGTTAAATGTCTCAGAAATTGTCCTTTATTTTTTGCCGAAAATATGCATAGAAGTTTACGGCTGATTGGGGAGCAGAATAATGCTAACGATAAGATTTCATCATGGGCAGAAAAAACGGTGATAAGGTATGTATTTGTGTAAGGTCTGGCTGAAACATGTACTCTCAGTATATAGTATACTTTAAGCCCTGTAAGTAAGGGTTTTATATTAGTTCTAATGTATTTCCTGCGCTTCGTAAGAGGCGACCAAAATGAAACAGAAAAGTAGTAGATGGCTTTTATCATCAACCATGGCAAATACCACTCACTGCACTTTACCATGATGGTGCAGTTGCTTGTGCAATACTACATTTTTGGCAGCTCTTTGCCATCCGAGTCCCGTTGGTTCCTTTTAAGCGCTGCTTTCGGCTTAGTGGGAACTTTAATAAAAAAAAAAGGAATAACAAAACTGATAATTCCTACAGAACTCTTTTGTTATTGATTGATCGCGCCATCGAGACTCGTGATGATAGAACTCAAGAGAAAATAAAATTATATTTTTTTGTTAAACCAAACCGGTCAGATATGTTTTATCCACACATGTTTCGTTAGGCATTAAGTCACTGATGGATTGCGCCGCTGAAGCGCGGTCTATCTGTGTCTCTTGCTTGACAAACTAAAAACCCGTTCTGGATATGATCGTTTAGGTTAATAATATATAAACAGTTTAGTCTGACGTCCACAGTGTAGTAGTCATTTCTTTCTATAAAGAGCTGTGAACTGTCTGTAGCGTTGTCTATGTTGACCCCCACTCACACACACACACACACGCACGCATCAAATAAATCATTTTTTCCTTATATAACTCGTTGAGCGTAGGAAATGTAATTTTGATTTTTTTCTTTCCAGGTGTTTACTCACAAGATGTGAGGCTGATCTTTCTCAAATATTAAGAATGTATAAAAAGAAATTTGGTATTTCACTACAAGCTGATATTGGTGAAAATTGCAATTTGTTATACAAAGATCTACTTTTAGCAGTTATAAAATGTGAGTCATTGTGGTCGTTTTTTATGGATTTTGTTGGGTCTCTCTTCGTAGTATTCTGAGACTACATAATCATCTCGGATTCAAATAGCTGTGGTTTTTGCTCGGCAATATTTAATTTTTGATTGGCTTGTGGGCACAGCGATTCATTTAAATCTATACCTCCAAACTTAACCAAATTTGAGTTTTTGAAGTTTTGTTTAAAAGTTTAACGAGATTCTTTGGTTTTATATCCGGATGTCCTGGATGATCGAAGAAGAACTAGAATACGAACGAACTAATTCAAATCCCATAGCGGTGCTATTTTGCAGAGTATCGGGGGCCTCGATGCATCAGTCACTCTCTTTGGTTAAACGATTCTCTCTTGTTACTTCCAGAATCAATATCTATCAGTTCTATTTGAAATTTTTTTCTAGATTTTGTGGTAGCTCTTCGTCATAGAAGTGTCAGTCTGTTGGCTCCTTTTAACCAGCTGCTTCCGGCCTTGCTCAGAGTGAACATTAATAAAACAAAAATAAAGATTACAAATCGTTATTTGTAGATCAAGGTAACGGATCACGGAAACGTCAACATCATCATCAAAACGGTAAAAGAGTTGCTGGGATGATAATCAGAGGTCCGCCTCAAAGGCAATCCCTTAGTCGACCTCCTGCAACATGGAATTCCTCAGATCGGCTCAACAATAGTCCTTTGAATAAAGGTCACAATAAACCAGCAGCTACCCCCAGGAAAGATGAAAATGGAAGAATGAATTCAAAACGAAAGGTCAGTATAAATAATACTTCACATCTTATCTATAGTTTGACATCTATTAGACATCTATCAGGCATGGCGAGTTGCTTCGTTCTTATTCCTGCATTCCATGTAGCTCTTTGCACTTTAGTGGCTTAAGGAGAATTTTCAAGTTTGATTCGTCTCCTGCCTTTACATTTCAATAGAAAAATTCAGAGGCTAGTTAGTCAGCGCTTTTGCAAACACACTTGTTTACATGCCATCCATATGCAAGCACAATGATATATAATACAGAATAGCATATCATTTTTATCCTGCCACGACCACGACCTCTCGTGCAGATACCAGTTCCGAATCGGGGTGAAGGTTTCTGGATTATCGTATTTCTCCTTTTTCCTGTGCATGGACCTGATATATAGCTCATGTCGAAAGCTTTCAACAAATTTATGCAATCCGTTTGAAACTAAATTATAAGAAATTTTACATTGTTGAAAAAATGGCCACAGATGGACCGCGTTTGGCTCACAGCAAACAAAACATATTCAGCAAAAATATTTTTTAATGGTATGAATGCCACTGGTGATGTAATTTTAAAGTTAGCCATGTTAGTTTTCATCTTTGCTGATTCAATAGTATGATTACTATTTTAACTCACTTCCATATTTTACATATTCATTAATGTCATCGTAGAATCTTCTTCGTTCTCGTTTTCCAATGTTTCATCCAAAACCGTTTCTATATCGAATCATGGTGTGAGAGTTTTACAAACATCTTGTTCAGGTCATCAGTAGAGCAAGTCGTACTAAATTATGTCTGACATAATTTAAAATCATTGCTTCATTCACTCGCTATTATAGTAGTTTTCGTTTTTTTTTTTTTTTCTGTCGTAAAATATATTCTTCATTGATAAGTACATTTCATTCGAGTCATTTGTTTTGCGAAGGGTAGCATCATAAAAAACTTTTGGATACTTATCTCGTAAAAAAACTATAATGAATTTTAGTACCATCAACAGTACTGAAAGCTGAAAACATTCCATAAAGCTGAACCACTACAATAAAGTGCGGTGAGTGGTATCTTCCCTAGACGATGGTAACACAATTTACAACTTCTTTAAATTTTGAAATACAATAAAGCTTCACTGGATGTATAGCAATGTATGTACAGTTGCAATTGTAAAAACGTTAAAAATTTGTTTATAACTGAATTGAATTCTATGCGAAAGCATTGACATATAAATGAATCGAAATATTTGTGATATTTTCATATTTCCGAAATACTTTGTGATATATTGATTTATGTTTTCAGATATCAAACACAGCGACTGTTATACAAGCTCGAGATTTTAATGCAGAACGAGATGCTGAGAATATTGGAAACTCACTCAGAATCTGGGGTGAGGAGAATAAAATCGTATTAATTTTTTTATAAGAATTATTTCGTCAGTTTCGTCGGCGCAAGGCAAAGGCATGTGATGTGAAATACCCTAATAATATTTTAAAAAATAATTGGAGATGTGAAATTTCAACATGCCATAAAGCGAAGTCGTTATTGGTAATGGGGTAATGTATTGGATTTGAATCAATGGATCGCTCTATGGGTCAGAGGCATGGGTCATCAGTTGTACTTATATTGAATAAAAAATACTGCACAAATATTGTATCACATTTATTCTGTGTATAATAGCTTTCTTAAATACAATGGGCGCTCATTTTTACATTGTAACAATTACTATTATCCAGCAAACAGTCATTGCTTGAAATTTTCAAATTTATAGAATTATGCGAACAATCATAGATGCTATTTCACATAGTGTTCTGCAATTACTAATATTGGTAGAATGAACGTATTTGAATGTGGAAATAGAGCAATTCTGTGAAAAAGGGACATTTGTTTTACGATGATTTGCAATCGCAAAACACTCTGCAAAATTGTATCTATATCTAAATTAGTTGCTATTTGCCTAAACAGAACTTGTTGGCAGAATATGTGAAACAAAGTCAATCAACTTACCCGAAATGTCTTTTTAGTTTAATTGTTGTTGTTTATTTCAGAGCGTGAAGGTCATCGAACTGCTCTCTCCATACTTTGTGGAAGAAGTAATGAGCAAAGACAGAAACTGCGATCAGTTTATGCATCAAAATATAAACGAGATCTTGTGACTGATCTGAGAAAAATAGTTAAAGATAATTTTTACGGAGAACTACTATCGGGTACTATTTTGTTTGCATGAAATGCGAATTTAGGCAATTTAACCATGACCGAACATCTCAAATCAAAATAGTTCAAGTTGAAAGCAGTTGTCAGATCGAGGCAAATTTAACTAGTTGGTTATTCAAAAAATATGGTTTTTCTACATCTATAACTACTTAGTCTATCCTTTTAATTATATAACACTAGTCACACAAGGACCCGAGATATAACATTTACTGCAGAACGAAAGCTGTCAATTAGGTATATTATTAGAAATTTACATAATAATTATTCATTATTGGATGAATAAAATGAGGTGAATTAACATTTGTTAGTTGAGTGCTGTTGTAATCAGAAATGTCCGTAATTCTGTACGTACATTCACACGAAACGTGCTTCGAGATTATTTCGGTATCTTCAATTACTTAACAACGGATCTGTGTGTTTTTTATCACTTTATAAAGGCTGGATGAAAACTAAAGTAGAATTTGACGCTACTGCACTACACGAATCACTGACGCATGTTGGAATGCAAGAAGTTGCCATGGAGATATTTTGTACGAGACCTAATAAGGTACATGAACCAATATCTGTAACTATGTATATTTGTATGTATATAGCAATATTGTTATCGAGCATGAGCCACAGATGCCGCGCGGCGCCTCGCCGGCGCAATCCATAAGTGGATTGACAAAATTCAATTAAAAATTATTTCTGTCAAGTGTCAAGTAGCCTTTACCTTTTTTTTTATATAACAGTCTAAAATGATTCATGTCATGTCACATAATGATGTCTGTTATGTTAATCGCATTTTTGCTGAGAAAATTTTGAATTGTTCATTTCTTTACATGATAGTACAATAAGCTAATGGTCCATTAACATGACATGGCACATAGACTAACCTGAATGTCACAAGCTTTCAAGTAATTTTTTATTTTATATTTATTTGTAGCACGTGAAAAATGTTGCCGATGCATATCGGCGGTTATATGGATCTACTATTTCTGAAACAATCAAAGAAAGATTGAAAGAAGGATACTGGAAACAATTGTTACTTGCTTTATCAAAAACAGAACGTGACATCACGAATGCAGTATCTGTAGGAACAGCAACAACAAGTGCTACCAGTTTGTATGAGGTAGAACAATTACTACGTTTTTTCTCTGTGGATCAAGTAGCCTACATCATTAATTTTGATATGATTCAACTCCCGAGTTTACGAAATCTACTATGTGTGTATCGGTATTTGGAGTAGTGGTCGCGATGCGGATCCTGAAATTAAGTATATAGCATACATGTCACGTGGTACAATATGTTGGATGACAATCACGCATATTTATCAAAAGTTTGCGCGCTAAAATTACCGCTATTAGAGTTTTCAGGTCAAAAAGCAGTCACTCGTTCACCAAAATTAGTTAGTAATATCACATAATATTTCACGCTAGTGTAAAGTGATAATATCAAAAGATAGACCTAACCTGAAAACCCAACACAAGGGACATGACCAAACGCGAACTGTATTTCTGAGCAATCTGGGTAGCTACGCAGCCACAACTTAGAAAAGGGTTACGTAACAATGGGCATATACATACATCATAATTAACATGTTGCCAGTAAAGACAACATGAACTTAATGGCGTTATCTTTATTTAAATAACTAGCTGCTTTGTAAAATTCCCGTTTAACTTTAGAGGAAAACTAAACAAAAAGATGAACTAAATTTTTATGACTTTATATCAATGCTTTATTAAAGTTCTCTACTGCGTGGATACGATGCGCAAATTTACATGCCTATTGGTCGTCATCAAAATTAATATAGAAGCCAGAAATAGAATCCTCATTTACAGCATTGTTCGACTATTCTTTTTTTTTATGCTCAGGACGAAATATCCGGACTCGGAGGTTCAAAATTTATTCATATTTTCACCAAGTTTAACTTCAGTCAAATACGAGCTACTATGAATGCTTTCAAAAAGGTATCAGGAAAAGATTTGAGTGAATTCATCAAAAATTCACCAGATGAAAATAACGAGAAGAAAAGGGCGATGAACGCTATTGGTGAGTCCCATACAATCTAAATGAGATTTTTCCAATTGTAAGTGATTTCTACCCATCACGACTCTTCGAACAATATGTCTTAGAGATGAAATTTGTTGGAGATCAATGTTAATCATATTACTGATATCGGAAGATGATTAAGTAACAAAAAGATCCATCGACAACACTTTAAAAAACACTGTTATGCTTATCCTCACATTTACTTTTATACAGCTTTAGAAGAAAAACGCTCCACTCATTATTATGTATTTTGAATCAAATCGGTGTCAAGTTGATTTTATTGCGAGTAATATAGCCTGTCACTGTAGGAACATTGCGTTATATGGCGTATGGAATTCGCATATTGTGCATTATATTTCATCTTATAAACCATCCTTTTCATAGTTTGCTGCTGTAAAGATCCCGCTGGATATTTTTGTGAAAAACTTCACAAACATATTGTTGAAAACAAAGAAATGAGACCGGCTTGTAGAATCATCTTATCAAGAGCTGAAGTGAGTTATTGAACATCTTTTTATATAATTTTTACATAAAAGAACAAAGACCATAATAATTTGGACATTCACTGTAATGATACGGTGTTTTATTGCGTTTCGAAACGTTATTTTTTTCAAACATACGTCACATCCATCCATCACCTATCATAAACTCAAACTAGACAAAAGATGTTTGGAAAAATGCGTCTAGATGCGGCCGGTGTACGATCTTGCTTATTTATATGGCTAGAAGTACTGGTTTATGCATATGTCAGCTACATCTACAAGCGAGCCAAACCAAACCTGACCAAATGTACGACTGTTCTGCTGTCGATTTTAGCTCCAGCTATCTGAATGTTACAATTTTTTTAATTGATGGCAAATTCTAAACTCCATGCTCCAATGAGAATTAAATATTACTATAACTATATTCTAATATTACTTGTTTTTTTCTTATTATTTATTGATAACAGGTCGATCTCGAATTGATCAAACAAATATACCACGAACAATATGGAAAGGCGATGAAGGATGATTTGAATTCAATTTGTTATGATGACTACAAACAATTTTTATTACAACTTCTCACCCCGCTACGTCGTAACTCGTCGAAATCGAATTAAAGATTAGGAAGTATAACATCAGCTGCTAACTGGATATTTACTGCCAGAAATCGATCGCAAAAACCTTGAAACTTTCAACTATTCTACTCACAGAAATTGTCGCTGTCTAATCGTTTGTAACCCGGTGTTTTAGATAACGAGGGCGACGAAATCATTAATTGAATTGCATTTTAAAAATTCGGTAGCATTCTTATTTTTATTGTTCGGGAGCATTTAAGGCATGGATGCAAATGCATTATATTTTAAATAAACTTAAAATTACCCAGTCCAAATATAACTTATCAAGTATGGGTCAGTGATGGATTGCGCCACCCAAAAGCGGCCCATCTGTGGTCCGGGCATAATAAAATTTCTGTTTGGGCAAGGCGCATTAACCAGTACTTTAATAAACACCTTCTCATTTATCAAATACAAAAACGTTATTGTTCCACTTTTTATCTAAATAGTAATATTTTTAGTATATTATGTTAAATATCGTTTATCATGAGCTATTTTTATTAAATACATATCATTCCAAACATGAACAGACTTATTGTGGAATAAAGAAGATGGTTTGCGCCGCTCTCACTCTTGAGAAGTATCCTCAAATGGCGTTTTTAAAACTGCGAAGACCAAGAAGCGAAATTATCTCGAAAAACCATAATTTTCTTTTAAACATACTGAAATTGCTACGCTATAAACCTATTACATGAAATGCTACATAGCCGATCAGCTTCAAACTGCTCGATTAGGGCTCTTTATGAAGTCGTGCTTCAGCCAAATTTAAAAAAGCGTCCTTTTCCGAGATTGCCTCTCCCTAGTTATAAGTTTGTTCCTGCACTCTCGCTTATCGACTAAAAATGGTAATGATGAAACAATAAATAACAAAAAGGTAAAAAGTGGCGGCTGGACAGTTCAGTTTGTGATTCTTCCGCTTACTGCAGACGCCAATTCTAAGTCTAAAGTTGAAATTTTTGCCTGACCGTTTACTATTTTTTTTGTGCCTTGACAATGTTTGGTGGAGGAAGCGGTAGTTAGTGGTTACTTAACCACTATGCGCAGGGGAGATGTCAAGCGATCCTCTACACATAAAACCATTTGTGCAAGCCCATGGGAGGTCCTTCGGAGATGCGCATATCGAAAGGATTTCTTATACCTTTACCAAGGCAATCATGCACCATTTCTGATTAACTGGAAAGAAGACGGCTGCAGTACAAGCACAAGTCAACATGGAATTGGAAGATTAAATATCCCCGACGCGCAGACAATAGCTTGGATGCTGCCATAACTTCAAAGTCAAGTGAAACAATAAACCACACATGAATGAATTTTTTAAAGGTGAATAAGTACTATTTAACCAAAGACGAAGCCACCCATGAGCCGAGAGCAGCACAGTAATTATAGAAACAGTACAGAAAAAAGAACAACAAGAAGTCAAAAGTAGTTTATACAACAATGAAAATAAATTGTTTTACAAGTGTAAGTATAAATGCAACAAATATAGCAAAAAAAGAAGGCACATATTCAAGAATGCCGCTAATCGCCATAACTCTGAAGTTCGTACATATAAGAAACCATAATTTGTCATGCATAGGCAGCAGATGAACCATGCCTCAATTTTTTATGACATGGAATTGAGGGATTTTATTTTGAGCAAAGCGTGGTACAACTGACGACTGTTATATTACTATACAGTCCACAACAGATATCAATGTCAGTGACGAGCTAGCTATTTTTGTGATTATAGCAAAAATGATATATTCGCCATTTTCTACTCCACCAATATATCAAGAGTCAAAAATTGCCGATAATATCGGTCATTCAAAATAATGTACAGCCTACCCGCAATTAGAATCAATCTTTCCATTATACTTTATTATCATTCCTTTCAACCATTCTACGAAGTTTGGCTTTGATGTCATTTGCCAATAAGTCACAAAAAATGGAAAAAAATCGGTATTGATACGAATCGTGAAAAATGGATATCGATCATGCTCTCTTGTGATATCCAGTTAACACCAATCCTAATCAGAAAAAGTGATATTGAAATATATTTTTTAAGCATGAGATACTGATGGATAGCAGCTCATGCCTAAAAAGGTTCCTGATTGTAACGCAAATAAAACTGCCATTCCAAAAATGCACAATGAAGTTTACTCAGTTTGTTTTGAACATGCAATTAATTCGTCGCAAAGTTTTGTGAGTTCTTCGTTTTCTCTGTTGCAATCTCGTATTTGTGAATTCAATGATTCACATTTAAGTTCGAGCATTTTTAATTGAGCTTGTGCTCTTGCTACTTCTTGCTGTGCATTCGCTTTCACAAATTGTAACTCGGAATTTGCTCTGAAAAGAAAAAATATATATCCATTAACTATCATAAAAACCACAAGGAGTTTTAGAATGACATGAACATGCCATATTCTCAGTCATTTCATTCCTGAATCCATTCAAAAAAATTGAATCCCATATTAAGGTATTAAAATATTCTATTTGTGATTCGAAAATCAACAAAATCTAAAAAGGTATATAATTTTGACCATTATCTGAAGAGAAGTCATTGTTCAATATTTTACCTTTGATTCAAATTAGATTTGATTCGAAGAATTATTCCATTGGAGTTGGAAATGAAAAAATATTTGATTTTTGTTAAGAGTCTTAGTCCAATCTGGAGAAAATTTGCCCAAAAATATATTATTTACAAATGAAGGTTACAATTTTTCTAAGTTGTACAGAAAACTTCAAAATTATCAGCACTGTTATGCAATAGGAGTACTGATGATTGTGAAACCTTTTGGATACTCAAAAATGAATGATCTCCAAGTCAGACCAGAAGAAAAACAAGATTCTGCTGCTCATAGTGGCAGTTGTCCATCACAACTTTAAAAAAATCAAGTTTGGCATAGTTTAATTTAAAATCCAGTCGATCCCATTCCCAAGAATAATAAATCTTTTCTCATGGCAGCATGCCAAGTGTATACATGCCAAGTTTCAAAAGCACTTCTATAGCAAAATTTGATTTTCCGAAACCCCTTTCCGGATAGGATTCGAATAGAAGATTAGTGGCATCCAAATGCAACCCATAATAACTAACATACCTAAGTTATTGAAGCATAGAGCATTTATAAATTACCTGCTATATTGCATAAAGTGAATCGAAATTAAATTAAGATGTAAGTTTAGATAGTTACTTTTTGATTTCTTCATCTGCTTTAATTTTCAACGTTATATATTTTTTCTCTGTTGCTTTTGCCTCCTCCATCACTTCATTTGTTGATTTCTTCAAAATATCTTCATTCTGTGATAAAAAGATATCTTGAACAAATGATATATTGAACATTTCAAATACTCTTACTCGGCAATTTATTAAAAGTGCCAAGACACTTTTTGACAAGCATGGATAATTGTCTTCTGCCCAGTTTATTCGTGGCTAATACTTTACAAAATTATTTCTAAAATACCTTATTGATTGTGGCAAGAGAAGCAGAAATAATTACAAATTAATAGTTCCTTGTTTCAGAAAGTACTAACAGAGGATTTTTCCATGGCTGAGCACTGCATGAACACCAAAAATGTTCTCATCTCAAATTCTATGCACCTTTTATTAAGATTTGAGATTACACACACACAATGCATATCCATTTACGGCAGACAGAAATTTCAGTCAGCCAGGCAGAATGTTCACTCTAGTCGTATAATCTGCTCAACCTGAGCAACACACGGCATTCAAACTTTACAAAATATTTTATTGCATTACATTTTCCAACATATAATTTAGCGAATACAGTTTCCAGGTAAGGCCACATCATCATTGACAAAGAACAACGAATACTGAGCGCAAGTGGACTGCTCCTCTGTGATAGTCGAAAAATAGCATTTAAAAATCGCTGCTGTGCAATGTGCGGTAATCGGAAAATATGCATTTTTGAGTGTCAGTAGTTAGAATTACACGGTTCTTGTTTCCAAACATACTCATTGCATCATTCAACCATGTTTTAATACGCTAAATATAAACAAAGCAACCATCTATAAAGTTCGATCAATATCAAAATCCTCCATTACGTTTTTTAACACCAAAATACGATACCTGTTTAAATTGCGATACAACTGATTTTAATCTATTATATCTTCGACATAAATCTTCGTGAGATCGTTCTAATGCTGCCATGTCTTCTAATGATTGTTCATGTTCTGCTTTTAATAACTGTTGTTCTCTTGTTAATGTTCCGTTCTTTCCATTGCTCGACATTTCAGCAAATAATCTGTCATATTCTTTTACAACATTGCTGAAAAAAATAGATAAAACACAATGAATTATTAAATTGAATCATGGAAAATCTAAAAAAAAAACATTGCTATACCCAATGGCAAAAACGAACAAAAACCATTGCAAAGTTCAGGTTTTAGCTAATAATTCTAATACTAAAATTATTTTCCTTTTCTTAAATCAATTTGAGACGACCTCATCCATTCAATTATAATAATCAATGGAATATTCAAATTTAACACAACTTGATCAGTAAATTTATGTGGCGAATATTAGTCATGATTCAGGGGGACGGGACTGTTGTCTCTGAATTTGCAATCAGAATAATTTTTATTCAGAATTAGAGACATTCATTCCAACTTTATTCAGCAAAATTGGAAGGAAATCTGAAAAGCCTTGATACAATTTTTTTGTGAGTACAAGCCATCCAGGTCACTGTTAGACTACTTTGTTGTGCTGTATCTTATCTATGACATTTTTTTGCACTTTCTCATAGAGAGAGAAAGGCAGTGATGTCTATTAGATTACCGTAATTATTAGATTACCGTAACATACATTCCCTAGTTCCAAGTCTTCAACAAAAAATTTGGAGTGGTAGGGGTTATGAGACGTTCCCACCTGGACTCGAGAGCAAGATTTTAAACTTGAATTTTTCAAAATATTAAGCACAAGGCCAACAAATTTAAACTTCTAAATGTATTTTTCACATGCCGACAACCAAATAAATTTTTAATCATTTCGAATATTGAACCTGAATCCTTAGTCACAACTCACTTCAACTGCTCAACATCAGTCTTCAAACCTTCTTCCCTTTTTCTTAATTCATCTCTTTCTTTTTCCCATTCTTGTTCAGCAGCTCTGCGTGCGTTATCTAAATCGGCTTGCGTATATTGGAGAGAAGTAGAAGGAGTATTATAAGATTGTTGACTTAAATATGGTTGATTGAAACTATCCATTGATTCTGCATGAAGTTCAACTCCACTTGAAACATTGGTCGTTGTCACCTGCGAAAAAAAAAGGTAAATGAAATTACCAGAGTAAGGGTGCATTTATAATTTAGTTCAGTTAATTAATAATACTGGTATTCAAAATTGCTATTATGAATGAATTTTTTTTATTGGAGAATGAAGCTTCAAAACTTAGTTAACGCGGATGAATGAACAAACTAAGCATTTACCCTGAGTAAATTTTTTCCTGAGTAATTTTGACCAATTGATATATTTTTTTTTTTTTTTTTATTAAAATTTACTGTGAGCAAGATCGGAAGCTGTGCCTGATGGAACCAACTAACGGCCACTTGAAACCAGAGAGCTATTAAAACATGAGGTACCAGCAACTACACTCTAGAAACGGAAAACATCTCAAATGGAACTAAACCGCCATGGTAAAGTACAGTGAGTGGTGTCTGCCCCGGCAATGTTAAAGCCATCTACCACTTCTTTGCTTCCTTTTAGTCACCTCTTACGAAAAGCAATAAATACGTTAGGACTATTCTGAAGCCTGTACTTTCTATTCACTAAATTTTCTTCTGATGGAGCCCATTTTTTTCGAGTGTCTCGATCAGCGAAGTAGCTGAGAATCTGATCTGCCAGTTTATGATAAACTACGCAACACAAAACTGAGCATTTACTACTACAAAACTAGCTTTCGTCAACTATATAATTTCGCTTCATAAATTTTTATGATACAGTATAAAACATGTCATCCATGAGCTTCATACAAATATTACCATGGTGATCAAACCCTCAGGTATTTCAACAAAGTCGTAGTTTGTAAAACATGAGTCACTTGATTTCTATATTCGAAAATAAGTATAAAATTTTTAATTCTGGGACACATGAAAAAAAATCAAAAGATATATAAGTTACCTATCTGAAAGAGCTTAGATTCAGATAGTACCAGACCACTAAGTAAAAACTCTGGTAAGGTCATATTTTGAATATTATTAATTAAATAAAACAGGTAACTATTGGATATCCGGTACTAGAACTTTTAGTAACCTAATTTACATCCAATAACATTGAATTATTACATAGAGCTGGGCAAAAGCGAATCACTTGGAATTCGAATTTACAATATTATAGCTGAAGAACAATTTTCTTTTAATTTACACTCACTTTTTAACAGCAGAAAAAAATTTGTCCCAAATATTTTTTGCATTTTCATCGGTGAAATATGGATATTACACTACCTTTTGAAAGGATCTGTTCTTTTGTGCTTTTAAATCACAGAATTGAATTTACCAGCCCTTATTACATGTAAAGAACAAACAAAATGTGTCAAATGGTTGGTTTTTAAAGTTATTAACTAAACGTTGCCAACAAATAATACTTACAGAATCATTTGTACCAGGAAGAGAAACGAGTTGATTTGTAATATTTTGATCTGTAATTATTTGTGAGTTTTGTTGCATTGAATTAGTATGATCACCATGTGCTTTATCATCGATTGTTGATTCCGTAGTTTCCCTGTAAATAATATAAGCACATTTCACTCACAATAAAACACGTTATTGACATCGATTTGTGTCAAATTTTAACTACAGAATATTCAGATGAGTTATATTGTTGTACTTTTTTTTATTGAAATCCACTCTTGAGCAAGGCCGGAAACAGTAACAAAAAAGAACCAACTAACGGCCACTTAAGAGTTACAATAAGAGTTAATGTCAACAACTGCACTCTAAGTGGAAAACATCCCAAATAGAACTGAACCACTATGGTAAAGTGCAGTGAGTAGTTGCCCCAATGGTGAAGTCATCTAACACTTGAGTAGAAGTAAAACATGCAAAATTGGTGCAAATGCAAAATTCAAATGTAAAATTGGTAGCCTCGATATCAGAAGAAAGTTGATTTGTAGAGCCAGGACAACAGATGGGCCGCACTGGATCTAACAAAATGATTTTTCAGTGGCTCACACACTATATTTTCATTAATTGAATACAAAAACCAATGTTAGAAGTTTGTGTAGAGTTTCACACTTGCTTAACGCGGTTGATCTCTTCAATCTTTTCTATAAATCTTTTCTTTATTTCAAAAAGGATTCGTTGAACAACCCAACGATGAAATAAAACTCAGTCACTGGACTGGATACAGTAATTGTGGCAAAACAATAGGTCATACCTTGTTACATTTAAATGTGATGCGTCTTTAGATATTTGTTGATCAATTTGCTTTGTTGGTGAATCGCCGACTAGCGGATCAAATTTAACATAAAGTGATTGTTTTCTTAAATCCGATTCTGTTAAAGGCTGAAAATAGTAAATATCGTAAGAATATGAATTTAATTAATAATGAAATTTGAAAATATGATACACCTATGTACTTATTTTATAACACTGCTATATCAACATTACTCAAAATATAATGTTTGACATGATCAGAAATAATATTTAGTATACAGTTGTTTAATAATTGTGAATCTAACAATGAACCATGTTAAATTTTAAAATGAAAAAAAAGCACATATGAAAATGTGTTACGGGGCAGCAGCAATAGCAGGTGGTCAAAGCAGCGGCAATCAATTCGAAAAAAACACAAAACTAATTAAATGTGTAGAATTCCGGTCACCTAACAGACCAGAGCTTGCAAGAGCAAAGTAGTATTCCAAATAATTCACAAGGGCCCATCATCCGATTTATCAAAATACCAGCCCGTAATTCATGTACATTTAAGGTATTTCATTCTGCTCAACTAAATGATACGGCACGACCATTCACAAGCAAAAATTAGCAGAGATCAAAGCTGTCACGATATTGATCGAGTAAAAACCATAAAGTCAAGCTCATTAATCATGAGAAGTATAATATCTTATCCTTTGTCAGAGCTATTCATACATACTTCCAAAATTTAACAAAACATTGAAATAGAACAATTGTTGGTAAAAACAAATCGAGAAAACCCTGCATCCATCACTCAAAATTCTAATTCATATAGATTAATTTTCAATCAATAGCAGAGCATCATATTGATCTAGTTTGCACTCTACACCACCAGCATGAATATTGCAAAACGTTTCCTTCATCACTATAACAAGGTACCAAATACAAATTTGTGCGAGTGAACAAGCTAACAACCCAACACATTCCATAACAGGCATCTATCCAAAACTGATGCAAAACAAACCTACAGAGCATTTTTAAAGCGTCCGATCGTTAAAACTTTGAAATAAAGCGTTCAATGTCAATATTTACTCAGGAACTGAGAATTTGTGAACTATTATATGAGTAAAGTACTCATAGTACTTAGCGTATTATGAGTACTAGACTCAAACAATAGTCATTACATTATAGTAAAACAATATCTGGAATGAGATTGAGCAGTGTGAAAAGTATGAAGATTGTATTTGAATTTCTAAATCGAAATCAAAGTCCATTTAAATATTTGCAATGGGTAAATTAGGAATGTTCGAGGCAATTTTCTATTACAGATCCACACTGTCTAGATATAGTTGATCATTTTAATTATGATACTAATGGAATATTTAAAGCAGCAGTCACGTAACAAATATATTAATTTCATAAACACAACAATCACACAATAAGTTTTGTGCCGTTTATTTGAAATCCAGTTAAGAAGAAATTAACAATAACTGATAATCATCAATATTTACCTTGTGGGAGCAACTCAATGCTATATGGGAATGCTTTAAAGAAATATATATATATATATTGCGAGTCGATCTAACAAATTCAAGGAGATAATATTCAAATAAAGACTGTGGGCCTAATGACAATAGCGCACTTATCCAATTAACAGTTTTAGATCTTATATGTGCTGGTAATGATTTGTCTTATTTACAAATCTTGATTACAAAAGCGACCACCTTAATTTTTTGTTTCAAGTTAATGTGAATTAATTTTATGAATCTGTGTTCTTCGTTTTAAAATGAAAAGAGACAAAGAATACCTACTCGGGTAAGAAGGGGTAGCCGGAACTAAATATATATGTTGAATTAAGGATCGAATAGAATAATTTTAATGAGTTGAATCAGAAGTTTTATAATACACACACAAATACATTTTCTCAGAAAATTGATAAAGACATTGAAATTCACATTTATTTTCTGAAAGTACTTTTTGAATCTGTTGACTCCGAATCACTGGGAAATTTGAATAGAATAAATTATGATTCGCGAATTATAAATCGAATATTTTAGACAGCCCTACAGGTACGTAATGGGCACAGATTCTTCTAACAAACCTACAGAAAACAACCAGTGATGCCAATATGATAAGCAGAGCAACTAGGCAATACTCACAATATAATAATTATTGGTTTATTCTGCACAAAATACTCGACATTGACAAAAAAAATGGATTTCGTTTCGCTGTCCACCTCATTTATACCAGCTTTTCCAATGAAATTTGACTACAGTAATTGCATGTACGATTCTTTACTAAAAACTATTTACGACATTCAAGTTTTTTCGCTAGTATTGCTGGCCTATTAGATACATTTATACCCAAACCTATAAATCCAATCCCTGACCATCCTACTGACAAAAGACTACTGCCTTAACGCTATACTATTATCTGTTTTCTGAAAAAGTTAAAGTTAGCTGAATACCCGTTCAAACTATCAAATAATATTATAAAGACTTGTTCTTCACAGTTGTTAGTTAATGATTAGCTATGTAATAAAAGTCGCATATTGATAAAATTTCAATCACACCAAAAAGAAGAATACCGTAATATATTTTTCTCAAAATTCTTTCGACTAACCTGAAGTGGAATTATGATTTGTGACAAATTTTACAATGTAAAATTTGGCACATATCATGATTTCACTGCAGGTTTGCATAATTTTTTGAGTTCAATAGTTAGGTAACTAAATCTGCAACTTTTTTATAAAATATTACTAAAAAAGAAGAGAAATCATGAGAATGTAACCCACCTTTGCTCCACCTAATTGATCTAAATAATCCAACGAAGCAGAATCTTGGAAAACTGAAAAATATAAAAATTAGAAACAATTATGAAACCGATTGAAGAAAAATGAGAAATAAAAATGATGTTACTAAAATATTTATTTCTGCTGCTGCTAATAAGTGGCTTGGTTCTGTAGTTGGGGGCTTCAAATTTGACAAACCATATTTGTAGTGTGTTGTACGAGCAGCCAAAAGAATACAGGAAAATAGTATATAGTTCTGCCATTGCCCAGAGCAGATATCAGTATACCACACGCAGTAATCTGCATTTTATTTGGACATTTTCCACTTAAAAGTGCACTGCTGAACTAGCACTATTGGCCAAGTTAGCTACCCCATGTAGTCCTAAATAACTGAAACCGATTGAAGAAAAATGAGAAATAAAAATGATGTTACTAAAATATTTATTTCTGCTGCTGCTAATAAGTGGCTTGGTTCTGTAGTTGGGGGCTTCAAATTTGACAAACCATATTTGTAGTGTGTTGTACGAGCAGCCAAAAGAATACAGGAAATAGTATATAGTTCTGCCATTGCCCAGAGCAGATATCAGTATACCACACGCAGTAATCTGCATTTTATTTGGACATTTTCCACTTAAAAGTGCACTGCAGAACTAGCACTATTGGCCAAGTTAGCTACCCCATGTAGTCCTAAATAACTGGTTAGTCCATTCCATTTGGGTGTTGCATCCGGCCAAGCTTCAAGTTGATTTCAAGGGAGAAAAAAAATCAATGGCTGTTGACAAATCCATAACATATCATTAGCCAATGGCATACAAATAATGTGCTTTATACGTTTCATAGGTTGATATATTATGTTATAAATATGACATAATTATTGAATAATAAGTATTAATATGGCATTTTCTTTGAGTAAGCTGAAATCTAAAATGCATACTTCTCGATATATGTTTGGACAATCGCCACTTTCAGTACCAACTATTCTGTTCTAAATTGACTTCCTTTTGAAAATTAACCAGGAAATTCAGTAAGCGAACATTAGCCAAAAAAATTTAAAAAAAAATTGTAATCTAAAATAATAATACCATTACCATAATATGGTTTATTATATTATATCTAATATATGATAAAAAATTTTGCTGAAATCTCAATCACAGTAAATTACATGTTAAATGAGTATTCGTATCATCCAAATCCTGTACTGGTATGTATCAGAATCAGTGCAAACTAAATACAAAAATGCTTCCCTAATTTGCTATACAATTTTTGCTCCATTTACAGTAAAAATTATCAAATTACTAAAAGATTAACATAACTCTATTAAAACATGAACAAAGTAAACTCTACTTTAATGCTACAATACTCTTGAGTTAACTACACACAGAATCCTCCAAAACCTTTTCCATATTAAACTAATTTTGTCAACCTGTTTCAAACGAAACCCTGATAGCATGTTGTAAACCTATCCATCACTAGCATAGTTCAGTAAATTAGTATAAAACGTTTCATTGACACAAAGTCGTGAAAACACTACAACAACCGACTAAGTTGATCTCAACATGACAAAAGAAATAACAAAAGAAGCTATTATGTTTTGAAGGAAAACTCTAAAAACACAATAGGGCCCTTCTAACAACGATTGTTTGAACGCTACTGAATACCATTTCTCAACCATGGGCAATAAATAAAGCGTGCCTTGTCGGCACCCTTTATCTTTACCCCATGGTTGAGAAGTGTATAAAATATTGGAATATATACTGTAATAATTTCAGTTTAGTAGAATATGTCACACATGATCTGTAACTTAATCTCGTTATTAATAAGGATGCTGCTTGAATTGTATTGCTAATTGGATTAAGATGGTATAAGCTTATTAATTAATGATCACATGGCTTGATACGAAGTGTTTCAATTAATAGAGGCAGATCAGCTTAAGCATTTGAAAAATATTTTCCACTAATCAGAATTTTGAATCAGAAATGAATCAATAATAAAAAGACACTCAGATGTTTTAGGTCATACATAAGAAGTTTTTGAGAAGCGTTTACGTAATAACTCTTCACTTTGGTGAAATATAATTTAAGGTTGTTCGATAAAGTTGGATAGAATTTTTTTAACCATTCTTGCCGTGAATGCATTCTGTCATCCTTATGCTGATCTCGATAATAATCTTTCGCCCTGAATAGAGCTGGGCGGCATGCCGGTATATACCGGTATTGAGTTTTAAAAAATACCGTATCGCCTTGATGCAATGCCAGTTAGAGCTGGGCGGCATATCGATAGGACGGTGAATACCGGTATAGGGTTTTCCAAAATACTGTATCGAGTTAATCTTCACAATGTCGGTTTAACGTGATACCAGTATTTTGTGACATAACGCCTAAAATGGTTGCAAGTTGATGCATTATCGTGTCAAGTATTGAGGAAAAACGGGTCTTTAACCCACTCACACCTGCTGATAATGCCTCAGTTGAACTTTTGCAATGTTATGAAACAACAACACGCCCGCATTTAGAGGTACATATTAGATTTTTTTTAGCTACGTCGCACCTCACGCGGCTCTTTAAATCGATGAAATAGCATGGTTTTTGAAAGCTATAAAATGACTGGCATACCGGTAAAGCGAAATTTTGGCGGCGGTATGCCGGTATAAAATAAACCTAATGCTGCCCACCTCTAATGCCAGTTTGCCGTGACACTGCTATATCATGGCATACCACCAAAAACGGTTACAACCTGATATATCGCACCAAGTGAAATTTACATGAAATAGGTTACATTTTTGAATCCTTAACATTTTTAAAGTTTACACTACGGTACAGTTGATTATACAAGGTGAGGCAAAAATTACTAAATTTAATAAAAAAAAAGCTTACCACTGCTTGCTGGATAAAACTCTTCGTTTTCATTCATTTTATCAAATTCCATTTGTTGAAGTTTCTTATAATCTGCCACTTCATTATCTTTTGTTACTTCTAGTTCCTAAATAATTGAAAAGGTAGTTTGTAATCCAATTTGAAATGACACTAAATTATTTCTAACTTACGAATTCTAAAAAGAAGACAATAAACTGAAATTTGTATTTTGATACTCAGGTAGTAATAAAACTGTAGAAACAGCTTGATTAGCACCACTACGAAATAGAATTAATGAAATTTAATACATTAATGGAACAGCTTTTTAAACACTTGACCATATTTTGCCCATTTTGCAGAAAAGTTTTACCATTGCTCAGAAGATACCACTCAGTGCACTTTATCATGGTGGTTCAGTTCCATTTGGGATGTTTTTCGTTTAGAGTGCAGTTGCTGGTATTAAATCTTTTAGTAGCTCTTTGCTATTGAGGGGCCGGTGGTTGGTTCCTTCTGGATTCCGCTTCAGGCCTTGCTCAGAGTGAATTTCAATACACAAGTCACAATTGGAGTCAAATTTTACAACTTGAAATCTGATCGATATCATGATTGCACTACCGTAGTTGAATCAAAAACAAATTAAATCTTAACAATTAAACTCTAGGATACCTTATTATTCAAATGAAGACATCCCTACATACAGCTGATCAAAATGTCGCTGTACAATGGGCAAACGTAGGTCTGAAAACAATACCAAACCCAATGTTTCAAACACGGTCTAGACTGACAACTGGATATTCAAATAATATATATAATTTTTTTCTATAAAAGTGTGCAGTTATTTACCTGCATATGACTGTCTTCATTTTGTCGTTCCGTTGTTGAAATATTAACTGTTTCGTTTGCAGTTTGAAACGCAGGATCATCTATACTTGTAACCGATGTTGTATCTCGCATTTTATTGTCAACATCTGGTGTGCTATCGACTGGCTGTAACAAAGATGTTTAGATTCTTGTAGAAATAACTTGCAGAAAATTGGTCAATAATTCCAAGAAACAATCCTAGACTACAGTAAATAACTTGTATTATAAACTATCAAATACCTATTTCGATATATCTGCAAGGTCGTCCTTCTATTCAATTGGAACCATATTTATAATTCAGAATATATTTAGTATAAACATTTCAGAGTAACGAAATTGATGATAATTGACAACATTTCGCAGTGAAATCACGATTTACGCCAAATTTTACAACGTAAAATTTGGCATATATCATGATTTCAATGCAAAATGGAACAATTTAAGAATATTCGGAAACGTAAATTGTTTGTTGTCAAAATTGTAGAAAAACTGACCATACAGCGATAAGGACATTTCTGTTGTCATTGTAATGAATTCAAAAATAATTTGATGAATTGATGATTTTTTTGTTCTGATTCTAATCTGTAATATCTAACTATACCTCCATATATCCTAAAACTATCTACGACATGGTCCTTCTAAACTGAACGTATATTGATTGCGATACCCGGATACATAGCTAGGTTTTCAATTATTTAAACCACGATGCTCCAATTTCAAAAAACTGAAATTATTCGAAACCAAGTAGGGTGATAAATAATTGAAAAGAACAATAGAATAAATCCTCTCGAATCAGATTATATCTATTGTGCTATTTAGACGGTTAAGAAAATGGCATAACAATACAAGTGTTCGAATCTTCAGATTAATAGTGTCAAGAATTAATAATAATATCGATAAAACTGGTTAAAAATAGACACTCTACTTTTTTGAAGTCAACATGCGATTTATTGAGCTTAATGGTTGGAGATTCACGTTTTGGTGTTCCCTTTATCAAGCAAGGCGGCGGAAATAGTGACTTAATAAAGAAACAAACTAACACTCATTTATTTAAAGGACAAACATCTAGTGCATGTAGTACCAGCAACTGCGCTCTAAGTAGAAAACTCCTAAATAGCAATGAACCACTATAATACAGTACAGTAAGTGGTATCTACTCTGGGTGATGACAAAACCTTCGTCTTTTTGGATCTATCTCAGTCTTAGAGAAAGAAAGAGCCAAATCTCAAAAAGATTTATATACAAGCTCAAGACGAATTTTCATTATTAGACCTTTAAAATATGCAATTATTTTACAACAGTAACAATAATTGTCCCCCTAATTTCAACACTGTCTGTATAATTTTCCAAATTAATAATATTGGATATTAATAACATAACAAATATAAAGAGGAAATTCAGCAAACAAATATAATATTCATCAGCCTTACCATATTTTCTTGAACAGCATTATGCTTTGGCGAACCAGGAGGTGAATTCATCATCATTGTTTTCTTCGGTTTGAAAGGATCAATCGATTCAAGGTCATCTAAGTTCATTGTATATCCGGAAGATGGAAGATCTTTTGTTGGTGAATTAGATAATCCTTTCGACGATTTGAACGGATCCATCGCATCTATGTTATCAAAATCTAGATTATAAGATCCTTCCGGCAGCGGCGGTTCCATAGCGATATTTTCGTCCTCCGGTGACGATGGTTGTTCTGTAGTTTGTTTTTCCGTTTCACTATGTTGTTCTATTATCGGTTCTTTTTTCTCCGGCTGTTGAGAAAATAACAAACGTAAATGAAATGTAATTTCTTTCTTTCTTCTTAATTTCTGAAATGTTTTTCTTGGCACTTCACATCTTTTGAATTCAGATCATACATTATCTAACTTTTTGTTTACTTATGTTTTATCAAGTATGAGTTACAGATGGACCGCACCTTTGGGGTGCGGTCCATCAGTAACACATTCTTGAGAAAAAAAAACAAAGTTTCTGGAAGAGTCAGAATAACAAACTTCATATTGTGACACTGTTGAAAATAAACCAACGTCTTTGTCGTATACCTGATAATGGATTTGCACAGGTGTCATTTCAAAGTAAATATGAAACATTAGTATATTGATATAAAATTTATATAAAATATAAATAATTTATTTCCAAATAAATTGTGATTGGAGTAGAGTTGCGCTAAATTTACGTTCTTACTTAATTACGTAAGTGTGCTTGTGGTACGTAATTTATCATTGATTATGTAATAATTAAGATAAAAGCATTAGCTTGCTTACCAAAGCACTTGTTTCTAAGATATATTAGTAATTTTTGTTTTCGGCGCTACTTGAGAAATAAGACAAGAGTAATAATATCAGATTGCTTTTACGGTTTAAAAGTTTCATGTAATAATGAAGATCAGCACTTGCGTGCGTCGCGTATTAATTACTCATGACGTAGAAATCTTTGCTTTCGGTCGATATGCAAATATTACGCTATAAGGAAGTTTAGTTTGGGATTTTCCGATGCATGGCCCATTGTCACACTGTAGCCAACATTAAGATGCTGGAAAATCGAAGGGAAGATGAAAATTAGTTCTATTTTCTTCCGACACAAGATAAGAATTGAGCACCGGTATGTGTCTAACAATCTTGGATATCGATCAGAATTCATTATGCCAGACAGAAATCGCCTATACTTAAATTGGGCCTATCGTCGTAAATGCGTCTCGTAATTATTACGGAATCACGCGAACGAAATAAGCGCAATTACATAAGCTGCGTGAGTTTAGATTGGAGTCCAATCGCCCTATTTTATTTTTTTTAACAGGTATGGGTATAAATAAATAAAATTAACTTCAACGCAATTGACACCATAGACTCGAGGGGGCCACAAGACTTTCAGAAAATAAAACCGAAGGCTGTCATCATATTTGGACAGTTGCAGTTTGAATTACGGTACTTATAATTTAAATAACAAAGACCTTCAGCCAGATATCTTGCCAAGCACCATTACACAATTGAATTTGGCGAAGGATTTAAATAAGTACTTAAATCCTACTAAAATATGGCACAAAATGCCTAAGGATGTAAGTTTCGCATATTTTTCTTCTAATTGAATCCCTGATAAATATGATGCATGATAAAATTATCATGTCAAATCAGCAAATAGCCAAAAGTGTTTGCTTTATTACAAGGTCTGACAACGACAGAACTTCACATATGTGACACAACAGGAATCTATTGGAATCGAAACAATTTTCTTGAAATGCTTAGAATCAGTTCGATTCGAAACTCTAAAACTCACCATCCCAAAAAGTGGCAACATAAATCATGTATCTTTAGAATGAAGGAATATTGAGTTTCCGAGAAAATAATTAAAACAAACCCGAGACAAAACTAAGATCGAATCAAAAATTTCTACCTCAATAGCTGGCATGTTCGCTGGATCTGGTTTTGGCGAACCAGGAGGTGAATTCATCATCAATGTTTTCTTCGGTGTGAAAGGATCAATCGATTCAATGTCATCCAAGTTCATCGAATATCCAGATGATGGAAGATCTTTTGTTGGCGAATTGGATAAACCTTTAGACGATTTGAATGGATCCATCATATCTATGTTATCAAAATCTAGATTATAAGATCCTTTAGGTAACGGAGGTTCTTCATCAGCCTGATCTTCTGTAGATGTTGGAGGTTTCTTCAAACCAGGTTTAATTAATTTCTTTCTTGCCAAACCAGATTTCTTTTTAGGTGACTGTAAATGTAATGTAACACATAAATTACTGAAAGTATGAATCAAACCGATGAATTAAGTGGATATTGTGTTAGAATTACAGGTTGAAGATATAGGGTTGAGTGACATTAAGTCTGGTTTGCTACCACTCAATCCAGCGTGTAATAACTTGGGTAGGCTAGGCTTTATATCTTTCCAACAACACTAACTTTGTTTGCCTATAAGGGCCACTAGTTCAGGGCTATCAGAAGGAAAAATTACAAAATGGCAATATTGCACGATATATCTCTTGCTAGAAGAGATGCCTCTACGATTGTCTAGTAGTAACCAAACTGTAGAAAAAAGTTCAAAATCATCAATACCGCTATGAAATAGCAGTGTTGATAGCTTTGAAGCTTTTTTGCCCATATGAGGAAATGGCATGGACATTTATACATCAAAAGAAAGTGACATGGGTATCTCGGACAACAAAAGAATAAATTCTGTCACCCTGGTTTTCATCAAATATTTGACTTTTATAATAGGAACATGCCTAAAATTTACAGGGTTATCGAATAACTTTACAACTACCATACCTTTTTGACTTCTGCTTTCTTTTCTTGCTGTTTTACAGGTTTCTCTGCTGCAATATCGGCAGCTTTTTCTTCTGTCACCTAAATTAACATTGTAATTGGTCTCATAATGCTATAATCAAATTAGAAATATATCGTCGAACATGTGATGATAATACCGCCCACAGAGTTGAAAATATAAAGATCAGTTATTGAAAATGTAAACTTTTGTACCGGTCATTATTCAATCATTTTCAGAACCTCTTGGCAAAGACTGTGACATATTCAAAACTTCACAAGATACCAATTAATGCTTATGATGTCACATCAAACTCGGAGTGCCATAACCGAATATAATAGAGTAATATTTCGTAATTCGGCAAATCGAGCCTGGAGGAATAATTGGCTGTTGTTGCAATCACCTATTTTCACAAAAAAATACCTTTTTCTCATCTACTGTCATTTCTTCTGAAGGCTTGGGAGAGGCTGGTGGAGAGTTTGCCATAACTTTCGATGGTTTGAATGGATCCATTGAATCAAAATCAACAGGCGGTTTCTTGTCAGTAGGTGAGTTAGCAAGACCTTTGAAAATAATTATTGTTGTATTAAAAATATTTGAATCTGGATCATAAGGCATAACAAATATATTATAAAATGAATCTAGTATATTTATTTAGTATATTGGATGACACTCACTTCCCAATGATCCAGACTATGCATTTATGTAAGTGGTGGAGGATGTCAATATTGAATTATTTTTGCAAATGGAATAAAATATCAGAATCTAAGTCTAATATATTGAAAATTACATTTTATTTTTTATTTTATTCTGCTGATTTTGAATTTCTAGAAAAATTAATTTAAACAATTCCTGAATTTGCAAATCATAGATCGAAAATTTCAGATACCAGCAGATGTGGTGATGTGCACAGCAGACTTATGAAATGTCATCACAGTCATATTGAACTACAGAATAATGGATAACACTGATGAAGTAGAATAAACTAAAATATCTAAATCAGTATGACTGGCTCAATATAGGTACCAATACTATTTTTGAAGAGCACTGTATGTTGAAAATAATCTGCAACCATAACATATATGATCCATAATTATAGCAAGTTGCTGCCAGGTTCTAGGACTAATTCTTTTGTTTTCCTGGCGAGAGGAAAGCCGGAAATACAGCTTAACCATTATGGCGAACCATGAACTTAGACCTCAACCTCCTGTGGAATTATACATAGCCAGTCAATTTCCTAACGTTTTGAATATCTATTCAGATGTTTTTCATCAGGGTTCTGATGAAAAACATCTGAAATGATATTCAAAACTTTGGCAAACATTTTTACTTCAACACTTGTCTGTAGTTACAAATATTCACCTTTCGAAGTTTGAAAGGGATTCATTGCATCTAAATTATCAAAATCTAGATTATAGGTTCCTTTAGGTATAGGAATCTCCTCTTCATCTTTGTTGTCAGGTTCAGGAGGTTTTGAAACGGCAGGAGGCTTTCTAACTTTCTTCTGTGCCAGCCCGGTCTTTTTTACAGGCTGCAATACAAATTTAATAGAAACTATGAATTTCCAAAAGGGATAAATTAAAGTTGGAATATTTATAATCCAATAACAAACAAGAAAATTAGCTCCCTATGTGAATGACTCATAGACTATTTGGATAAAAAGAAAATGAAATTGTTAAAAAGTTTGATTATGATATATGACTAACTTGAAATTCTAATCTACATTTTTAACAAAACTCTCAAAAAACATAATGCCCTTCATAATCATTTTGACTGGAA
Organism: Styela plicata; assembly: GCA_963675895.2. Taxonomy (NCBI): domain Eukaryota; kingdom Metazoa; phylum Chordata; class Ascidiacea; order Stolidobranchia; family Styelidae; genus Styela; species Styela plicata. Next base: position 15,897,735 of record OZ023138.1, read on the forward strand.
AGGAAACACGGAAATGGTAAATGATTTTACTTTCACCCAGTGCAGATATCACTCACTGCACTTTACCATGGTGGCTTAGTTCTGTATGGAATATTTTCCACTCAGAGAGCAGTTGCTGGCCCTTTATCTTGTGGTAGCTTGTTGTCATTAAAATGGCCTTTGGTTGCCTCCTTTTAGGTGCCGCTTTCGGCTTTGCTTGGAGCAAACATCTATAAAAAAATCCATTTTAAATAAATGCTTAAAATATTTGGTATAAGGATTTACCCATATAGTTTGTGTCTCTAGTGACTTGAAGTTAAATCAATAAAGTTATGTTATAAAATTGTGCAAAGTTAGATGTAATTTACTTTTTCAGAAAATACAATATATCCTTGTTTGATTACTATTAGCCATACCATAAAGACGATTATTCATATCTATTTCTGAACAGATTCAACTGTTACTACCCCTAAATACAATATAAAGAATGCCCGCAAAACGAGATCAAGTTTTAATATTTCCCAAATTAAATGATTTTTTACGAATCAACACCTTTTTGACTTCAGTTTTGATTTCACTATCAACAGGATTTTCTTCTTTAGGTTCTGCAACATCTGTAGTATTCTTCCCTGAATCCTGGAAAAACATATTAATGCTTTATATAATTATGTGATACCCATATAGAGTTAGTTTTATTGTAATTCATTATGACCGAGGTTGGAAGCAACACTCGAAAGGATCTAGCGACCACTAATATGCTATGAAATACCAAATTGAAAATCCAGCAACAAAAATACGAGCAAAAAAAAGTTCATGCAAACTGAACTGCTCAGTAGAGCTCAATGATTGATATCTATCCGGGATGATGATAAAAGCCACCCAGAACTTCCTTGCTCCTCTTCGTCGCCTCGTACTACACTCAGGAATTAATTACATGTAGGGTACAAGTACAGGAGAAGATAGTATAACCAGACTGACAAAATGCTATGTCAAACACACAAAGAAAATTTGGCAAATGGACAGTATTTCATGATATATCCGGGACTAGAAGATTAAAATGTCTTATAATGAGTGTCAACAAAACTCTAAAAAAGATTTTGAAGATTTTTTGTTTATCCGAAGAAAATGACATGAATATTTCAGACACCCGAGGAAACCAAAATTCTGCCATCCTGGTTCACAACCCAATAACTCAGAAATAAAAAATGAATTGAAAAGGTAGAGTTGAAAAAGTTTAAATCTTCCAATTAACTTAACAAGAGATAACTGGACCATACATTTCGAAGAAAACAATACTTTGCTCCACTATTCAAAATTACCTTTTCGTTGTTCAATTCTATAGGTGTATTGTTGTCTTTCTCGGACACAGTCTTTGGAGAAGCTGGTGGTGAATTTGCCATAACTTTTGATGATTTGAATGAATCCACTGAATCAAAGTCAACTGGTGGTTTCTTGTCGGTGGGTGAGTTTGGTAGCCCTTTGAAAAAATGAAGAATTGATAATCAAAATAATATAAAAGACTAATAATAAGAATATGATGTTAAAATCCATTGTTATATGTAACAGTGCAACACGAGAACAAAATATCCTAACCTTTGGATGTTTGAAAAGGATTCATTGCATCCAAGTTGTCAAAATCCAGATTATACGTTCCTCTTGGTACAGGAATCTCATCTTCATCATTTGCTGGTTCAGGAGGCTTGATAGCAGCAGGTTTTTTCACCTTTTTCTTCACAGGCTAAAAAAGATTGAATTCGATAGTAACCTTTACTGTAATTAAACAATGCTAATATGTTTTAGTAAAACTCTTCAACCAAGGTGACAGAATCTTGTTTTTCTTCGGTTGTCTTAAAATTTGAGGTCATTTTCTTCGAGTGAACAAAAAAGCTTCAAAACCATGAACACTGCTATTTCATACAAATATCGATGATTCTGAACCATGTATACAGTTTGATTTCAACCAGACACTCAAAAAAGACATTTTAATCTAGCAAGAGATATATAATCTGAACTATAGTCCATTTGATAAAATTCTTTTCTAACTTTCTGCCAGTTTGCTCTCCAACCAGTGTGAATCCTATTTACTACAAAAAACAATAAACCCAATGGTTTGTTTCACTAAGTTTTAGTTCAAGAATGAGGATATTAGTATCAAGTAAGAAGTATTAAACATTGTGCAACTAATACATTAAATAGTTTAAGAATCAGAACAATGAGGAGTAAATATGCCACCGTCGTGCAACTTTGTTACAACAATGTTATTCTGTGTACACTCGGCTGAAGAACAACAAATAGGCTTAAAATGACATCTTACCTTTTTGGCAGGGGACTTTTGAGCTTCATCCACTTTCTCTTGTTCTTGTTTTGTTTCTGTCACTGCACTCTTTGTCTCTTCCTGTTTAAATCAAAAAAATTTGGCATTTACAAAGCAAAAACTGGAGAAACCAGTAAAAAAAACAGCAACAGATATTCTGTCACACAAGAAGCCAAATGACTATTCAAATGTACCGGTACACCAAAATAAAATGTTATTTTTCGCTTCAGAAATATTTCTTTCCAAATGAAAATTTTTCCAAAATTTTCTTTCCAAAATTAATTGAAAATACTTTTTTTTTATTAAAATTCGCTCAGAGCAAGGCCACAGGAAACAAATTAAACTTGAAAATTCTCCTGAAGCCACTGAAGTGCAGTTACATGAAATGCAGGAATAGGAACTAAAGAATTCCTGATAGATATCTATTAACACGAGTTTAAAAGCTTTGTAGATCATAATAACCAAAACCCAAAATAATTCACCTCTTGGCTCGTCGTACTTTTCACAGGTAACAAGCCAGGTGGATCAACAGGTGTTCCCTTTCCTGGTGAATCTTCAACTGGTTTCAAAATTTCTTCTTCCGGGTTTGGTGTTGGTGTGAATGATGGTTGGCCAGGAGTTTTAGTGGGAGAATTGCAGAGTCCTTTCGAAGTTTTAAATGGATCAAGGTTATCAAGATCATCAAAGTTTATCGAGTATGATCCTTTCGGTACAATTATTTCATCTTCTGGATCCGCAGGATCGGGATCTGGTGCTTTGACTGGAGGAGGTTTCTTTTTTACAGGACGATTCACTTTTTTTCTGTTGGCTCCCAATACAGGCTTTTTAGCAATCTAAAGGAATAAAAAAAAGTACAAAGTATTAAAGATGTTTGAGGTAGAAAAAAAAAACGCATCTCTTGATAGATCTAATCAGCCTGGATGAATGTCAACTGCTCAAAGAAAATGCCTTCCCTCGGAATAAAATTTGTCAACAAAACTTTCAAATAGTAGACTGCTGTAGTAAACACTATTATAAAATAGCAAAGAAAATTATATCAAAGTTGTGGACAGTTTAGAAAACAAATTTCTGTCAACACGAATATGATTTTGGGGTTTCTTTTCCTCTTTCCTATATGCTTCCTCTTGGTTTTCTAAGCAAAGCGGAGGCGCGAGGTTCAGAATTGTACTACATATTTCCTGCATAAGTGAGATGCCATGCAAACAATGATATACATGCGATCATACCATCACCCTGGGTAGATACCAAACACTTCAATAAAGTGGTCCAATTCAGTATGGAATGCTTTCACATAAGAGCGCAATTAGGAGTCAGTTCACATAAGGTCCTTTTATAGTAGCATTTTGCCACATGGGAGGTCGTTAGATGGTTTCTTTTAGATATTTTCTGCAGTCTTCCACAGAGTGAAACTTCATTCAAAAAAGGCACAGTATCAAAAATATTGGACTGAGATGCTACTGCAAATGTATGTAGTATCATAGCATTAGTAATTACCTTCTTTTTGGGAGATGGATCAACATTCTCTAGATTTCCAGCCACGTCATCCATAATTAACAAATCACTTGATTTCTTTGTATCTGGGTTATTAACATCTGTTGGCTGCTGCACAAATAATAAAACATAAATATCATATTATGCAGATTGTAAAATCAATATTAATATACGAGTATCGGTATACTGAAATTTTTAGATTCCAGTTTACCTGGTATTTTTTTGTTTGATGAAAAATACATATTCAAAGGCTGAAATTGAAACTCTTGAATTAGTATGGATTGAAGCATAATTTCACAAGCTACTATTCTAAAACATGTTTTTATCAAATATTACCAAATATCTATATCATTTTGAACTTTTCATAATTGAAAGATTTAACATTTCATTCTGAGATTTACCTTTTTCACAGGTTCGGGGAGAGTAGCGTCCTCTTCATTATTATTCATATGTTTCAGCAATCCAACATTATTCTTTACTGGAGATTTAGGTGGAGAAAATGACAATGTTTTACTAGACTTAAACGGATCAGCGTCTTCCATTTTATCCAAATCAAAACTATAAGCGGATGTTGGTTTTGTAGGGGAATTCTGCAGACCTTTGCTAGTTTTGAAAGGGTCTAAGTTATCCAAATTATCAAAGTCTAACGAGTACGATCCTTTGGGAACAACAATAGGTTCTTCTTCCTGGTTAGAAACAGGTTCCTCTTCTTCTACTTTGTTTTGAATAGATACAATTTCGGATACTGACTGGTCTGTCTTGGAAGAATCGTCTTTATGCTAAAATTTGGAAAGTGCAATAGCATAAGGTATATATATATTTTACTTTTTATTGAAATTCATTCAAAGCAAGGCCACAGGAGACGAATCATACTTGAAAATTCTCCTGAAGTCACTAAAGTGCAAAGAGCTACATGAAATGCAGGAATAGAAACTAAGGAACCCCAATCCCTCATAGATTTCTATTAACGAGAGTTTTAAAGCCTAGTAGATCAACACGATCAGGAAAGCAGCAAGCAGGCAAGGAATTCCAAAGTTTAGAGATTCCTGGAATAACACTGTTTCTTGTTGTGGAACCTCCACAGTGAATAGGTGCGAATTGGTAGCCAATCGTGTTGGCCGATTAAAAATTTTAAAATTTTGTTCGGAGAAACGAGAGCAGAGAGCTTCAACCAAGACCATTCTAATATCTGTAAAATAAACAGAGTGAGGCAACGTTGCGGCAATGTGTCAAACTTTGCAGACAGGAAGAAAGTTTAGGGCCAATCATTATGAATAAGTTTATCTTTCTTTCCAAAGCTTTCATGTTAACTGCTCCAAATTAAAATTCTTAAGCTTTATTAACAATCAGAAATTTTATTTTGTCAAACCTGGGCCATAGATGGCCACGTCTCATCGCCGCAATCCATCAATAACCTATGTTCAACAATTGAATTTTTGACTAAATTTTTCCGATTGTAAGAAGACAGTAGAACATACATTTGGACTGATGATAATAATAACAGATTTAATGGAAAAATAGCTGGTTAAAAATATTAAACAGGATGGCAGAGTCTTGGTTTTCTTCAGGTGGACAAAAACAGCTTCACAATCATTAACACTACCATTTCATAGCTCACTATAAACTTAACAATTTTATGGAATGAATTACAATAAAATATAAATCAAATAAATAAAAAATTCTTCAAAATGTTCTTACATTGTCGGTGGCTGGCTTTTGCACAATTTCAATATCATTTGCAACAATATTTTCATTTTGAGTTGGCAGTTCTACATTTGGCTTGTCCTCAGGTATGATTGGTTGATCAGGTAATATGGCAGAAACATTTTCATCGGGTTTAACACTGTTTTCTATATTTTGTTCAAGAACGATATGATTAGATTGAATGACAGTTGGATTTTCTCCTTGAGATTCCGAAATCTCATCGGTCGTTACTTTATCTTGAATCTCTACGTTGGCAGGAAATGGCTTGCTTGGTATGTCAGGAGAATTTTTCATGGCCTTTTTCGATTCAAACGGATTGAAGTCATCTAGATTGTCAAAATCAATGGTGTAAGCCCCACGGCTTATTGGTATTTCTTCTTCATCCATTTTCACTTCAGAAGTGAATTTTGGTTCTTGATCTTTGTTATCAGTTTCAAAATTTTCTACAATTTCAGAAGACTGTGTTTGGTTGATATTGATATTATTCTCAGTCCCACAGCTTTGTCCAGTATCGTTTTGCAAGTTTTCTGCAGTCAAATCTGAAGATTTGTCTTTTACAGTTCCCTCTTTTTTGGCTTTTACTTCAAGTTGAATGATTTTGTCTTGATTATCTGATTGAGAAGACTGAGTGATAATATTCTCGTCCGGTTTCTCTGATTCCTTGACAGTTGTATCCAAAATTGAATTCGAAAATGGTTGATCTACTGGTGTGTCATCTAAACCGCTCCAAAACTGACCATCGGTAAGTTGAGGGGTCAAAGGTCGATCCTTCTCAATCGCGTTAGTGAATTTTATAGGTTTTTGCGGCAGAGTACTAGAATCGAAGTTCAACTTGACAGAATCCAAACTACAAATGCTTGATTTTGATGAACTTGCTATGGCAGAATCTGGACTGGTCTTTCCGTTGTAGTTCTGAGTAATTAAAGAAATTTTGAATTTAATTGGTTAACAATACAAATATTCAAAATATTCGTTTATGAAAGGCTGAGAAATTCATACATACATAATACAATATTCGAATTAAATGTTAGGAGAATGAACTCAATATTCGCTATTATGGGAATTAGATTGAAGTTGGTATTATAGCATATTTGGTAACACACAGGCGAAGATTCAAATTTCTAGTGTTGGGAATTATTTTCAACTCTGATATAATATTAAGCCTCATTTTCATATTCACAGTAATAGAATCATGCTTTTCTTCCATGCAATTCTGTTCGGATATATGAAAAGGCTTCAAAACTATTTCATAGCAGAGTAGATAGTTTTGAGGCTTTTTATACAGTAAAATATGTTTTAACCTTTCAGTAAATGATTTATTGGAATTGACACCTTCTTCGTAAATTTTCAACTGATGGGAACCATTTTCTAGGAGTGTCAAGAGTATTTAAAGCTATTACGTATCTAAATAATAAAGAAGTAGACTTTCTGCCAACCTGTTTACAAATATTAGGAGAACTTTATAAGAAAATCAAAATCCACAATTAAACATCACATGAAAAGATATATTCGGCCAAAGCAACAAATATACAATTAATAAAACACACAAGAAGTCTCACCAGACCAGCTTCAACAGCAGTCACAGAAAATGAATCGAAAAGAGTTTCTTCACTGGCAGGACATATAGTTTGATCATACGCAGTCAAATATAAACTTTCTCCGATAGTTTTCTCGCCGGGATTGGACGCATCGGTGTGTGTCTCTTCTTCTAGACTCAAGATTCCCAAATCCCCTCCAAGATTTTTGATTATTTCATTCAATTGAGATTCTGCCAACAGATATTGAGGAATTCAACTTCAGGTTAATATAAGGAATACTGATCATAGAAAAAGCACTCATGAGGATGACAGAAAATTATAATCATTTCCAATTATGAAATATTTGGCCAAATTCTTGTTCTTTACCATGAAATGTATAAAAAATGCACTCAAGAGAATACACTCAAAAAAGTCATGAGGAAGAACTACAAAATGACAAGTTTATAGTCATTTCCAATTATGAAATATTTGGCCAAATTTTTGTTTTTTACCATGAAATGGATAAAAAATGCACTCATGAGAATGCACTCAAAAAACTAATGAGGAGGAACTTGAAAATGACAGAAAGTTTATAGTCATTTTCAATTATGAAATATTTGGCCAAATTTTTGTTTTTTACCATGAAATGGATAAAAAATGCACTCATGAGAATGCACTCAAAAAACTAATGAGGAACTTGAAAATGACAGAAAGTTTATAGTCATTTTCAATTATGAAATATTTGGCAAAATTTTTGTTTTTTACCATGAAATGCATAAAAAATGCACTCATGAGAATGCACTCAAAAAACATATGAGAAAGAACTTGAAAATGACAGAAAGTTTATAGTCATTTTCAAATATGGAATATTTGGCCGAATTCTTGCTTTTGACAAGAGAATTGGTCCTAATAGTTAATGTAGAACTTTGTCTAAACATTATCTATTCTTGGTATTCCTGAATGAATCTGCTTTTTTATATATTTATACATAGATTTTGATTAAGATTTGAGACTATTAAAGATTGTTACTTATCGGAAAACCATTAATGATAAAACAGCACACCTGTATTGACAGGTCTTCCAACAGGAGCAGCTGGTGGAGGAAGAAATTCCCCTGAATCGTCAGAATCTGATGCTTCTAAAGATGTGTATCTGAATCATGAAAATTTTAAAAATAATTTTCTCTCAAAACTTCGAAAGCAAAATATATTTTGAACGTAATTCTAGTCTACAGGAGATATGATGATGGATGTCAAATTTTCACAAGCATGATTTTACTGCGTAATTGATCAAATCAAAATAAACAAAACATGAAAATTATTAATGTATTACAAAATTAAATTTGATTTGGTAAGTTATATTTCCATTACACAAATTCCAAACAAAAACAAAAAAAGTTTTGAATATTCTGCATTCAAATACAAGAGATATTTAATAATAACTTAAAGAATCTAACCAAAAAGCCACTAATATTCTATTTTATGTGGGGGTGGCCAAAATCGAATATCTTTTTGTTTCAGAATGGAATCGAATAACTTTTCAGAATCTTATCGAATATTCGAATCAGAGGTCATAATATAAACAAGGACATAAATTTATCAGCTTATAATTTGAGCAAAAATTCACACTTGATATTAGAAAAAAATTCAAAATTATCATTTGTTGATTTCGAATTGTTACAGAAATCGAATTGAATAATTTATGATTCGAATGCTCTGAATCGAATATTTTGGACAGCCCTGATTGTATGAGATTATAGCAAAATGGCACAACAGCACACACTATCAATTTGTGATCGAGTGCATAATATGAAACAAACAAAACACAGAAAAAAGTGTAAAAACAATACATACCACAGCAAACTAAGCAAAATGTTGAGCATCTATCTGTATGAAGCAGATCCACCAATGTTAAGTTAAAGAGCAGCAATAAGTAAATAAATATATAACACCACACAGTGCAATTCAAGACAATAAATATATCAAGTGTCGTTGCAACTTTTAATTTAGTGATAAAAATATAAAAAAAGTGTGAGTACTGTGTAGCAGACAGGGACGCCTCTTTTAGCCTCAATACCTATTTCAGAAAACTTATCCTTAGCCATTTTTATCCATTTGTGAGTAAATACATGATTTGAGTCAAATTTTATGCATGAAATAGTTTATGTACTTCTACTGGAACATTGGAATATTAAGAAAATTTTTTATTGCAAAGTGAATTCAAAAATGTCTAAAAGTTGCAACCCCAGTGGCATGGACATTATAAATGTGAATTCTACGATTCTATACAAGTTCTATTCACTAAAAACTACGATCAAATCACGTTTAAGAATTTTCTGAAATATTACTATATATAATTTATAAGAAATGAGTAATTCATAGAATACAGTAGGTAAATAAAAAACGAGATTCGTCAAAACTAGGCTATACAAATTAAACCCCTACCCCTACTAAGCATAAATAAATATTCAACTGTCCCAACACTGGTATGACATTATGTCTATTCTGATATCAGATTTAGAAATATGTTTTTCGAATGCAAGTGGATGATGCGACAAAATTTGAAGTGCATATTTCATTGCATCGAAGCAGTGAAATGAATATAAAAATCAAGTTCCACGGAATATCAAGAAAACTATCAACTGCATCAACATAATTCTAACCTCAAAAAACCTACCGGTACGCCGCACAAGGTGTGAACTGTTCAAACAAAGTGCTTACTAAGTGGAAATATATGTGTTGTCATTGTGCATTATGAGATAAATAATTCAAACTGTGTATTTGTGTCGTCAAATACCTTTCTCTATTCTTTGACATATATTCAGAAATTTTTTTCAACATCTTGACATTAATTTGGGCGTACAATATTGTACAAATACCAATTATCTAATCTGTTAGTCTGACACAGTATTAGTTCTATTAGTTTTTCTTATTAACTATGAAAAGTAACACCAAAATTGAAATTGAAAATTTGAAAAATCAGATTTACCGTGATATTCTTTCCTAAATTAAGATTGTAACTAACTAAATTTATATTAAAATTATTCAGTTTGTAATACAGATATTCTACTAAAGAGAAAGTTGTTCAATGAACTGTCCATTCTCTGTTCCACTGCTCTTGTAATAATGAATACGTCTACGACCAAGGCCGCAAGGATACTTGAACGAGATGAGGTCAAGACTTAACAACAAAAGATCAGAATCTTACTCACATATTATAAGATTTATTTACTAAGTTTTCGCTCCCTCTGAGCGAAAGCTTGGAAAAAGAAATCTGGTAATATTTGAAACAATCCTGATCTTTAGTTATTCATTTAAATATTGTTAAAAAAAAAATAAAATATACTGATATTGGTAAAAACCTCTAATTATGTTATTTAAGCACATATCGTATGAAATTTATTCTAGTGGAATAATTATAGTATTATTATAAGATAATATCAACTCCAAATTTACCAAGAAGGATCTAAATATAGACAACATGATAATTGCAAATCTGATTTAATATCTGACAGAGTCCAAATAACTTAGTTGTCAAAATACACTGTAGGCTTCTCAAATATAATATCAATATGTTAGTTCTAGGATCTAACAAAATTTTTCAATACAATCTGGTAGTCTTTTTATTCCTTTGATTTACATGATTTAAAATGTATATTACGGCATACATTTCAAACATACTTGTTAAATAAGGGTCATTTCAAAATAAAGGTAGTTCTGAAATCAGTCGAATTTTCAAGATATTGTTAAAAATGAAATATTTGCATGCAAGAATGAAAATTTCTTGTAAATATCGCTCTCGATTCCTATTATTGATAAGAAAGACTTTAATAACTAATTGAATTCCTACTAATTTGAGAAAGTCGCACACAAAGTCAAAACATAAGTTTATACTAAACAATAAGTTTTAATATTGATATTAAATGACTTTCAACACCACGAATTTGAACTTATTAGTCACCAATATATATACTGGTACCGATACCTAATGATTCGTCAATCAAATATTCGCATACACATCTCACCCATTACATACCCATCTGACCAGTTTTCTAACCCATGCAATTGCCATTCTTTATGCTACATAACACAAGGCACAAGCTATCATACCAAACTTCATACAGTTCTAAGCAATAAACAATAAAAATCTAACGAATAGGACAAAAGGTTACCTTATTCAACTAAAGTTAATAATTTATTTCATGCATGACTCATTTTAAAATCAATACATCCATAATAAACCATGGCCTTTCAAAAACATACCCTTCAGCTTTTTTCAAAGTTGTCTGGTTCTCTAATACGGCACCACTTTCTACTGGATTATCCATATTTATTGAATTTGTTCTTTCGGGACTAACAGCAGTGGAAAATAGGGCTTCTGTCGCTTGGTCATTAACAGAATGACTTTGCTGCTCTGAAATTTTATTACACATCACTGTGCTCTCAAGGGACGCGACGTCCGTCTGTTGTGCGTCAGATTGTAGCTGCCTAAATTGATTATCTGTGGTATCAATGGCATCTGAGAACTCTGCTAATTCTTCGTTGCTGTCGCCCCACGTTTCATTATCAGTTGCGTCAATTCCTTCTTCAATGATATCGTCATTATTTTTAGACGTTTCTAAATCTGTGATGCTTTCATTGGCATCACCTTCGCTTTGTGTAAAACTTGATGACAAATAAGACCAACCACTCTTAATGTAATTCATTTTGAATAGTTACAATTAAATTCAGTCTTTTATAGTAACATTAGGATAAATCTGTCAAGAGAAACAATAATTGTTTAAAAACAACTTCATGAAATTTTTCTCTTTCCTAAAATATTGGAATGATGGGACATATAATTTCCTAACTAGCAGTACTAGAATAAAAAAATCATAAAAGCTGCATCATAGATTAGCACAAAAGTTAAACAAAGGTAAAGGCAGGTACAGTAACTTGAGGTAAATAACATCTGGGAAATGTTAAACTTGTGACAGATGTGATAACATTGTGGTAAGGGTTGTTGCCATTGCTCTTATAGTTCAGATTAGACAGATACGAAATGCACCATTTTGATAGAACAAGGTTTCAAAATTCAATTAAACCAAATTACTGATATTTTACTATGTTTTGCCCATTTTGCAGATGATTAACGATCAACTAGAGGAGTTCAAAGTCTTTCTTCACACTTACACAAATTTTGTGTCAGTGTGAAGCATGACTATAAAACCCTCTAGTTGAGTATACCGCGATCCAGAAAAAATATTTTTATTTATGGCCAAGTAGGAAGTAGAGAAGTAGTGATTTGAACCGAAATAGCAATGAAATTAACAAATATAACAAAATCTAAACTCTGACCCCAAATATTTAATTCAAACCCTGTGCAGAAGCAAATTAACAAACTAGTTATCTAAATGCATTGACATCTTCAGGATCTTTTCACTTATTGCTAACCTCAATCAACAATGACAAAAACACACTGGAGTCACATAATATGGGAAAATTTCACAGAAGAGAAAACAGGTAGACCAAACCTGATAAGTTAATGAACTTTATATCGCATCAATTGGAACTTGATTAAAATTATAGCATAGAAGCATAAGACAACTAGGACATACCTAATAGTAACACCTACAAATGTAAAGAGATGTAGTGGTTCACCATATGCTGAGGCCATTTTCTCAGCTTTCCTTTCCCGTATGCACAAACTAAAAACCTATCTACCCAAAAATGTCCAGCAACACTACAATGGCAAAAGATAGAAACAGTGAAAATGACACTTTAAAATTTTTCTAGAATTGTGATAAGTATACATGGCTTTATATAACCAAATTGTAAGTATCTTTGAATTATTTTCAGAACGAGAATTTTGTGCCATAATTAACTGAAATCAGTATTCTCAATACCAAAAATAGCAAAATGTTTTTTTAAATGATCTATATTTCAAATACTTTTTTTATGAATGAATGTTTAGGCATGGCAGCCATAACAAAGTAAGGTTCAAAATATAATAAATATTAGATAGTTTCGTTAGAAATTGATAAGAGAAGGCATAAGACAATAAATTATTGGAATTAAAAACATTTTGTCAAACACTTTGTTTGCCGAAAACTAAACCGAAAACTCTTTTTTCCACTTTTCCAGCATTTCTAATTTAATACCACTGCCCCCACATATTTCAATGGCGACATTTTTTATATTTGAAGGAAGTTCACCAGATTCGATTAATTTTATTAAAGTGCCATTATAAATAGCAGCTAAAGCTGCAGCACACGATGGCTCAATAAGAAACCTTTCGTCATTTAAAAAACGTTCTAAGGCTTTAACAGCATCTGCATCTGATACAATACAAGACACAACTTTATGTGTCTTCGTTACTTCAAAAGTCTTTTTGCCGACTGTTTTAGCACCAAGTGTTTTAGCAATACTGGTGATAGCGGGAAGGGTAACTAGTTCACCCGCTTTAACAGATTGATATAAACTAGAAGCGCCTTCTGTTTCAACTACTAGTACCGGAACATCATCCCAGTGATGTTGTTTCAATCCCTGGACGATTCCACACAGAAGTCCACCGCCCCCACACACACAGATTATTACATCAGGTCTTGGAATGGAAGGATCTTCATCGACATCTTGTTTTATTTCATCGATAATCGAGGAATGGCCTTCCCAAATATCGGGATGGTCGAAAGGCGACACATACACACAGCCAGGTTTCTTGGCTTCTTTTTTTGCTCTAGCATTCGACTCATCCCACGCCTCACCTTCAACAATGACATCAGCACCGAAGTCTCTCAAATTTTGTACAATAAATTTAGGAGTTGATTCAGGAGTGTATATTTCACATGGTTTACCAAGTTCTCTAGCAGCATAGGCCGCAGCTAATCCTGCATTACCTCCAGAAGAACATACGAACTTTGAAGCGCCTTTTGCAGCAAATTTTGAGCAAAGATGACCAATACCTCTCATTTTGAAAGATCCACTGGGTTGTACATTGTCAAGTTTCATGTAGACATTTAGTCCACAACAATTAGACAAACTAGAGCTCTTTTTATAAGGTGATTTTATATGCAACATCATGTTTATTACTGCTATTACATATATAAACCTGTGTATATTAAAAGAACATACGAGATAAGATAACAAAGACTGAAATCATATATACTCTCAGCAGAATGAGTCATGTGCCTCAGGCAATAACATCAGATTGTTCTAATAACAGTTAGTCTAGCACAAGTTGCAAATCAAACATGCAGCCAAGCTAGGCCCATATCTCGCTTTCAGGAATCAAAGAGATAAAACAGCATCTTTTAACGATTATATCGACTTTGAACAGGTTCGCAACGTTCATTAAGATCAAATAATTATTTACACTCAGGGATTAAACGATCTTTTTGCCTTATGCCTTTAGATAAATTGGATTTCTGACTCAATCTGCCATACCGAACACAGAATTTCGTAATCTCTGTGTTTATGGAATTGTTTCACCAACCATCCATGATATGTAATCAAAAAATGATACAGGAGAAAAAACCTTGAAATTCTACAAAAGTCGTCAGTATTTTTCTTATTTGCAAATTTATTAATTCAACATATCGAAGTGGAAACTTGCCTTTATGGTTATGCTGGAAGCTGCACGCCAGCTCGGCAAACAACAGTTTCGTTCATGGCGACAGAAACATGTTTTTCTTCAAGTGTCCGAAATGTCTGTATGTTATTTTATTCGAACGAACAAAAAAACTTCATAACCATCAACTAGGCTATCTCAGAGCAACATTGACGATTTTGAAACCTTTTTGCAAACGGATCTTTTTTAAAAGGATCTAGCAGGAAATACATCATCAAACAACACTCATTTGCTAGATTTTCTTTTGATGGAACTTATTTCATTCAGTGTCTGAGTAGGAGAGTAGCGGACATTTTGTCAGACTGGTTTGGATACTTGAAGCAACAACTACATGTATATTTTGTGAGTTCTATGCAACTAGAACGTGAATTAGTGTACCAATACGGTAATAAAAAATAACATCGTCAAGAAGTCTGAATTTGCTCAGAGGTCTAATTTTGGCTGAAAAAGAATATTTCGGTGAATCGAATATCATCACTACAATCCGAATAATTTAGTATTAGACTCACTCGAAAATTTGATGCAAAATGATCAGCTCTAAACGAAGACATAGCGTATTCGCAAAAAAAAATAAATGGCTTGACAAATTTGTCCCGCAATTTTTTTTGTATTTATTTTATTGCGAAAAACATGCTTTAGCTGAATGATTGGACAACTCGAAAAACAGTTAGGACTTAAAGAAGTCACAAATTTTGATCCAGAAAAATAAGACCAAAAACAAAATTTAAAAAATTAAAGAGTTTTACAAGTACCGTAACACAAGTTACCTCACTTCACTCCACAATCACCATAAAACGGTAAAAGGAGGCATATGATTGGTAAACATAACGACGGCGACTTTCATAAGATAAGATACAAAACGTTTATCAATATTTTTGATAGCATGTGTTGCATGAGAAGTTAAAATTATTAAACGTAGCCTTCCATATTTTTAGCTCACCTGCTCTCTTCAAACATTTAAATCCGGCAAATCATTTTAAAGAAAAATATGAAACAGGGTCAAGGTGCATGAAAGCCACTGGTGTGGAAACAGGGGGTCAAGCATTCCCTCTCCCAAGATTTGAAAATGGGGGAGAGCTCTTTCTGGTTGATTTTGGTATAAATTGAAGAAAAATATTGCCTGCATTCACTATTACTATATACTTTAAAGAGTCTTATACAAAATTTTTTTAATGGAATAAACCTTATTTCATAGCAAACAATTAACAATGTTCTGATGTTTACAACTGTATCTTGTTACTAGATTTACCCTGCGTCCTGCCATTCCATCCAGAGTGAAAACAATGAGAAAATGGTAAGCCCATCGAGACTGCCCCAAAAGCTGTGGATTACATTGGATCGTCCAGGGGCAACCTCACGCAACTTATCCTAATGCTCCTCGAATCCTTTTGATTCTTTCGATTTTGATCTACTTCACGGGAGTAAGAACCCGCATCATTCATCAGATTTTATTTTCATTCACTCTTATTACCGAATCGACCGAAACTACAGAAATAACCATGAAGCGAGTGAAAATGAACCGAAACGACCCCCCAGTTGTATTTGATGATTAATAATAATGAATCTAAGAATAGAGTTTCTAAGTGGTCCAACCAACCTTTCCTCCCTGGAGTCAAAATTTGAAATCTGTGATCAGTGATTATAACACTTAGAACAATAACATCACGATGATGATAGATAATAAGATGTAACACAATGCCTTGCTCGGCCAAACTTATTCTCATAACATAATTGTTATCGACCCGTTATCCAATAAACATAAAAGTGTCTTTCTTTTTTCGTGCCGGATAAAATCCAATGCCATTTGTATATTTTTCATTAGTCCAAATTCTGATTGATTGACCCATTGACATCAAACAAGCCCAATATTAAACAAGATAAAAATCAAAAACAAGATATTATCAGATATAAAAAAATGTCGCTTTCTAGCATGGGCAAGGAAGTCGATAATGATGTAGCGACAATAGTTGTGCTGCTAGGTGGCACTATAAACTATGTATTTCATATTTTCATCTCACTGGATGGTCAGAATCAGCTTAAAACTGATTCGATTTCAGCATGATATTAGAAAGGCCAACATAACCACACTGTAGTATCAGCATATTTTCCACTTCTATCAGGATCGTTTCAGTACTTTCGGTATTTGGAGCAATTCCTAACACTTAGCAGAAAGGCTATTATAGGTTTCATTATGCTAATCCTACCCACTCACAGTCAGTCAATCAATTTCCTCCCTGCTACTTCGAAATTCATAAACAGGCGAGTCTCAGGGAATTTTTGGTAAGGTTTCAAATTGACCAATAATGTTTTTTCAGGATACGAATTGACTAATCGCCCTTTATAGAATTTTATACTGGTATGAAGTGACGAGGGTATGAATTGACCGCCATTCCTTTCCACTCACGCCATACAAGAAATGGTCCTTAAAATAATGTAATTTGGTTTGTTATAAGAAATGATCTTAAAAGTTATCTGTTTAAGACTATTTTACACACAGGAAAAAATAATTTGAAACTTAAAAGCCTATCTACGGTATTTCCTTTTTTGAGACTTAATACTTTATACTTCGACCTATGTATTGTTTTTTTCTTGATCTACTTATCCGGTTCATCATATTACATTCCACGGGATGGAATGGCAAGACACAAAAAAATCTCATAACCAGATATAATTGTGATCATTTTTTAAAAAAAAATTGCATACTGTGCAATTAAAGTTCATTCAATTTCATTTTGGTATTTATTATTAAATAAATTTTTTCATCTCCAATGAGTATTGTTTGAAATATCTCTTTAACAAATCTAAATTTGGCAAGTTTGACACCTATTACTTTAAAATTTCCCAAATCCAATCCAAATCATCCCTTCAAAGACATTTTAAAATTTCACAATTGCACATTTTCACACTGTGATATCGTTTTGCACTTGTGTGAAAACTTGTGAAAACCACTTTCATCATATAAGCTCCGGTCATGTTCACGACATGACGTCTTGTGTGCTAATCTCCATCCAAGAATAAATGCAGAATGGGAGATTTGACAATCGCACTAACTGGGCATCAAATAATTGTAGATTTCAAGTTTGAGCAAAATAAATCGTATTAGTATGGAATGTATTAAAATGCATAATGTGTGTCTTAATACATAATAACTAGAAATGGCGAAACTAAATCAGAACCCTTTAAAGTCACATTCTCAGTGTCTGAGAAAAATAGTCCATACAAAGGTGATTGGTTGCACACCTGGGCAGAAACTACGCTACGGTCCATGCGTTGATGTAAATTCAAAATTAATTACGATACTGTCAGCGTATGATTAGGCGCAGCGTGCATTTCTGTTTTGAGGAGTCTACTCCATGACGCACTCATGTGCTGCAGTTATCTTTGCGACCATTACTCAGTTGCGTCATATCTGTGTATAAAATAACCAAATTTTGGAAAAATGTCATCATTACTAAGAAGGTGCTTATAGTCCGCAAAGTACTGTACCGATTTTGGCAATATATGACAGAAATCAATTTTATTGGCTGAATGTTGGATACCGTAGCCTAGTGGTCAAAAAATGGCATTGTGCGATTGACAAATCGTCTAATCAGGAGCCACCAAAAAACTTTTAATCAGCCAATTCAAATGAAAGCCATCAGTAAAAATGATATCTATCCTATCCTATTTCTACTGGCACATTTTGAGCCTTCTACTCCGTACTTAAACCTTGCCCATATTCAGCCGTTCTTGGCAAATTTTAAACACTGAACTTATCAACAATCCTGCTGATAGTTCGCCAACTAATGGAAGATTTTCAGCCAGTTTCAGAATTTCAAGTGTCTGTCTCATAGTTTGCCATTTTTGACAACTATCTAACATTCATTCATTACAGATTCGAAATTGATTTGGATCACTGTACCGGTACAGTGTATACAGTATAGGCTATTGGCAAAATCAGTACGGTACGTTAAAGGTTTTCAAGTGGCCAATTATCAGATTATTTTTCCAGGTGTATTCCATCTCGAACACAAATTGGCCTAATCAAGACCATGCCTATTACATTTCCGTATATATTGTACATCGATCATTAGTCGAATATCCGTTTTCTGACGGCATTTTGAGCACCACCTTTACTGCTTAAATTGGGTAAAGCAGAAAATGCTAAATTGGCGGGTTTCAAAATGACAATGCCAGCATGCGGGTATGAAAGGATAAAATTATTATCCGCTAGACGACAGTATGCTTTCAATAGCAAATACCTCGGAACCTCCAAATAACACATAGACATAATTTATTTCGACACGAAAGGCGATACAAATAAAGATATGACATTACAGAGTTACCAAGAAAGCAAACCAAATCCCAATTAAAGTTAAAAACATGCCAAAGAATAAGCTTAAAAAATTTTTCACCGAGTGTAACACGTGCTCACTCTAAGATATATATATATATATATATATATATATATATATACATCTATTTGCTGTACTTGGCGTACATGATATTTTTTTCTTCATTTGGGAGACTTTTTTTCTACAGCATATATAGCTATTTAGACCACTTCAATGCCCTTATTTAACACCGTCAGACGTCAGGCTGGAGTCACGGCTAGATATACGGCTTAACAAAAAATATAATCTGAATGTCTGCCAAATGAAGTCGCCCAAATATTTTCGATTTCTATATTTCAATGTTATTTTCTAATTTCTGCATTTGGGCGACATTGTCCACATTTGGGGGACGCTGTCAAGAGGCTGGTGAGAGGTGAGTTCCACCTCTCGCAAACTGGAGAGTGAAATGGGATGACTCCCAAAGATGTTTTTAAGGATCAACTACTTGTGTTCAGTCATAAATGTATTCTCTGCTTCTTTCTACAAGATAAACATCAAAATCCTATTGTATACCAATTTTAAGCGCTTCCTGAAAAACTATCAGAGAAAATAAAAATAAAAAATTCGATTTTATTGTTGTCATATTTGCGCTACAGGCAGAATGAAAAATGTAAAACAGCCATGAATAACTGATGCGTTCAAAAGTTGTGGGCAAATTTTTGAGAATTTTCCACGCCTAAAAGTAAGGCTCCAAAATATTTGCTTCGATTCACCATAAGCAAAATCAAAAATTTTCACCATATTAGGCAAAATTTTCATGCACATCTGGCACTAAATTGCTTTTGTATAAGTTTCTTGTTTTTTTTTTTTTTATTTGCAAAATGATGGCTTTATGATTAAAAAGGGCGAAAAATGTTTCCGCCGCCGCTGCATAATATTACACTATACAGTCGAATAAAAAAAAAATGATTACGGTTAGATTTCATAATATCGACTGATAAATATTTATGATAAATACTGATGATAATTTAAACATCTAGCTAGTCCAGTCAAAATACTGCGGAAAGCCCAAAAATCGCCAAAAAAATGGTCTAAAGCACCCCGAAATGATGACATCATAATAAGAAGGAAGGAGACTTTTCATTCACAAATTTCGTGATATAGAGCATTTACAAGGCTGGTCATGGGATTGTATTTTGCCTAAATATGCTGTTAACTGCATAACGTAACAATAAGGGGCATTTCGTGTTCACAAGTAGTATCCTGATTGTTTTTCATATAGTTATATGCTAACCCTAGCTGATCATTTTAGGGAGTTTCCGTAAGTTTGATTTTAGTAAACTTTTGTTATGTTGAAAAGCAAGCCTTTGGCTACATAATATGTAAAAATCTTTAGACCATTTTTCAAGGGTCGATATGTAGTTTGACTGGACTAATTACTGAATTAGTTTGATTTTTATATGGTAAATACCGACACTAATTTCGGGATGAATATTAAGATTTTGCAACAGCCTGGACGTGTTGATTGAAAAAAAGTAAATTATAAATCAAATGCAAATATTTAAAAAAAAAATTATATTCATTGAAAACACAAATGCGATTAAATATTTATATTAATTTGGATATATGTCGAAATTTAATACTCATTTTCGTGATGGATTCAACATTGGGTTTAATGAAAAACTCGTATTTCTCAAACAAATAACACACCCACATTTAGTGAAGTCTGTTGAATATTCAAGAATCCATAACAGTGATTCGCATTTTTATTTTTAGCATGATTAAAAAAACTTATAACATGTCTGCTGGTTGGGAGCCAGGTTTAGAATATACCTAACATATTTCATGTCCATATAAGAGGTATTAAAATTCTTGATTCAAAAAGTGGTAAATGGTTTTAATATCATCCACCATTCACTGTATATTTTATAATTGCTCAGTTCTGTTCTGAATGTTGATTCTGGAGTTTTTGTAGTAGCTCTTTGCCATATCAGTAGTCATTAATTGGTTCCTTTTAAGTGAGGCTTCCGACCTTGCTTAGGGTGAATTAAATTCGCATAAAAAAGTAGTCGACTAATTACTCAAAATGATTCAATATGAAAATAAACTGGCTAATCGGGATTGCCAAAAGCGAATATTTACTATCTTGCATACATTCTAAGAAATAAATTTGGATAAGAAATATTCGTCTAAAATTCTTCTAAATTCTAACATTTTGAACTCGGCAATAATTTGATGAAAAGCAGCATTCCAACTTTGTTAAAAAAAAATATAAATCCCAATGTCCTGAAATTTTCGATTATAGAAAATATTTCCTTTATTTCGAGGAAATACAATTGTCAATTATCTTCAGGTTTAAGTGACAAAATCAACATATGTTTATATGCAACTAATCATCGATTAAGTTCCTATTTCTATTTTCGGACTTCGGATATAGTTGTTGGCAGGGTGGCAGAGTCTTGATTTTCTTCGGGTGGACGAAGTAAAATGTTTATATCATTTTCCTCATATGGCTATAAAAGCTTCAAAGCCAAAAACACTGCTATTTCATGGGCAGTATTGCCAATTTTAAAGCTCCTAATTTAGTTTCGTTGCTACCCTAAATTTGCGCATTTGCTAAGTTTACTTCTGATAGAAACCTTTCCTCTCGGGTGTATAAGTATTAGAGTAGTTGATATTCTGCCAGTCTGGTTGTTAGATCATGCGAAATTGCGCAAAAAAGCAGTCAGTCAGTTCGACAAATGATTGAGTCCAAGGCCTTGATGAATTAAAGGCAGACATCCATGCTTAGTGATCAGTACTTCGCAAAAAACAACAGCACGCTCTCATACAATTCTTTTATGGAAGGAAACATAGAATTGGGGTTTACTTTCTCTATGAGTCAACACTTGTCTATTTGACTTTAACTAAAACCAGTTATGTTTGTAAACTTATGTGCTTTTCAATAATCAAGGGTTGTCACCAGGTAGACTCGTAGTTTTATTTTGATATGCTCAACTGATGAAATACAAGCAATGTAATTTGCTGAGCTTTCGAAAAAGAATAGGGCTGATCTGGAGATTTTCAGACATTCGAAATGTAGTGAAATTAAATAGTTTGTGCTTTTCAATGTTTCATGACCAAGTTGAATAGGCAGTCCTTATTGTATCCCCTTCGATCAACACATTTGCTTTTATGAGAAATAGCTATTCTCCGTAATATATTTGAAAATTGTCTCTTTTCGTGAGTGATCATTCTCAGATCTATTGCGGCAATGATGAAGATTTGTATGTAGATTGTGAAGAACATAGATATCATTATTCTTTATCAGGAATATCTGTACCATCATAATCATACAACCCCATTGCTGTTTAGACCTGTCAAAATATTAATGAATATTCAAAATAAATAAACCTAGATATAATAAATAGGATATATAAAAACAAGATGAAATACTTAGAATGTATAAATTGATCTAATTATAATATTTTCATTTAATATTTCAAGCTACTGGTACTCTTGGAGGTAGCGTAAATATATTGCGAAAAAATGATGCGTCTATTACCAACAAAACAGATATGTTTGAAACAAATACCAGAACGAGGGGAGACGACCTGTTTTATATATACAGAATGCAAAAACACTGAATAAATAATTGTTGAAGATCAGAGTAAAAAACGTACCATGTAAGAATGCCATTATAATCCTTCTCTATTTGATATATGTAGGTCTGTAGTTCTATAATAATAGCCATAGAGCACTACACCAATGATGATGTAACCTGATGAACTAAGCGCATAATCCCTTTCATCTGACGAATCCTCAGTCAGAATAGGAGAATCTCAGAGCGTTTGTGCAAACTGATGTAATGTAACCAATACACCCAATGTAATCATTATTCTTCAATTAGCACAACAGGAAATCTGAGAAAATACATATTGATGATTCAGACTTTCTTAAGATTCTTTTTATGCAACATAGAGCCATGTAAAAGTGAATGTCAAACACCCATGATGATGGAATGCTGAACAATAAGAGAACTTCTAGTTGCAGTAATTCAGTTTCTCGCGCAAATAAGTTGAACATGCTCAAATATCAGACAGAAATTAATTGAAATATACATTGTTCCTTGGACTGGGCGAATCAAACAGTTTCTGGTCAGCACAGTCAGTAAAATCAATGCAGAATATGTTTCAACCTGTGATTTTTGATGATCCAGCTACCAGGTTCAGTTTCAAAGTGGTATGATTACGCACGAGGATTGCTGGACATAATGGCTGCTTAATAGGAGCTTTAGGTAGATGTTAATGTCGGCCCCGGTTATGACTACCCCTACGAATGATGTATGCCACTTCATCAGTGTTGGGAATGAGTCACTTCACTTCGAGTCAAGGTAAAGAACACGAGTTACGAGTCCCAGGTTTTAACAAAATTTAAATTTCCGAGTCACAAGTCAAGTCGCGTCATACATTTACGAGTCGCAAGTCGAGCCATGTGCCGATTTCTAAATCCATTTAACAACAATGACAAATTGTTGACCAACGCAGATTTCACAGCAGGTTTAAGGTGATGCGTTATACACTTCTGGGAGGCGCCTTTTCTTCTCTGATCATTAACACAACAGCAGACGACCTGCTTTTTCAGGAGGATAATTCCAGGCTAAATTTTTAAGTCTAAGGACAAATCCTCATTCCTCCTCCTGCATTTTGTCAAGTCAAGTACGAGTAGTGGTATTTAGCCAAGACGGTGACAGTCAAGTCATTTAAAAAGATGACTCGAGTCCCTCCAACAATGGTAAACGAAGGTATCATCCAAATCAATGAATTTTGCAAAACCAATTTAATTCTAAAAACCTGTCATTCCTAAACCTACTCAAAACTCACCTGTCAAGGTTTCGGCCATACATTTCTCCACTTTGCGTTATTGGCTTGCTAATAGTCATTTTGGAACATCGTAGATTTATTGATGTGAAAAGCACTAGAAAAGTTTTGCATGATATTCAACCGCAAAATACTACATAGCATTCTACATGATACTAGAAAAGCTGGAAATCATTTACAAAATTTAGTATCATTCAGAACCAAGTTATTTATAAATGGGCAATTGATCTTTCTGACTTTTCATAGTTATATTATTATGTCATGTATCGGTACTCTGCTGTTCCCCCCTCAAGAAAATGAGTATACATAGAGAAAAAGAACATTGACAAAGCACAATAATTCATCATAAATCAGTAAAGTTGGAATATCGAAATTTCTGTTTTCGATGTTTGGTTTTAATAAAAACCTATACTGAATCAACTGCATTGCAATACTTTTTGGCTGCCTTGCTGCACTTTGTATCTGGATTCGGACGCCCAAAGAAAGCAAGATTTTGTCATTCTGGCAGATAAACACTAGGAATACAGCTAAAAAAAAACCATCTTGAATACACTTCTGATCATGCAAGACTGCCGTTATTCATGCGTTATGACAATAAGAAGGGTAACACTCTTACTAATTGAGCCAACTTATTATTCGACTCATCTGCCCACCCTGACTCTTAAGCGAATATAACCAGTGTTGGGAGCTTGAGTCCCAAGTCGAAAAACACACAAGTTGCGAGTCCAAGACTTACCAATATTTAAAGTCTTGCATTGTACTTTCCAGTCACAAGTCGAGTCACATATTTAAGAATCACAAGTCGATTACTAAATCCATTCAACAGCAATGACAAGTTAATTTGCCTTTTATTAGCATCTACTTAGAATCATTATTGGGTCGATGAACACAGAAGTCACGGCAAATTACATTGCATGACATGTGTTGTAGCCTTATGGGGCGCATTTTCTTCCCTGATGAGACATGTAGTGGCATTCAGCAGACAACATGATTTTTGAAAGGTGATTTCATGTGATTGAACACAGTGACTATAGAGTCTTTCCAACACAGAATAGAGCAGTGCTGTAAATCTCACAACTATTCCTGCAATCCCCTCTAGAGCAAGACTTAACTGTTGCATTTTGGCATGGGCTAACAGGACTAATTCTAATGCGTAGAAGAGGTTTTGATTCGACTATACAGTATAGTTCAGAGTTGCTGCAACTTTTTGAAATATTATTTTTTTTTGTTGTTTGCTTTTAAAGTTTTTAATGGCATCGTATAGATATCCTAAAATCCATCAATTAAGCACAAGATAACATTGCCAAGTTCGCATATTTCAAGAGGAGGCAAGAAAAAATTCGCTTCCCATAATTAACTATTTTGTTTTTGAAAATACTTTTCGAAATGATTTAAATTTTTGGTTAGCGTTGTAATTGGGAATTGTAGATAATTGCTTATGTCTGGCCATTCTTGAAAGACCAATTCCCACTGATTAGCGATTCATGCCAATTTCATAACCAAATCGAAGGGAAAAATGTGAGTACAAAAATATAAAATTGGAATCTTATCTTAAGCTTTCGGCAAATTGATACTGGTAATATACATTGCCCTACAGAGAAACAAGGAAAAACCTGTAACACTACAGCACCGTACTTGTGCCTGCATTCGGTATGTCCCACAGCCATCAGCATATCCTGGATCAAAACACCTCATAGCTTGGTGTCAATCAACGTCCCGACCAGCATCTTCACCTATAATAATTAATAGCTTCTTCCTAAAATCCACTTTTACACCCCCCCCCCCCCCCCCCCCCCTCTCTTCTTGAATATACGCTAGATCCCCGCCACCAAACACAACAACCAACACCCCACCAAACGCCGCATCAAACGCCAACCAAACAAAGCGCAGGAAAACAACTTGAATTGTTTACAATGGGAATTAGAGATCACGTGACCAGTCACAAAAGTTATATCTTTCTGATTTTACGTTGTTAGTGAAAAGGCCATGCCAGATTAATTTCCGCTGGATTTTTAGGGTGTCAATACATAAATAAAAAATTTCCTATTTCATCTGACCAAGTTTGGTCAAGATATAAACGGTGCACGGCACTAAAAAAATGTGGTGTGAACAAAAGTCTCCGAAATCATGAAAAAACTAGCACAACACTTATAGCCCACAAATTTTTGGTAGCCTAAATGAAAGACTTTTTCTGTCGGCTGGTCGTTGACACCTTGTAAGGGCGTAAAATCGTGGACTATCTATCTGTAACTGCAATCATGACAACTCAGCTTTATTCGTTCACGGAGAAAATGACCTTCAAATTATTTGGGGGACGCGAAAATGTCTACCGAAAAATATGGTCCTCCAAATACAGCAAAAATAACCCCACTTTGTCACCCAAATGCAGAAATTAGATAAATATATATATATATATATATATATATATATATATATATATATATATATATATATATATATATATATATATATATATGTTTATAAAATATTACTGATATGAATTATTGTGATTTAGTTTTGGTATTTGAGATACATCAATTGGGCAAAATATTGATGGTTGTGACATAGATTAATTAAAAATATTTGCAGTATCATACATTGATTTAACAATTCTTTAAGTAATTCCAACGCGTTTACTTATCGGTAAGCATTAAAAGAGTTTTGATCGCCTTAACATATTAAAATTAAATTTAAAAAGTCTCTATCTCTATGTTTCTTTTTCTATTTTTCCTTTTGAAATCAATTTTGAATGACTGAATGTTGGATGGTTGTAAATTTTGATGGGACAAAACTCACGTCATTCTTAGGTGTTACGTTCGACAGCTTTTGTCGTCACTACCGCCCACATCACGCCACAATGTCCCACGACATCAAATGTGAGTTCAATTCATTTATTTTTAGAAAATGGTGTGTAATTCCTGCTAGTTGGTTAAAATAATTCTATTTTTAAAAAACCTAGTTAGGGATTGTGGTACCGAGTAATGATTGTTATATGAAATGAAATGAAAGGTTGATGGTTCGAGGTTCGCGGATAATATCATGACTAACACCGGTTACTAGACCGTGGCGACAAGAAGGGGAGAGGTACAATCTAAAGAGGGCCTCTACGCATGAACACATGCTTTGCGTTATTTGTAAAGCATATGCTTTATACACTGTGTAAGATGTATAACAAGCTTCAACCTACCATCTTTCATGGTCCTGACGTAGGTTTAGACCGTGAGGGATAATTATAAATGAGGGGTCCGCTTAGGCGCAGAATAGTTCGCGAAGGCGTTGCTTACGACTTCCTCCATCAAACAGGTCCATGGACAGAAATACTTCACCCTCAGATCTCTCCGCAATTGTTGTCTTCAGAGAGGTCGTGGTTCACCATATAGTTGAGCCGTATTATCGGCTTTCCCCTCTCGCAGGATAAAAATCTACATCCTATCCTAAGTAAATGTATGTGAAATCAGCGCCGAGAAAACCTAATATTAGAAAAATTATCATGGCCAAATTGTGACATCAATTGTGAAATCCTTCCTAAAAATAGTGTTTTCATCATATATCATAATCAAACAGCGCAAAAACCACGCCGGAAGCGTCAGAGTTTATTTTTAGAAATTTGTCAAGATTTTTTACAGTTATTCTCGGAAACAAGTATATAACATTTTTTATCATTGATTCAATATTGTACTTTTATTTCTTAAATTCACATCACCTTTAAATTGGACAACGACTCACACGGAAACTTTAAAACGGAACCATGTTGAACAAGACGTTCCTGGCTCGAGATATTTTGTTAAGAATTTTGGTGGAAATTGATAAAATCGGTTCAATGTTACTTTACGCTTATTTGTGGTGTTTCTCACGAGCCTTCAAAGAGCAGCACATCCGCTATTGTATTTATTTGGGTCATGGCTCCCCCCTCCCCTCTATCCGGGCGGAAAAATCTGCAAATGACTTTATAACAACCTCACGAAAACGTAGAAAACGCGTTTTTCGTTGAAATTCGCTCTGAGCAGGGTCGGAAAATTGAAAAAACGACTCTTACATTGGATTGAATTTGTCAAATGGGGTTAAACTATGCATGTCATTTTTGTCTTCCCAGTCAGAAAAAAAATGTATCTTTTTTCGCATTATTTGCTGTGGCCTTGAACCTACCTGGGGGCTTATACTCAAGAACTGTTAGACACGGACTTTTGTAGTGAATGTGTATCTGTTCCATATTACAGCTACCCACGAAGTGCCTTGCTGAAGGGCACGCCCAGTGATAAAACGGACGAGCATCGAACCAACGGCCTTCCGGGCAATACGATCGCGCCTAACCGATCGAGCCACCGAGCCGGAACGAATGTATCTTTTGTCAAGTATGAGTCACTGAATAGGCCGCGCCACCAAGGTTGTTTTTTATTTTTAACATTCAAAATCCGTAACATGTTTATGTTACTAACAAAGCAAATATTTGGCACATATTGAAAACAGTAACCCTATTAATGTGTTTTAAAACAATCCTTGTCTAATCGTTAAAAGATTTTTTCAAGATTAAAAAAGTTCTAACCCATTACTGCAATTCGTTAAGTTTTGCAATTGCTAAATTGTTGGAATGTTCAGATCAGTTCACCACAATCAATGTATTTGTTATGTAAGACCGTGTTATGGCTGAGTGCCAAAATTATTTGTCGCTCTGACTTATAACGATTCGGTTTATACACGCCATGAATGGTATTTAAACATTGCTATAGCGTGCCATTGTTTCGGCTGCGTTATCTAGATTTCACAAAATATCACAATACTGTTCACATTTAAAAGCTATGTTATCTATTTATGTTCGATGATGGGGAGGATGAATTTGTCAATCAAAAGCGGCGCAGGATAACTACCACAACAATTAGAATACTTTCCAAATTTATTATCAGCAATTATCTTTGAATCCTGAATGATGTCAAAGACACTTTGCTCGGGAAAATTCGAGATGTGATGTAGTTGCGACGTCATATTATTACTTCCAAAAATCTTGTTTATATATTTAGATTCGTTGAGCATGGTCCTCAAATGGATCGAGCTTTGTAGGCTCGATCCAGCAGTGGTCAAGCAATACATCAAGACGGAGCAGGGAGGGACCTTTTTGTATGGGATAAATAGACTCCAATTGGGAAACGCGATAAATCTGCGTTTAACAACTCTGGAATTCAAAATTCGAATTTATTCGAATCAGGACTCAAATACTTATTTTTGCTATTCAAAATTATTCGAAAAAGATTCGTTTAATCAGAAATTTTTCACCTGTCAAGTATGAGACACGCATTTCATATGTTTCAATTTTGGATATTTTTTCAATAATATTCGCCAACGTAGGGGGAAAATTGATGAATTTATATAAACTTCTATTTATTCTCGCAAATATACTCAGATTCTGAAAGAATCGATTCGAATTGACGTGACTCGATATCTAATCCGAAAATGAATTTGTCTAAAAGTGGCAAGCCTAACATGAACATGGTTATAGAAACCGCTACTCCGTGTTCACGATTTTAAAATATGTGGTTCTCAATAAAGGGCGTTATTTACTGGCGATAACTTTATCTTTGTTTTTTTTCTCTCAACAGACAAATAGAAGGAAAAAAGGAAAAATAGCATAATCGGGCACGATGAAGAAAAAAATAGGTTTACAACATTTATGGGAAATATCTCGCGTAATATTTGACTTTTATAAACAATATCATTAATCGAGTCACGTTTTATTTTTATTTTTTTTTTTTTTTTTTTTTTTTTTTTTTTTTTTTTTTTTTTTTTTTTTTTTTTTTTTTTGTTTTACGACAACGTTTTCCGCATATCAATTTTCATATTTATGTCGTTTATAATTTCTGTCTGGTTCGACTTTTAAAATATTTTTGAAAAACATAGATAAAGTAGTTCCTGTTATAATATGCATTGACGTATTATCTTATAGAAGAAATGAGCCAGCAGGCTTATGGCATATTGTTTTAAAAGGCTATTGTCTGGAAACGTTTTAGAAATTGACGTATGTGAACTTCCCACTTTCCCACGTGCATTAGTTTCAAAGCGGACGTTCAAAAAGTTCTAGTTTTCTCAATGTCTATAAAATGTTAATGTTATTCTTCAAAACAATAGGAAGAATAAAATGGAATAAAATGATGCGCGTACACGGTGTGTTTTCAAACAAAAAAAATACACTGATAAGTGATAAATAATTACTGGAAAAGACGTGTGTGGCTTATGACAATTAATACCTTATGTACTAGGCAATAATTTTTCCCAATAATAAATGAAATTTTCACGGCGATTGTTCACGGCGAAGTATTTTGCCCGAGTCAGAAGAGACCGTGTAATGCAACGAAATCTTGGTGCCCCAATGGGATCGTGATACGACGTTTGTGGTTCCAAGTCGTATATTGGGTTTTCTGGTCCAACTACCACCAAAACAAACACCCTTCCTCTTCTTGATGTGCACATTGCTATGCTTGCTATATTCATGAAGTTTAATATGAAAAGCCCTTTTCAAAAGTCAAGGTGCAACTTTCGTGCTCTTTAATTTGTGAAACATCCTTAGCTCCGTACTTCTTATATATATAAAAATTAGTAATAAACTTTATGGACTATATGGACTCAGAAATCATTTGTCGTTTCTTACGGATTAGGGCGAGCCTTGATATATCAGAATCAATGTGTATGGGGCACGGCCTATGGGGGGTTAAGGAACAAACAAAATTGTACCGCTGACAAAATGACCTGATGGTTTTCCAACTATGTCTTCCGCATTGTATCTCTCTTGACAACGCAGTTGGTCATTAACTTATGCAATTGACATTGACAACTATTTTTAAGTTAGCAATACATATAATATCTGCAAAAATATGGCTGAAAAATTGAACGCGCAAGTTTGTGGATACCACTTTCAAAACATTGTTAAACGAGCATATATCGAGCCCATGTTCGTGACTGTCAAGATCATTTTTTATACTGATACACTATATGATTCTAAAATATTCGACACTTGCAGATACCACTGTTTTTGTATGTTGAAGTATATATATTTGGCAAAAATAAAAAATAAAATAAAATTATTAAGAATGATTTGATGGTTTGTACATTCGTCATTGAAGGCCGATATCGATTCTTCAAAACGGCAGGATTAGAAATTTATTTTTAGCAGTATTTTACAAAGTTGAAAAACACTGAAAAAATGCTACAAATTTTTATACAATGTGAAATTAATTAATTCAAAATGATTGATGTTGTTATTGTTTAAAGATCGACTGTACTTTACGAAGTTTACCCTTTTTTGAGCCATATCAATTATGTTCGACAGAAGAAGCGCTATCCATTGTGGTTTCATACCTGACAGATGTATATAAAGTTATAACATTTAATTACAATGTTGACATTTGACAGAAAGTCTCTCAGTATCTAATTGACATATATATATCCAATTCTGTGAGGAGTATGACTTGGTACTTTCATTGTGGAAAGTTACCGGACATTCGTGACATTTTCAACAATAAAATGGTATTTTTAAATTTTTGGCCAGACGATTTCATCTCATTAATATTTGTTTTCAGTCCAAATGTAATTAGCAAAATCACCAAATTATAACAATCTTAAAAATGCTCGATTTCAACCCATTTTTACTCTGAGCGCCAACGTCATTGTCTTTATTTTTGGAAAATTTCTACATTGACTGTATTTACATAAAAAATATTTTTTACTTTATTTTTTTAAACTTCTATGTAAGCAAATCGTTTATTTTCGAATCGAGTACCGAATCCTATAGCATTCCGAATCAAATCTCAAATTCTGATAAAAAAGTTCACCTCATTTGCCTCTCAAAATCGATCAAAATATGGTTCAAATTGAGTTTAGTAAAGCTTGATTATGTGCCCACAGGGATTAAATGTGAATTAAAATATATGTTGTATCTTCTGTAGTTTTATTATATTGTAACTACGAAATTCATTGCTACAGATTTCTTAACTTTGATAACAGGGATAAAAAAAACGGGACTTTTGAATCGAAATAGAATTACTGATCCGGATTTAATCCGATCAGATTCAAATTTCAAAATGATTCGGTTTTGCCCAATCCTACATGTAGCTCTGAAGGCATAACAAAGTTGATTAAAATAGTTCCGCCGATTTTGACCAAATTATTTACAAGTAAAAGCAATACAGTAAATATAACATTAGTAAAATATTTAGGTTCCTACACCTATCAGACATTTTATTTTGTCAAGCAGAAGTCACTGATGGACCGCGCCTCGGAGGCGCGATCCATCAGGGACTTATGCCCAACGAAACATTTTTGAACAGATTTTTTCTAACCGGTATGGTCGATTGTTGGCCTGATACAATTTCGATCGACCTCGAATCAATTGGAATCATTCTACAGTGCATTCCATGTCATGCATTCACAAGTAGAAGTTCGACGAAGGGGCAATTACCCCATAAATATTCCATGCAACAATGTAGTGGGTCATTAATCATCAATTTTTCATTTTTGTTCCCAATATTTTTTTAGTGTGATATATTCGTGGGTATGGATAACTTTCTTATAAACTGTAAAACTTAAATGTATAAAAATGTCAAATTTATGGGCGCGATGGCCTAGTGGTATCATGTGGGCATCGCAGTTTGATTTTTGATTCGAGTTCTGGCTTCTCAACTCATGCCCACCACACAATCCAGCGTGCAATAACTTGGGTAGGCTCGGCCGAACCAGAAATCCCAACACTTTATATAAATTTTTATGCTCACATGTTTTATCAAATGTAAGCAAGGGACCCTCGGTGACAGCCCTGTAGGTGCGGGATTTGGACTATATATATATAGACTCCTCCGTGTCGTAGAAGGTGACCAAAACGAAATTAAGAGGTAGTGGGTATTTCCATCATCGCCCGGGGCAGATACTCGATACTTCACTATAGCGGTTCAGTCCTGTTTGGAATGTTTTCCACTTAGATGGCAGTTTGCCGGTTCCTACATTTTGTATGTAGCTCATTGCCATTAAGTAGTCGTTAGTCCATTACTCTTAGGTTCTGCTTACGCCTTGAGCAAAATTTCAATAAAAAATTGTATATTAGTTGAATTAAAAGCCAATTATGAATCTAGAAATTTAACGTAATTTAACTGCTTCCCAAATTTTGGGGCAATGACACAGGGAAGCAATATAGAGCACAAAACATTTTTTGTTGAAATTTAATCCAAGAAAACCTTGAAGAATAGATTACAAAGGTGACGACTATCGCAAAGAACTACTGCACTGTAGAGGTAAAACATCCCGAATAGAAATATCTAGAATAAGATACAATGAGTGGCATCTATTTAAGTCATAATAAACCATTTGTCGCTTGTCAGAATATCACGTATGAAACGAAATAGGTCTCGATTTATTATTTTTATTCCTACATTTTAATTTGATCGTAAAAAAGATGAATTGCATTTTCACTCCTAATTCTGTGAAAATTAATCGGACAATGCTAATTTTTCCCATACCGGAAAATGGCAATAAATAATAAAGTCATTGTCCTGAAATATATAATTAAACTCAATCAACCTAGGCAGGCGTGTCAATTTTAATTTTTATTGGGTCAAATAATACACGTTGCTACGGTTCACGAATTTTAGCACATGTAATATATGTAAAGAATATTAGAAATGCTGGATCAAATAAAAAAAATCGGCAAAATTAACACGGAATATATTTATGTGCCGGTACCATTGTTAGAATATAAAATGGCCGATAGCAATTATACACAAAATGTTACAAATAAAAAGAAATATTTTTTTGGTAATTAAAGAAATTGGAACATTATTTTCATTAATCCTCTTGTACATAAGTAGACCCCCAGATCTGGGCCAGTTTCAATTACGTATATAGAAAGCAGAATTATAAATGACAAATTGCAAGTATAAGTATAAACGTTGGGTCCAAGTTTTTTTGATCAATATAAAAGCTACTTTCGTATAGATTTTCGTGTTTATGAAATGAATGTTTATCTTTATTAACTTCAGATTTTTTTGTGATAATTTCATTGGTTCAAAACATTGTTCGATAACATTGCATTTTGCCTATCTGCCCAATTAAATGAAAACGACGTTGTAAAGCGATGTTCATGAGAAAAAAAGCAAAAAGAGGTTTGCGAAATAGCATTTTAATTGCAATCCTCTACTTTTAGTCTAAAATGACAACAACGATGTCACAGTGTGATGCGATTTGTTAAATTATCGTGCCACTCACTCGGAACCAGTGCATTTTTGGCTTCAGAGTTGAAATTTTGTGGTGGCCAACGGTAAAGTAAGTTTTAAACAACAAAAGATCAAAATCTTATTTCACCTAATAAGATAACACATGAGATTTATTTATCTAGCTTTTTGTAAGTATGAATCACAAATATCAACACTTGTTTCGGCTGCAACTTCTTCGTCTGCATTAAAATTATCATTATCGGAATCATCATGAAAAACATCAGCATTATTTTCATTTGAAAAATGCTTAGCAAAAGTACAATCAATTCCTTTTTTTTCACTAAGAGGCAATTCTAGTTTTACTACCCACACTTGGACTATGAGCAGTAATCATTGTACCTTTAACATCTGTAACAGTCATAGGCTCAGGTCTATGCTGAAAAGAACTCATTGTTTATCTTTTGTCCCATAATCAAATTGTCATCAACATGTAGTTGTTCAGTTGGCTTGAGACAAATCCTCGAGTCAACATGCATTTTCTGTTTAGCCTTGTAAAATTTATCACGTTTACGCAGATTATCATCAACACTTGGAACAATAATTTCAGGCAACATTACTTTAATATTTGTACCATAAAATATTTCAGCAGGATGTGTTCCTTCCCGTTGTAACACGTGTGCATATACGATTGTTCCTTAAAAACTTGTACATTTCCTGCTTCTAAGACTTGCCTTCAACATTCGCAATCTTGATGGCTTTACTTGAAGGTTTCATAAAATGTTTCAGACCGTGCACATTTGCACGTGGCCACAAATGGGGTTATTTTTCTATGACGTATGGCACAAAGTTCCATAAAACGTTTTCATTTGCCAGGGAGGACCGTTATCAGTCTTAAGCACATCAGGGAAACCAAGCATAAAAATATTTTATCAAGAACAGGAATAATATAAAAATTCGATGTAGCTTTTACAATTTCAACAACACAAATAAAAAGATAATATTTATCAATAATAACCACTAGAATACGGTCGCGAAAAGTCACAACTTACAAACTGCCAGGCTTTTTGTCGAAGCTCACTCATGCTCAAGGGACATTCCCATATGCCTTCGCGAACAATTTGCACAATTTTACGTCTTAAAAACACTGGAATAACAATACGATTCTTTCTCAAAAGAATACCTTGCTCCGTCACACACAATTCACTGGCAAGTCTGGCGAAAATAGACATTTCTTTACAATGTCTATACTGATACCATTGATTGTTTTGCAAACATTTTATCACGTTCTGAATAACACTGTCATTCTCAGATGCAGTTTCGATTTCATCCAAAGAAATAGCTTCTAGGCACATAAAAAACTTAATGGAAGATTTGAAGGGGCACTTTTTCTTATTCAATGTTAGACAACAAACTTTAATGCGTTGCAAACAGGCTCCGAGATCTTTCTCATGTTCAGCCTCATTAACACTTCCTAAATATCATCAGAGATGTTTTAACTCTTCTCAAACCGTGCAAGGCTTGTTCTATTAAATACTGAATTTTTTTCTCCCGCGGCGTTGACGCTGAAATTTGTCCTCTTTTATCTGTGGATTCCAAGATGAGTACTGAAAGTAGTTGGGTGTCTACTATCAGGATGCAATTCAATTCCGTGATACCCTTGGTTCAAATCAAGTTTAGAAAACACTATATAACCACTCAAATTATGGATAAATTTATCCACAGTAAGCATCGGATGCTTAACTTTTTTATAGCCTTGTTGGCAGCCCGCATATCTACGCATAAACGAATATTTTCAGGGTCATTAGCCTTGGGTACACACATAATTGGAGAAACTCACAGCGGATGACAATTGCCAACATTTTCACAAATGTCGTCGACACACAGTTTGGTATTATCATCTATGACTTTTTGTTGTAATTTAAATAGTACTCGACGATACTATTGATGGGTCAACCGTATCATTTATATTCAATTTCAACTGAAAGTTTTTCAACTTTCCTAAACCCTAGAAAATTGTGTTAAATCCGTACAAAATATTTTCAGTGTGATTCACACAATCACTTGACACTGAATTTACACTTTTCAAAATACCAAGCTCACTTGGCAGGTAATACACATCCACTTGCATGGCGTACAATGTGTTACAGTAACGCACAATTAGCTTTTGTTTTTTAGATTTATTAGGCATGCTTTGATGATGACAAAGCTATCATGGATATGAGAAACATACCCAAAATTTGCTTCACTTTATACATAAGTGGTTTTTACATTTTGGACATATTGGACGTATTGAAATGTAAAATAATTATGAATGTTTGAATATTCATATTGCCGTATTTTCAATCTGTCTCGTCATGCTATTTTTCATATATTCGGATTTATATACTCATTGCCTAGGTTTTATGTGTGCGCACTATACGAGTAGGACAAAAATTGAATTAAATTGTATCAAGACATAGTGACTGGGATTTGTGAGTGTATTTTAATATATCGAAATATGCTCAAAAATCTCAGTCACTCGGGATTCGGTTCAGATTCGCATGGACTACACCGAAACCGCGTGCTCGCATACCGAAAATTTGCACCAATTTTCAATGATAGATCATGAAGTTGGCAGGATCTAGCATGACCTAGGCCAAAATTCTCGTAGCTCTGTGCACGCAGATCGTTTTTTTTTTCTGTTGATTTTGTTGTTGACTTACAAAATGAACTAGTTTTCATTTTTTAACGACAAAATCCAATCGATTTGGGTCGAATTTGACTCTGAACTGCCTATCCCCAGCTCACCTCCCACTACCTGACCTGCCTACCTGTCTATTCCCGGCCCACCGCGCTCAACTTGACCTGCCTATTCCTAACCCACCTCTCTCTAACCTGAACTGTTTGACCGGCCTATCCCCCAAATCCACCTCCCTCAACCCTGACCATCCCCAACCCCCTGCCTCTACTTGACCTACCTATTCCCAACCAACCTCCCTCTACTTGACGCGCTAATCCCTGCCAACCTCCCTCTACTGGACTTCACTACCACCAGTCCACCTGCACTACCTGTCCTGCCTATCCCCAACCCACCGCACCCTATACCAAAACAACCTCCCCTAACCTGTGCTTCCAATACCCAACGCACCTCTCGCTAACCTGCCTATCGCTAAACTACCTCCCACTCTCTTACCAACCCACCCCACCCCT
This sequence comes from Styela plicata, assembly GCA_963675895.2. Classification (NCBI taxonomy): domain Eukaryota; kingdom Metazoa; phylum Chordata; class Ascidiacea; order Stolidobranchia; family Styelidae; genus Styela; species Styela plicata. Next base: position 15,934,893 of record OZ023138.1, read on the forward strand.
CTACCTGTCCCCATCCCACCGCATCTGCCTACCCGAACTCACCTTCCTGTTCCACCGCACTAACCGAACTGCCTACTAACCGAACTGCCTACCCCCAAACCTTCCTCTTCCTGACCTGCCCATCTCCGGCCGCCCTCCTTCAACCTGACCCATCCCCAGTCGCGCGGCGCTCTACCCAAACCTGCCACACCGACCCAACTCCTTCTACTTAACCCCGGCTGTTAATTTTGGCCAGGTATAGACGGCGTTTATGCTAAGTGAATTTTTAGACTTGTTCGGCGTAAAGCCGTTTTTCCTCTCTTTGTTTATCTCACTCTTATTTTGTGGTATATAAAGAAATGGTGACGGTTTTTGCTCAGCTGTACCGAAAAATTAACGAGAATTGACATTTCAGGGAATATATATTTGGTAAATTGAATACATTACCACACGGGGTTTTCGGACATCGAGGTATGAAAGAGTCAGTTACGATTTCAACTCTCAGCCTCGATGGCTCTTCTTTGACGTAACCACGCAATGCCCATATGCGTGAATTGTCGTTTACGGGAACACTCAGTCATATATCTGAAATTCTCACCAAAAATTACCGGATAAGTAAACCGGCCGCACAGCAAAATGTTGCATCCCTAAAATGGGTTCACTTGCATTTCTGTCTGGGTGTTCTGTTATCTGGTGAAAATATCCATTCAAACAAAAACAACAAATCAGGAAAGCAGTGAGAAGGCAAGGAATTCCAAAGTTTGGAGATTATTGGAAAAATAACTTTGTCGTGAATTCTCAATTAATTTTGCGAGAAATTCAGTCCCAGTTATCTTTAAAGCCACACACCTGCGCCCACAGCCCATCTGTGGCTCATACTTAACACGATCGATCCAAAGATTCAAAAGACGCGATTCAAATGAAACCGATTCAATTAAGCTGAAGTGCGCGTGGTAGGGTGATTTGTCACACGGGTAGGGCTGGGCAATTCGATTAGGTGATTCAAATCGATCTGAAGCACAATTTATTCGAATCAATCATGAAGCATGAAAATTGAAACATGAAAATTGTTGCTCTTAGACACTCTAGTGTGAATTGAAAAACACTACAAACTATCATTTTTTTCTTTTCAGCTTTTACTTCATATTTCGTGACCTATATATTATTTCAATTAATTTTCAAAAAATATTTTGAGCATTTTTTTGCTAAAGTGCCAATTTTTAATCGAATCTATATAGTCCCAATAAGAACTTTGGTTTTCTTAAACATGAGTCAGAGATGGACCGTGCCCTAGCGGCACGATCTATCAGTGACCCACGCTCAACAAAATGTGCTCGGTCAAAATGTTTTCGATGTTGTTGTTTTTTTTTCTCAAAAAGTTTTGAAATTATATTTTGAATAATTTAAACTTGACGTTCTTGGCAACAATAATATTGATTCTCACGAAACAAATTTGACTTGACATGCTTTTTTCGAAATTTTTATTTCGAGTATTAGCGCATCAGTTGCACAAATTTATGATATCAATTCATTTTGAACTTTGAAAGTATCGATATTGTCTTAAAAGTCTAAAATGACATGTTTTCTATTTCCGTAAGTTTACCTCAGACTGTTCGGAAACATTTTACACTGACTTTTGCAATAAATCAATGTTTCTAAATATTGAATGAATTGTTAAAATAAGGCGTGAACATACACTCCCAATTCTGATTATGTTTGCATGAAACTGCTCTCCGAATTCAATATTTTTTGTGGATAAACTGTAAATGTAATCAAAAATTCGGCGCTAAAAAGGGTCAGGACTAGCACTGGGCAAAACCGAGCTATTTAAAATCGAATCTGCGCTGGATACTTTTTCGAATCGAATGCCATATAAAGCAAACTGTATGTGGCAATTTAATTCAATTCACATCTCCAAAAGAAGAAATAATTAAAAGTATGTTGATTGTATTTTGCCGTTTAAAACAAATGAAATTCTCACATTGATTGTATATTTTGGTTTCTATGACAAATTCACAGCTGATTCGAATAATTTGTTTTTCGAATCGATTCGAATTACTCAACTTTACTTGGGGCGTTGAGCGTATTGATACATACATTATTGCTGACGGGGAAAGAGCGTGCTTTTCATTTTCGCTCAATTTTTTACGGATGCAACCCATGGATTCAGATGTCCGAATTTGATTAGACTGCGACTCCAAACCAGAAAGAACATATTACGTAACGATGTTCTATCATTGCATCGCAATACTGTCGTTTGTTTGGGTGCTACCCAAGGTGTTCCACTCGCACCAACGACAATAAAAAAAATAAGATATCAATTTTAATTTGACTCTGATGTATTTGTTGAATTCTCTGAATATTTTTGAATACTTCATCTGCCAAGTTCTGTGATAAAATTTTAATAAATTTACATGCGCAACGCGTAATGCTGCCGAGTTTCTACGAAAGGTCAAAACAATAGTTTGTGTGACTGCTTGGCTTGCCAACAAGCTGTCAACAATTTTCAGGGCCTGATATGCTTGATTTAAAAAAAAATTGAAATTCGAGTTTTGTTGGCCATAAACCACGGATATATTGCGTCACTTATGTGGGTTCCGAGGGTCATGACTCTGGCTGGGCAAGACCGAATCGTTTGGGATTCGAATTTGATTCGAATATTTTTTTGAAACAGTTCGGTATTTCCTCTTAAAATGCAAAATGTCCAAATTTTAACTGGAAGAATTTGCCTCAATTATCAAAAAATAAACCGATAGCCACAATTTCACTCATAATAATATAAATAAACTGTAAGTGACGATTTTCTTTCATTTGACACTGCCTTTTTGATAGCAGAACAAAATGGCCGTAATCGCAAATAGTGTGGTTGTATTTCTTCCAGCTCTATCTACACCCCAATCGCTTTGACTAGACTAGCGTTGCCAAGTATGAGTTCCACCTGATGGACCGTGCTGTCAGATCGCGGTCCATCACTGGCTCAAGCTTCACAAAATAAAATTTCTGCTTGGGACAAATGTGTTTTGTCTTAATGTTCGAAAAAACTTGAGCAAACTTTTGATCCAATTTCTTTACGGGCGATCGTTTTGATCCATAAAATGCAAAGGATTTTTTGTTGCGGAATAAGCAAGTGCGCAAGTTGTACATTTTCAGTCATTTAATTTAGCGCGATGGCATAGTGGTTATCATTTGACATCGCAGATTGAAAATTTTTATATGTAGGTAAATAAGTATATATAAAAGGCCGAATTGAGCTAGTATAACTAGTTTAACAAGTTTAATTTCAAAGTTACTTTTCCTAAGTTTTCAAACCTCGTTTAACTAAATTTCCTTGTTGTACTCAAACAAATAACTAGGTGACTAGGTAAAGAAAATAGCTATCCAATGATATGAACCAAGTGTGGACTAATAAAGTAAAATGTGGACTAATAAAGTAAATCATTCCCCAATTGTTGTTTAAAATTCAAATCTATTTAAGAAAGCCCTAAATAGGCAAAAAGTTGATTGCCTAGTTCACATGGTTGATATTTAACCACCATTATCTATAGTTTGAAAATGTAGCTTTTACTTTATAATACTAGTTACATTACTAGTTTTTTGAAATATATAGGTTGCGTAACCAGTGTGCTGCATTTCATAAGCTTACTGTTACGGCAATGCATTATTAGCTGTTTTAGTAACGATTTTTCTGTGAATATTTCAACATAAGTTCGAATAACAACATGCCAAGTTCATAAGTTATTTAAGGACATCTGTCAATCAAACATTATTTTGAGTTAAATCATAGCATAGCTGGATATATTAAAATAGAAGTCGTTCATTACGCCCACACGTTTTGCGTCATATGACGTTACGTGTGGAGCGCAATGTGATGCTCACGCATTGGATTTAACCAATGAGCAACACTTTATAAATTGCCCTAGTTGCTGGTTATGTCGGAAGTGTCGAGCACGTTTCAGTCCTTTTGTGATGCTGAATCATAACAAGATTTGTGTATAGTTAGTGCGCTTGAATTTCTTCGAATTTTTATTTACAATTTTAGAATATTTGCATTTGGCGCAACTCAGCCTTTTGATAAATAATCAACAAAGACGTCAATACTCAGGTAGGGCCTATACTATACATGCTGCTGCAACCAATATTTGCGTTTAAATATTCAAATTGAACTACAATTCATACCTTGGCACCACAACTAACGGGCGGAACAAATAAGCGTGCCGTGTACGTCATTAGTACGACGCACATTTTTTCTATTGATGGAAAAGAGTGAATAACAAAAGTAAAACGAGTTTCTCAATCAGAAATTTATTTTTGTCAAACATGAGCCGCAGATGGATCGCGCCTTAGCGTCGCGATCCATCAGTGACTCATGCTTAACAAAAAATTTTCCGAATAAAATAAGTTGGTTGTATTTGCCTATCCCAAATCCTCGAAAGGCGTAGGCACACAAGTAAATGGTTTGTCAAATCTTATAGAATGTACTTGACATTTAATATTAAAAAAAGGTATCTATCATTCCTTTTATCGGCCAAAATACCGTAGGCGAGATGGCCGACTCGGCACTCGGAACACTTTTTTCACCACGTTGTAGAATCGTCTCTTCCAACCTCATAGTCATAGGTCATTCAGGAACCAAACGATCAGTAAATCACAAGGTGCCGACATCAATGAATCATACATACATCACCTGATAGACTTCAATATCGTGTATCAAATGCTTAGAATTATGACTTCACGATGATTTAGTTATATATATTTAATATAATATTTGTCAACTCATATACACTGTATTATACATATGCTACTAGGGTTGCGAACTTACAGTGTAAATGAATCATCCATTCTGTAAACTTTTGAGATGAGTTAAGTAACATATTGCAACCAGATTGCATATTGAAAACACGTGTTATGTGAAGTTCAAGCCGATTTATCTATCGCTGCACATACGTTTCACAAAAAATTTCAAAAGCTGGATGAGAATATGCCACATGAAAAATATCCAAATGCACAAAAAATGCTATACGTTAGTCATATCCCAATATCATCACCAGGCATCATCTAATCATATTTTCTTAGACTGATAAATGAGGTTGTCAAGTAGCTGCCTAACGTTTTTCCTGTGTACAACAGATGGCAACCTAAATAAAGCAATGAAGTGGTAGATGGTGTTTCCATTTTCGGGCCACGCAACCTTACTGCTCTTTCCATTAGCAGTTCGGATCTGCAAAGAATGTTTTGTACTTAAGAGTACAGTTATTAATGCTGCGTTTTTAGTAGATTTCACCTCAGTGACCCACGTTTGACATAGCATGTTTAAACAATATATTCCTTACGGGGTAGATATTAATTTTGTAAATTAGAGCAGAGTCTGCTCGCGATTCATGATTGCGAATTGATTGCTCAATTTAAAGTTATTATACTTCAAATTGTCAGGAAAAATTGCCGCTTCGGCTGCATATCATATACGGGAATATAAATAATACATACATTTTATTATGCCGGAAAATTTTGATGAGCACCACTACGATTGCATTAACCAAGCTATTTCTTATTACGATTGCCCGATTGTAAAATAAACGACTACAATGAAATACATAATGAAATACCCTGAAACAAATAAAGGAACAAACGAGTACATTTTTTTCGTAATTTTCCAAAATATTCAGGGCAATATGCCTTATTACAGACGTAAAAATTAACATGTTTTGATGTTATTTCAAAAATTATTTTTGTAAATATTACAGGGCATGTATTTATGTAACATCATACGTAATATGTAATTCAATTTCGTCGAAACAAATCAATTTTTCTGCCCAAAATTTCCCCTTCGATATATTAACCGTTAGCCCATGCGGAAAAAATTTAGTTAAGGTCTTTTTATCAGGTTTGAAATATTGGCGTATCGCAAATTTTATTTTGTCAAGCGTGAGCCTCAACGACTCTTACTTAACATTACATATTTTGACAAATAATTTCTTACTGCTGTACTGTTACTGTTGAGTTGTACCCGCGCTTGACACAGTAAAATTTATTTTTGAATTCGTGTATTTTTTGGGGAGAGAGGGTAGAACTATTTTCTATGACCTGACCAGAAACCCGCCAGGGGGGCTTATACCCAACAACCCTTAGGCGAGGACTTTTGTAGTGATTTGGAAGATCGGGTATCTTTTCTGTGGTACTGCTATCGGCGAAGTGCTTCCTGAAGGGCGTGCTCGACGGTGGAACGATCGACCATCTAACCGCCGGCCTAAATTTGTGTATTTTGTATAAATTATGTATCAATAAGCTCCTAACTTCAGTCTACGGTCCATGGATAAAAGATCAAACCGCTAAATCATCAGACAGATCGTCTACTTATAACCCATTCGAAAAATCATTTCAAACATCTGTCTGTTGTCAAGTATGAGTCACAGATGGATCGCGCCGACAAGGTGCGGTCCATCTGTGGCTCATTTTTGACAAAATCAATTTCACAGTCTGAAATGCCACAGATAAATCATTGTCATAAATGATCTCCAATTTGGTGCTAATGTTTAAAAAAAAGTCATTCATCAAATAAACAAAATTCCAATACTTCCGGTTCAGTTGCATGCGAATGCTTCATATTGAACTCTTCCATATATTATAGAAGTCAATCGTTTTGTTATGTTCTATAATAGGAATTCTACTCAGAATCAAAGTGCACCGTCTACCATGCAGGTCAATGACATAAATGATGACGTTTGTCGTTTGTTATTTGATCCAATTTTTGCTCCAAATTTAAGTGAAAAAGGAGATAATCTGTCATTTGCACTTTATTGAATCAATTTTAGTGTATATGATAAAAATATTATTATCCAAAGAGTTGAGTATTTTAAAATTATGATCACATTTTTTTCCATTTGTGTGCATATTTCGCAAAAAAATGATGCCATATCTTGTGCGGTGAAATTTGCCATAAAACAAGATTTTTGCACAATCGGCTAAATTTTCAAATCATTTATGAAAAACAAGCTTCCTTCCGACTTGTGCTCAAATAGCATTTGGCGTGTTTTAGGGCAATATTAATGTACCAACATCTTTCGTGCGTCTCCGGCACGCACGTTGTAAATAACTGTTAGTGATCTTTCGTTTCAGTATTTTTGGCAAATATCAGAAAGTTTTCAGTCGAAAGATTTTAATGAAAACATGTTTGTAAAATTATCATAACCAGCGCAAATAGTCTCACCGATATGGGAAATCCCAGTCTGAAAAAATTTACTCGGACATGTTTTGTTAAGTATGAGTCACTGGTGGATCGCACCGATGAGGCGCGGTCCATCGGTGACTTATTCTTGACAAATTAAAATTTTTAATCGGAATGGCAAATCTGAATATTTTTTGCACACATTGATACTTAGAAAATAATTTTTGGTCATTTGGACTATCGGAGGTATAGGTATTATTTTTGGAATATCGTAATCGGAGAAAAATGCTATATCTGCACCAGTACACGATACCGTAAAAAGATACAAAATAGAAGCTAATAGGGCTGCAAAAAATTTGACTATCGGCAATCACGATACCACGGGCTTTACAACAGAGAATCGAAAATACACAATCATGCATCCGTGTATCTATATTGATCATATCCATATTTGGTTGGGGACAATTGATGGTTATTTTTGACTCGGACAGACACGGCTGTCTAGGTATCTATCAATATATTGTTTGGCATTGTTTAATTACTGCAGTCAATTCTAAAGATGGACAGGACCTAGATAGGATTGTAATTTTATCCTGTAAAAGAGGAAAGCCGAAAATACAACTAAAACATATGGCGAACCACGACTTCTCGTTTCGATAAGACTTCAAAGTTGACAGTTGAGGTTTTTGCTTAACCGCTTACTTATTTTTTCAGTATGTGGGCATGGTTAGAGAAGGAATCCTTGACGTGCGGTTATGTGAACAACCGTGTGTCGGCGAGATGCATACTGCACGGGATTGTAACTAAGCACGGTGACATATTTAAAGCTCTATTGCTTCTTGCCATTGAATTCAGTATTTTATAAAATAAAATGTTTTTCGAATTCGATTACGTAATATTACGATGTTTGAACCAGAACCAAAATTTGTTTGAAAGAAAGAACGTTGTGATTATGAAACTCTTTATAATGTTCAAAGGTCAAAAAGGTGGACACAGCAATGTCATTGGTTGCATAACTGTCAAATGAATAATATTAGTGCAGTGAATCGCAAAGTAAATGTAGAAAAGGTGTTCTTTTTTGCATCGAAAACCACTCATGGCAAATTTGGAACTTACGGCCACGAATATGGCGAATACTGACCAGATATACCAAATTCTAGTGAATGATGTCTGCTCTGTGCGATAGTAAAACTAATTACCACTTATTTTTTGAGTATCGGGTATACTACTAAGCAAATAACATTAATAATAAAGTTAATATTGAGATTCATAAAATAAGAATTACATAACTTCTTATTCTTGTTTTAACAATTTCCTATTATATCTCTATCAGACGTTTATCATTGTCAAGCATTAACCACCAATACTATTCGAGCATAAGCCACTGATGGATCGCGCCGCTATATTTCCGGGTAGGATACAGTTTGGAGAAATCAATGATGATTATTTATGTATACAAAATTTATGTAACGGCGTGCGATATTTATTATTGTATTGTTTCTAATTCAAATCAAGACACAAAAAGTATATTTGAAGCATTCCAAGGAATTTTATTGCTGAACGTATCCGATACCTCGACCAACGATCTAATTGAAACGAGATTAACAGAGATTGCGAAGGGGATTATTGAATCCGATTTTTATGAAACGCAAGCTGAGGCATTTCGAGTCGAAAAGTGCAAAACAATTATCAGTATTATTTCTTTACACATCCGCGTACTTTTAAAAAATCTACGGTGAAAGTTCATAAGTTTAGATCCAATAATTAAAATGCTCAAATTTAGGTCAAATAACAAGATTTTTACGCAACCCTTAAAATGTGACAGCGAATACATGTGACTCAACACATGTTTGTCCGGTAATGTGCACTCTTCACTCTGTCGAACTTACGAAACCTTAGAAAACTTTAAGATCATTTACGGACGTTGAAATTACCAATAACACGATAAACTTGTATTGATAATGTTAAAATACGTAACAAAAAAAGGTTAAAAGTTTGTTCGCTCAATATTTTCATCTGTCAAAGTAAGATTAAAGTCTTTGTCTATATCGCAGTAAAACTAATTATGCTTTGTTAATAATGCGTGAGTGGTGGATCACGTCTCAAATAAACTTGACATAAATGAACTTTTGACTGGAATATACTTTTTCGAACTCACGAACCACAGATAAATCGTGATGCGAGAATGAGATCGAATCATAACAAGATTCAATCTATTTTATTCAATTGTGGTAAAAGAAAAAAACATTTTAGAAAACTTTGGAATTTTGTCATACAGGATTAATTTCGTATTCATTCAGCATTTCGAAATGTTATTAAAAAAAATACTAAGAATAGTATTAAGGAATTAATAAAATATTGCAAACAAGGTGCAATTTTTGCTATCATTCGAGAATTGTGAAAAAGAAAAAGAGATCCCAATAGCGAAAGAAGGAATTTTCCTTATGCAGTCTTGAGTAATGTTAAAAGAAAAGTCATACTATTGTTTTCTTTTGCGTCTACAAACGTCTTCAAATCCTTCCTGTGCGATGTGTCACATTGGACGTCTGTCAAATCTGCCATGTGTTACTTTACCATTTTACGTATTGGTATTTCGGGGCAGAATTGTTTTTTATGAGACAAATAGAAGAATATGAAACACTATAAGTATCACATCGAGGTTCAGAACTACGTACATGCAAATTTAGAATTCCGTTATATTTTTTGTATACTTATATACCGATATCAATTCAAAACTTTAGACAAGAGTGGAGAAATTTTGCAAGATTTTGACAGACGATCAAAATTTGAATGCTAGATCTTTCCATCCTGGAAACAGATGGGAAAATGAAGATAGATAAAGTATAAAGATCTTCACTTTTTTGAACGAGCTTTTGGGAATTTTTATCACTATAGAAACTATAATTTCATGTTACTAAAAGTCACATGAAACACTCTTGGCGCATAGTTCACGTGGTTCAGTCGTTTATCAAAGTTTTTTGCTCCAAATTAGGGAAAATCCATCAAATGGTTGAGAGTGGTGGTCAATTTACGATGGCCGTATCATAGGGTTTGGAATTCGAGTGGATAGTATAATCGTTTTTCCAATGAAACTTTTATGAATCGTTTTTTTTAAACACTCTAATTTGCCATGTGTTACCTTTTTTGTGTTCTTGAATACAAATTTTATCAAATTCTATCATTTAAAAAGTAATGTAGCAAAATAGGTAAAAACTTTGCTCCCGTCTCGTGGCTCTACATTCTCACTGTAACAAAAGTGCAGTGAATTTACTGGTCATTTGCAGTAATTGCATTTTTCCGAACCTTGTAAACCGCCATGTTTATCAGATTTATACCAAATATGGGCTGATGATGGACCGCACCTCGGCGGTGCGCTCCATCAACAGGTCATATTTCGTAAAAAAGCCGATTTTAATATTTTATTTCGAAACCACCGAGTGGAATTACTGTTAAAAAGCCGTCATTTTAGTTCATTATTGTTACAGTGTAACTTGATAAGGTTAGTATCCACCATTTTCAAAAAAGTTTAAAAGTACGTTCTAATGTAGATGTAAATAATTCTAATGTAATGTTCTAAGCTAGCCTTCACAATATAACATTATAAATTGTGAGTGCATAATTAGATATTTCGAAGTGTCCTCTCTCGTGCCTTTCTTTAATGATTTCGAAAATATCATAAAATATACAAAAGTTAATCGTTCACTTGTGTGTCGTTTACACAAATAATGAGTATTATATTATTAGATAATTCACGTTTTAAACTTTTGCTTGTTGATGTATTTTCTATACTAGGATGTAATTGCTTGCCGTCACGATACTCGATTTAGTCATAATGGGTCTGTCTCGACGATGGAAACAAAAACTGTGGCAACATTTTTTTTTTCTGGAAAAAATTTCGATATCGTATATTGAAAAAACGAGATCGAAATTTACATGTTAAATTTGGGAATTGGTGAATGTTTTGTTTCAGAAACGGGCCAGGTTTGGATTTTGTGTAATCGATAAATAATGGATAAAATGGAATTATGCAAAAATAATGAGCAAATTTCCGGCTTATCAATTGAAAATTGGCATAACTGTGTTACACAAACCCTTATCCAAGCATGTACTGTACATAAAACACACATTTGTGGCGCGGTCCTTCTATGGGCCATGCGTATCATAATATACTTTTCAGTCAGTCCAATTTTCTGTGGACTAATGAATTTTTCTAAATTGTTCAAAAAGTATGAAACAATTTTGCAAAAAAGAGAGAAAAAGGTTACGCTGAGAGAAAAAATGCTTTTGTTTAGAAACAACCACGGCGAATTTTAGCTGAGCGATTCATTTTGACATTAGACAGGTCAGTCTAGCAGTCACGAAATTTGACATGACACCGAATTGTGTAATACTTTTTTATATAACGTTGTCAGAATTTAACCGGATCATTGCAAGAATATTACACATAAATCAAACGTGTATTTTAATTAAATAATATAAGAATACATTCATTATTTAAAATTTAATAAAACACGGGTCAGGTTTACGTAATTCATTAGTGAAAAATATGAGGAATTTAATTTATACTTTATAGTCAGACTCTAGAATATATATTGCATTTTTTCAGTGTTTTATCACATTGACCTTTAGCATACCATCGTTTATTTTCAGGTGAGAATTTCTTTTTCAAAACATTTTAGTTAAGTGTGAGCAACCTATGGATTGCACCACCGAGACACGGTTCATCTGGTCATGCTGAACAAATACAATTTTTAAGATTTAGGGTTCGGTTTTAATATATCAAATCTTGAAGTAAAATTGCTGCTTAAACCATTTCAGTAAGTGGGATAGTGCTCATAACTGCTATTTTGTAACAAACGAGTTCACAAAATTAGGATTGGCGGTATATTAAAGTCAACTATTTCTGAGAATGAGAGATAAAAGCAGCATGTGGTAACTTAGACAGACATATTTTTATCAAATATGTTTTGTTAAGGATGAGTCACTGATGGATCGTGCCGCTCAGGCACGGTCCATCAGTGTTTCATGCTCAGCAAAATAAAAAGTCTGTTAAAATTGGATTCAACTAATCAAAACAAAACAGGAGCGCGCAGCAAAATCTCTCGCCGTGAGACCAAGTTGGTCCGTATCATCGCGGTTGAACTTTAATAACACCGCCGTCAACCATGTGCCTCAGATGGTCCCTACGTCACTGGAGAGTTCCATGTGTGTTCCGTACTTGAAAACGTATGTTTATTCTGTCAAGAAACTGGAAATGCTTTTTGAGTCATCTTACATGTAATATATATACGTTACAACTTGTCTATACGCCAGTATAACGGAGACGGCTCACGCCTAAAAGGCCGCACCACACGTTTGCGTAGGTTGCCTTATTTCTAGGTTTGTTTTATTTTACCCTTGCGTTTCACGTAAGCGCAATGCTCTGCATGCGTTTCTTACGTTTTCTAATAAAACAGAACAGTTCGCTATGCAAGTCAACGGAGTGTGCTCGTTTCGCTGCGTGCGTTTGTGCTTTGTGGGCAGGCGAATACGATTAACGAAAAGCAATACAGATGTGTGGTGCCGTTTTTATTTTGTTACCCGAAACGTAATGCAACGCATCGGTAGGACAACTTCACGTGTATTGTGTCCTTAAATGTTGTTTAAAAATGTGTTGTTGATTTCTATTTAATCTTATAGTATTTTTATTTCAGTCAAAAGTATAATAAATTAGTTAGTTTTTACGACTCTTGAAAACTCTATCGACATGGCGAACATAACTGATGAGAACCGAGTTGTATTATTTGAAGGAGAGACCGGAACTACAATAATTTCCAACAAAGACATCCCATTTATAACAGAAAATAAAAACACAACCGAAATTGCAGTTGGTATACCACTGGACAGAAAAATTTTATACCAAACGATAGCTGTCATTCTATCTGCGATGGTGATTTACGTTACTTTTGCATTGCTCCAGTATAACTGGCTCAAATCAGGCTGTCGACAATTACAAGAACGGAGATCTTTGAATAAAAAAGGTGGAAAGGAATCGGGAGGAACCTCGGATTCGTCAAATTCGACATTCGCAGAATTCGGGACGATCGAAAACTATAGCAGCAAGGAATTCGAGAATATTGCGGAACATGTGCGTCTTCGCTTCAGTTCTTGTCTTTCTTCGGATTCTGTCAGAACAAATTGAAATTCTGCCAGCGGCAAACGCGAGATTGGATTGTCGGGATTACCAGGTAAATATTCATTCATATTTTTACACACTTATCTCATCAAATCTCTTGAGAAAATAGAACGGGGAAACGCATATATTTTTGGGAAAAGTTAGGGTTTCAAATCTCCAGAAAAAATGTTCATATTTTTTACTTATTCCGTTTATGTTTATTAGACAAAAACAATAAAACAACAAATGCGAAAATTTATTTTCTATTTTTGTGAAAATACTCGTTTAGCAACTATGTTTATTTACGTTGGTGTTGGAGGATCACTCACATCACATTTTTTTAAAATTGGCATCCGATATTTAATTTGAAGTTTTGACATCCGAGCATGAATAGTACTCGAATAGCAATATTCAGCATGTTTTATATTCGAAACAAAAGAATCCGATGATTTTTTACAAAAATCTTATTAAGCTTGTTTAGAATCAGTATACCTAAAAAAACATACACTTATATGCCAAGAGCAAAACAAAATAGCCTACTGAATCATTTACTGCACCATAAAAAGAAAGCATTTCGTACAGAGTTTTACCGCTTTTTAGTAGAGTGCAATGAAAAGTATATGTCCTTGGGCGGTAGTAGGTCGACCACTGCTTAATTTTGACATTTTCAAGTTATAGTGAATTTTAAAATTACCTCATTTCGAATGAATGATTTTCATAAATGCAAATTTTAATATCCCCAAAAGTTGCTAATAATTATGTATTCAATATCTTTCGGTTGACGAATGAACCATGATTAATCAAGTCAATAAAAAAATTTGGCAAGACAATTTTTGTTACGTATGGGTCACTAAGGGATCGCTCCGCCGAGATGCGGTCCATTAGTGGCGCATGTTTGACAAAATTTAAATTTCTAATTGACAATCGATCGATGACGTATCAACTACAAACCCCTGTCACCTATAAATATCAAAACCTATTGTTATTGAACATATGTGGGCCATACGTGGAGAATCATTATTCAGCAGAATAACTTACATCTAGCAACATGTTGCCAAACCTTGCAACCCAACCCACGATGATAATAGAAAATACGTGGACATTTGACGTCATTGAATTCCGTTTTCGATCTTGCACCGTACACCCGACAGACTCATGTCTGGTTAAATCTTTTTTATCTATATTGTCACCATTATTCATAATGTAGATTACATACATGTTGCACCAAATTGATCGTGATAATAGTTTAAATATAGATTATAAGAAATTTCATGAAAGAAACTTTGGAATTTTTGCACATATTTATTTGAAATTATAGCAATTGTCAGGGCGGACCACATAAAAATAAATAAAAATACAATCCACGATCCGAGAATTCATGTGTGTGAAATATGTATTCGGACCCAAATTGTTACAAATATTTCTCGTACGTATTGCAATGTAAAAAAATACAGTAATAAAGAACGCAATATTTCTTTATTCAGTGTGTCAGTTGGATTTGTGCGCGGGTCTGTAGAAACATTTCCTAAGACGGATACCAGGGACTAAAATGCATAACTGATCTTGTTCAGAGTGAATTTTGGTGAAAAAAAAAAACTGTCTAACATATATACACATCAGTTAGCGTATTTACATTTATTTTTAAGTAGTATTTTTCGTCAATATCAATCCCAGAGATATATCAGAAATACCTCGTACTCTTTAATTCCTTCATGTATACATTGTGAATCGATCTGTAAATGTAAACTTGTTCCATACACGAAAGAGCGAACGTAGATAGAATTATCTGTTGAAGATATTGTGAACGCCGCCTCTGAAACGCGATTTAACAGTGGCCTAAGCTTGACAAAGTAAAAATTGGTAGCTGTAGCCACCCAGACTTTTTACTGCAACGAATATTTTTATTGTCATCCAACACCAGCAGGCACCATTTTTGGGCTAAACTTTTTAGAGCTACGTTTTATGTCTGGCTAGAAATGTTTCCAAGTGTAAAACTTTTTACGCACAACTTCCGTATATATCTCTGATGAATCCTGTCGGGCGGACCATCTGTGGCTCATGCCTGGCAAATTAAATTTCTGAATGGATTTTCCAAATTAGTTATGATGAAAACGGGAAACTCGTGGGATGTGAAACGTAAATCCAACCATCGAACCATATACACAAAGACTTGATTTTTGTATCAGCATGTGATTAAAAGAAATTCACCGCGACGCCAAATAAAAAGTACGCGCTTGGTAGAATTTCCGACAAAAAAATTTGCATTTGATTAGACTTTGCGTCCATTAATAACCAATTAATAAAACGTCTGCCGACATCTCATTAAATTTTCCCAGTCGTCACGACGCCAAATATTTGGCATAAAAGGAAGGTTCAAATGTCTTCTTTCAGTGCGGCTGTGTAATTATGGCTCTGCCTCTGACTCACTTTTTGCAAAAAGTACCAAATATCGGTCAAAATAAAATCCGATTCTAAGGAAATAAACTAAAGACCTCAATCTGCTCATGTTTTTTTTTAGTTATTTATCGAGAATATTCATTCTGGACATACCTACTTACCTTTATTCAGGGGTCAAATAATTTGTGAAAAAAATGTTATAACATGCGCTTTTCGCAATGTACTTCTACATCACAACATAATTTGTCTATTTTCCAGATTGCGATGGTCGTCACATACGCGATGGCAATCACTGTGTTGTATGGAATCTTATGGTACAGAGTACGAGTTTTCCTCTCTCATCCAGCCATGCGACATCTTGGATCGAGAGTACTCACAGTTGTTTTGTTCATCGTATTGGTTATCATCGTTCTCGCATCTGCAGTGAACATGGCAATGTTCCTCGTCACAACAGTTTCGGTTGAACGACCAGGCGGGTGCCAGACTGTTTCACCAGGTAATTTGCTGTCGAACAGCGCACGGTTTGGAATATTAACCGTCTGTACTGTGGTGTCACAAGCGTCTCTACTGGGACTTTTCCTGTACCCGCTTGTGAGACACAGTGCGACAATGCAAGCAGCAAAAATAAACACTCCGAAACCATCACGTAAAGAAAATGAAAGTATTCGAGCCACTCGTACAATGTCGTTCAAGTCGACACTCAGCCCAGGTACTCTGACAAGAAGCTGGAAACGTAGAAACAGCAGCAAAAAGAAGAAGCGAGAACAAGCACTTCTCAAAATCATTAGACGCGTCATGATTACAGCAATAATTTGCTCTGTTTCTGATATTTTCTGTGGTCTCATTGTTAGACTTGTTGTGGAAGAACCACGCGTAGTAACTAATCTCATTTTTGATGTCAATTTGGTGATAAATTTGGCGTGCGTTCTGATGTCATTCAAAGATTGGAGGGTCCGAATATTTCCATGTTGTGTTCGACCGAAATCAAAACGTGGCGATAAGTCCAACAAGCGTCCTGCTTCAGACAAAGAACTCTACGTTCCACAACACCCCACATCATCTCCGGCAATATTTTCGTCAGACTCAACGGGCTCTGGAGTATGCCGCACTTCGGAATCTGGCATCAATTCTGTTTCTCCTCGAGCTGTAAGTCAAGATGACAGATGTTACCGATACTCACACGATTTGAGTTTGAGTGATGATTATAAGAGAGCTATTTGAGCATAAATAAGCGCACAGTTTGGAACGAAGCGCAATATATATACAAATAGAGATGTCGTCTAAAATCCTTGATGGGCTTTAACTGGATGTTGCAAAACGTGAGAAATGCGGTGAAAAAAATATCTGAATCTTGAAAGTGAAGACGTATTTTGAGGCTTGACCGATGTAGAAGATACACTGTTTTTATATACTCAGATACTGGTTTCCATTTGGTAATGCACGGAATATGGCTCTACCTGCAGTCAGACAAAACTATGACGTATGACATTTTGTTTAAGCATGAATCACTGATGGATCGCGCCGACAAGGGGCGATCCATCTGTGACTCGTACGTAACCAAAATTCTAGCATGGTTTGGTCACCGATTCACATAGACACTTTTCAACCACATCAACACTTTTTATTAATTTATTGCAAAGTAATAAAATCGAAAGTCGTAATGACTTATTTCCAAAAATTACGTAACCAGACGCCAATATATTGTAATTTGCATTTTACCATTTATTTAGTTATTCACACAAACTAATAATTTAATATTGATCATTTTTATTGTTAATTAAACTGTCTGAAAATGTTGGAAGACAACATTTTTGGTAAATTAGCAGCATTATGATTACATTTTATAATCGTGTTGCATTGTTTGTTGAATTAAGACCAAAAAAGCAGCATTTTTTCACTATTCGACCTGGATTAAATTTCATGCTTTTGTTACTAAATTTCCGTTTGGTGTACTAAGGTGTACTTCATGTCTTTTCCTCATGTCATTTGACGGGTGATATTTAAAATACACATTTAGTGAAAAACTGGAACTGAGATCATTGTTTCATCAGCTACAATTCCGCATTGTTATATACTTAGCTGTTTTTATTATATTGTAATTTATTTACTGCATTTAATAAATAAACGTAAAATTATCATTGGCGGCTGTGCATGTGCTCAACGTCAAGACAACCTATAGCAGCTGAGTAGGTCGATAGGAGATAGGGATTATCAATAATCGCTAAACTGGACTAGCTATCAAATCAGCTACGACGCATTTAGTGCTACCGTATCGGCCATGGTGCACACGACCCTACTTGCTGGTAAGTACCATTTTTTTGAACGCACATATACAACTCCGACGCATTTGCATTTTGGTGTATCAGCGTCTACTAGCGGTGCATGACCTTTAAACTGGGGCATTTTTCTAGACTTTTTTTTTATTTACATTACCCCCAAAGCAACCCCCGATAGGAATTAGCTGGATTTTTTTTCAAATCTCATGCGTGATTTCGCATGATTTATATCTACGCTTCGCTCGAGCAGTCCACGTCGCCTCCATCTAGTATTTTGTTCAGTTCAGATTGAGTGCTGCTCCAGCTCACCCATTTTATCCTCAATATGATGATGTCCCTCCCTATTGCCTTCTGTTTCAAAAGGATAGTAGTGGATAGTAGTTCACATCGAGTTAAAAACTGATGTGTCATGCATTATATTGTTTATAATGTGTCGTGATAAATCGATAGATTTTTTCAATCGGCCTCTTTAAAAGATTTTTCGGGCGAATATGTAATATGTTGTTGTTAGACATAGACAAGTAAACTTGCTTCAATTCAGTTGCAATACATTAAATCCTAACTAGACAGTTACTATTATTAACCGTATATAAGTTTGAAAAGTCACAAGCCCTTAATCTACAGAGAGATGTCTGACAATCACATATCTGTCACAAGTGCTACAGTACATGTGATCTGCCAGGCATCACAACAAGAATAGCAATTAGAGACCTGCAGTAATTATTACTGTAAACAAAAGTAATCACTAAGCAGGACTAATATTTACACTATGTTGGCACTTGCTTTAGTGGCTTGGGTATAAACAAACTTTGTATGAACAGTTCGGACATATCAATACTTCCCATATTTACAATATTGGGAGCTTTCATTAATGTTGCTATATTGAATTATTTCTCACGATTGCCGTCCCGATCTAGCACGGGGATCTAGTTCAGATTACCCTGGTTTGTTGAAGTCGGCAAGTCTACTCAGGGGTCGTGGAACACGGCCCTGGAACCAGTGGAGTACGGCCTCTCTTGCAAACACCAGTTCCGAATCAGTGATGAAGATTTTGGATCTAAAGAGCTTAAAGAATGTTTAAAGATTTATTGTAAGAAATAGATGGGCGCATTAACTATCGTGACCTATTTTTTGAGATTTTGCCTGTTTCCTATCATTTTTGTTATTTCTTTGATGTGATTCTCTGTGGAAGTGGTATCAAATTCGGGCCACAGATGCACCTTCGGTCAATTATAATCATCATAAAATAAAAGCCAAATTTTCAACCTAAACTTTTTTGTCCAAGCTAGGAAGGTTGACAATAACCCGCATAACCATATTTAGTTCGGTATGTTAACAAATCTCTTGGTATTTACTGATACTGATTTATTTTTCGATTTCGATTTCCGTTTTTGTTTGTGCCGTTTTGAACATAATAGTGCTAGAAATGATAAGAGTCTTTTCCATTTCAAAGTCACTCAAGATGCATAGGAGTTTAATCAAGTGAGAACTTCAATCCCCCACTTCGAACTGGAAACTGAATGTGAGTCCGCGATTCGCAATATTCATATCGAATTCCGCTTCCCTCTGTTATTGTGAGGGGATTCCCCACTGCAAAACAGCACGTGCTGGGATGCGATGCACGTGTTTAGTGTGCGTTCTGCATTGAGCTCTCTCTGCTCTTACAGCTCAGAGCTTATTTAAATCCAAAATATTCCCCTACGCGAAACTGATATACAAATCAATTGAAAATAGTTTTCTGTGTTTGTAGGGTAATAGTCTAGGATATGTTTACCTAACATTGCATATGACAATATGATAGAGATAAATAAATAAAATATATAGATTATGTCGACCGGTTCGAAAAAAGAGAAAAATGCAGGATTAGGCCTAAACAGTAGGTACAGAATAGCCTATAGTTACATCTGGAACTGAGGAAAAAGGTCAGGTACCGGTAGATAGCTGTATAAATCCTCTAAAGTTTTAAATGCACACTGGTACAGAACATGTGAACTGGTCCCTGCTAACTTTAAAAAGTAATTTTAACCTGTAACCTGGTAACTAAATTGTAGTGGGTCATTTAGAACCTCTAAGTATCATTATATACTTTTACTTATTCAGTTATTCCTCGAAGTTTCAAGTGAATAAAGTTCATTCATTCTTGTTATACATTACAAGATGGTTGTATTGGGACTTTATGTCAAGGAAAATGGATGCTTTGATCAACTGAAGAGAAAGTTGAACAGCGTAATCAGTTCCGAGTTAGCCATACCAACCGAAATTGATATCGAAACATGCTTTTATGTTGAAACTCAAATCGAACTAAATGAAGACAACATAAAGTGAGTTTCATAAGTGCGTTTTCACGCCACTTACCAGCTTACAGTTTAACGTAACTGACTGTTTTCTAATTTTTTTCTGAACTAGGTCTATTCTACATTCTAAATGCTGAAGCCAGAGAGCAAATTATTTTATCTTTGTAAAATAATCTGAAAAGCTAATGCTTTTAGTTTGCAAGAATCCTGATAAATTTTTTGTTAAGTTTTAAATACTTTTAGAAATACTCATTCTGTATTTAGCAAGAAATGTTATGATAAAAAATTTTATTTTTATGTATTTGATTTCGAAATTTGAATATTGTTCAATTTAACTTCTCTTAACATCCCTACTCATTGGTAATATTGTTGAGGTTTTAGTTTTGTTTACTCGGCTTTTGAAAGTCACTGTATAAACAGAATAATGACCTTTCAGCTGAACAAAAACTTAAATAAACGCACTTTTTCATTTAATTTACATAGTTAACATTTAATGTATAGTTAACATTTAATGTATATCCCTTTTTTGTCACAAAATATTTGTAATATATGCATTCCACTTTTTTGTTTGATTCTTCCAGAAAATTGACCTGGATTCTTTGTCAACCATTCGGTAAACATGCTTTGAGTGAAAATTCTTATTTTGAAAAGTTGGAAAAAGATAGAAATCAACTTCTGATTGAAATAGGACCACGGTGAGTTACGGTGAAAAAATTATATTTTCGTTTTTAAACTTTCATCTGGTCTTTTCTCAAAATTGTAGACTTTGAAACTCTGGCGACGTATTCCTGTTTTCATTCCGGTGTGTGAAATATTTATTTCATTGTTATGAGACGAGGTTTCAAAATTAGAAGTATTTTGTTTTATTTTATATATGTCAGGTAATCAAATAAAACATCAACATTTTTTGTATTATTGTAATCAAATATTAAATTTTCTTTATTGTTTTTTTCCAGCTTATCATTCTCAACACCATTCTGCACGAATGCAGTATCCATATGCCGTCATGCCGGCTTGGAAATGATCAATAAAATTGAACGTTCCACTCGATATTTGTTGAAAACGGACAAGAAAATTTCATCTGATATTGAAAAGAGAATTGTGGACAAGCTTCATGATCCAATGACACAAACAAGGTGATTTCTATTCATGTGACTGGAAAATCTTCATATATGATTTTTCAATATCCACTGAACAAGTCAATACAAAGCTGTTTGTACATGATCTTGGATATATATAAAAATTACTAAGATTACTCATCTTACTCCTTCTTTGTTAAGCAATGATAAAATATATCCCGAAGAGGCTCGTAGCTACACATCTCTGATCGTCATGACGCAGGTTGGAATCCTGTGAGGGATGATGATTATATGCGAGAAATCTGCTGGACGCCTCCCAGGTGCATGGTGGTTCATTGTAAGCGCTGCTTACGGCTTCCTCCACCAACCACGTCCATGCATAGGAAAAATGAGAAATACGATGATCCAAAAACAAAACTTTCACCCCGATTCGGAACTGGTATCTGCATGAGGGGTCGTGATTCGCCATATGGTTAAGGTGTATTCTCGGCTTCCCTCTTCCTCAGGGTAAAAATGATATCCAACCCTATACTGGCTATAAATGGGAACATTTGTTGATTTCAACTTGTTAAAAGATAAATCAATTCCAAATAGATTTGTTGTCTGGTACACTCTCAATTTGGTGAAGGAACTTCATCAAAATTTTATTCCTTGCTGGAATTGAATGGGTTATTTTGTCCCAAAATATGTTTGGGGCAGTTTCTTCCAAATCCTATGAACTATTAGTTTTTGCCAGTAGATTCTTAGTTTACATTCTGTTAATTAGGAGATTTTTTATCAACCTTGCAATATATCAACTGCGGTGCAATGAGTCTGTCCTCCCTTCGCGACTCATGTGAGATGATATATATATCATGTGTTATTGTTAAGTATCCCTGTGGCGTTGGCTGCACATATGAATCCATATGTATACATTATAAAAAAATATTTATTTAGCAAGTTTACTGACTGACTGTCAGGTACTCTACTACTGAAGCACACTAAGAAAATAGCAATTGTCAGATAAAAAAAATTATCAGAAAGACCTTATTTCAAGATAATTTTTTTTTTCTCATTGTGATGTCGATTAAAATTGTGGTTTTTCAATGATGCTTACCATTGTGGAGTGTATTTATCAATACCATTGCCATTTTGTATCGCAAAATATTTAAGCTGAGAATTCATCGTATTGTAAGAGTAATAAACAAGAAAATATCCATTCCAATCCTAGATATTTATCACCACTTGAAAGTTTTGAAACAACTCACGAAAGACTAGCGTGGTATGATATTGAAGTACTGAAAGATGGTGAGGCTGCATTGAAGGTTTGTTTTCCATTCACTGATTAAATCACTTCAAAAAATGCTGACATTATTAGCACGCAAATGTATGCTATTTGATGGGATGACACAATATTGTTTTTCTTCGGGAGTTTGAAATATTTATTTAATTATTTTTGGATGTTTTTATTTTGTCAATCTGCCATTTGGATGCATAAACGAATAGTAATTACCATACATTATTACAATTCTCCCTTTACCGAAAAGTTTCATTAGATTTGTTGTGATTTTGCCTTTTTGAGAAAATTTTATACTCAAAAGAACAAAATTGTTTTATTAAATTCTTTTCGCTTACCTTCATTTTCACTTGGTTTAAAGATCTGTTTATCAAGTATATTTGTTGAATTTTGAAAATTCTTCATTTTGATAAAGCATCAATGTGAACAACAAATTGGATTGATTGTATCATCTTGACAGTCAGCCATCAATGATATGGTCCATTGGTGGCACAAATATATCAACTTTTGATGAGAGTTAATGAAATCCAATAATGCAACCTAAAGACATTGCAAAAAAAAACTTATCGGATAATTATGTTTTTGTTTTGTTTTATACATTCTTAATCATTATTTATAGTTTTGTTCGTGTTGATTTATTACAGAAAGCAAACCTTGAACTTGGCCTAGCAATGGATGATCAAGACATAAAATTATACACAGATCTATTTCAAAACAAGTTGAAGAAAAACCCAACTTCTGTTGAATGTTTCGATCTGGCTCAGTCAAACAGGTAATTTACCTTCTTCTGCACAGAATTCAGATGCATTCATAAAATGTATTAAAGATTATGAGTCAAAGTACATGACTAGAATCAAAGAAAGTAAAAATTGGTATTATTTTATTCAAGTGAGAGCAAAAGGTTGAACTTTTGGGTATGGCCAGGTAATTTTTTCTCAACCATCATTTCTGTACTTAAAAAAAGAGCATAAACAAACTAATAACCTTTTCCAGTGAACACAGTCGTCATTGGTATTTCAATGGAATAATGACAATTGACGGAAAACTCCAAGACAAAACAATGTTTCAACTTGTGAAAGAAACTCAAATTCACAGCAATAAAAACAATGTCATTGCATTTCGCGACAATAGCAGTGCAATACGAGGATATCAAGTCAAAACAATCATTCCATCAGAGATTGGAAAACCTAGTAGCTTGTGTTTAGAAAGTACTGAAAGGTAATGAATAAAGATGTCATGGGTTAATAGGCAATATTTGACCACAACGTGGTTGATGTCCATGTATTGGAGAAAATGAGTAATGTTAAATGAAAAATATCTCCTCAGACTTTCAACTGATAACTGCTTGAGACATCTTGGTGTTTGACAGATTGAATTAGATCAGAATTATTTCTCAAAAATTCGAATTCGAACAGTCAGAATTAATGTTCTTTTTTGTGTTTTTGAGTGTTTTTCCCATTTTACAGCTGACTATTTCCAATTTTTTAAATTAAATCATTTGTATATATTATGATTAGGCTGCAAAGAATATTCAAACAACAAAAATTAATTTTAATTAGTGTGTAGTTTTGAGAATCGAGCAATCCTTGTAAAACATCCCTATACACAGGCTACATTCTGTTATTAATTATCATTAATCTTGATGATTTAATTTAACAGATTGTTTTTAAATTTCTTTGTTCTGTTACTTAAACACAATCATGTAACATTTTTCAGGCATATCACATTGACAGCTGAAACTCACAATTTTCCAACAGGAGTTGCACCCTTTCCTGGTGCAACCACAGGCACAGGAGGGAGGCAGAGAGATCAACATGCAGCAGGTCGAGGATCTCATGTCATTGCTGGGACTGCAGGGTTAGAAGTTTGGATTTTATGTGCTTTTTACAAGTAAAACTTGATTGCAAAATTCATTGTTACGTTTGTGATTGAGAGTTGTCGCTTTTAGATACAAATATTCCTAATTGAAATAACATCAAATTAAGGCATTTTGAATTAGATTCTATTTCAACAATTATTTGGTTCAAGCTGACAAAATCTTAATTTTCTTTTGAGTTTCTGAAATTTTCATGTCTTTTTTTTATTATATTGTATTTTAGTTGGAAAACGCCTTGTCAAATCATTTTGAAACGCAGAAGGAGTATTTCATATTCATGAATCAGAAATATGTTTCTGATAACCACCTTGAATCAAAAAGTGGCATTCCTAATTACAACATGCAATATGTTTATTGAATTTAAAGTTTTGAAGAAGTTCGATATATATAGTTACATGAAAACTGTATTTTTTTTTTTATGTCACTGTCAGGTATTGTGTTGGCAATCTCAATCTACCTGACTATGAATTACCATGGGAGGATCGTGGCAAGTGGAAGTTGCCTACAAATCTGGCAACTGCTTCTAGAATAATTATTGATGCCAGTGATGGTGCGAGTGATTATGGAAATAAGTTTGGAGAACCAGTAATAGCAGGTAAATAACGTTTGCACTCATTTGAAATTTACTTTGGACCGACTATGCTATTCAGATGGCAAAAAAGCAACCTAGCGTATGTATCTGCTGGATATCCAAAGCTGAAATGGATGAAACGAGAAAACTTGAATTCTAAATCCTGAGTGTTTTAAAAAAGGGTGTCATGTTTCCAGAAAATTTACATAAAAGTTTACACACTTTGGCTCATGCTGTCTTGTAGTCATTTCTCTCCTTGGGGTCACCATTATAAAGGATGATGTTACTTTTACACGGAAGTTTTGCTTTATCATTTAATAATAATTGTCTTGTGCTATTGCTTTACTCTGAGTTGGTGACAGACTTATTGAATACAAACATCTTTTGTGTCGACAGAGTTGTCAAAAATAAACGTCTTTGTCTATATAGATGCGAAAAGTTATAGTGTAAAAGAATTGTTTCAATTTTATTACCGGTAATCAAGTGGTCAAAAAAATTTGCGAATGTGATCTTCAAAATTGACCTTTGATCAGTAATGTCATTGTACAACTGCAACCCAACGAGGAAAATTTTCTTAAAACTTATATTATTTCAAGTGTGAGTTACTGATGAATCACTCTAACGAGGCAAGACCCATCTGTGACTCATGCTTGTGTTGATACTGAGCTCTGATCTTTTTTGTTCTTTTTCATAGGGTTCTTCAGATCTTTCGGAATAAAACTACCAGATGGTGAACGACGAGAATGGCTGAAACCCATAATGTTTAGTGGAGGTATCGGATCAATCGAAGAAGAACATGTTGAAAAACTTCAGCTGGAAAAAGACCCGGGAATTGTGAGAGGTGATATTTTCTTTTGAAACATGTTGATGAAAGCATACAAGAAGGTTGGAGTTCTGTCCAAACAAATAGATTTCCACATGATATTTTCAGTTTCCAAAGGTTTTGTAATTTTGGATATGGAATCAATCAAAAAGGGTTTTTACGTTTGTACATTTATGTATGGCTACTCATTTTAATTTACAAACTTGTACTTAACTTATTATAAATTTAAATTTCATTATGATTTGTGTTTCGCTACGCTACCGGTATTTGTTTTTAATATTGTTGGGAAAATTTAGTGTCAGTAAATTACTGATTTATGGCGAATTTCACAGCATGAAGTTTTGCAGAAATAATTGCATGATTTTTATGCAAAATGAGTAGTTTTTTCAATAATAAACAGTGAATAATAAAAAGAAATTTTACTGTGAATATGAGGACTCTAGATTCATTCTATAGGTTTTTTATTTCCCAATATGAAAAAGATCGATGCAATAATTGAAGTTTTGATGAACGTTAGATTTGGTTGTCGGAAAGATTGGAGGACCAGCTTATTGTATTGGAGTTGGTGGTGGATCGGCATCATCATTGGTACAAGGAGATAATACACAGGACAGAGATTTCAATGCCGTGCAACGTGGTGATGCTCAGATGCAACAAAAGTTGAATCGTGTTGTCAGAACTTGCATTGAAATGAAGGATAAAAATCCCATTCTTAGTATTCACGATCAGGGGGCTGGTGGTAATGGTAAGCTTTATAATAGTTTTTCCTCAATTTTTTTATTGGTTTTAGGATTTTCACTGTTTGGGATAACTTTTTTTCTATTTCCAACCATTTTTTTAAATAAAAGCTGTTTTGGCAACAAAAGCAAATCCTTTTTCTTATCATGATGAAGGTTTGCAGACTTTTAAATTAGGTAACATTTATGCAATTTTAATATCTTTATTCAGATTTTCAAGCTCTTTCTATAAATGCATGGCGCATCAACAATGCGAGCAATCTATCAGTTTTACTGACTGTGTACATCTAACGAAATACATCTTTTTTTTTTTTCTCAATATTATGTTGCAAATAATATAGGTCACTGATGGATTGCACCATTGAGACAAGGCACGTCTGACAGACAGATATGATGTCTGATTAGGCTTTAAAAGGATAAAGTAAAAATGTGAAAACCGGTATGTTATATTTCAAGGAAATGTACTGAAAGAAATAGTTGAACCAGCAGGGGCGGTGATCAACACCGAATCATTTACAAAAGGAGATTCATCGCTCACAACTCTTGAATTATGGGTGGCTGAATATCAGGTGATATTAAAAATTTCTTTTGAATAAATTTAACCCAAACAATTACCTATGTAAAGTTTTACAATGTTCAATTTGTATTTATCCCGTTGTTTTATCCTTTGATATAAATTTTCAAAATTATGCAATTTTGGTCATTATTTCTTTTTAAGCATCATATTCATATTCATCAATTTTTTTTAAAAAAACATGATTGTTTTTATTTATTTATTCAACAGTTTACGTAAAATTACTCTTGGATAGACGTATATATAAAACATAATGTAGCTAGAAATTCATACTTATTTTCATCAGGAATCTGATGCAATATTGCTTCACAAAGATCAAGTAGAAACTGTTAAGCAAATTTGTAAAAGAGAAAGATCAACATTAGATGTTGTTGGAGCATTGACTGGAGATGGAAGAATCGTGTTATCAGAGGGAGGTATAACATTTTTAGAGATCACTTGTTCATGTGTATAACTCCAAACAAGGACTGTCATCGCTTATAGACATACACTGCCTTGCATGCTTAAGATTTTGGCTTTACAATCCAGCCGTGTTACAGTGTTCAGTGGTGGATGAACATGGATAAAGACATGATCAGGAATTTATGAGATCTTTATCTTATCACATTGATAATTGGTACACTGATAGCAGCACCTCAATGAAGAAGAAGATCGTAAGATTTAATGAAAATTATCAAGCTTATTTATTTTTTGCTTCTAAAGAAATCCTGTTTTTTGCAAAATATTTTGTCAAGTATGGGCTACTGGTGGATCGCGCCTTAAAGGGGTGGTCCATCTGTGGCTTTTTCCATGGCAAAATTGAATTTTTGTCGATCACTAATCCTTCATTCTTATAATTTCATCATTTTTTTTTTTGCGAAAAACTTTTATTTATAAACCCAATGGACTTTGTTATTCATGATTTTAGATATGGGGAGTGGAGAATCGCCGACCAAGAAACCGAGACTTGAAAATGGTGTTTCAAAGAAGCGTCATCCTGTTGATCTTGAACTTGAACATGTTCTAGGGAAGATGAAACCTAAAGAATATGATTTGAAAATCAAGAAAACTTGTTTGACTCCTGTGAAGCTTCCAGAAGTAATTGCTTTCATATTTTGCACACATGTTGACTTTCACATTCTATACTTAATATTTTTTTTAAAACTTTCCATTAGGCAAGATCAGAAGCAGCATCCAAAAAAAACCAAGAAAAGTTTACTGATATGGCAAAGACTTGAAACCAGCAGGTTCATTCTAATTGGAAAACATCCCATAGAACAGAACTGAACCACCATAGTATATTGCACACAGGGGTATCTGCCCTGAGTGTTGATGTGAACCATCCACCAGTTTGTTGATTTCTTCAAGTCACCATATGCGTCACATGTGTAAAATGTTAGGACAACTGTACAACTCCTCCAGGGAAGGCTGCTACAGACATTATGCCTAACAGATGGCAAAGATAAAAAGCTTTTTTTTTTTAACTATGGGTGTTAATGCTCCAAATGACCCATTGTTTATCATATGTCATCTTCCAGTTCCAAATTTATTCTAGTTATCAATTTTCTATTTTTAGATGTCGATTCGTGACATGATATTGAGAGTTCTGAAGTTACCTTCCGTTGGAAGCAAAAGATTTCTTACAAACAAGGTATTGTGTTATAAATACTTGATCTTGTGTTACTTAATTTAACTCAAAGCTCACCAGATTGATCCAACTATATTAGTTTATAATATTGTTATCTTATTATTGAAACAATCATCATTTATAGGTTGATCGTTCAGTGACTGGATTGATAGCTCAACAACAATGCGTTGGACCACTTCATACACCACTTGCTGATGTTGCAGTCACTGCTTTGTCTCATTTCACAAGCAAAGGATCTGCTACTGCCATAGGTAAATTGAATTTTTTATTAATTGTTGTGATCTCAACAAGGTTTTAATTTAATCGGGCAGCAGTGTCATAATTTGTGCCACATTCACAAATTTGACTGGGACGGTAATTGCAGTATCCTAATTTTAGAGCAAAAGAAATCAATTCAGAAGAAATGAAAAATCTGTCAGAATTCTATTTCTGCCTTGGACATGACAAAACGTCAATAATTTAAAAAAACATTTGACTTAACATTGGAAAATGTAGAAAATAGGTACGCTTTTTTCAGATTCAGATGTGATAATTCTACAAAATATTTGTTTGTATTTCAGGAGAACAACCCATAAAGATGTTGGTAGATCCTTGTGCTGGAGCAAGATTAACTGTTGGTGAAGCATTAACAAATCTGGTATTCGCTGCAATTTCTGATATCAGAGATGTCAAATGCAGTGGAAATTGGATGTGGCCTGCCAAATTACCTGGTACTATTACTTATCTTTTGCCAATTTCTCTCAATTGTGATTTTTTTTTATTAAAATTAACTTTAAACAAGGGCGGAGGCAGCTCCCAAAGGAAACTAACCAATGGCCACTCAATAGCAATGAGCCACTGAAAGATGTAATACCAGCAACTGCACTCTAAACTGAAAACATCCTACATGAAACTAAACCGTCATGGTAAAGTGCTGTTGAGTGGTATCTGCCCTGGGCGATAGTAAAGCCATCTACTACTTCTTTGTTTCCTTTTAGTCACCCCTTCGCTATGCAGGAAATACGTTAGGACTGTTCTGAGGCCTATACCTACAGGGCATATATGTTTAAAGGTACAATTTTGTTTTGTCAAAACGTCATGTCTCACTAAAAAAAATTCATTCTAAAAATACATATTTTCTTTGGTCACTCAATCATACCTTGAACAAAATCTGAATACCTAGGGTCACTAATAGTCGAACATGGTCAGTTGGGTCTGCTAGTCATAAATAGGGCTGGGAAAAACCAAATCATTTCAAATTTGAAACTTATTTGGATAATTTTCCGGATAGCATCGAATCGCTAATTTTGTCTGAATAAAAAATTTACCGTTTTTACCAATGATATTTGCTCAATTGTCAGTGTATTGAAATATATCGTGCATATTTTTCCAGTGGATTCTGAAGTTTCACTTCCATTTGCAAGTATTTCTTCTTATGAAAGTCAGAATTCAGAAAATTTTGTTGAAAAATTTTTTTGCTAAGCATGGGACACTGATGGATCACGTGGACAAGGCATGGGCCATCTGTGGCTTATGCTTGAAAAAATAAAATTTTGAATTGAGTTATGATCAATTTGTGACAGATTCGAATAATTTGTGCTGCGAATCACCGAATTAAAGTGCTTGGTCTAATGATTCGGAATAAAAATAGTTTTCAGCAAAATTATAAATGGCTTTAAAGTGTTGGACGCCAGAATAAATATTCAGTTGATGTAATAACCACTAGGCGATTCGATCGGTCATCAAATATGGAAGAACAAAGTAGACCACTGATTTAATGATGTCTTCATCAGAGAAAAACTTGCTAATTCATCCTCTCAGGTTGTCTTTTAATTATTGACTGATACAACATAGCTTTCAGCTTAACACACTGGTATATCTGAGCAAGCAAGCAAGAGCTCAAAATAGGAGTTTGTTCAAATATTTTCAAACTACTAGTGGGTCACTGAAAGGTTTATCGTTTGCCTTCTCTGAGATTGGCCTTCATTGAATTGAATTGAAGTCTACAAATTACGTACTTCATGCATTTTGCCAGGTGAAGGAGCAGCGATATATTCAGCATGCAAATCCATGTGCGATATCATGAATGAATTAGGAATTGCTGTTGATGGAGGAAAGGATTCGTTAAGTATGGCTGCTAGAGTTGGGAATGTGAGTTTTGTTGAAGTATTATTTTTGCTTTGACTTGGTAATGCAATGTGCCATATGACACAATGATACTTCGAAATTAGAAGCTTTAGTATGTCACAGAAAGCCTGAACCGCTCAATATACTAATGAATTAGGTGGTTTGGGCCCATACATATAAAAAAAAATTGGTATTAAATATGTAGTACAAACAATATATATATATATATGTGTGTGTGTGTTAAAACAATAAAAAAACAACTGAAAGCACAATGTATTGACAATTTCATTTTTCCTATAAGCTGCCATGAGGTTCTCGACATTCTGAATTTGCAAATTGTATATTATGATCACACAGAGCACAATGGTAAGTTAACCTGCTACCTCTAACGCAGAATATCCAAAATTTGATAATAGTGAGCTAGGACAGATTTCTCTGTATTTAATTTCCAGACAATGTGACCGAAAATGTTATTGATTAACAAGGGGAAGCCTTCATGATTGACTGCACAACACATCAATATCAAACAAGTGAATGATATCGATAACACTGTTTCTTAACTAAAAAAATTGTCGAGGGGTATATTAACATGTATATTTCATCTCCAGGAAACAGTAAAATGTCCTGGATCTCTTGTAGTATCAGTTTACGCTCCATGTCCTGACGTCAATGACAAAGTGACTCCTGATTTAGTGTGTGAGGGGAAAAATAATGAAGGACAACTTGTCTATGTACCAATGAGTAAAAGTTTGGGTCATTTAGGTAAGTCTTCCAAATCTTAGACTTGTAAATACAAAAATGTATGATTTTCTGATTGATAGAATATTTATATATTTCAATTTCTTTTTAAGAGAGGTTCTTCTGTTATTTTATTGTAATGTTTAGTTCAAAGTATAGATATCGCCAAGAACTCAACGACCAGGGACCAAATATCAGATAGAAAATATTCCAGGAAAAAACATGCTGTAGCAAGCAGCAGTAATTCTACTTGATATGCTAATCGTTTTTTAAACTTGAATATATTGTTTTAGTGAACTCAATTTATACGTCAATCGCTCTTCCTCAGCAAAGCAAAATTAAAAAGTGTTAGCAGACCAATTTAATAATATGTACAGATTGAAACATTCACACTCTAACACTAAATTTTTATTGATTTCAAGGTGGGAGTGCTTTGGCTCAATGTTTTGAACAAATTGGAGACAAAATTTCTGATCTTGATGACGTTGAATTATTTGTCAATGCTTGGAAAACTACTCAACAGCTTATTAAAAACAAACAAATATCAGCAGGCCATGACATCAGCGATGGTGGACTAATAACGTGCTTGCTTGAAATGGCATTTGCTGGAAATTGTGGCTTGGAGGTAAGAATTATTAATGCAGGTAGTGTTTGAATCGAGATATATTGGAATATTAAATTGAAATATATTATGAAATCAAATTTTATGTAATTCTATTATGCAAAAGGTAGATAGACGTCAATGTCTGAATTGCCCAAAAAAACTGACTATGAACTCAAAAAAAAAATCAATATAAAATAGTGTCATCATTCAAAAGGCAGCAATGCCAAATTTAGAATATATTCTTATATTTTTTTATAGTCACTCTTCATGTACTCACTCCCTGACCAAGGTACTGTACCAGAGGCCATTTATCGACG
Organism: Styela plicata; assembly: GCA_963675895.2. Classification (NCBI taxonomy): domain Eukaryota; kingdom Metazoa; phylum Chordata; class Ascidiacea; order Stolidobranchia; family Styelidae; genus Styela; species Styela plicata. The sequence goes on from OZ023138.1 coordinate 15,967,483, forward strand.
AACAGGGTTTGAGTTGTTGGAAATGTGGTCTTTTCTGTTTGGCTTATGGGTCGAGTGGTGGGCATGGATTATTGAGTTGGAGCACGAACATGAGATCTTTGCCAACATGTTAACCACTAGGCCATTAGTACATATTTGTAATTCAAAATTGTATTTTAAAGTATGTTTAAAATTGTTGCCATCCTTGACTAGCATTCAGGTTGGTCGTTATTTTCAAAGTAGTCACTCAACATAATAAAGTAGCTGCACCATCAATGGTCAGTCTTTAGTCACCGACAATAATTGCCGTGTTGGCACGATCCATCAAATGTCCGCACTTAACAAAATATAATTTAGCAAAAAAAACAATTTTGTATTTTGATTTTTCAATAGGTAAATATACCATCAAGTGAAGATGTTGCGTCCGTATTATTCTCGGAAAGATTAGGATTGGTTTTGGAAACAAATTGCTTACAGAAAGTTTTGAAGGAATTTGCAAATCACAATGTGGATGCCGTTCGTATTGGAAAAAGTGTAAAAGAGAGACAGGTTATCTAGTTTAGAGATATGGTATTTTTACTTGCCAAAGTCTAAATAATGTTTCCAGATAATAAAATAGTGTATACCAGGGTGGCACAATCTTGGTTTTTATCGGGTTTCCGAAATGTTTCAAGTCATTTCTCCAGATGGACGAAAAAGCTTCAAAACCATCAACACTGCTATTTCATAGCAGTATTGATGTTTTTGACCCTTTTTATACAATTTGGTTAGTACCAGACACTTAAAAACTGATATTTAAATCATTACATCTACGGATATATCATGAAATATTGCCCATTTTCTAAATTTCCTTCTAATGTTAGCTATTATCTTCTGGTGTCCGAGTAGCAGCTGGCATTCTGTCAGTCTGGTTTATTCTATCAGGTTTCAATAACTTCAAAATTTGCAATGAATCTATAGACTTCAGAAGCCCCATCACTGCTTGCTATTAGATTACTAGTTGCAAGTTGTTCAGTACAGAGGGTCAGAATGTGAAGATTTTTTTTGGTTTTTCTTTGGGTGTCCACAATATTCATGTCATTTTCTTCGCTGATCAAAAAAAGCTTTCATAGCAGTATTGATGATTTTAAAGTCTTATCTATAAGTTTGGTTATCAAACATTCAAAGAGAAATTTTAATCTTCTAGTAAGAAATTAATTAGGAAATATTGACTAATAGGTAATTTTTCTTCTAATGGAACTCAATTTTGTCGGGTGTTGAAAGTGTAGCTAGCATCCTGCGAGTCTGATCCATGAGTATGTCAATCGAGTATAAGAATTTTTTTAGATATGTCAATTGATAATATTAGGTCAACCTACCTCATTTAACACTTTACTTGACTTGTAAAATTGCACAAACAAAACCATATTTAGTAAGGATTGTGGCAAAAAAACTTGTAGCAAAGTTTAGATTTGCGTAGTATTTGTAGTTTCAAAACTTTGAGACAATACTTTTAATATTACTTGTATGTTTTGCTATGTAATTTTTAGTCATATGAATCTTACGTAATTCGTTGATATCTTGCAATGAAAACTACCTATCCCTCCTCCTTGCTTCCTTAAAATCCTGGATCCGAGTGTGAGAGAATTCACAAGAATACCCGAGTGCGATAATATTAAGCACATGTACAAAAATATATTGTTTTCATTCCGCAGAAACATAAGTGGATAAGTTTATGTGGAATGAGGACATGATATTTTTATATGTAAAACTTATATTGCTTTTGATATGGCATTCAAGAAATAACCACATGATTTATTTATTTATATTTATCACAGATCACTGTATCTGTCAATAACACTGTCATACTGAACAATGAATCAACTTCCGAATTACGAGATATTTGGGAAAGTACAAGTTTTGCTCTAGAAAATTTGCAATGTGATAATGAATGCGTGAAACAAGAGAGGAAATATTTGTTGGAATGTAAAAATGATCCTCCATATTATATCAGTTTTGACCGAAGTGAAGAAGTTATACCTAGAGGCTTGTCATCAAGTAAGTAAACATATATTTTATCCCTCTTTTCTAATAGTTTATCCTCTTTCTATAGCACCTTTGCTTTTAGCATACGGATCTGCTCACGCCAAGGCATGCATAAAGATTCATTAGTTAACATAAATTGACAAAGTGAATATCAGTAAACTTCTAAAAAGAGACTTCAATTTGAGATATTTTTTTTATGAAGATTTGGTTTTCCAATATTTCAAAGTGAATTTTGTTCAAATAATTTTGTTTTGAAATTTTAGATGATTCTGAAAATTATTGCGTTTTTGAGCATGTTGTCTTTTTTCAAAACAATTTGTTATGTCATTAACCTGTTTTTGTACAAATTGAATTTATGATAATCAAAAAGGGGAAAAATTTAAAATTCACATATAACTGCTATTCGGATAAATGCATATCTAATTGAGGACATAGTTTTAAAGAAAGTGTGAACTGTACCCTTTCACATAATTTGAAAAAAATGTTATCAAATATTTTACATTAATTCTTCAGGGTCAAATAACCCAGTGTAAGAACTGTGTTCGCTTTATCGACGCTATGTCACAGAATATTGTACTTTTAAATAAAATCTCTTTTAATGGATTCTAGATCAAATCAAGGTTGCAATTCTACGTGAAGAAGGTAGTAATGGAGACAGAGAAATGTGTGCTGCGTTCATAAAGGCGGGATTTGATACTTGGGATGTCACTATGCAAGATCTCCTATCTGGAGATATTACTCTCGATCAATTCCGTGGTCTTGTGTTTGTGGGAGGATTTAGTTATGCTGACGTGTTTGGCTCTGCTAAAGGTTTGTAGTTATTAGTTTTGTATTTTTTTGCAGCTAATCATTTGAGTCGATCACATTAGAAGGCCTTATCGCAGAGGCCACTTGTAAGCACTTGTTGGGGGATGATATAAGCTTTCTAGTTCAGCTGAGCTATAACATCCTTGGATGAGTTCTGGGCGTGGATTAACTGACCAGACTTACCAAAACCTGGTCCCAATGTCTGCAACCTCTGATGCCAATGTGTTGACCACTAGGCTGAAGGTTTGTTTTCATGAGTTCGATACTTTTTTTATTTGTTTGAGTAAATTACGCTGATAAGGCCCTATACTCGCAACATGAATAGGTTGGTTTTCCAGGGAATATGTGCGATTTCTGGATTGAATAAGCCTGTACGAGTTATTATAATCTGAATTAGTTGGTGTGGGTATGGATTGACCAGCCAGACTCACTGGGACTGTAGGTCTTAACCTGTGGTGCTGTTTTGTTTACCGATTGGCCATTGCACCTCTATTTCAAAGTCATTTTTTTAGATGATTCAATGGCCTTTAGAATTATAAACCGCTTAATAATAAATGGCACTGTTTAAAACATTCTTGACTGGTTGGTCTGTTTTTCAGTTGTATTCATACAGGATGACAAAATCTTGTTCTCCTTTTGGCATCTGAAACTATGATTTTATCTTCTTCAGTCAAGAGGCTTCAAAATCATAAACGTTGATGATTTTGAAACCTTTTGTGCCATTTTATCATAATAGGGCATTGAAAAACATGCATTCATGTGAAATATTGTCATTTTGAAATGTTTTCTTCTGATGACGACAATTTTTTGGGCGTTTTGTAGCAAGGAAGCTGACATTCTGCTAATCTCTATTCCATTTTTGTCATTTATAATTTTCACGATCCAATTTATTCCCTCATATTTTAATATTAGGTTGGGCCGCTTGTTCATTGTTCAATGATAAATTGAGAAAACAGTTTGATTCCTTCTACCAACGTGAAAATACATTTTCACTCGGTGTTTGCAATGGATGTCAACTGATGGCATTACTTGGATGGATTGGAAATAAACAACCTGTTCAAGAAAAACTTGAAGACTGGTTTGTATTTGTTTTCTCACAATTTCTTAAATGGTTGCAAGACTTCTTGACTTGTTATTGAAGATGTGCATGTAAAATTTTACGTCAAAATTTTGAATTCTACTTCATTTCACTTAAGCAAAATTCATTCATATCATGCTAATGTGTTATCTTCATCTGCAAAACATCAATGCACCTCTAGCACATAATCCTATGTTCCAGGCTCATAGTGACAACGTTAAAACATTTTTTATCATACTATATTACTTTGTGGCAATGTAATAATTGATAATACAGCATTGGGCTTAATTTATAACATAGAATTAAATTTTTATTCTGCGGGGGAGGTATCGGGGTGAAGGTTTTTTTTGGTTCACCATATTTCTCATTATCCTGTGCATGGACCTGATTGGTGGAAGGAGCAGTAAACAGTGCTTACATGAACCACTACGCAGTCAGAGATATCTAGCTTGAAGCTTATTTCCAGAACTTTAGCCGATTGAGCTAACCCAACCCCTTTGAATTCCAATTTGTCATTATCAGAGAAATGTTTTCAAAGTTTTGTTAAGCATGACATGAATGGAACGCACTCTCGAGGCATACTCTATCCATGTCTCATGGTTGGCAAAATAAAATTTCTGATTGGGGATAGTCTGTAAAACTTCACACTCATTATACTGATCTGAAGAGAAAATTTATATTTATAGGAAAATGCCTGATTTTTCTTGCTACGTTACTCACAATAAATCTGGAAGATTCGAGTCAAGGTTTGTCACTGTGAAAATAATGGATAGTCCGAGTATATTGTTGAGTGGAATGAGTGGATCTCAACTTGGAGTATGGGTTGCTCATGGTGAAGGTAGGTGAACAAAGTAATGTACGAGTTTGGAAATAACTGAGAAGAATATTTGGCATTCGTGTCATTAGCAAGAAATTTTATAGTTATAGGAAGCTTGGTTATTGTTTGAATTTAGAGAAAAATACTTTAAGGGGTCATTCATACTAACGTTGTGTCCAGCTCTGTGTGTTCGACTTATTCATGCGTTGATTCACTGACACAGATTTTCGATGCATTGCGTCAACATATTGAATCTGTCTTTGAATTCTATTTTTGCTGATATGGTCGGTCTGTTTTTGTTGTAAGAATGTTATTTTTTTGAGAATCGGCTCTTGCTTGTCCTTGCTGAGTCACCAATACTAGTGTATGATATGAGTGGGAACTTTGGCAAAGAACAAACTTATCCGTTTCTAGCACGAAAACATGGTAAACGTGGTAAAACATGGAACATGGTAAACAGCATTGACATGGAAAACATGGTAAACAGCATTGACATGATGTCTCTGATAGCAATTGATTTTCTTTTTCTAACATTTTCAATTCATCTGGATTTTATATTGTTTTAAGGTCAATTTCAATACAAAGATAAATTGGTGTTAAAAAATCTCCAAAGAGATGATCTTGTGCCTGTGAGATTCATTGATAACAATGGAAATGTCACTACAAATTATCCCCTGAATCCAAATGGATCTGAAGAAGGTAGGTAATAAGTATCATCATTCGGATTGGATTCTCACAGCATGTAGCTATCTATTATTCTTAGAAGTGAACAATAGAAATAAGGGTTGCCCAATTTTGTTTTGCTTCGGGTATCTGCCGCACATGTTCATAAAATTTTCTTCATGTATCAAAAAATCTTCAAACCATGAACATTGCAATTCCATAGTATTGTTGATTTTGAAACTTTTGTATGGTTTGGTTGCTACTGCACACACAAAAAAGGCATTTTGATCTTCTAAAAAGAGATATATCATAGAACATTTCATATTTGATAAGTTTTCTTCCGATGGAACCCATTTTATCTGGCTGTCTATGCACCTGAAATTCTGCCAATCTAGAAGTAAATGTAGGAATAACTAATCAATAATTACAGTCTCAACATTTTTAGTGCTTTCGTCTTCAAAGCAAACACCTGCATTCAGCCCGTGTATCGGTTCCATAGTTTTACATTTCAGACGCATTTACTTACTATCTGTTATTGAAATTTTTTGAAGCCGTAATTCCGAAACCTTCACTTGTTTTGTCGGTTGTTTTTGAGAATATCGAAATAAAATTGATGGAAGTAGAGTTTTAGAAATTTTTTATACATATTGAGCCGACAAAATAAGAATAAATCCCAGATGGCTGATTGTACACCATCTTATTTCTCTAAAAACCTATGTTTTATTGAACACTGGGATTTCTTTCTTGCAAATATTTTTACTTTGTATATTGTTGTACATTTCAGGTGTGGCTGGACTCTGTTCTTCGAATGGTCGCCATCTTGCTATGATGCCACATCCAGAACGCAGTGTTGAAATGTGGCAGTTTCCATGGATACCACAACATTGGCATGGAAAAGTCACATCGTCACCATGGGAACGGATGTTCTCAAATGCAATGAAATGGTGTCTGGAAAATGACAAATGATTTGATGTATCACTGTTCATATCCTTACTCCTTATTGAACCAATTTAGCTATTTCATATAAATTAAACTTCAGACCGAAGTTGGGAATATAAAATTTTTATTTTGAGCTGATCATTTGATGCATCTCAATCAGAAATTTTATATTGTCAAGAATGAGCCACTGATGCACTGCTCCTCACCGGCACGATCTTTTGCCTTTCAAAAAAATTCATACGGTTTTGGCTGTGCAATAGGTCTGCATGCAGGTATTCATCCCACAATAGTGTTATTCTCATGTACTTTCTTTTTTACATATTGCTTTTGAACTTGCCAATGCTTTACTACAACCTATAGACATAGTTTATTTTGACACCTCTGTCGACACAAAAGGCCATACAAATAAAGATATCACATTACAGAGATATCAGGAACGGGAACAAAATCTAAAAGAAAGTTTGAAAACATGCCACGGAATAAGTTCCAAAGTAACACGCGTTTGCTTACCTCAAAAAAACATATATAAATATTATTAAAATCGACCAATTACATCACATGGGACCCCCTCCCCCACAAAAAAAAAATAAAAGGGGCGTCAAACACACACACTCACACTATAAGTTATAACACAACGGAAAAAGAAATTATACTCCACTGGAGAAACTTTTTAAAAAGCATTTGACATTTTTTCCCCCAAATTTTATTTCAATTTGTCGTAAAAGCTTCTTTGCGCTGCAAACACTGCCTACTACAGCTTTGTCTCAAGCAAGTCTGTTTGAAATTACAAGGAATAAAGTTTGTATAAAATTTTGTGAAATACTAGCAAAAATTTTGACCAAGTAGTGCAGATTTTTTCCCTCATCTACAAGCCAAGATAGTTCGTTATACCGTTTTATAGTATTCATGTGCGGAAAACTTGCAATCATAGGAACCCTCTGGTTATTATAAAAATTATTTCTTTAACATTGACATTGCTATTTTTGTTTTATCCCTGTGAAACAATCTGTTAATGCAATTGCACTGTTATTACTGCCATTCTATTAGAAAAAATTGTTCATTGTGTTTTGGATAATTTACTGTTTCGATTCTAATGCAAATGAAGGTTTGGGAGTCGCGTTGGGATAAGGAAACGAAGGCTGTACGTGAACGAGAGGGGATTTATTATTTTCGAGATTAGCGAGGGAACTATCATTTGTTGGGAATAAGCTTCAGTCTACGCAACTCTGATCGCACTGATGTAGATTCGAATCCTGTGAAGGATAATTGAATACGAGAGTCCTACTGGACTGGCACTCATGGTGGTTGACGTTAAGTGCAGCTCACTGTTGAAGAAAAGTGGTAAATATGGATAGGATTTCTGGTAAGGTGCACTGTGGGTAATCATAAAATATGTTACGACTTTTCTAAAGCCTGCACTTACAGGGCCGAATAGGAGCCATGACCTCTAACGTCGAGACTGGAGGTTTTTGGCTTACTATTCGGTGGAGAAACCGCTTGCTTGGCAACATCAAGCGCAGGTCGGTGGCAGGGCTTAGTCATGTGGCGGACCACGACCGCTCGTGCAAACCCCAGTTCCCAATCTGGTCAGGTTTTTGGCTTGTACTTCCGATTTATCCTGTGCGTAGACACGGTTGGTAGAGGATGCCGTAACGAGGGGTCCAGCAGATCTCTCGCATACAATTAGAGATGGGCCGATGTATCGGTATCGGGAAAATTTCATCACCAATACCGGATACGTCTTTACAACGGAGTTTGCACTCAAATGGATGCAAGAGTGCAAACGTACGTAGGTGCAACTATAACAAGGGCATAAGTATGTGGATACAAAAAGGTCTTTAACATATTTAATAAAGTACTCAGTATGGTATCAGAATATAAATTACGAAGGTGGTTATTATCGGCCCATCATTACGTATATTCATCATCCCCCGCGGGATTCGAACCTACGTCAGGACGAGCGGATTTGCGTGCGTCGAGGCGGATTTCCAACTCTTCACCTCTTGAGCTAACTGGCCACCTTTCAGTTGCGCAGTTTCCGCTCAGAAAGATTCCCCAGTCAATCATGAACAGGAATCCCCGTTTGCAGTGCTTTTATCTATTCCGAAATTAATTCAATTGCCACAATTTACGTCATAACAATTTCAACCAATCGTATGCCTGATAAATATGACCTCTAACCCCGCCGGCTAGGTAAGACTCGCAAGAAAGTAATGTTCCCTGTATACCAAAAACTAAACCTAAAATGCTTGTCCAGTTTTGTTTGGCTTGTTAAAAACAACAAAAAATTGTTAACTGAAATATTTCTGAAAAGGAATAGTAGCGCAGGTTTTAAATATTTTTTGCAAAGCTAAGTTTGTGTTAAATTTTTAGTCAGTTTTCAGTGTGGGAACCTGAAATTTGCCAATCAGCGATATGGAATTGAGGAGCTAATTGCAGGGTTGACTTTGGCCGTTTGCTGTTCGCGAAAACTGAAAATTATGGCGATTTCCTCGACAGACAAATCGTATTTCATGTTTTATATTGCTTTGACAGTAATGAACTAGAGCTAGATACCATATCTATATTCTTTTGTGAAACGCCGTACCGATTAACTCATTCGATTTCTACTCTTCAGTGATAGGACAATAGTATTTTGCAGGATACTTTGATCAGTCATTTTCTTATTAAGGATTTGAAATACTTCTTGGATCTAGTTTTACAGCGTTGTACCAAAGTACTATTATAGACGGCTGGGGAAAATGGAATAAAAGGAGTTCAGTCGTTTTCATTTATGCAACTGTGCGTTTTTCTAATTTGCTAGCTGCCTGTTTAACATTTGGAATTACGTTTGCAACTAATCTGACGTCTGTGGAGTAAACTGAAGGAACATGCCTAACAAACCAAAAAAAGAAAAGGTTGGACCTACTTTTTAATATTGATTTTAAATATTTTAGTTACCTCGAGTTCATTTACCGGAGTTCCAGCATTTTGGTTGGTATTTCGGAAATCTCATGCTTATTTGTCTCGAACATTCTCATTGTTAAGTGATTTCAGGATTTATACTTTATAGGGCTTTCAGCATACCACGTAACCATGCACTGATGTATTGCTGTGAAAAACCCTGATTACTGACATTGTGTTCATGGGAGTGAAAGAATGCTAAAATCTATGATGCTATTAATCTCAGGATGCTGTGGTGAACCAGTGAACTAGCATCCTTTCTTATTCTTTAGCTGGCTATATCGATATAATGTGTAAATTTTTTAATATAAATTTTTCGTTTATAAAATTTTATTATACTCAAAAAAATTTAATATTAGAACATTTTTCTTAAAATTAGAAAATGACTGGAAAATATTCAAACCAAAAAGTAATTTACGGTAAAGACTTAAATTTTATATTGTATAAAATTTTTATAAACTGTTCTAATGGTTTGTTTGTTTCTGCTTTTCAGTGTCAATTTTCCATGAATGTAAGTTAGTTTCTACTTTTCGTGAATATAAAAGATGTTTGTACTGTGTAGTATGAATGTATATGTAAATATACACTATATACAACGGAGAAAGTGTTTACATCTCCTGTTATTTTTGTTTATTTATTCATTGATGTAATTTACTATTTCAGGCCAGTAAGACCACAACAGCAAGTTCAAAATCAAAAGACGATGATGAGGTATAAACTGTTGATGCACTTTAATATTATGAAAACGTACCCACCACCAAATTCCTGGTTATCGTCAAAATTAAGTCTTGCAGATTTTCTCATTCTAGCCAGACCACAATCATCTAATCTTTCAGCATTATCTGTGGGGTTGAGATAAGTGCTTCAGAAACGAGGGTTTTTTGATGATATTCGGGAATATGGTACCAGTACCATACTAGATTTTATAAACGTCAATTCTTCTCTATCCTTTTTTAATATTGGTCAGAATATATTATTTAATCTACACATACATATCTCGCAAATAATCAACTACATTTAAATTGTAATATACATTGTTAATTTTGTTACTGTCGGCTGTTAAGCTTTTTTGATTTATTGAACTCTATTATCTAAAATTAACCATTTTTGTTTCAATTTATCAGAAAAAACCTCATGCACAACATCATAATAATGCTGGTCCTCCAGTAACACAACTAACAAAGGTGAAATATGCACCAGGTGTTCCGATGGTAAAGAAAGATAAACGACAAAACTCATCAAGATTCAATATATCTAAGAACAGAGAACTTGTCAAAATCCCTGCATTAAAAGGTGATACTTTTTACAATGATGTTTCCCCACATTATTTCTACTTTATGTATATTATCTGCATAAAATTTTTTGTGGTTTAAATATTTAGGTAAACATGAAGCCTAATTTTGCTATTGTTAGCATTTTTGATAAAATAAATATACTTTACTTCGAATGAAAGGCACGGAGGTCCAATAATGCGCATCTAATATTAGACTTTGTAACTATATCATTCCATTCACTGTTTAAATTTTTCATGTTGATGTTTATAAAATAAGAGCTAGAAATGAAAAAAACAAACGTTCTGCCATTCTGTATAATAATTCACTATGCCTGAATTATTCAAATATTAAATCTCATTCTCAAATTTCAAATCATAACAGCATATATAATTACAATTTAGAAATATGGCCAATTGTGTGTATTATATACTATGTCTTTATTCTACAAGGGGAAATACCATGTTATTAAGTATCAGAGATGTTCAAAACGAAATGAATGTTCAAATATATTCGATAAAGTAAAATCTTGATTTTTAGATATATTTCAGAATAGTAGAATATGTAAATATGTCATTTTTGTTGAATATGTCAGGACAGAATAAACTGAAAAATTCATGTTTGCTATCCAAATTGGCACAGTTTCGCAGAAAAAAGAAATGGTGTATTATAATCAAATTTTTTGGATTTTGGAATTTATATATCTCTTTAAAAAGTTAAAATGCTGCGAAATTAATTTTTCAGAATGGATTCAACTTAGTAAAATATTCGGTTTTGGCCATCGCTGTTAGGTATATTGTTGGTATATAAGAGAAAAATTTTCAATCAGACGACAGAGCAATTATATCTGTTATTCTTTTGAAATGTTTATCTTGGCTAGGGATAGTTGAGTATTTTGATTGTTCTTTGTAGCTATTCCGGAATGCCAATCCCTCTGCGTCTCCATAAAAAATTAAAAGCTGCACTTGAAAATCTTTTGTGTATGTGATTGCTGGGTGACAGAATCTTGTTTTTCTTCGGGCATCTGAAATGATAATGTCATTTTCTTTGGATGGATAGAAAAGCTTAAATCATCAGCACTGCTATTTCATAGCAGTGTTAATGATTTTGAATCTTCTCTTTATTTCAGTTTGAGATATTTTGATCTTCCAGCAAAAAAAGATTTATTATGAAATTTTGCATATTTTACTTCATGAGAATACAAGATGTAGTATGCATGTAATCTTTTTACTGGAATTTTCATTTGAAACAATTTTCTTGGTAGCTTCTTACTCGACACTTTGCCTATAAACAATTGTTTGTCGCCAGAAAATAATATTAGTGATCTTTTCATCAATTGTTTTCAGACGCTGCACCAAATGATGTTGAAAATTTATTTGTAAGAAAGCTTCAGCAATGTTGTGTAGTTTTTGATTTTGTAACTGATCCACTCAGTGATCTCAAATGGAAGGAGGTAAAGAGAGCAGCATTAAATGAGATGGTAGAGTATGTCACTCACAACAGAGGAATTATTACGGATGCAATTTATCCAGAAGCTGTACATATGGTAAGTGTGGATGTTCCCATCCAAGTATTTTGTTCAGGCTCAACCGACGTCCCGTTTTTGTGTTCTATTAACCAATACGCATATCTCGGGTGAGGTTCTGCTTTTGCTACCAAAATTGAGTTGGAATTCCAAAAGCTGAATTAGGGATAATAAAACTGGAAATAGAGAAACAGGCAAAGTTAACAAATCTGATGAAAAAGATTTTTAGACTATCTTGATAATCATGAAAGACGTAGAAATATCGCTTTACAGTAAAAAGCATACTTCTGTACAAATCCATGGTTTATGATATCAGTTTCATCATCACTGATACCAAAATATTCGATTTGTGATTCACAATCATAAATTATTTGATTCCCTTTTTCCAGTGATTCGAAATGAACAGATCAAAAAAGTATGCATTTCTATAAAATAGTTGCGGATTTTGAAGTCTTCAACAATTTTCTGAGAAAATATTTTTGTTTTTTTCATTTTAATACTACTGATTCGAATATTCGGCTAGATTCGTAGAAACCTTTTCGATTTTTGGCCACCCCCAGATGCCGGTATATGATAATATGGTGGGCTGATGTATATTGATCTAGCCTGCCTTTGATGTGATCAGATTAAATCAATTTCATGTTTTGGATATTTTAGCTTGTTAAAATTGGTATGAAAGTACGATAAGCCCACTTTTTGATCATAAAATTGTAAATAAATTGTAAAATAAGTTTCTATTGAGCTCATCATTAGTTGCATGGTTTCTCACCTATAATATAAATATCCAACATCACGAAATGCCAGCAATAAATGGACCAATTTACAAATATTCCAATCAGAGATTATGTTAATTGTCGAACATGTGCTGAAGATGACTGTGCCTCGGCAGTATGATCCATCACTACCCCATGTTTGAACAAAATACATTTTGACCACAAAATTTCATGAATGGGGAAAAGATCATAAATCTTATTGATTTGAGCACATGCTTTTGTCCTTTTACTCATTGATTTTGTTCTGATAGATCGCCTTTGGGGATTAAATTGTTTTTAATCTCTTTCCTATGTTGAGAACATATCAATTAACTACAATAATTAGCATGATATTACTCGAGCAACGATTTAGACTTCAAAAAAAAATTTTTTTTTTTCAACACCGGCCGATTATAGACCTTGCCAAAAAGCTCGATCCATCTTTGGCACATAACATGCAGAAAAAATAAATTTTGAAAAATATTTTTTGTGCTCTGCAAAAAGAATTACATGGTCATATCATACTAAATTAGTGTGATAAAGTTAGAGCAGCTATTTTCAGAATGTCAAAAGATTCCATCAGACTGATAGAATGCTAGCTCCTATGCTACCCGAAGAAAATGCGTATGAAACATACTGTACCAAAAGGTTCAAAATCATCAATACTACTATTAAGTAGCAGTGTTGATGGTTTTGAAGCCTTTTGGTCACTCGAGAAAAATGGCATAAAAATTTAAGGCACGAAGTAAATCGAGATTCTGCGCTCTGGATTCCATCATATCAGAAGTTCAATGTTTTCACGTCAAACTTGGTGATTGAAATACCTTATCTTTATATCCGTGCGTCATAAAATTGTATAAAGTTCTATGATTCAGCAATGTTGGTGGCTTTAATGCAAAATGTTTCATTTTAAGGATACTCGGACATTCCTAGTACCAAATCATAATGTTAAATTAATTATTGAAAATATTAATATTTCAGCAGAAATTCACAAATGTTATTGAATGTCACGCTTCATAATTTAAATTTATCATAAATCAATACAGGACAAGGTGCAGACTATATAATATTTACTGCTGTCCATTCATATCTAATCATGATGCACCAGATTAACATAAATACTATGTTTGTTTCACAGAAATTTAATAGGATTCAAGTCAAATGTACAACTTTTTTTACGTTATTGTAATTCGAAACAAAAATCTGGGCAATTATATTGACTTTATTAGGTTAATGTTTAAAAATGGTATGTTTACACTGCATTGTGAAGCGAATATGATTCTCTACTATTTTAAATTATAAACATGTTAAGTGACGTTATAATTATATCTTCAGTGTTATATTTCTTTTAACGAATTAATGCGATATATACATATCTACTGTAATACAAATTATTCCAGAGGAAATTTGTGTTGTTTATTACTTCTCAAACATGTCAGTTTTGCAGCAAAAATTTGTCCAAATTCATCAGAGTATTTTGTTTTTGGTCAAATTTATATATTAAATAGAGAGATAATTTAATATTTGATATCAATCAATAAATGTGTCGAAAATCAGCTACTGGCATGTAAGGTTTTCAAAACCTTGTCCGCTTTGAACATCTGCAAATAATCTATAAATTTCAAATACTTCACATGTTAAAATTTCCATTGCCCCAGCATGGTAACTGATTAAGTTTCAAGCTCTATATTTATATTTAATTGACGATTCTGTTTAACTAATTTCAATTTTTTTTACTTCAGTTTGCTGTAAATACATTTCGATCTCTTCCACCATTGAGTAATCCTAGTGGTGCTGAATTTGATCCAGAGGAAGATGAACCTAATTTAGAAGCAGCATGGCCTCATATACAGGTAATTGTATATATCTACTTCCAACAGAGAGGAGAAAACTTTTTTTATTATAGGATGTTCAATTCGTTGCTTTAATATGGCCAGTGGGCCGACAGAATTTTTGTCCTTCATCAGCTGTTCGCAAGTCCGTGTCATTTTTTTTAGTTGGACGAAAAAGCTTTTTACATATCAGTATTGATGATTTTTGAATTTGCCCAAGGCTCTGTACTAGCAGCCACTTATACACGGACAGAGTTAGAATTGCCGGAAAGATATGATTTTTTTCCTGTTTGGCTTATTATTACACCCTGGGTTGAGTGATGGACATGGATTAACGAGCCAGACTAGCTCGAACCCGAGGTCTTCAACCTGTGATGCCAACATTTTTAACCACTAGGTTATCGCGCCCACAAGAGTTGCAGAGTAGCTGGCATCCTGCGATTCTGATGTATCATATCACAATGCAGGGACTGCTTAGGACACTTAAATGTTAAATTTCTAATTTGTGTGATGATGTTTTCAAGGCTTAGCCTGTCCTGTTTTGTCAAATCCTGCCACTCTGACAGCATATTCCGTAGATGTTTTTTTATCAAAATTACTGGTTGAGATATTGTGCAATAAAATATTCCTTTTTTAGTTGGATTAGGCAGAAATCAAAATTGGATGAATTTGAAAAATTATTTTAAAAAACTCATTGATATATATAATCGAAATTTCTGACTTATTTTACAATATTCAGTTTGCCACACATGTCTTGAACAAAAATGAATCAATTCAGTTGAACAAAATTTCGAATATCGAATCAATTATTTGGGTTTGAAAGGCCATTTCATTTTAATAAGGATCACGTCATCACAAACGCTAAATATAAAAAGTCTATAAATAGAAACCTGAATATTGATTGGCAATTCTTAAAAATAATGAACAGGATCAATGTGAGTAAAGGTTTGTAAGTTCATAATAAATTATTTTAACATCCGTTGAAAAACTTTTAGTTGTTATATAGATAACTGCAGTGTACACTTGGGTGACAGATTCTGAGGTTTTCCTTCGGGTGTATGTTCATGTCGTTATCTTTGGATAGACAAAAAAACTTCAAAATCATCAACACTGCTATCTCATAGTATGCTGTTGCTACCGGACACTCAGAGAAATTTATATCTCATAGTCATATATATATATATATATAAATAAATATTTTGAAATGTCGCTCTTTTCTACTGATGGAATTTTGGATGTCTGAGTGTGATGGGATGTCTGGTATTCTGCCAGTCTGGTGTGCGCATTGATGAATGATAAACTCGGGATAAGTCCAAATATGGAATAATCTAAATTTGTTGTAGAATTGACGCATGATTTAACGCATCGTCGAACGCTTCCTGTGATAAAATATCCATTCATTAACAATCAATTTTGAGTAATGTCAAATATTCAAGATACACTGTTGCTCAGATACTTTATCTTTGGCTAAAACACATTTTTCATGGTGTGCTGGAAGATAGCAATATTTCCTGTATTCAATTGAATATATAAATTTAGTCAGTCTTGTATTTTGGAAATTGTCATGTACTTTAAAACAGACTGGCAAGAATGCAACTACTCCGCTACTTTGAACAAAGATAGCAAAACAACCTACTCGATTGTGCATTCGACTTGAATTTTAAAATTTGAGTATAAAATGAAAATTGAGCATAACTTGGGAATAAATTGTGGTTGTGATTCACAATATGTGAATCATAAATTGTTCGATTTTATTTCGGCAACAATTTGAAATCAACAAATTGATAAATTTGAATTTTTCTTTTTTTAAGATTGAGTGTGAATTTTCCCTTGAATTATGGTTACTCTGTTTTATAGATGAATTCTGATTCAAATTTTCAATTCAGGAAAGTCATTCCTTTTGATTCTGAAACCTAAAGATATATATTCGATTTGGCCACCCCCGACCAATCAATATATCTGATATTTGCAGACTCATACTTAACCAAAACACACATTGCGATGAATGGTGATTTTAAAATAATATTTGAGTGAATTTAAATAATTTGGTACCTGGTTGAGGATTCAAATATTGAGTAAAAGTGCATCGCTCTATGCATTGTGTTGTTCCTCCTATGAATTGTGAATTAATAACAATTTTCATCTAGTGAGTTTGAAATAAGATATTTGTATTAACATTTTAACACGTTTAGTCCTACTTTGGCAGCTAGTTCACCTTGTGCCTTTTTTTCAATTTTCCCTGTATAATCTTGATTAGTCTTAACATACTGGGATGTGTCTCTTCAGATTATTCAAAAATAGAGAATATTTGTAAAAAAAATAGCAGAATGAGATATATTATTAGTTTAAAGTAAATAGCTGAATTCATTTTCTGAATGATAATAAATACTTTTGTCAATATGTTAGTTCGATTTTATTCAGGCAAAAAAATAATTTGATGCGTTAGTGAGCTATCTTCTTTACTAATGACTTCCTGACCTCGGTTATCCATTGTTTTATTGTTTACATTTGTTGAATTCAAAGATTGCCAGTAACAGTATTGATAGACTATTGTACTATTATAATGTATTCAATAGTTTTATGTATTGTCAATCGACAAACCGTGTGTGGCCAAGACAAGCAATATATTGTTAAAACTGGTATGTAAAGTGCTACCACAGCAGGGTAACTGAATCTTGTAACTCTTCATGTTTCCAAAATTTTATGCTGCTTTATTTGAATGAATTAAATGACTTTAAAATCATGAACGCTGTCAATCACAAATACACTACATAAGTGACTACCTATATAAGCAAAGCGTTGGTGTTGGTTGAAAAGTCATTAGATTTCCTGTTCGGCTAAGTCTGACAAAGATAAATTGTCACATTGGGTTGAGTGGAAACCATGTGTTGATCAACCAAAATTAACAAAGCTCAAATCCGGGATTTATAACCTGCGAGTTTAACTGAACACCGGTGGGTCATTGTGCTCATAACAATATTAGTATAAATTTAAAAAGAATTTAGAAATATTCTTTTGGTGGTACATGATCGTTTAGGAGTGCCCCTGTTCTGGAATATCCTATTGTCCAATTCCATGCGATGGCTCAATTCTTTTTGTGAGCCCTTCAATTTTATATCCACCGGAAAGGCAAATTTTCAGCTCTAGTGTTGAGAGAGCTTTCTTATCCATTTCTTACTTTGTGGCCTACATGACGAAGCATTCGGCAAAAACAAACTAGGATGAGGACCATGTTTTCATAATATTGCTCATTAGGGTTACCACATTTAGATTCATTCATTTTCGAATTGAATCTTTCGAAAGCTTATGTCATGACGAAAATTCAACTAGGAGACAATTTATTACTTATTAAAAACTGTATTTTGATAATTGTAAGCCACTGATGTATCACGCTGCCAAGGTGCAGTCCGCCAATCGTCTTTCTTGACGAAATGAAAATTTCTCTGAATATTGGTAAAAATTGTTAAAAAAAGTGTAAAATTGTAGCAAATTTGTTGCTCAAAGGTTTTGCCAACTTGTAACATACTCACAGAAATTACTATTCAAATTGCACATTATGCGAATGGATTTAACTTTTCTAGTAAGGGTGGGCCAGTGGCCAAAATAAAAGTATATATACCCTTGTGTTTCAGAATCAATTCGAATATTTGAATCAGAAGTCTTATAATAAACAAACAAAGACATCTATTTATCAGCTTATAATTTACATTCAAATTCACTGTTGATTCTGGAAAAAATTCAAAATTATCATTTTTTATTTTAAATTGTTGCAGAAATCGAATCCAATGTTTGATGATTTAACTTTACTCAGGAGAAAAACAATACAACATTTTTTTTTTTTTATTGATAAGTGATGGGAATAAACAAATATGTTTACTTTATTATAAATGGAAGCCTTTGATTATCGCATCTTCCATTTTCTAACTCATCTTCCTCTCTTTGTTTTATTTTTAGCTTGTCTACGAATTTTTCCTGAGATTTTTGGAATCACCTGATTTTCATCCTCCGATAGCGAAGAAATATATTGATCAAAAATTTGTCCTGGAAGTAAGTTTGAATTTCATACTGTTTCCCACCATTGTATTCAAAATAAAAATCACATTGCTTTTTATACTAGTTATCTGCAAAGTTACATTTGAAATAATTATTTTGATCACATCGAACGATTTACTTTTAACAATACTAGCGACTTGGCTTTTTGAGAACTGAGATTTTAAATCTATAGTTGTGATAATCTTGAAATAACTGTATTGACGGAGCAATACATGCAAGGAACCAGAACAAAACATAGCATCTGTAATGAAAAAGTTTTACCAATGTTTCTTATATTTATTGGGAAAAGCCTCCTCTGTGCAGTCAATTTATGATTCCTTTAGTTTCTTTGTTTTTAGCCCTGTTCTATAGTATTGTGCTTCCATTATATGTTTGCAAATGTTTTGTCTAATTTTACGTTTAGTAGTTAGGTTCCACGTCAAAACAACCATCAAATTATTCAAATGGAAATGCATATTAAGACCAGGGTGGCAAAACCTTAGATTTTTTCATTTTTTTATGATATCTAAAAAGCTTCAAACCTATCAACACTGCTATTTCATAGCAGTATTGATGACTTTAAACCTTTTTATACAGTTAGGTACTACCAGACACTAAAAAGAGACATTTTAATATTCTAGGCGCAGATATTTCATGGAATATCCATTTTGCTAAGTTTTCTTCTTACAGAACCATTTTTTTTTGGGTGCCCAAGTAGCAAAGTAGCTTGCTTTCTGTCAGTCTAATGTTCTAGGATATATCTAAATACCACTATTAATAAGGATGCCATTCATATTGACATACACCGCACACTTTATATAAATATTTGTATAATATACTTGCGTAGTGCCAGACACTATGTTAGTTTTTAAATAAAAAGTACACACCATATGCCGCGCACTCCCTCAAAGTAACTATAAAAATAATAAAAAGCATACGAGGCTGTATTTTATTGTCATATTTTTTCTATGGAAGGTTCAATAGTAACTTCGAAATAGGGATGTCCTTATTGTGTTTTTAAGCGGTATTTGAATTCACCTTGTTAAAAGAATAATATTTCCTAAATTTCAAATGGAAGAAATTGATGATATTTGACCATATTTTTGCAGCAAAGTCTGATTTATTTCATATATCTCATATATTTATGATTTCATATAACACGATTTCACTGTAAAATGAATTAATTTAAGAATTATCGAAAAAAAAAGGGAATTATTTTTGGTCATATTTGATTACCTATTTGGATGAGGACCTACTTTAGTTTAGTTTTAGTTTAATAATACAATTAATAAAATTTAATTTAAAATTTAAATTGGTACTTTACCAGGGGTCACCACATGGTGGCAATATCTTAGTTTTCTTCGGGTGTCTGAAATGTTCTTTACTTTGGCCGGACAATCAAGCTTCAAAACCATCAACACTGCTATTTCATAGCAGTATTGATAATTTTGAACCTTATTTGTTGGTATCAGATACTTTTATCACTTATATATTTATTAAATCTTTTATATTTTCTTCCGAGCGAACCATTTTGGTGATCAAATATATTATTTTTTGTCCATATTCTGAAATGAATAATTTCCAATGTAAAAAATAGTGATTACATTATTAATCCAGTCATGTAGTGAGAAAGATCCTTCTAACCTACCAATATTTAAAGAATATATTTAACAGCAAATTCTGTGTTAAGCCTCTCGTTGACTTTTATACGTTCTATGTTAATCTGAGAGTTGATAAAAATAAGATTTCCCTCGTTCGAATTTTGATTTACACAATAAATCTGCTATTCTCTAATATATCTAAATCAAAATACTATACAATATACATTCATTTTCATATGTAATGACTAATTGCTCCAATATTTTCCAATTTAAACCCTGAAGTTAAAATATTTATTCTGATATCTCTTTTGAATAATACCACAGTTTTGTTGAAGACCATCGTAAATTACTTGGATAAAATGCTTCTATAACTTTTATATATATTTTGAATCCTACCATAGTTTTGTTGAAGACCATAGTAAACTACCTCCATAGAATGCATCTATAATTTTTATGAACTTCTGATTAAAATATATTGAAAATATTATGGTATTTTTATCGAGATAATGCTTATAATCTGCTTCATATGTTTTTTCTCACATTATTTTCTTGGCAAGAGATCAAATAGATTAAAGTGATACATTGTTAAATTGCTAATCTGTTTGTGATGTTGTCTTATGTAATGCTTTATAGTTTTTAATAAGATACGAATGTACCTCTTGAATGCTGAATAACATAAATTTGTATCTGGTACACTGCTATTGAGACATCCGAAACAATTATTTGCCATTAGAAGAAAACTTGCAAATAAGCAATATTCCGTATTATTACTCTAGATGATTAAAGATCTACCTTCACTTCACTGTCTCATAGCAACCAGACTGTAGAAAAAAGGTGCAAAATCATCAACACTGCTATGAACTTAGTATGACCGATATTATTGGTACGGTGACCCACTAACCAGCAGTACTTGGGTTAACGAAGTCCACATTTATTTTTTTTATTTCAGCTCCTCAATCTCTTCGACAGTGAAGATCCTCGCGAAAGAGATTTTCTCAAAACTACTCTGCACAGAATCTATGGGAAGTTTCTTGGACTGAGAGCTTATATCAGGAAGAACATTAACAATATATTTTATAAGTATGTTTATAGTTTTTTTTATGTAATTTCAAGTTTGCCAGGATAATATCAGAATATTTCACAAAAGAAAATATACCTGGAAATTCGTGTGTATTGTGTATTGGTACTAGAAATATTACAAATCTAACAAAGGAAAGTTAAACTGTTCACAATAAATAGTACAATATTTGTTTGAGTTTGGAAAAATCTCTATCATTTGGTGTTACTTGCTATATTACCTGTTATAGCGACATTTTTAGCGAAAATTTTTTGAAAGTGGCATTTTGACACAAACATGTTCATGTAACCACCGGTTGTTGGTACATTTGACATCCTCTGTCAAGCCAACTTGCCCATTCATCTCCATTCCAGATAACATTTATTTATCTGACAATTGCGCAAGGTTACCGGTATGTAGTTATCAAATAAGGTTGTACTTCACTATGATTATTAAGCCATGTTTTCTATCCTAAAAAAAATGAAAATGATATACAGAATGGAGAAATGTCAGCTACGTGGTCACTCGAAAGAAAATATCATCAGGCCATAATATTTATCAGTTATATCAGGGGGAAATTTATAAAAATGTTCATATTTAGTGTTTGAGGTAATATTGCAATGAAAGTTTTAGAACCATCAATAAGCATCAATATTTAATGGTGTTATTAATGATTTAAAAGTTTTTGGGGTTTATGTGGAAAAAATGACTTTAAATTTTTTGACAATCGAAAAAGAAATTGTGTAACCCTAGCCCTCTATTTGATTCCACTTTTTCCATTGTTTTTTTCAGATTCATTTATGAAATGGAGAGACATAACGGTATTGCTGAATTACTAGAGATTTTAGGAAGGTAGGTTTACCTTCAAGTCCAAGTATATAATATATTGATTGTTTAAATTGTAAAAAAATTACCTGCGCATACAATATTTATTAAATTATTGAGTGAAAATTGAAAATGTATTTTTTACCAGCGTCTCAAGAACTTTATAGGATTATGCGGCAGCTATTTGTAGCACTCCTGAGCTGCTCAAAATGGGTTTGTGGCCACAAAGTTTTATAGTCTAGCTAAATGTAGGAGGAGAAATATTGTGTATAGTATAAACTTTTTAATATTCTTGAACTTATACACTAAAAAGAAAGCCAATTGTAATGTATCGAAGTCTTTTCCTGTGAAAAAAGATGAATAGCTGGGTCAAGCACATATCATTGAAAAATTTGCATCTCATTGTCATTGAACTGCTTTGCTCCGTTATGTAATAACAGAGCTAAGCGGTGCAACAAAATGAGATAGAAATTTTTAACTCAATTTAATACTTACATCTTTTGTAATATTCACAAGTTTTTATTATGCAGTGTTTGTTACTATGAATTTATATTTACCATTTTTTGCTTAGATATGTTCAGGCCGGCCTGTTGTTGTGTTATTTTTCAGTATTGTTTAGGTACATTAAAGATTATATTTGGCAAAAGTATAAATATTTTGGTAGTTCTATTCTCCAAATACTCTAAAATGTCTGTCCTGGGCAAAACTAGTATCTTAGCAAATGCACATTTCCAAATACTGACATTTTTAATCGACCATTTATAGTATCATCAATGGATTTGCACTTCCGTTGAAAGAAGAACACAAAGTATTTCTTGTGCAAGTTCTTATTCCACTTCATAAAGCAAGGTCTCTCAGTGTATATCATCCTCAGGTACTTGGTGATGTTATTTTCGTTAAGTTTTATATGAATGTAACTAATCGATACTGCACCACGAACCTTCAACTTCTATTTTCTTTAGCTTGTGGTAGAGCCCGACCGATATTGCTTTTTTGCAACCGATGTTATTGATACTAATATTTTGATAACATTTTTGACCACTGATAACTGATATTTTATCTTATGCGAAACTTTTTAAGAAACCTCAAAAGCAATAAATCGAAAAACACAATGAAAGAACATGTCTATTGCATAAGAAAGGCAAATAAACCTGGAGTTTTGATGACTACAAGGGAGTTCCAAATAGAATTCCATCTCACATTAACAACCTCTGCTGGGGATTTCTCTAGATGGAAACAAAAGATATTGTGCAATTTTAACCATTTCGTCAAAAAACGCATCATTTTAAAAGAATGACGCATCCCCGAAGGTGCTTTTTGACTGGGCCATATTATCAACTGGCACTGTGATCTGCCAATACTGTTTTGATTGATGCACGTCAGATACGATTTGAATATTCGTTCATTTCTTTGCTTCGAAAATTGTTTTAAGCAGTCTGTTCAATTCATAGAACGATATTGCATTCCTTTAAAAAACTTACGATTCAATCAAGGAAATAAGAATTTTTTGTCTGTCAGGCAGGAAACACTTATGGCCTGCAACTAAATGGCGAGATCCATCAAGAACTTCATAGTTAATGAAAACATACTTTCTGAATGTGGAGGAATAAATTGACCAATTTGCGAATTTTGCGATAAATTTCTGTGCTCTAATCTTATTCGATACAATTTGTTTCGTAATGTTTTGATTTTGATATTTCTTACGAAAGTTAATATATTAGAAAGTGACAACCTTATTGAGCAATGTGATAATAGTATTTTACAAGTGTATGAGGAGTTCTTCAAATTATCTGACGTATATGTGCAAATATTTAAGATTAAACAAATAAAATCATATAATATTTGTTCCCCATACTGGTGAAGTACAAGGGTTCCTCCATAATGATTTAATTGTGGCTTTAAATTAAAACATATCTCAAGATAAATCCAACCGCAGTTGGGGTTGTCCTCAAAGTGTAGTTGAGAAATTATTCAAAATATTCCTACCAGATGTTGGATTTCAATTGCTTTATTATAAAACATAATAATAATGATACATCACAAATTTTCGGTTTCAAAAATTAATCAAAATCAGATTTTCTCAGACAAAGGCCCAAACTACCATTTTTAGATTCCAATTTTCAAATCGTTCAGATACATGTCCATTGTAGATGATTTGTATACTCATTTCAATGAGACATATATTATCCGACGAGGACTTTAGGAAAAGTGATTTCCTTATTTTTTTCATCCTTCTGAGGAATATGACATGTAAGTTTCAGACAAACAAAGGATAACAAGATGACAAATTCCCAGAGTATAATAACTTGCCTAGTGTCAGCAGAACCAAATAACTGTAGCCATACACACCTATTATAATTGTGAGTCAGTGTGGAAATGGCCTTACTCAGTGTGGGCCAACCAAATGAGTCGGTATGCAAAAAAAAATTCATTTTATTCCGTAAAATGTATTAATTTTTTTCAGCTTGCTTACTGTGTTGTACAATTTCTCGAGAAGGATTCATCACTCACCAAACCGGTAAGTTTTCTATATACGAAATTTTTTGTTACTGTATCTCAATTCCGTCTTGAAACAACAATATGCAAAACTTGACTTAAAACATAGCATATATCCTTTAAACATTTAACCAGTTATGTATATATAGCATTTTACAACTTATTTTGTCTGTAAAATGAAAACATACATCCCTTTTGAGTATGTTCAAGCTACTATTTATAATTCGTAACTGTAAATTTCATAATTATCATAATGGAAACAATATTAGTAATGGTAAAAATGGGATTTTTTTTATGGAATCAGCGATTCAATCTGATCCTCAATCATCTGAATTCAAAATTATCAGGTCGTGCCCAGCCTTAAGTTCCATACAACCAAAGTGTGGTGACTTTCCATCATACTGAGGAAGCAATAAATGTTATCTGTTGTTTGGCATCAACATGATATCCCTAATTTGTCTTGTACGTATTTATGTGTGATCTGCAAGTCACGTGTGAAAGGTCACAGACTACCGGTAGTACTAAGGGATTTTTGTCCTTGTTTTCCTTTATGTGTTCATAATTTGTGATTAAGATTACAAACCTATAAAATAAGATATTTTTTTTTATTGGAATTTATTTTTCTCTTAGCAAGATCGAAGCAGCGTTCAAAAAGCACATTCTTGTTTTTCTTCAAGTGTCCGAAATGTTCATTATATTTTCTTCGGATTGACAAAAAGCTTCAAAACTATCAACACTGCTGTTTCATAGCAGTGTTAATGATTTTGAACCTTGTTTTACAGTTTGGTTGCTACCAGATACTTGTATTTTCTAGCAAGAGTTATATCTTGAAATATTGCTAGTTTGCTCAATTTTGTTTTGATGGAACCCATTTTCTTCGGGTGCCTGAATAGTATATTAGCTGACATGCAGCTTATGTGGTAAAGAGCTCCTTAATAACATATAAACCAACAATTCTGGACTCTTTTCTACAATATTTTATTGTTTAATTAAAAGAAATGCATTTTATTCATTCAAAGTGACTTTTGAGAGAGAATGAATGAATGAGTCTCTGTGTGTTTGTAGGCCAGGCCAATAGCAAACTCTGACCAAATCTTTCTCATCTCATTAATATTCATGGGTACTTTTGAGAGAGAAATGAATGAATCAATGAGTGTGTGTGTGTGTGTGTGGTGTAGGCCAGGCCAATAGCAAACTCTGACCAAATCTTTCTCATCTCACTCACACCAGCATTAATGAGATTATTAGTCGGGTTCAGAATAAATTAGTTCTCAACTATGCGGTCTATAAACTTGAAGATAGGTTATTGCGCAGAAATTAATTGGGGAGGGGAGGACAGTTTTGCAGACATAACATTGTCACTAAGCAACGACAAATTGGTGGGTTGAACTGTAATGGCAGAATGTTAGCTACTCTGATACTCAGGCTCTCATCAGAAGAAAATATTTCAGAAAATTGAGATTTTTTAAATTTAACACCTACAGAAGGTTTGAAGTGGCATTTTGAGAATCAGCATATTTATAAAATCTACCAGAGGCTTCAAAGTCATTAAAACTGCCAGAGAATTTATCTAAATCGATACTTGAAATTCAATGTAGTTTATAAAATAATGTCTCAAAAACTGGCATTCTCATCGCTTTTTGCTGTAGAATTATGATTTATGTCAGATTTTACAACATTAAATTTGTCTCATATCAGAATTTTTCAGCAAAATCAATGCTTTTGGTTCATTGGATATAAAGTTTCAAAAACCTAGGTGAAAACAAGATTTTTTAACTGGGAATCTAGCACAAATGTATATGCCGATTTGTCAATGGTTTCAAAATATAGATCAGCAATTTTTTTTAATATTATTCCACGCTATGAAATAATCTAATGTATTTTGCTTTTGAAGTCAAATTGAATGTTTGAATCACGGTCTTACCAATCTTAAACAAAAAGACATCTTTGAAAAAAAATTATCTTCAATGAATATTTATGTATATTTTTTTTAAAAAAAAAACGGTTTTGACTATGGTGTGCTGGTTTTGTAGTGCTGGAGGAATCGTATCGAATAGCCTATGAATTCATGAATCATGAATCAAATGGGGAATTTTAATAACACATTGATGGACTTAGCGATTAACATCATTTACACTCTTCATTCTACAATATTTTTGTATTCCAGGTTGTTGATGGTCTACTGAAGTTCTGGCCGAAAGTCCACAGTCCTAAGGAAGTCATGTTTTTGAATGAACTTGAAGAAATACTGGATGTCATTGAGCCTACTGAATTCACTAAAATTATGGTTGCACTATTCAAACAACTTGCTAGAAGTGTTTCCAGTCCTCATTTCCAGGTATGCTTTTACAACCTGGCAGAATTTAAAATACCTACACAGATTAAATAATAAAATATAAAAATTTGGTATAGCGCGGGATGACAGAGTCATGTTTTTTCCAGGAGGTCTGAATTATCCATGCCTTTTTAGTATGAAAAAAAGATTCAAAATCATCAACACTGCTATTTCATAGCAGTATTGATGATTTTGAATCTTTTCCACAGATTGTTTACTATAATATAGTCAAAAAGAGACATTTTTATCTTCTAGCAAGAAATATTGTCCATTTGCCGAATTTTCTTTTGATGGAACCCATTTTTTTCAGGTTTTTGATCAGCTGGCATTCTGCTAGCGTATATCATGATTTTGTTGCATGATGAGTCGATACAAAACATCGAAAAACATAATTAATTTCAGGTCGTATTCCGGAGATCACACATATCTACTTTTCACCTCAGCTCGAGTATTTTTGATCATGCTATTTTGGTTCAACCATATATAATAACATTTACTGTAGAAGAATATTTGTGAAATGCATTACGTTTCAATTGAATCAAATTTATCTCTTGAACGAATTATTATTTACAACATGTATTGTTGTTTATTTTATCCAAATTTCATTACTTTATATATCACTCTTTTTACTTTTGATATTGATTTGAGATAATCAGAATTGAAAAGTTTGTGACATTGCCAAAATTTACAGATCTTTTGTCCTTCGACAAAGGCAAATTTGTCGACAAAGTAAATTTGGCAATGTCAAAAACTTCTCGATTCTGCTTATTGCAAATGTCACAAACTTTTCAAAGATAGGTTCTGTATATTTTTGAAAAAACTCTTATGTGGTCAAAAGAAACTTATAAATACAATTTCACCAACAATAATATCTGGAGAAATAAATACATTTTATCTCTCATTCCAGGTTGCAGAACGTGCTTTGTATTTCTGGAATAATGAATATATAATGAGTTTAGTCAGTGATAACACGGATACTGTTCTTCCTATCATATTTCCTGCTCTTTATAAAAACTCAAAAACACACTGGAATAAGTAAGTATTCGAATAAAGTTTTGATCTATTTCTCAGTCACATGCTCAACAAATTAATTTAAAAATGCGCACTTTCGAAATTTTAGGACGGTTTTTACTTCCTGTACTATCTGAGCTTTATTTCGAACAGGTCACTACGAGGTGTCCGGTAATTCTCGCTCACATAAACATCCCTAAGAGATGATAACCTTTTCCTCCAACGCAGGATAATCTCCTGGGCGTTGAGCTCCATGCGATTTGCTAATGCTCTACCAAGTGAGCTATTGTCTTGCTCTAAACTCTTTTCCCAATCTGTACCGAACACATCGATTTTTATTATTATTATGTCATGATTTTCTGTTGACGAATAATAAACTCTTCCTCACTCTTTCTCCAATTTATCTGATAAACAAGATGTCTTGTTTTCTGACCATCTACTTTATTAAATTAGGAAAATATAGTAATGATTGTGTTTGTACTTCAATAATAACCTCATAAACAAGGTTGAAATATGGAATGAACTTTATCTGGTTGACTAATTCGTAAATAGATGACATACAGTTTGGGGTGCGATGGCGTAGTGGTTAAACATGTTGGCATCGCAGGTGAAGATCTCGGATTCAAGTCCCGGCGAGTCCGGCTCGCTTATCCATGCACACCACTCAACCCAGGATGTAATAACTTCGGTAGGCAAAGTCGAACGGAAAAAGATCATATCTTTCCAGCAATTGTTACGAAGCCTTGGATGGGGTGATCCACTTTAAGATGTGACTAAAATAAGATGAAAATGCCAAACCTTTTTTATTGCAGAACAATACACGGACTGATATACAATGCATTGAAGATTTTCATGGAAATGAATCAAACATTATTTGATGAATGTACACAGAAATATAAGATGGAAAAGCAAAAGTAAGTTTGATAATATTGCTAAAATATTTTTTACCTCATTCAGGCTGTTTGAGATATTTTTCTTTCAATCAAAACAGTGCTCTTCAACTTTTATCCATAAACCACCCATTACAGAGAAAACTGTTGGTATTCTTTTGAGAATATTTTTTATTTGAATATAAATATTTGTTTAAATTACTGACATTATTAATTACTATGTTTTGACAATCTACTAATATCTCATCAACTGTTTGAAGCATTGGAGGTTGTCAGTCTTCATTAATACTGTATATATTATTTAACATTCAACAGAGAGAAACAGAAGCAGAAAGAAAGAGAACAATGTTGGGAAAAATTGTGTACTTTGGCAGTTAAAAATCCTCAGGTTTGTGTTTTAATGCAGAATATTGCCTGCTATGTTATTGCAAGTTGAAGGCGTTATGGTCGATTCTCGATGATAAGTTTAGCTCGTGAATCGATTGAAATAAATTTTTCTTTCAACCCTTTCAGCTACATCTTTTTGTTCATATTCATCAAATCACTTCGTTTCAAATCTGATTCAATTTAAATTTGAAATTGAATAAATGATTTCCCCATGATCTGGAATAAATTTTGGAAGTATACTATTAAGGCAAAATTACAAAAATTCGATAAAATTTTGGGAATCGCAACATTATTCAAATCATCTGGATGAGATATAAATTTTAATTTTCATTCAGATCCTATATTTGTGGCTGTGAAAGTGACTGCCTACCCTTCAACCAGACTGGTAGAATGTTAGTTAATATTCTGATGGCCTGGACACCAGCAGAAAATAAGTGCAATCAGATGAAAATTTAGCAAATTGACACTCCTCTTTCATTATATATCTCTTGTTATTAGAAGATCAAAATTTCCAAACCATAGAAGAAGTTCCAAAATCATCAATACTGCTATGAAATATCAGTGTTGATGATTTTTAAATCAAAAAAAAAATGCATTGAGCTTTTCAGACACCTGAAGAAAAACAAGATTCTGTCACCCTGCCTTCAACACTTATTCCACGCTTGTATTTAATCTGTCTTCATGGTGATCAAATGAGTGGCTGTAAAAATAAATTTTCGTTAGATTGATCTATTCCCAGACCCCTCATCTCATTATGAATTGCTCCACTGTGCGAAATCATAATATCGATATTTGTCTCACAAATTGTTAAATTTATTTAAATCATAGTTTTTCTACCCAAAGTACAGATCAAACTACCTGTTGTGGTTTTAAATTTTGAAAATTACTTTTTATCATTATACCGACTTCAAATTCCTCCAACTTCAAATTTTCTAAATCATTCGTTCTTCAACAGGCCAAAGCAATCTACAACAAAGGAACTTTGACTCCATTCACTGATTCATTGATCGCAGCTACAGATCATCCTCTCACATCCTTGATGGGATCTGGTGATGCTGGTGTTGCTTTGGCTCCATCTGGTACGCCGATACCGGGACAACAGAACATGGACGTCGCGGATATTGACGATGATTTAAGTCCGTCTCACGTTGTAAAAGAGGCCGAAGAGGTTTGTATTTGTATTAATAGAATTGGTATTCACTAGGTTGATCATGTCAAGACTCAATCCTTATTTCATTCTAAGACATTGACCTTGTCCTATCACTTACCTGTACTTGACAGAATTTTGATATATGCTTATTTATAACAACACAGATTGGTGGCAAAATGTCAGTTACTTTGCTACCAGGACACCAGAAAAAAATAGGTTATATCAGAAAATCTACATGATTTATTTTTGCTAGAAGATTAAAATGCCTTTTTTTGAGTGTCCGTTAGCAACCAAACTGTATGAAAGGTTTCAAAATCATCAATACTATAGCGGTGTGGGTTTTGAGAATTTTTGGTTGCCCGAAGAAAATAAAGGAGATGCGTTGGGTGTTGTGTAATGAACTTTCTTTCCTCTATTCCACTCTTATGAAGATGGATCTGTGTGCGACCAAGATCTGTGTGCAAGGCTACTTGAATAAGATGAGGTGGAGAATTGAACAAAAGATCAGAATCTAATGTGTGGAATAAGATTCTGATCTTTCAAAGAAAATGACATGAATATTTCAAACACCGATTCTTTATCAAGCACTGTCTTCTTCTGTACATGGCAGTTCTGGAGGTTAAGAGATTAGGAAGAAGGTTTTGTAGGGGCCTTTTTTGTAATAGAGCAATTTCTCTAATTAAATCCACAACTGCAATAATGAGATATTTTTAAACGACCTTTTCTGGCATGAATTTTATATTTATTGATCAAGTCGCTAAATCTCAAATTTGTAAAATGTGTGTCTTTTGTGATCTGTTTTCAAGTGTTGTTTTTCTGGAAAAAGTTGAATACTAGGCAACTAGTATTATATTTATATTTCGTCATTAATAATAATTTTGTATTTTTAGGGTAAAAAAGCATTGAAGAAAGGACCTCGTAATTTGATTCGCAGAAAATCCGAGCTGCCACAAGACATGTACACCATGAACGCACTCGGATCTCACAAGAGAGCCGAGGATCATCTGACGACCAATATCGAGAACAGTTAAATTTTCGAAACGCACTCACTCGGAAACTATAACTCGCCGTCCGACTTGTGTAACATTGGATGTATATCAACTGATTATGTTCAATCATGCATGATCCACTGATGATTTGAGCTTTTGAAAAGCTCAAATCATCACTGGATACTACATGATTGGGGATTGTTGTTGTTTAACATAAAAACCGTCAAAAATTGTCTATGTCGAGTGGATGTTTTTTCACCCCTCGTATTGTTGCCTATATTATCACCATTACCCTTGGTTGTTTGAAATTTTCTTTTAAAGGACCGATGATTAATGGCAGTGGCAGCGATAACATTTATTTTCGAACTTTAATCTTTTTGGATCTGGATATGGTTTAAAGGGAAAAATTTGCGAGAGTTGTATAGAATTGTAGATTTTTGCGATTTTAGCAAAAAAACTGAGTAACTCCCAATTGTTATGCTTGAATGGAAAGCAAAAAACATGGCAGACAGACGTTTGAACTTTTTGTTTGAGAGAATTGATTATATAAATCTTAATTCTGTTTTCTCTTCAACAGAGACACGCCATTTGGTATTTTCAGGAAATATATGAATTCAAATGGTATACAGTTTATTAGAGGTTTCTCGCACAAACTCTAATTTATAAAGTGATAGCTCATTTGGGCATTTCCGTTCCTGTTTGGTGTCTTGGAAATTATGAGTGATTTGTATTGCATTTCTTATTCTACTCTTAATTTCCAGATCTATTTCGTACAGTACATGGCTGGCGAGTGGTGTGTTTAAATCACATCTTTTCGAATTTCACGATATTAACCTAATTCTATTTTGAAAATCAGCGTGAAAGATTCGACGAATATGCATGACAAATTAAAATTTCCGAAAGAGAAAACCTTCACGAAATACGGAAGTGATTATTCGAATCAGCCATACGTCTGGATTCGGATGTTGGATGAAAAAGTGGCATCTTTGTTTTGAATACCTACATGTTTTACTCTCTACCCAGTTTTTTTTTCTGCTGTCTTATATATATCGACCCAATTCTGTTATTTTTTTTTCTTTTTCTACTTGGTTACAGCGTAGAATGTTATTTAGGTAATGATGACTTTCTTGTTCTCTTTTTTTTTCGAAGTCCGACATTGTAAATATCACTTGTTAATGTGTTGTATGTTCGCATACATTCAAAATTCTAATTACCGTAAGCATTATTTTATAGAGGTCTGTCAGTCGGGAAAACATGACTGGCTTGTTGACAGGCAAATTACTCCAAAACTTGAGAACAATTTGAAATACTTTGAAAATAGATGTAGCTTGGATAGTTGAAAATTTCACTTATGGTAGGAATTACTAACATAAAAAATTATCCATTCGCCATAAATTTGTTATCTAAAACAGGCGCAATATGTGAAACTGTGACTTTTCTTCTGATTGTGTCATCACATCTAATAAATGCGAGGCTAAAATTCAAACGCAAATGATTTGTTAATTGGTTGTTGTAAAATAACAAATTGTAATTTTAATTCATGTGAAATCCTTCATACAGTTTACACACATCTTGAAAGTAATGATATTCTGTCCTCCCTGCACGTATTGAAAAATACAATTTTAAAATATCAAATATTTCCAAGTTCAAGAATTTTCATGAAATATATTTTGCCAGTCACATACTCATTTATGGAGTGCGGGACCGAGGTCTTATCCATCTTTGACGCATGTTTCACGAACTGTTAGCAATGATGCTAACGTGGTGGAAACTATAAACACTTGTTAAATAACAAATCTCAATCGGCATTAAACCAACATTTGTATGTTCTATCTACTGTTGTAATCTATATTGATATTTTTCTCAGCTTCGAAACTATGGTGTGTTGTACTCAATATATAAATATGAGTCCTAGTATATCACAATTGATTGATTATTATGACAATTATTTATAATAAAATATTCGTCGTCTTTACGGCATATCTTTTTGTCTTTCTGAAAATTGGGTTTTACAGCATCTTACCAAATTGCAGAAATTTTGTTTTGCCATAATGTGTAACCGTGCCTATGCGGCACGTTCCATCATTTACCCATACTTGGGAAAAACATGTGTCAATCAATTATTCAGGCTGTGTAATGGAACTGTTTTAACTCCAACCTGACCAAAGATTGGGTGTGCTTCATGGTTCAGTGGAGAACCTATACTCTCTATGTATGCAGTTTACAACCTCTACAACTACCTCTTATTAGAGAATCTGTCTTTCATCATTCCATTCACGTGAAAACTATAGGTTATTGAGCATGGGCTCAAGGCTGTTGGTTACATCGACTGGTTTCCCTCAAGGGTATATGTCGCGTTATTCAGGATAAGAAGGGATTCTACCTTTATTCTGCGAGGTAGGAAAGCCGAGAATATATCTTAATCGTATGACGAACCACCCACAACCTCTCTTCCAGATACCAGTTCCGAATCGGGTGAAGGTTTTTTGGTTTGTCATATTTCTCATTTTTCCTGTGCATGGGGCTGATTCATCAAGTGATATTGTTCTTGGCAGCTTTTCTTTCGCTGACTTGTTTAACGAAAATATCTGTTCCAGAGAATAGGGGGGTACGGTAGCTATTCACAGGAAGTCGGTTTGTGCTTCCGCACAAAATTTTGAAGTATTCGCAAAGTTTTTTGTGGTATTAGGATAGGACTTCATTTTTGTTCTGCGGGAGGAGGAAGCCGAGAATGCGGCTCATGCATATGACGAGCCACAACGTCTGTGCAGACACCAGTTCCATTGCATGGACCTGGTTTGACGTAGGAAGCCATTGTCAACGCTTACGCAAACCGTCGGCGAGGCGTCCACCAGACCTCACAATATAATAACTGAACGAATATTTCGCGCCCTTGATCGTTGTGGGGAGACAAAAGTCGGTTGCGTAGACATTTCTAAAGGGATGATCAGAATTGCGTAGCTCGAAGCATGTTCTCCAACGCTTTACCGATTAAGCTAATCGCTCTACTAAAGAAAGCTACCTTTCCGAAGCCCGGATAAAATTTTGTATCAATTTCAAAAATACAACTTAAACATTCCATGCGGAACTGAACCGCTATAATATTGAGAAGTTGATGCTATATGTCCTCGACATAGGTACTACCTTCTACTACCTCGTTGTTTCCCTTTAGTTGACGACACACTTGGAACAAGTTAGGACTCTTTAAGCCGTTGGTGATTACGAAACATCCCTATTGAGAAACGTAGGCGCTGGGATAACTGGATTTGCCACGGTTATCTCAAGTGGGAGTATCCTTCAGCTGCTCATCCCTGATTGTCCCGACGTTCGAATCCCTCGAGGGGTGATTATATGCGAGAAGTCTGCTGGACGTCTCGCCAGCGCACGGTGGTTCACGTACGAGCTGCTTACTACTTTCTCCACCAACCAGGACATGCACAGGAAAATGAAAAAACTGCTAAGTCATAACCTTTATCCCTCGATTTGCAACTGGTATCTGCACGAGAGGTCGTGGTTCGCCATATGCTTAAATATTATTTTCTGCTTCCCTCTCCGACAGGATAAAAATGAAATCATATCTCAATATAACCTGCTGCACAAAATGATCATCATGCTCACAACCCTGAAGGTTTTGTAAAGTAATCTTTTTATGTTATCTATTGAAGGACATTATTAAAATTCAAAACAATACAAAACTAGTGATATCATCACAATACATGACATTCTGACAGGACATGTGATTTGAATCGAAATACTAAAAGAAAAAAATCAATAATAATCTCCTCGTTTTGATCTGTATTTAAACAGTCTTTTGCCACTAAATAATAAACTTAAATTGTTCTGAATTCACGTTTCTCGACCAAAACAGCTCTCTATCAGAAGGATTTGGACAACTGAGTATCTCCATTTGTTCCGCCATGTTTTATGTTGTACAAACTTTTTAATTTTTCAACCCCCTTTTTTAGTCAAAAAATTTTGCAAAGGAGTTTAGTCCAAATAAGGGATAGGTTAGGGTTGGGTATAATTTCTATCACGCGGAAGGGAGGCAGACAACGTGAATAAAACAGGATATCTCTTGTAATTCGCCGGTCCCATGTCGAGGACATGAGTTACGCAGAACCACACTTGAATTGCAATGCGTTAACACGGTTAGTAAAAGTAAGATGCCCAAGATGCCCAACAATATCGTCTTTCACTGGTCATATCACCCATCAATAATCAAACTCGATTTCAAGAAGTAAAGAAAATGTCTGTCTTCACATAGGCTCTTCAATGTTTGTCCTTTGGCGGTATCCGTCATGGGCAAAATCCTGGTAATCATATCGAAAGATTTGTTGAACTTGATGCCAGAGTTCTCACGAATGTCTCGAAGAAATTTGTGTTCCACTCGCCGTTTCAGCCATACTGCATTTGCCTTATAATTTAAGGTTTAGAAAGTATCTTCCCACAGTTACACAGCAGTAGAACCAGTTATCGGGCCGGAAAGTTCTCCGTAAGTTCCACTGCTCGCTGGAGTCAGTCTATCCTCTGAGTCTTTCGGATTCATTGGCGATAACATTGATTTAATTTTCTGAGTTGTACTTTGATCATTTGTCGGCGAGAATTTTTTACCATCACGTCTACGAGATGCATTTTGTGACTTAGAGTTAGAGTTCAAAATTTTTTTAGCTAGATGAATTACGCTCCCAGCTTTTTTAAATTTCTGACCCCGTTTGTTGATTGGTTTACTAAGAGCATTTGCAGAATACGATCTAGGTATCCTGGGATCGTATTGAAAATTTCTCTGCAACGTTGAAATCTCAAAGTCGTGCATACGATTCAAGTTTCCGTTTAATGTATGGTAGTTTGGCAGATGACAATTGTTGGTGTTGAAAATTTCACCGGAATGAGGTAAAGTGTAACACGAGTAGCCATGTTGCGGAATATCTGAAAGCAATTAATCAAGAACGGTGAAATTAATATCGTATTTTTCTATTTTATGACACAATCACGCATTTGATGCAGACGATTTGAAAAAATCAGCCGAAACGGCACGGTTTCACGGCAAATTATTCACTTCCATGATTGATGACAGTCACTTTTCCGTGTGTGTGGTAGTTCTCAAAAAGGTTTAAAATACTCAACACTGCTACAAATTAGCTGTGTTGTTGGTCAAGGCCTATCTTTACATAATGCTTGGGACACCCAAAGGAAATCAATATTCTGCCACCGCAACGATAAGTACTCATATTTTTGCGGGCCATTGATTTGATAGACCCCGTCAGATAGAGCTGAAAAGTTTGTTCAATTGTCTTTTTACAGTTATTCGAACCTGTAGTGATTCACCCATAGCGTTTTTATAGTTAAATGTTCAGTGTTTATCTTGACAGTTGGATGAAATACGCAACAGATATAAGATCACAAAAAAATAATATTCATGTTTGCGAGTTTTTTAGCAAGGGTTGTAAATTCACTGTAACAAAAATGCGGTAAAATCGCTGCTCTTTAACTGTAGTTTTACTCGGTTATATTGAAATAAAACTATAGAATCGACTTTTTCGTCCAATTATGACTGCCGATGGAACGCAACGCTGTGGTGCAGTCCATCAACAGTCTATAATTGGCACACATCTCACCAACAAGGCGTTTTAGAAATGTACAATTACTGAAAATGAACGGTATATTTACTGCATTTGTGTTACAGTGTTGCGATATATTTTGCCAAGTACCCACAGATGAAGCCTTAATTGGAGACGCGATTTGTTAGTAGCTAAACATTTTCTTAGGCTGACATGCGTGGATTTACTAAACGTTTTGAAATAGGTCTTCCCTGCTATAATCTCAGAATATCAGACAATTTTGAAATCCGTTTCTTACCTAGTAAATCTCTGTCGACTTTTAAAAATTTTCTCGTATTAAGTTGACCTTTTTGTTCTGCAATTTCCTGTCGATTTTTTGGATCATTCCATGTTCTAAAATCCTCGCTACGACTCTTAAATCTCCTCTCTGGTAGAGGAATGTTTGATTCCGGGCTATATGTTGATCTTGGAGGCGATGTAAAAGGCAAGTAATTTTGTCTGTTATAAAGTAGTTGATCTGTTTCTTCGGATAAGTCACGACCATGCAGACGATTTTCTGGTATATTGCTTGGTATTGATGTAGAATGTGTTTGGTAATTTACCGGACCAGCTTGTGACTCAGTTGATGTTGAATAACCAGACGGTGCCAGTGAACGTAGGATACGTGATCTCAGTGAAATTGAGCTGACTGAAAATGTAATATTGAAATTGTTTTACTAAAATGTGCTCAGGGTCAAGGGCGACCTCTCATTGCACTCCACTGTGGCGGTTCAATTCTATAAGTGGCAGTTCTGTTTCTCTCTTATAGACTGCAATTTGGGGGTTTTACATTTTATGAAGTTCTTAGCGATTTGATGGATGTTAATCTGTAACACGCGACCAACTACCAAACGATTAGGGACGTCCTTTACGTGTTCATAATATTCAATTACTAATTTCAAAGTTAAACAACCCGAATTCTGACCTCTTCGTTTTTTGTTTAATTCTTCCTCTTCCACATTATCATTGGATGAAATTGAAGTTTGCTGTTTCAAATATTTATCCCTTCCATTGAAATTTGTCGATCCTTCGAAAGTATTCATTCTCTGCAATCTCGGATATCTTGATGGTTTTAATTTAGTTTGCATAGAAGAACTATTATCATTGCCAATAGTTTGATCTACAACACTGACGGATTGAGCTGGTGCAGCAGAAGCCATATTTATCTGCAAAATATAATATAGAATATAATAAGAAAAACGTTCAAAAGGATTCACACTCCAGCCTATGAGAAGAAAACGAACTTGTAGTTTTTTTTTCCATTCGCGTTTTACAAAGGAAACATCATTGTCATCTTACAAATATCTCAGAAACCACTGAAACACAGATTATGACATAATCGTATTATTATTGTATTTCTGCACGTATATGGGTGATTGTTATAAAATACTGTTTCTTTCTCAGAATAGGTAGGTTTCACCACCGTTCACATTATTTAACACCATGGTGGTTCAGTTAAGAATGAGGTTGCTGAATTGAAAATGTGAACGACGAATATATATTTATCACGGATGTAACCATATCAATATTTTTGCCGATATTAATACCGATACTCCACAAGCATATGTGTTTCTCGCTGCTTATGTCGACAGGAAAAAATAAATTGGAATGGGAAAATAATAAAAAAGATAGCCAAAATGTATTATTACCGAAATCTAAATAAAATTGGGCAATTTAAATTGCTATTTTATTAAAAAGATGCCTTAATTAAATATCGCAACGCATCCAAGAAAACACGATACTATGTAGCGAACTCAAAAATTCGTCCGGACATATGTCAGGAAATGAATCCATATGTGGTTGGTTAACGTGACAAAACAACTCACTATACTACCAAAACGATTACGGAAGGTTTTCCGTTTAGAATGCAGTTGCTGGTGTCACGTTTATGTAGATGTCTGACGTATCACTTGTTGTTATGGTTAGTTCCTTTCATGCGCTGCTCCCAACTATGCTTATGGTAAGTTAAAATTCAAAAAATATGCTGCCTAAAAATAGTTAGTTACCTCATCAGCTCCAGAAAATGTGGGTGGCGCTGGTAGTACAAAATCCATTGGTGTTACTGGAATATGTATGCTTTCAGTTGATGTAAATGGGAAACTGGTTAAATCCACTTCTTCGGAATTGCGACGAAAACATGGTCGTTTGTGATTTGATCTTTCGAGCGAGAAATGTCTTGAAATGCTGCTTATTGATTCGTGTTCACTTTTACTGGTTTGCATAGGCATGTGTTCACTTTTATACATTCTAGGCATTGGTTGAAGTTTATATTCAGACCTTGACCTGCTGGGTAACATCGATGGCATTTCCACGTCAGCCATAACGGTTTGCTTAGTAGAGCTCGAACCGCTTGTCGATTCTAAAATTTCGTTGACATAACTGGTACTTGGTATTTGTTCCTCTATTCTGTCAAGTCCATAGAATCCCGCCCTTCCGATCGAATTACCGAGATTGGATTTCATTGTTGCGGGCTCAAGAAGATTACTGTTGTAACTGCGTTGCATTTGCGATATGTCTGGTCCATATTTGTCTCTGTGTGTGTATTAGTTGTGAAATACATTTCAATAAATATTCTGTAGGAATTAAGAATTGTCCTAAGGTATTTCCTACGTTACACAAGAGATCACTAAAAGAGAACAAGGAGGTTGAAGTCGGTTTTGGCAGATACCGCTCATACCGCTCACTAGTACTACAGTGATCCATTTCTGTTTGGGTTGTTTTCCGCTTAGATGCATTTGCGAGCTATCTTTGTTTTGAAGAAGCTCTTAGTCATTAGTTGGTTCCTACTGAGAGTTGCTTCTCGCTTTGCTTAGGGTGAATTTCAATGGAAAATGTTAATATTGCGATGTTTTAAAATGAAACTATGCACAACAAATAGATTCTCTTCATTATCCCAGTAAGAACGACTTCACCAAAACATGTTTTGTCGAGTGTGAGTAACAGATGGATCGCGCCGCCGAGGCGCGGGCCATCTGTGGCTCGTGCTTGACAAAATAAAATTCCTGATTGGAATTCAAATGTTTTGTATGCATGTGATCCATCCACCCCTACTCCTTCGCCAAGTATGAGCCACAGATGGGGCGCGCTATCAGAGATTCAGGCTTGATAAAAGTTCATAAAAAATAGTCCTCAAAGGATATTTCGAGAGAATATTTCCGCGGGGTCAAGTAAATCAGTTTTTAACTTTAATAACTTTAAATGAGATTCATAACATTTCGATGATGTCAAATCAATTTCAAAATTAATATCGATTTCTGAACTGGATGTACTGATTATCCAATATTGTTAATTAGTAAGATATAACAGAAACAAATTGGGTTACAGTTTCTCTAATTAGTGTTTAACAAGCGGAAGAAATTAATATTTTACATAATTTGTTATGAATTAATAGTAGTCCACAGGGATTTGGCCACTTCACAACTTAAGCAAGTGTATACTGTAATAAAAATCCAGTGAAATCGCAGGCTTTTGACAGTAATTTTGCTTGGTGATATTGAAATAAAATTACAAAACGGACGCTCAAAGTAAGTGAAGAAAATAATAAAGAATTGCACGTTCCTGATTTGTAATATTTGCGAAGTGATCTTGTTTCTTTTCATAATTGAAAAATGCAAGTTTTTTTCCTATTTTGAAAGCTTTCAGCTTTGATAAAGTTCAAAATTCGCTCAGTACACTGTAACAAGAAAGCAACAAAAACACTTGTCTCTGAGAGTAATTTTACTTGACGGCATTAAAAATTTAAAATTGACTTTTTGTGCTAAATAGGGGCTGTTGGTGGAACGCACCACGAAGATGCGGTCTATCAATAGCCCATGCGAACCATTTGCGACTCATGCTTAATAAAACATATTTAGACAACATTATCCTGATTGGGTAGACACATATATATTTTTACAACAAAAATAGGCTACGCTATCCGAGTCAACGTTTCAATGATGCAAATAAATAACAAATTCACGCATGTGATGTTTAATAATACTGTTTAAAAAAACATCTTTACTCCGTGCAATCGCGCAAAAGTAAAGTCGGTGACTTAGCGAGTATCAAACTTTCCGCATATCATACGAAACGATTGTTTAACAAATTGTGTTATTAATTTGATTTAAATGTGGTCACAGTGGTTAATAGATTATTAATAGAAAGAACATGAAAATTCCCTTCAAACCTCTTAATTTTTTGTGAAGCATTGCTATCTGTCTCGGCATCCTCGTCTGCATACGGTGAATCGAGATCAACAGAACGAAAAATCGATGAATTTTGATGGCAGATCCTGATCGAAAAATGATTGAAATTTTTAATAACCAAGACTGATAGAAATCGATAATTCAGAGTTTAACTCAATAATGCTGTTAACTTTGGCAGAATACTTCGCTTAACTGAACAATTGAATTTGCTCTGTCAGGAGTGACTAAATTATTTCTAAGGGATGAAGCGGGCTCAGCCATTTAGAAAGTTTGCTTCCGCTGAAAACAAAATTGAAGAACATTTTCCACTAAAACAACAGATCTTGTCACGTACGTCCCTGACTAAGTCAAAAATGTTTTAACCAAACGTGTATTGTTGTTGCTCGGTATTTCAATGGTTCATGCTTGACAAATTAAAATTCTGGCCGGGGATGAATGCGCCTCTGAGAATTGCGTTGAACTTATGTTATTGTCGGTATAGATTAGAATATGGCCCTCGACAATAATCGTAAATCAAGTTGATTGCGAGTAAAAATTTGGATAATTATTTATACGTCAGCTATTTTTCCATCCCTAAATGTATTTCTTATCAAAATCCTATGAACCAAATTCTCCCCGAATTCCGATGAAAATATATTCAAGAATAGTAATAACGTAACATAACATAGGGAAACGTAACGTAACATAGGGATGAATAAAGTAGTAAAAATCGTTTTAATTTTTAACTGAGTTTCATTTTGACAATTGGAAGAGCAATAGTTATTTTTTTCAAAATCAAGCCAGGACCTCAACATGTGCGCCGTGTAATTACAAAACAACATTTTCTTAACATTGCGCCCCGGAACAAACCAAAGGTACCGATTTAATGGGTCCCGCACGCTCAAAATTAGATAGGTGCCAGATTTCCCTTGCCCAAAAATAGGCAAAAGTATTTAGTTTGAGTTGCTGACCCAGAATCGATTCGTATGTACCCCCACCCTTTCCACCCCATCCACATTGCCACTTCATCTTAAGTTAGACCCATTGAGGATCAAGCTCGACAAAATAATATTTATTTTTATAACCAAGTTGGGTTGTAGAATACCAGGAACTGACTGTAAATGTTGCAAAGGAATTTTGTATAACGATGTTTAAAGGAATCAATACTAAAGTATTTTACAATTTAAATGTTACGTAATTCATTAGGAAGCCACATTAACTTTGTTTGTAAATGATTTCTTTCCAATATTTAGGAGAAATAAGCAACAGCAAGAAGGTCAGACAACAGCAAAACTTACTTCCGCCAAAACATACACTGAAAATTAATTTGAAAAAAAAATAAAAAATGTAGCCTACATAAATGCAAAACAAAACTAAATTGGTTTAACGAATTAATTTGAAATTAAGGTTGATAAGTTTGTCAAGTGCATCAGTTTTGCTCATTTTGAAACGAAATATACACGTCGAAAATAAATGTTCCGAGTGAGCGTGAAAATTAAAAAAAAAATCCATTTCCATTGAAGATAGAAAATGGATACTTGAGTGTTGTAGTATTATTTTCTGTTATTCGTCGATAAAATATTCCAAAAATTTGTTCTCTTTTTTGCGTTACGTTGCACTCCGTGAGTTTGATCCACTCTAACTTTTAAGGCAAGTTTTAGAGGGTAGACGCCCCACTCTCGATCCGCTAATGTATAAAGATGCTGTGAAAAACAATAAATTCTTTCCACAGGAAAAGACTTGTGGTTCCATGAGACTAAAATCGCCTCATAATGGTTTATTTTGTCACAAACATTCCTCTTGCTCTCATCGCGGATTAATGGACTCAAATTGTAGCAATTTCAAACCAAATCAAAAAGTTCAAGCCGAAATATGATTTGTTAAGCAATGGCCACAGATGGCCGCGTCATCAAAGCGCGTCCCACCTCTGGCTCATCGTTAGCAAGACATAAATACAGATTGGGAAGCAAGCGGTCTAGAGAAATGATTTCGTCTATTATTCATGAGCTTGAATATTTTAAATTGATCGACTTTGGATCATATATGATTGTGAAATCATACACTGAATGTTGTATATTTACCAAGTTTGATACGACGATAAATTTAGAATAACACAGAATGATGGATGTATTTACTAAATTTCAATATTTTGATCGATGGTATCAAGCTAAGTTCAAGCGAAAACGATTACATCACTAATAGATCAATGTCGGTCACAGAAAATTCTGTTGACAACAACTAGGGATGTCATTTTTAGAATAAAAATTCGAATCGATTCGTTCACAACATGATTTGGATGATTCGAATATTGATTTCTGAGATTCTGTTTGATTCGAGAGAGGTTGCGAGCAAAAAATTCATCGATATTCAACTTTTTAAGCAATTTTAAAATTTTG
The DNA here is from genome assembly GCA_963675895.2 of Styela plicata. Lineage (NCBI taxonomy): Eukaryota > Metazoa > Chordata > Ascidiacea > Stolidobranchia > Styelidae > Styela > Styela plicata. Next base: position 16,011,043 of record OZ023138.1, read on the forward strand.
TCCACGTAATGAAAAAATGGCAAAAATTCAAATTTTTCTATAAATATGTCAAATTCGAATGATTCGATTCGAAATGATATGATTCGGGATTTGATTCGATAATTGATGTATCTAAAAGTGGAAATCTCAACGACGGGATTGTACGTCTCATGTGTAAGAGTAACGTTACAACGTTAACGTTATCCGAATATGGCTAATTATCCTGATTAACGGCAATTTCGTTTTGCGTTTTCTTTCATTTTATAAGTTGATAATAATATTGTAACTTTTGAGAGATTTTATGGATGAAATATGGACCCTTTTTATCAATAAAATACTTCATTTCGAAGAAAGAAAAATGACCCATTCTTGATAAAATAAAAATGATTTCAGTTAAAACTTCTTTCTGACGGGAACGCTTCATTAAAAAAAATAAGCATATTAATGGAATCATCAAGTGATTCGTTATTTCTACGGGAAAAACCTCCGAATACATTATTACGCGCACATAATGTGGCCTATTCATTACACTATCGGGTAAATTTTATATTTAGGTATCATGTAATAGCTTTCCACGACGATCGAACTAATTGATTGGGACGCGACTGCAAGTAAAAAACAATACCTTCAACCTGGTTTCAACTCAAAACACAAAACAGCGGATTATATCACTTCAGTTATAACAAGATTTGCGTTTTTAAAACCTCGCTTTGAAGTTTATCAAATTTGAAAAACATATTATTCAAGATTAAATATTAAAATATATTGAAAGTTTGTCAAGCGCGGTTGAAAATTATGATGACGCATGCAAATGGTGAAACAAATGAACCATCAAATTCCCCGAAAAGATGAAACCACTATATTCCAGTCAAAATTTTTTTAAATTTCTCTCCGGGGAGGGGGGATTTTTCACGCTCTATGGAGCTTATAAAACGAGCTGACAACGCCAACGTAACCGATGTTCACCAATTTTTATGCCGTGGAGGGCGTTTATTTGGAAACGAGTCTTATAGTCCAAACCTAAAAAAAACTATGTTAATGACGATCCCCTTTTTAAAAATATTTCATACCTGGGTGGTCGCATTCCTCTTTTCTGTACATGAGGTTGAGAGACAATGTTTGTTGGAGAACTTCTCTCTGGTTCACAATTATTACATGATTTTGAACCCGATTCTAATCGATTTTCATTATCATCGTCCTCTCCATCATCCTTTAGAATGAAACATTTGAGAACTCATTTCATCTTGTGAATAAAAACAATTTTGGTGTAGATATTTTTGATATCAATCTAAGGAAGTTGGAAGTACTATACAAAAGAAACTATCGGCAAGTGATATGTAAGAGGTTACATAAAAAAACAGTAACTGAATCTTAAGCGAACACCTCGCATATTTAACTTATTTTTCTTAGTTGAGTGCAGTTTACGACGAACTTAATTTTCTGTTTTAGCAGTTGTCAATAGTATCGAATGGTTGTGAAGCGTTCAAGCAATAAAAGTTTGTGATTGGAAAAACCCAATTTTAATTTCAAAAATGAAAAATTGATAACAAAAAAAAAAAAAATACAAATACTATACATACCGCTTCTACGTTGGTCTGCACTACCATGACTCCAGCAATCTCGCAAAATATAAATGAAAAACCAGCGAGGTAGAATGACCAACCATATGCAGGTAAATCGCCAGCCTTGCTCAATTTATTGTTGTTTGATATATAAATGATCAATCCGAGAACGTTCAACAAACCTATCAAATGTGAGAGCAAACTTAAAAAATATAAATTCTATTTGTAATCAAGACCAACCATTGCGAAGTAATAATCAGTGTCATTAGGTAGCAGTTCTGCTACTTGTCAAGCTATCCATCACCAAGGCTCTTTTAACGTAGTTAAAATTACGAAAGTCGCATGGTCAAGCGAACAAATTTATGAATGGACGAAAGGTCCGAGGTTAGCGAAGCCGCATTCATATGATATAAAATACATATGAGGCCTTAATCTTATCACGATCGACGCCTTGGCACCCCCCATATTTGAAAAATACCTGACTAGTGTTCGTGGAATCAAATGTCGCTTACTCCTAACTCGATTACGAACTTGAAAATTTAATTTGAATCTACGTCTGCTCCGATATTAAATTTTTAATCTGTAACTTTATTAATAGCTTGCCAGTAAGTTCAGCCCATGATTAAGCTTGAAGCTGCGTACCGCTATCCGCGCTGCGCATAAGTCGCAGGTTCGAATCCCATGTGAAAGAATCAACTTGACGAAAATTATTTTAACTTTCCGCAATGCATCCTCACAAAAATGGAGGTAGGGGTTACAATGACTCAAACATTCGTAGTCCGAAAGACTGCTCGCGCAAAACATGGTTATATCAGTCGAAGCTTTAATGACAGAAATAAAATGAGTTTATTTTTCGTTAATAAGTATCGTCAAATATTTGGAATTCAGTGTTTTTCAACTCAATGGAAAATAAAATTGTTATTTACTCGTAATATTTCAAAAACCACATGATTGAAGAAATTTAGATATTAATATCCCGGATGCTAAAAATAACGAGAAGACATTCATAATAAACGGATTTTGACAATTTAACGCCACAACGAATGAAATAACATAAAATTATACCAGGCCCAAAATTTACTCATAACAAGGCTCTAAATCCTTACTATCAGAAAGCAAAATCAAAAAAAGAAGCTTACCAGAAAGCACAAATAAAACGCCTGCTGTTAACGAGGTTGCTGTTTTTGGTTCAATGACAAATCGCCCAGCAAAAAATAATATTCCGCCGAATAACACAAGCAACATACTTATAATAGAGAATGCATTCGAATCACGCAGCATACCTGCAAATATCATATCCATTTTTTAAACGAACAAGGAAAAGATCGTATTTTTCCAGCAATTCTAACCCTGTCCGTCTATATTTGGCGGCTATTATAGGGCCTTGGACAGGGTGATCCACTCTAAGGTGTGGCTATAAAAAAAGACTAACTGGGGAGGGAAATTATGTGGCCAGAAAATAATTTTTAATATGAGACGGATGTGAGAAGGTCGGTAATCGGAAGGTCCTGGAAGTTCGGGTTAACTGCCAGTGCATTCCGCATACGACATGAGAGACCCAAGAGACATAAAATTTGGCCAAGTATAAGCCACAGATGGACCGCGTCTCATCGACACGATCCATCAGTGACTCATACCTAACAAAAGACGTTTTTCCAATTAGGGGTTTATAAAATTAGTTTTATAAAATTAGGAAAGTACGGTGAAGTGCGCCGAAGACACGAAAAAATACTTCATTATTGGCCTGGTTTGGTTTTAGAATCACTGGATTGAGTGGATAAGATCAAAATTCCAAACACGAAACTAGGTGTGTAGTGAGTGTATGCATGTTACTTATTATTCAAGGCTGACAAAGATGCACTACGAGTTCAATGGCAGTGTATCTGTGTAAAGTAAAAGTCTTCAAAATTATTCATATTTAAATGTTCAAACGTTGAAGCAAACGTTTTTTTAAGCCTGAGTCACCGATCGATCGCACCGCGAAGGCGTGGTCCATGCTCGACAAACTAAAATTTTTGATTGAGAAATAGAATAGAACTATATTATACAGGTTATTCATTCAACTCCCAGAAGAAAAATCAATGGCAAATTTCGATCGAAAAACGGTTGGTGAGCGTCGTTATCGTATTTCAGAAACAATTTATAAGCTTTAGTATTTGTACACATGCCATACATGGTCCATGTAAATTTGAAACCCCAAAGGCGGGTCCGATTGAACAACGGGCCATGTATGACATGTGCCATTTATATGAGAATAATGTAAGTACCAAATAATGGACAAGTTGCTTTAAAATTGCGCCAAGATGGATTATCAGCTATGACAATTTCAAGGGATTTTGTTATTACGTTAAAGTCAGACCGCTTGGGGCCTTAATCCGGGTCGAGCTAATTATATTTGAATCGAAATAACGATCACTGAATTATTATATAACTTTTGTTCTATACTTTCTGTGGAATTAATAATATTTCTTTTTTCCCAAAAATACAATTCATGAAAAGTTGATGGTTTGTTGTATTATCATGATTATGATTGACCACGATTTCAATTTAACGCGTCTGCTCAATTATCATCCAGCTGCGATTTGTGATCAATTTGACGTGCGGAAATAATGTGATAATACACGGATTCTTGTTTTTCTTCGGGTGTCCGGAATTCCCATGTCATTTTCTTCTGGCGAAAAAAAGGCTTTGAAACTACCAACATTTAAATTTACCTAGAAATATAGACGATTTTAGTTTTTTTTTTGAAAAGACAAAGGGACTACAATATTGTAGTTGATTGTTTATTATGAATCATTTTAAGATGATTTTTTACGATCGCTTTTTCTTCGGTTTTCTGAGTAGCAGAATGACTGAAATCACTTGTAAAATATAACTTACCAATTATATATGCCGATGTACTCGAACCTTTATTTCCCATAACTTCGCTCAATGACCGACATTGTCCACGACATTTTACTGCAAAGCAAAAATATATTGATGATATTAACACAATCTTCACGATCAAATTTGTTTATCAAGTATGAGCCATTGATAGATTGTGCCACTGCGGCGCGATATATCTCTGGTACATGCTTGACAAAATACAATTACAGATGGAATTGTGTATTATACTAATCTTAAATGGATCATAATGCGTCAAAATGGTATAATAATGCATCAAAATTTCTTAAATCCGACATAAGTGGTATGTCTAATACACTTTATAACCCGCGATATTCATTCCTAAACATTTAGATATAACCGAATCCCGATTAACATTTATTTGTGTTTTTGAGTATTTTGAAAAAACTAATTTTGCTCTATAATCATGAAATATACCATAAATAAGAATTTTGCGCAATCAACCAAACACAAATCAAAAGTAAGAAAAAGTGATTTTCTGAGTTTTCAATCATATTTCTAAAATATCCTTTAAACTAAATACTATAAACAACACTATGTGCAACAAATTGTCGTGGGAAAGAAAATTTCAAAAAACAAGCCGGAAAGGTGTCGGATACTTTTATGAACAACGATATGTTACTGCCATTCATGAAAGGATTTTAAATGGAATTTTTTGAGGTTAATAACATGTTATGCATTACTATGACAGTATTGCTCAAAACTTGCTTTCTATCAAAAACTTCTTTATATATATAATTGTAATATTTCTTAGGTAGCCTATATCTGCGTTTCCCCTCAAATTGGTGTTGGTATCGGCTAATCTCCAGATAAAAACATTATTCAACGTGGGAAAAATTTTTTTTTTAATCGAGGGTTATCCTTGACATTGCTATCCAATAAAGACTTATACTTGTCAAAACGTATTATCAAACTTTTGTAGTTGCTGATACCCCGTCAGAAATTTTCTGTCCAACTATATTTTGATAAGGATGAGTCACTAAAGAACAGTTTTTGAAAGATTGTTTTTTTCTTCAGCACTGGATTCCTAAATTGTTTTTAATTCTTAATATGATTTCGGAAAATCGCGTCCGTAATCAAATTTTGTCTTTAATCAAACATGATCGCAATATATATATTTTTAAATAATGTATGATTACAAAACAAAAAAATTAAACGATTGAAAGAAAGGGGGGCATGGGAACATAGTATAGGCAGTTAGTCACACGACCCCATGAAACGAAGATTGAAAGAATTACCAAATCATTCATAAATACCTTCATAACAACAAATCCTCCAAAGTCCTGAATTCGATCGGAATTGTTTACTCACAATTTCTTCAGAAACATTTTTTATCAACCTGGAGTCCGACGTAATAGCCGCTGGTGCCGGGACACGAACTGGCCACGATGCCATGTCGTACAACCAGTAATCAGAAAAAGTTGCAATTGTGGCAAAAAGAAACGAAAGAACAACTAATATAGATATTGTTCTTGTGCGAGGGTCGATTTGAAGCAAACGACTGAGTACTTGGACTATGAAGGAACCTTTTGCCATCTTTATGTCCTCAATTTCATATTCCACATACGAAAGATAGTTTTGCATTCAGATGTTTGTACCAGCAGTTTAACTCAATGTAATTATAGTCTGTATCTACCAAGAGAAAAGAAACTTTTCAATCATTTAAATTTGATCTGAGACGAATTTAGGGATAATTTCATATAGCATATAGCATTTCATATCTCATTTCATTCCAGTGAAATGTAGCTAAAAATAATTTCTTCCAGAAAAAAACAAACAAATAAAATTAAGCTCCACGGAGGGCTCGATCACGGGCTCATCACGCTGGGACTCATTCAGGAAGTCGCTTTGACGTGATATCCCCTCTGTTTATTCTACAGATATTCCAACGGTGTCTGTTGTCGCACCTCCCCTCCCTTTTTCCACAAAAAGACCGTTCATTCGTTTGACCATCAACCTTTTATTGTCAGAACTCAAAAGTAAATTTACGCTAAAATTTTTCTTCCCCAATCATAATTTTTTATTTTGTCAGTCATTTTTTGATATATTTATAGGAAACTCTTGAATTCCATCTTCGAATAAACTTATGCTAAAAAATTACGACCAAATTTCTTTAACGTAATATTGAAAAAGGCAATGATTCGACTTCTCCATTGTCTTACTTCAAACTTGATGTCTGGTGTTCCTCCGGTGCAAAATCAGTAATTTATGTGTTTTGTTCCCCGGTCAGAGAGCTTTTGCGTTTAACCCTACGTGAACCCGACTTTATCCTGATTCTAATACGCCTTACAGTTTTACCACAACAACGTCGTGGTTATACCTCAACTCAAATTTTTTTAAGTTCGTCGTTTCTCCCATCCAACAACATCAAATTACTCAAAGTCACAATAAACCGCGCAACATATATACTATATACCTCAATTTTTGAACGGGGAAAGAGATTATAACTAGTAATCCCGGCGGAATAAAATCGTCGTTGAAGATTGTTCTCTGCATAAAATCGTTGTCGACGTGAATACTTAACATCAAAACGAGAACTTCAACTCGATAACTTTATGACAAGAAAATCAATGATACGTCTACCTTGTTCTTCAAAACGTTGAACTCGTTTTGAGCTTCCAGTATTACACTTGAAAGCGAGAGTTATTGCCAAATTGCTGATTGGCGGCTCGACCTACCACCCGGTACGCTGTGCAGGAGATCTAAGAGAAGAAAGCTATTTATATTTACGATACAACCACTAGTGGCGAAATCAGAGAACATTACAAGTGCATAAAAAACTACCGGTTTCATTTCTCAAATTTGTTGAAATTTATCTTTCTATTATCTATGCCAAAGACTAGATGGGGCTAAAAAATGCATTTTTCTTAAGCAAGAGAAGAATTTTCTTTGAAAATATAATTTTTTAAGGTGCTAAATTTTTCTAGCCTCATTCGCTATAGATTTTTATAGTTCTTGCTCCGAGAGTATTAATTTTTTTTTCAACAAAAAGGTCATTTTACATTTTTTCATGCTCTCCCAAGATTTTTAATTTCAAATTCTCGTTTCAACCAGGAATGATGCAGACGTGCAACAGATCAGATAAAATGGCCAATCAAAATCGACGTGTAGCCCCCGAGTAGTAAACCGAGAATAAATAAAAAAGAATAGTTGCCGGCGCACGGGCGATAACAAAGCCGCTGATTATTAACGACTTCCCCGTGAACCATTCATACGCAGAGCAAATTCGAGTAAAAGCTTATGTAAAATATCTATATCCGACTTGAAATTGGGAACTGTATGAGAGGGGTCTCGATGCTTCGTCAAGCCCTTTTTATATAAAGTTTACTCTAAATCAGGCAGCAGATGATAAGGGGACGAACTGACGCTCACCTAAATACACGGCGCTACTGCAATATATAGTATCAGCAACCGTACTCTAAGGAAAACAATTCCGCTTTAGTAAAGTACAGTGAGTGTCTGCCCAGGGTGATCATAGAAACATCTATCAAGTCTTTGTCTCCTTTTGGTCGTTTTTCACGGCACTCTAAACTAACACACCTGTTAAAGGGCACTTATAACAAGAAAGGGTTGAGAACCTTAGGCAGGAAAAAACTCACACATTTTTATGAAAAAATAATAATTGTCCAAATACGTGAAACCTAAAATCAACAACATCTGTCAAAACGCCATTTTTTGAAAACTGTTCGATCACAATTACTACTTTTTAGTTACTATGATATCACAAAAGTACAATAAAACTGAATTAGCAAAATCAGCTGTTAGAGAATTATTTGTTTGCCAAATCAGACTCCTGGCTAGGGGCCGCTTCAAGCGGGTTGACTCGAAGCTGGGGTTGTATATTTCAGTCTGTTAAGAATGGAATGGCCAGATATCGTCCGAAAAATGCGAAATCACAAGAAGCAAGTCGCTGGATACGTCAAAATGAGTTCTATCTCGGAGTCGCCGCCTTCCTCGGAGTCATTCTCTTCGTGGGACTCGTCAATGACGTTGTTAATTACACGATTACGGAAACTCCTCTCAGCACAACACAGTCGTTCACTTATATTACATTGGTAAATCGTTTATATCAAACGTTAGATCTTTCTTGAACACATTTGGTTCATAGATTTATATGAAGGAGATCACTGGAAAAATACAACTAGCCACTGCCGGTAGCCTAGCTTGTTCCGGTTTGCTTTAATTCGTGTTTTGCAATTTGTTTGTTTGTTATGACTAACTTAACTATTAGTCTCAAAATAATTTAATTGCATATAAGTTAGGTAATATATAGGCTAGTTACTGTGGATATTATAGATATATTCACATACTATCTCATGCTCTCATAGAAAAAAGTTGCTGCAGTGTAAATATTTTTTTAGGGCTGTGAAAAAATGGAAATTTTGGTTTTGTTTGCATCGGACCAGATTTTTAAGAGCATTCAATATCGAATAAAACTCTATTTCAATAAATTATTGAAAGTTTGTTGATCCGTTTGGAGTCTAAAATGTATTTTAACTAAGCGTTGAACGTATTACTAAAAGAAACCAAAAAATGGTAACTTAGATGATTTTTCATCGCCAATCGCACATACCCCTCCACGCTGTTTTCCGCGTAGAGTGCTGTCGCTACTACTGCTCTTGTACAAGTCTCATGCAGTTTGAATGGTCGTTAGAAAGCTTCTCTCAGGCACTACTTCCGGCTTCAATTATGGCGAATTTCAATTAAAAAGTATCCGCGATGTACATAAAGTTAGGGTGATCGGTGTCATCAACCTCTCGTTGATCCGAAATATCATACAATTGTTGGTACTATTATTAAGTCACTTTGCTAATATATTTATGATGACAATTTGGAACCATAACAGAAAGAAATTTTCATAGATGTGAACATATTCCACCTGTAGCATGGAATTATTCCCCAAACGAGAAATTTCATTCGGTCAAGCATAAGCAACAGATGGACCGTGTCCCTATCGGCACGATCCACGGTAACTCGTGCTTTTTCTGATCGCGCCATGGTATATCTACTTTGTTCAATATATGCGCTATATATCGTTTGTTTTAAAAAATAAAATTCTTACAATTTCGGAAAGCTAATCCGCGCGAATGGTTTCTAATTGCTTCAACATTTGATTTTCCAGGTTGTTCACGTCCTCGCCTTCATGCTCTCTATCGCGGGATTCGTTTACACGACTATGAGATATCAAGTTAGAATGGATAAAATGTCATTTTCTCTTATTGGTAAGTGTCTTGGCGTGATCATAATGTGAATTATTTGTGACTGCTGCGAGCATGCAGCAATGGTATTAAATACATGTAGTCATCGGGCGCGAAAGGAGTCCAATCAGGGGGGGGGGGGGGGGGGGGGGCATAAAAAATGAAACTGAAATATTCCCAAGCACAAGTTGTTTTTTCTAATATTTGTCTGGAAATTGCGCAATTTTGAGGACAAAAACAATAGACATAGGTGGGTTATACTACGGCGCGCGCCAACGATTTGCCTATTCCAAACTCTGCGATTCTGTCGCCAATGTATATATGTGGTCGAATCTTCTGTTAAAAGTGAAATAGGTCTTCAGCGCGATCTGCCTTCCTTTTCCGCAACTATATACAATACAATATCATCGTCCAAACATATTGTTACACTGAAATTTGCTGTAGTATTAGGCGAAACGGCCAAAAGAATGTCCAACGTTGTTTCCATTAGAATGAGACCTTTAATTTTATTTTTTCAATTTCGAGCTATTACAGGTTACAGCGCCATGGGCAATAATTATGAAAATTTCGGCCGAACGATTTAACGTTTCCGGCAGTTAGTGTCGTAGAAACCACATTTCAAAACTAACAATTAACTCACAAATTTTTCTATTTGCAATCCTTGACAGCACCAACAATGTCCAGCATCAGGGTTCGTGATATCCGGGGAACATGGCTCAAGTTTTAGTGAATGTGGGGACAAAATTAAACGCCAGTGGTTAGGTTTGAAGTAAATGTTTGACAGAGTTTTCTTAATATCAATCACACTATTTTTCAGTTTTCAACGGAACATGTTTTCTATTTCGAGTCATCTTGGAGCTAACTCTGATCAACTACAGAATGGAATTTTATATTTAATTTAAAATGTTCAGAAATGGTCTTAATAAACTACCCTCTTTGTAAAGTTTAGTTTTTGCATCAAGTACGAGTTTGGGGTTCTGTATAAAATAAATCATAAATAAATCGTGAATCGGTAACAAAACTAGGAATATGAGCTGAAGAGACAATTTTGTTACGTTGCTCATAATGCAAGCAGAGACCGAATTCTGTACCACTGTTTACAAGGAGCAGTGATGAAATGATCTAATACCGCGCAAAAAAATTGGTAGATTGTCACTTTTTTATTTCTGCTGCTTCAGGCTTTGCTCTGAAGAAACTTCAATAGAAATACAGCATTTAAGAATTTCATATCAAAAGTACACACAATTTTTTTGTTGAAATTGTGGAAGCAATTGTAATCATTAATTTTTCAACAGTCCTCGTTAATTAATACCTTATTAGGTTATTTCAAGGCTATTATGTTCAAGAGTATATTTAAAATAAATTCAATAAACGTGTTGAGAAACAAATGAAAGGTACAAAAATGAAAATTTTATTTATTTGACTTCAATTATGTTACAAAAATCACAATTTCCTATAAGCAAGAAGGCAGCCAAGGACTTTGATTTCGCCAAACTATTACTCAAGCTCACTGCCTCGTTTGCTTTAAATTTTGTAAAGTGATATCTTGGCCACCAAGTGTTCCGTTTCGGCTCGAACCAAACCATATTTAAAAATTTTTTGTACGCATTCACATCTACTAAGTCATGTATCTTTTGTAAGCATGTGGCAAATGTAGACCAAACCTTTTCGTGAGTCATCCAAGTTTCGTAATCAAGCATGTCCATTACTATTTCGCAACACTCTGCAATTGCAGTTAGAAATTCTTCACTATTTTTAAAGAGTCCAAGTGCTTGTTTCATTTTTAGACAGTGTAGATCAATCATGTAGATATCGGAGGGAGCAACATCACGCAATCTAGATAATGCTTTAATCATTAAATCAGTCTTTGAATGACGAACTAAAAAATCATACCAATACTTATGAGCATTTGGATTTTGAACATTCTTATCAGAGTACGATTGCAATACCTCGTTTGCAGATTCTATTCTATCCATATCCTCCAACAATTCTATGTATTTCACAATGAAAATATCCCAAACACCAGGTAATTGCAGAGTGTATTCAAAACGCTGTATTGCCTGCTCTGCAGTGAGTACCCTTACAGACTGCTCTTGATCGGTTTCAGAGAGTAAGAAACTGTTTTGTGCGTTCATATTGCTACCCATCGCTTTCCAAGACAGATAATCTAACAATCCAAGGTAACCTTCTAAAACAGGAGACCAATAATCCATCCATTCTTCCACTCTGGCCCTGGAACAATGGTACTTTTTGAATGATCCTTGAAAAAAATTTAGAGCTTCCCTGGCAGATTGGAAATCCTTTTTCACCAGAAGATACATGACATATTCATATAGGACATGCATAGGGTTAGTCAGAGAGCCATTAGTCTTCTGCGCCTGTTTGTGTCGCAAGACTAAATCAGCTTCATATTTGCTAGCAGGATGATTGAAAATAACTTCATTGCCAACATTACGAAAGACATCACATAGTTGTGATCTCCTGCTGAGTGGCTGAGAAGCTATTCCTTCCATTAACAAAGCAGCATCACCCCACTTATGTTCGAGGAGTTTTCGTCTCAGAAGTTTCAGCAACTTGGTTTTGCCGAAACAAGCTCCAACCTCTTGTGAAGGTCTCTAAAATGAATTTTAAATATCAATTCATTTTATGATTAGAGGCAATGAAAATTTGGTAGTCTTCAGAGTCCAAAAGAATTCTGTGGCTACCAGGAAATAAATTTAGCCAAGAAGAAATGTGTTAATAATTTTAATTTGACCTGATCGATTAACCTGAAGCAAACCGTAGAGCTTTATACACCCTCAATAGAATATTGCATCATTCTGCAACCATACACAGAACTAGCGCTGACAGCCATTCCAAAATCAAACAAATGTCCTTACTTGAAGCTTGCTCCAGTTAGAATGCTCTATCTCCTCAGGCAACTGTTTAATGATTGTAGTATTTGTTGTATCAAAATGGTCATACTCTGGTTCCTGAAGGAAAATGAATATTGATTCAAAACTATTTTTTCTCAGGGGGTGGGGGGATGCAGCGAATCAAATCCAGATTACTCGAAGTAGACAGATTTTGGCAGGCACTTTTTTGATAATTCAACTCAGCTCAACTCAATCAATGCTTGGTACTGTATTCATGATGTCAAAATATTAATCAGACCCACAGTGGGTTTTGTTGTGAGAATATTGCATAAATCAGCCAAACTACTCTTACTATATATTTTCAAATCATTTTGCCAGGATCAAATTCAGGGCACAATCTGGTTGCCATATCTGGATATTGTCAAGTTACTTTTAAGAAATAAAAATCTTGCTGTCACCACAGCGTGTGAAAATATTGTATTAATCAGCCTAACTACTCTATGCATTTTCAAATCATTTTGACAGGATCAAATTCAGGGCACAATCTGGTTGCCATATCTGGATATTGTCAAGTTACTTTTAAGTAATAAAAATCTTGCGGTCACCAAAGAAATAAAACAAATCTTCGTTTTCAAAATTCACTCAGTCTTGCTCTGGTCATCCCAGCAAGGCTAATAATAATCATACCGCAATTTCATCCTCTCCTGTATCGCTATTGTCATCCAAATCCATCATAAGGTTTATGTTACAGAAATGAATTGAACCTTAATTTATAATTGCTATATCTGCAGGTATAAGGCAAATATTCCCAAAATCACATAAAACGATCTAGACTGAAGAACGGTTCAGATAGTTAATTCAAAAATAACTGGGGTATGTCCACATCGTACAGATTAAAGTGCAGTATTTAAAATTCTCTTTATAAATAGAATCACATTTCAACATTTGAGATAAATTTGACCATTTTGCACTTCGATTTGACAATATAGAATTTGGCATACATCATGATTTTACTGCAAAATAAATCAATTTGAGATATTCTTAATAAAACGAAATTACTTTCAATCAGATACTCGAATTAGGAATAGGATCGACCATAATGATTCGTTAAAACAGTGAAACAGCACATAATTAGTACCATTGACATTACCCACATAATATACATAATTTTATATATCTATCTATACAGTATTTACTATTGTATATTAAAGCAAAAGAGATGCATTTTGTATTATGCAGATTGCGGAAACTACTTGATGCGGTAAGTTTAGTAAATAGAATGATTATTCACTCTTTCACCAGAGCTGTTGTTTTTGCATATGATAAATGCTTTGTCACAATGATATGGACTTTATGTATAAAAGCAACATATTGTACGGCCCTAAGAGTCTTCAAATACTCATTTAAAAATAGCAACATTTGAGCAACTTTAGACCTTTTAAAACATGTTAGATACATTTTTTTCACAACATATCTTATGACCATAGAGTCATCAAATACTCTTTTGAAAATAGCAACATTTGAGTAACTGAGAGTATTTAGATCTTTAAAATATGTCGAAGACATTTTTTTTCACAATTATTTACACATACCTACGCTAATGAAATAACTTATCACAAAATTCTCAATATTAAGCACACAGCAGTGAAACAGAAGTGTTGGAGTATATAAAGAGAATTAATTAGAAACACTCTATGCTGAATAACAAGAAAGATTATGTGGTAAAATTGGACACCCAGATCCATGCAACTGCTCCAGTCAGTTACCCAAACCAAAGACACCCAAAGAAAATGGCTCTCAGAAGATAGGCTGATGAACTATCTACCGGTACAAAAAAATGTGTTATTCAAGCTTATAGCATCAGTTGCCATAATATTCCATATCAACATCTTCATGTAATAGGTTTGCTTTGATGTAGAGGGAAAAAATATGTTAGATACTCGAAGGAAAAGACTGCCATTCTGGCATGTCACATTAAAATCAACATGAAAAAAACATACATAAGAAAAGTTTGAACTGTCACCCTTTATTTGGGATTGGGATCAAACATTAAAATATTTAAATCAAAACAATTTTTTTTGAATTGCCAGAAATGCTTTTGCTAATCTTATTAGCGTAAAAGATGAAATATTGAGTATAGGGATAGTTCTGGAGTGCTTCATTTTAAACACAAAAATATCATCAAAGATGTAATTGTAATTTTATCATTTCATGACCATATCTTCCTTTTTTGAAAACAATACAGTATTATTGCATATTAACATGATGATAGATTTTCAAGCTATTTAACACATTGATTGACAGAGACATAGCAAAAACCAAATAATCTTTAATATCCATGGTAGTTCATAATGAATTATAAATAGCACCCATTTCATTCATAGCACACAACTAGATCTGGATTAGACTGGACGTTTGGGAAAAACAAACAAACCAATAATTCTTTAATTATGTATATAGCTATATACATATATCTCTCAGGATTGAACATTTTTAAAGCATACAAAATTTTTATAATCGACTAATACACTGCTAATAAATTATTGCCTCTTCACGCACACCAAAAAAAAAGCAATATTTTATAGTGTTGGGCACGGATACCGAAGTCAAAATTTAAGCGATATCAAATATCTCGTTTGACAAAAACATTTTGAAGTCTGCCTGTCGACTGTGAATGGGTTAAGTCTCCAGGCTCTGTTCTCATATATGGAATATCACTCTCAGAATGCGTAAGCTCAGGATAATGTTGACGATACGAAACATATGCAATGAGGAATCCTAGAAGAGAGCCAACTATAACGTCTTGCCAATGATGCCTGTAGTCACTTGTCCTGCTTATTGCAATCATTGCTGCAAATACAAGAGGTATCAGAGACAATATCAATCTCCATGAACTTCCACGTCCTTTAACACTGAAGCAGTGAAATTGCCCGGCCAAATAAATTGCACAAAATCCTAATCCTGTGAAAACAAATGAGCTGTGGCCGCTTGGAAAACTTTTCCTCCCCCCTCTGACAAGCGCCGGATCTCCAGTGCACTCCAGATCATACGTTGATGGTTGACCTTTGGGCACATTGCCATTCGGGAAACACCGATAAAAAAAATCTGGCCTTGGCCTTCCAACCATAAGCTTAATTATATTTGTCAAATTACCATTGATGCACAATGCCAATGTGACAGCAAGTAAAGCTGGAGCTGAATGTCGTCTTTTCCTGTTGCAGTAGTTTACAACAAATATTAGAACAATCGGAGAAATGATTGAAATAAGGAACAAGGTCGCTGTGCTGCAAACTTCATGCTCAGTGATTGGGTTTTTGTAGAGCCACCATTCTTCAGGTTGAATAATTCTCTTAAATGGCTCTAATTCTTCAGATACCAGAAATGTGATGAGCAAAACTAATCGTATACAAATCTCTATCATAAGATATTTTATATT
This sequence comes from Styela plicata, assembly GCA_963675895.2. Classification (NCBI taxonomy): domain Eukaryota; kingdom Metazoa; phylum Chordata; class Ascidiacea; order Stolidobranchia; family Styelidae; genus Styela; species Styela plicata. The sequence goes on from OZ023138.1 coordinate 16,026,977, forward strand.
AGAAGAAACCATTTTGCACTGTTTACTATAAAAAATGAAAAATATCTTCATCATAAAATAGTTTCAAAGTAAGAATTATAAACTTACGTCACATAACATATTAATTGAAGGAGCTTGGCAGATTTATCGAATAAAATTTAAAATTCATTAAAAACAGCATTTGTGTTCAATCAATAGTGGTATCTATCTATCTATCTGTCCGAAAAGTACAATCCAAAATTTCACTTTTCCACGCATGAGCCACACATTGATTCGTCGATGACTCATACTTAACATTGATATTTGGCAAAACATTTTTTAACACAAATTATAGGTGATGATACAGAGGAATTGTGCTTCATAAAATCTGATAATCTGTTTTGTCAGTAAAACATTATTAATAAGATGCAGTGCTGCTTTAGCTTTATGGGTACAGTGATGTAATGTAAGTGAGGAAATCACCAAAATTTCAAGCTCACTTGTTTTACATGCAAGATCCACACAAAAAGTAAGTTAATGAATGTGTATATTGATACTATGTTCAGGGAGTATTTATCAGACATATTCATAGTATTGAATAACAAGTTGATTAATCCGGTACATATATTAGAAGTCATAAAAAACAAAAATTGATTTCTATTCACGGCACTTATTAAACACAATGGTGGGGTTGGTGGATCATATCTCACTTTTGAATTCTTCGCATTTTTTTTCTTTATTAGAATCCACTGCTCTGGCATTGAATCAGCAGATAACTTGTTCCAATTTATGCAAACAATGTAAAAAAAATCGAATAGAAGACTCATCACTAAAAATTGGAAACATAGAGCTGATATCCACAATACGAAAGCAAGATTTGCAAATCTACGAGAGACTGGCTGAACATATTCAGACACTAACATAGTCAATACCCACAGTACTATATCGAGCAATAAAAATTTCATGCAAATTATGAACCAAGACACAATATTAGTTCTATTCCCTTGAAATAAGAAAACACCAATCTGGACAGCCGCAAAATATAATGATAAAAACCCTATACAAGAACATAGCCCCTCCTTGTTCGCCATCATAAAACCATTTCTGTCTTCATTCAGTATGATTGAGGTCAGATTAATGGGAGAATAGGACAAGAAGTATTGATATAAAATAATACAGAATAAAGACAATGGAAAACAGTATGCTATATCTACAAAAGATAATACAAAAGTTGCTAGGATTTTAACAACTGCAATAGTAAAGAAAAAATTCCAGTGAACACCATATTCAGAAACATGTTCCTGGTAACCAGCTAATTTTACAACTACTATTCTGCAAAGGCCCACTGTCCATAATGGCCACGAAGATAAAATGTTTCTAGTCAAATTTTCAATCTTGTCCATAAAGGTACGACTGTAGCGATACTTCCCTCTGGCTTCTGGACTAACGATCGCATTTGAAACAACAAATAAGCCGACGCCCGTGTCCATGAGACCTGTACCATATACCTCAGTTTTCGCAAATCTTCTTGGAAAAACATGGAAATCTACTGCTAGTATTGCAATACATGAAATGATCATAGTAAGTCCCCGAAAACCAGTAATAAAAGGTATGTGATTTCGTGAAATAATGGTTGAAGTAAATATTGATGCTGGCCGATTATCATTTTCCTGTGTAATTTCTTCATCATTATACATTTCATTATTTTCTCTGAGTATATCCTCAGTTGTGGACTGACCTAAATTTGCCACATTCACAAATTGTTCTTTATCAGCTTCTTTCTCATTCACTGAAGGTAGTGCCAAAATTCCAAATACCATAATTACAAGTGTTGTGAAGTAAACTGACGTAACTTGATTTGAAAGTGAGGTGGCGATTAGGATTATAGGAAATATCGTTACAATCCATTCTATGACAAAACGTGCCAACTTTGAATGCAGCAAACTATTCGGGAGGACCGTTATCAGAAAGGCCCGTATTCCAAGCAGTATCACACCATAACTTGTCAACAGACTTACTTCCCAATAACTTGTACCTTCCAACCCGCTGACGAATGCCTCTTTTTCAGCTTTTGAATCGGAAGCCAGGTCCATGGACTTGAAATACCCTGTACCAGTTCAAACCGCAAGCAGATCAACTCTAACGCAGAACGGGAATGAGCGACACGAAAAATTGCCTAGACATCACACGTGCGCCACGGGTGAGCATCAGCAGCAATTAATCACGTGACCGAACTGCCTTCCTGGTTTTGCCAGATTGCAGACTCCTATACATTTTGTACTGTGTGGTTGAAAGCACAATTTGTTTGTCCTTGCTTTTGTAATGTTTATGGTTTCTCCCCACCTTTTACAATTTAATCAATATGTAATTGGAATTCTTTATTGAACTCTTATCAAAATTCCAAAGCTGCCCTTCTTGCATGGAATTTTTCCCGTGTCGCAAGATGTACATAAACCATTCATTGATAGAGTTTTCAGTATTACTGTGTATTTGTTTAGGTATTTGACTGCGCAAGATCTTGAGCCATCATCTCACGACCTCATGTTTGCAGAAGAAATGCCAGAGTGTAATAATTACTTTTTTCAATTAATTTTAAAAATGATATCCTATTCTATCTCTCAGCTCTTGTGATTTGTTTTGTTTACCTTTCGTATATTCAGTAGTATCGTTGTGTGATGGTTTGTGTGTTTCCAAATACTACGGATGTGGCTGGTTGCGAAGGGGTACCAACCTCCCTCTGTGTTTATGTAGTGGGACTCATGTTCTCGTGATTTATACGTATTAATTATGGGTTACTACGTGTTTCTTGCTATTTGATCTCATTAATTATGGGTTTGTCTGATTTCCTAGTATTGCCGTTAGTGTGTTTTTTTAAGGCGATATCAAAATAAACTTGATGGCCCGATTTCCGAATTCTCCATGTAATAATTTATTCAAAGAAATATTACATCGTGTAGTTCACTTTTTTCCAGTTTATTATTGTCGAAGTATTATAATCAATACTTTTTCTTAGTTTTTTGTACACTGTGCATACTGCATGTATAACCTAAAGCATAATTGCTGAATATTTTGCAATCACCGTTCTTAGTTAGAGTTCCTTATATTTTTAAATTAGAGTGGATATGGAAAAATTTGACTGGAAGGCTCACAAGACTGATTTGGATGACATATTTTTCAAAGACACAGATTTTATCAGTTACCGCAGTGAGCAGTACCATGATTTTTGGAAATTTTTTACAAGGCTTGTGGAATACAGAAGAAAAAGAAAAGGCCAAGAAACACTGAACCAAAAACCAAAGACTTACAATTTCAAAACTGGTAACTTGAAAGATTACATATCACTAGGAAAAAGGTATCGAATACCAGACTATCGCATCACAGAATTTTATGATGCATTGCAAAAATATTTTGATTTTTGTCAAAAACTTGGGTTCGAAAAGCTGAAAAAATTGAGATTGCAACAAAACAATCTTCCTATAGCTGCTCATCGCGACGAAATTGTAGACGCGGTAAAGAAAAATCAAGTTGTAATTGTAGCTGGAGACACTGGTTGCGGAAAATCAACGCAAGTACCCCAATATCTTCTAGCAAGTGGATTCGATCAGATTGCCTGCACGCAACCTCGTAGGATTGCAGCAATTTCTCTGTCAAAGCGTGTTGGCTATGAGACTTTGAATCAATTTGGATCACTTGTAGCATACAAAATTAGATTTGATGGTACAAAAACTTCTCAAACTCGGATTTTATTTTTGACTGAAGGTTTATTATTGAGGCAAATGCAAAGTGACACCACACTCAGCCAATATTCAGTCATCATTCTGGATGAAGTCCATGAAAGACATTTGCAATCTGATTTCCTTCTTGGAATGTTCAAAAATGTTTTGCAGCAAAGAAAAGATATGAAGTTAGTTCTTATGTCTGCCACCATAAATCTAAAACTCTTTAAAGAGTATTTCAGGGATGCTCCTGTTATACAGGTTCCGGGAAGGCTATACCCGATTAAAGTAAAATACTTCCCAATACCATTAGAGGACAAGGTCACTGCAACTGGTAATATCAACCCTCAGCCATATGTACGAATCATGCAAAGAATTGATAAAAAATATCCTTCAACAGAACTTGGAGATTTATTGGTGTTCCTCAGCGGTATGACAGAAATTTCCACAGTTGCAGAAGCTGCACAAAGGTATGCAGATGATTCACAAAGATGGATTATTTTGTGTCTTCACAGCACATTATCGATCAGTGATCAAGATAAGGTTTTTGACATTGCTCCTGAAGGTGTTAGAAAATGTATACTTTCTACGAATATAGCAGAAACTTCTGTTACAATAGATGGTATTCGATTTGTCGTTGATTCTGGTAAAGTCAAAGAAATGAGTTATGATGACCACACCAAAATGCAAATGTTGAAGGAATGCTGGATAAGTAGAGCAAGTGCAGAGCAAAGGAAAGGTCGTGCTGGACGAACAGGACCAGGAGTGTGCTTTAGACTTTTGTCTGACGAGGATTACGAGTCTTTAATTCCTTACACTGTGCCAGAAATTCTTCGACTTCCATTAGCCAGTTTAATTTTACAAATGAAAAGTATGGGGATAGAGAAAATTCGTAATTTCGAGTTCATTGAACCACCAGCAATGCATGCCATAGAGAATTATATTGAAGTTTTAAAAGCACAAGCTGCGTTGGACTCTGACGAAAACCTGACTCCAATTGGTGAGGTGCTTGCTCAACTTCCACTTGACATCACCATGGGGAAGATGCTCATCATGGGTACCTTATTTGATATGGCAGACCTTGTTATATTAACAGCAGCAATTTTGAGCGTGCAATCACCTTTTACTTTTAATGCTTACAGGAATTTAGATGCCACAGACATGAGAAAATCATTAGAATCAGACCATGGTGATCCATTCACTCTTTTAAATACTTTTATTGAGTGGATTAAAATAAAAGGGGAAAAAAAGACCAACAGCAGGAAATGGTGCAAAAGAAGATGCTTAGAAGAACAGAGATTTTATGAAGCTGTGAATCTTAAAGGCCAATTTCGAATGCTGCTTGAAACTAATACGTTGCTGTTTAAAAACGAAAGTGAAAAAGAAGGGGAAACAAGTTTCGAGAGAAAACAGAGACATTCAGACAGAAAAAGTCTGCGCAAGGTACAAGCAAAGCAAATTCTTGAAACTAGAAAACCGAAAAGGTTAAAATTAAGTACAGCTCAAAATGACAGTGATGATGATCATGGTAAAATGGACATTCACGATCTCAAGTTCAATGTTAAAAATGATGCTGAAAAACTGGCATCAACAGTCGTTGATTTGCAAAATTTCAGCAAACGGGATCTGGGAGTTTTGAAACTCATTCTTAGCTCTAGCTTATATCCACAATTTGCTGTTGCAGACGAACACAATTCATATGAAGGTTCCGCAAGCTTGATTTATCACACTGCAAATAAACCTTTCGTGACACTGCATCCCACTGGATACTTTGCTAATAACATAGATATCCTCGATCCATATGGTTCAGATGAAAAGGAAACTACAATAAAAACAAGTCGTGGTCTAGTGTCCCACAAACATCAGTTGCTAGCATACGTCTCTCTTCTTGAAACAAAAAAGCCATATTTATGTAACACACTTCGAACCCCTGCATTGCAGAGCCTTCTAATGTTTTCTAAAAGTCTGGATGTGAGTTCCGACTGCTGTAGAATAGTATGTGATGGTTGGTTAGAATTCGTAATTAGAAATAAAAGTGATGCCCGAGAGACTCTATTCTCTATGATAAGGCTGCGTCGTACCTGGGACGATTTACTGAAATTGAAACTTTCCTCTGAACGAGGAAAACATTCTGCCAAAGTAATTAATAACCTGAAATCAATACTAACTGAAAAGATTGGAGATTTTCTTGAAAGCAAAGTCAAGTACAGCATGTGTCGCCTCACTTCAACAGAAAAAAAGAATCTCTATGCCAGCCAAGAAACCTCAGAATCTGCTGAAAATACAACAGCACCACCGCCTACAAATCTAAATAAATGTGGTATTCCTATAACACCATACCTTATTTATGATCGCGTTGCGTGCTCAAGTACTTCTACAATTGTGAAAAAAGAAAAAGATTTCAGAGAGAAACCTTGGACTTGTGACGAATGTGAACAAGAGATGAATGCAACAACTCTAGATAAACTGCAACATCAAGTAGTGTGTTCACCTGATTCTGGAGAAACTGTAGATCAGTATCCAGAACAGGGTGAAGTTGTGAGCAAGGCGAGCAAAAGTCTATTAAAACATTACTGGTGTGATATTTGTAATAAGAAACTTAAATTTAAGCGCGGTTGAAATTTTAAAACACAAAAGGTCACATTTGTAGTATTGTATTAATGTTTTTGAAATGAATCACTGTGAAAATATAACAAGTATTTAAAAATGATTTTTTTTTGTAAAAGTAGGAGCACAACTCAAGCTACCATGTACCCAGGACACCGAGGGCAAGCTCTCATGATTTAATATGGTTTCATCTGTTCATACCTTGGAGCTGCGAAGCCAACTTGACAATCACTAAATCATCTCATGCACAAGATCGGTCTATTGCCATTGTGTTTATTCATGTATACCAGTACTCAAAAGACTTATTCCATACTAAGTCATTCTATGAAATGATTATGTTACACAATTGGTAAAACATGTTCAACATTATTTCTGTCCTATTCACATGCTTGGAAATATTTAGAATGCTGCATTTCCAACACTTCATTGCCCCAACTTACCCAGCCCGGTGTAAGGTTACGAGCAAATAGTTCAAGACATTTAGGACTGGAAACTTCTGGCACCTGATCTGTGATCATTTTGTGTATAGGTGGCTTGTGAGAGTGTATTGTGCATGGAATACTGGCAATGATTTTAGATTTGATGTCTCTTCTATTGCATTCATTTTTCCAGGTTTGGCCAATGATAATTGCTTCGTATGGCCGCTTGTGACACGAGTCGAAATCGAACACAGGCTGACCACTTCTTGTAACCTTTAACCAATGCCATTCGGTCAAAAAATTAATGTTATATTTTGGGAAAAAAGTCGTCAACAATAAATTTATGAAACTTTTGTTTGTTAGTGACCCACACAAATATCAAAGAGTTTTCACTCATCAGCTTGTCCAGCGGAAGATCTTTTATATCAGCAAGCGAAAGCCAAGAATATTTTTTAGCCTCTCTTGACTGATTTGTTCTCCCAAGGTGGGTCAAGCAAAATAATATCAAAGCCACCACATACTTTGCTCTTTTGGAGAAGAGGTTCTATGTACTTCAAGTCAGATAATAGAAAACTGGATTTGGCAGGTAGCAAATAAATTTCGTTATTAAGGCACATAGTTCTTGATGAACGGCCTTGATAGGTAACGAGCCTATTTTCTATATCCTTGTGAGTAAAATGTATTGCGGCTTCAGCACCAAAAACAATGTTGTCAGTAGTTTGCAAAGTAGATGTCAGACAAAGATTTTTGTACAGCTCAGAACAGACTGTACATGTGGAAATTGGGATGATCTCAAGCTTGCATAGTTGAATTTTGTGTGCTGGAAGACCATTTTCAAAAATAATTTTCAGTTAAATGTCTTGCAGCTTCTTGTAGTTTTGAAGAAACAGATAAGTGGTAAGACTCTGATTGTTTTTCTTCGTCATTCAAAGGAAGTTTTCTCTTTCGTTTTTTCTTTGTATCTATCTTATTTGCACCTTGTTGTATATGTGGCAATTCCAATTGAAAATATTTTGTTTTAAACATAAAGTTGATGGGCGTCCACTTAGTTATTGTAGGTATGTGTGGTTGCAATAGGCAATTATTGTAAGTTTCTTGTATAAATTCGTCATGATTTATCAAAATTCCAGAATCTGAAAATTTTATACAAGTCATTCTGAAATAAAAATATAATACCCTCAACTTTTTATGCTATAATCTTAAATAAAACAATTGTGTGAAAATCTGAGATGGTTCTGATAAACAAACCATTCGATGGGCTCATTGCATAAAGAAACGATCTAACACAAGGCACATTAAATGCTTACCTATTTAATGTTCCTTATTATTTTTCTATGGTTTGCTAATTCTAAAAACTCTCAGTGGTAAAATAATCAATGCCCCGCGTCATGTGGTTGGAGCGCAGCAGTATGACTAAATTGTTAGTTGATTTATTTACAAGTGCGTATTATTTTCTGGTAGACCAATATTAAAATGTATTGGTATCGGCAAGTATCGGTGATTTTTGTAGTATCGGAAAATTTTCACCACCGATACCGGGTACATCTCTATAACGAAGCGTACAAATAAGCTTTATTTAGTGATAATAAATGGAAAGACCTCGCATTCTACTGGTTGGAAAAATAATTAAAACGGTGCATGTCTCGCGTGAACAATTTCATTTAAACTTTGGGTTTTATTAAATAAAATCCATCAATCCACTCACTATATGCTCTTTTTGATGCAGAAAAAGGTGTTAGGTCACACTACACATTTGCGTAGGTTGCGTTTTTTCCTGGTTTGGTTTACGCGAGCGCAATGCACTGCATGCATCTCCTTACGTTTTCCAATAAACAAAATGGCTTGCTATGGAAAGCTACTGCAGAGTGCTTGTTTTTTTTTATGTTTGTGCTTTGCACGCATGTGAACACGATTAACGCAAAGCAATGCAGGCGTGTATTGCCGTTTTTACTTTATTGTTCGAACGTAATGCAACGCATTGATAGGACAACTTCATATGTATTGTGGTCTAGGCCTCAATGAGGTGTCAAGTTGGTTGTGTAACCACGAACATTTGCTCTCAATCTTTGAGCCCATTATGCTTGAACGCAGTAACAATTCAGTATATTTTCAACCATAAAAATTTGCACTCAAATGGAGTACGGTACCAAGGGTACAAACGTACCGTACGTAGGCGCACACATATGGTACGTGAGTACAACTATAACAAGGGCAGAAGTATGTGGATAAAAAGGCTTTTAACATATTTAACAAAGTACTCGGTATCGGAATATAAATTACGAAGGTGGTATCGGTATCGGCCCATCTTAAATTAAAATCTCTCTCGTGCTTGATCTGCTCAAGCTCATTAACAAAGTGGATTTTACAGTATAAGTCGGTATAAATAAAGAGGTAAAATGCATACAATAACATATAAGATATACCAATATATGTCGTGTTAAACAGTGTTGACATAGTCTTAGATACCATACCGTGTCTATCTGACTCGAAAGTCTAATGTGAGAGTCAAATCTGTCTCAGGTCTAATCCTCATTTCATTTGCGGGTGAATCCCCGAAATAATACTTTTTGTTATGCATGATTTCCCGCGACATACAAAACATCCGACATAGACAGCTGACATTAAACAAGTTGATATTTTAATAATCTTTAAGAACAAACGAATAAAAAAAAAAAAAAAAGCAAAGTTTGAACTGGGTTTGGTAAAACTAACATTCACACTTTGCTGTTCTCGGTTGGCACACGATGTCACAATCATGACATCAGGTGTCCGACATGGTTGAATGAAGATACGATGAAGGTTTAGGAATAGATTGTTAGAATCCGGAATCTATATTCGGTATTGTTTAGTTTAGGTTACAATATTTCAACGCTGGGTGTCTGGGTTGTTCAGTTTTCGCTCCTTTCGAGCGGCGTTTTGGAATCCTGAATCTATGAGGAAAAACATGAAATTACAATATGCAAGTTTGGTCGGAATCAACTTCTTTTATCAACATGGTCTGTGTTCATACCTTGTAAAACTACTATTATATACCGGTATTCCTATTCAATATTTTATACCGGTACGCAGTACCGTATGTGATATACTCAGTACTGTATATGTCTGTACTGTGTATGCTGTATTGGTACCAGTGTGTGCAGTTTTTTTATAATATGAAATGTACTGCATTTCGTTTAGTCTGAATACTACAAAAAAAATAAATAAAAATTAAAACTTTGTTACTACCGGTACTGGTACGAATATATACAAAACTATTCAACCCACGAACTTGAAAAAAAATATGAACACTAAAAATCGATATCATATCCTGGTTGGCACTGGATTAAAATTTTGAAAAAGGAAACACTGGTTAGATCGCATTTGACTGTGGAGATTCAAATCCGTTATCTTCGTATGTTTTCTATTTTGCATTTTTGCTTGTCAGCCAGTCAAACTGGCTTCATTGTAAGGCATTACTTTGTGCTTGCTTTATGTTAGCAATAACTTGATAGGATATGGCAATTTTGTGTGGCTTATCCTACCCAAGGTATTACACCCTTGGTTGAGTGGTGGTCATGGATAAACTCTCACCCGAGATCTTCAAAGTGCGATGCCATCGTGTTTAACCACTAGGCCATCGTACCCACTAAAATTTTGAATCGTTTCTATTCAGTGGTAAATCAATTCATAGCATTTCAAGATACTAATTTGAGATTATAATAGATTCTTATTGTGTCATTTATGTATGTACTGTTGTTGTCAACTTTGAAAAGCAAACAATTCATATATATATATAATGCGCTTTTGTTGATTTTTTCATGTTTTTTTTATGCTAATCTTGTTTTCTCAGAGATTTTGTTTGAAACTTGCATTACTAGTTGTGACTTATGTTACGTTTTTCTGCAGTAAAAATCTGAGTTTACTCCCTTTCTATACAAATAATTGATATCTTCGATACATAAGAATATTCTGCACCCAGGTGGTTCGACGATACTACAATAATATTGCAGAAGTTGGTGGTTGGTCCTGGAAAAAAGTTTTATCTGTTTACAAGTAATCTGATAATACTTTATAAGGATTTGTTTCAATCAAGCTTCATTATTCCATAATTTTCATGCTTTAGATTTTTCAATTAGCTAATCAAACATACACCTAATATGTTACGCAGTGCTAGCGCAACAAGATGTGTGAAAGCTTCACTGCGTTTTGTAATTGACAAGCCACCCAATCATAGAGTTACCAGTCGTTTGTTAAGCACAAGAACATTAAATATTACAACCAAGTCAATTCAAGATGCAAACAGATTTGCTACACCAACTAGTGTTCTACGAAAAGCAAACAACACAGTCACTTCACCATTTATAAGTCATGTACGTTTCTATTCTCTGCCATCGTACACAAAAATTGATCTCCCTGCTTTGTCACCAACCATGGAAATGGGTACAATTGCAAGTTGGGTCGTGAAGGAAGGTGATCATTTTGAACCTGGAGATCTACTCGCTGAGATTGAGACCGATAAAGCAACAGTTGGATTCGAAGCGCAAGATGAGGGATATATTGCCAAAATATTTGTAGCTGAAGGAACAAAAGATGTTGCTCTAGGTACCCTTATTGCTATTGCGGTTGACAGTGAAGAAGATATTGCAGCTTTCAAAGATTTCACGCCAGGTAAATGTTTGCTAATGAAATATTGTTATGCTTGAGTAATAAATAGAAATGTATGAAAACTTCATTTTTATACTTTTTATAATCATAAATGTAGTGTACATATATTATTATTTTTATTGAGAAAATTATATAGTTTCTGAGGATTGAAAATTATAATTATGATTTGAAAATTGATTGATTCGACTAAATCATTGGTTTCAATTTCAGAACTGAAATGTGTAGTATGAACAAAAATTTTTGGAACCTCCTAGTAATATGAATAGGACAACCCTAGTCTTGCATGTTATAGGCCTGTTGCCATAAAATTTTGATTTTGACTATTTTAACTTCTCAAACTCTCTCAAATATTGAAGTTCAGTTTATTTTGGGACAATCTTTTGCTAGTAGATTGAAATGTCTGATAGAAACCGAACTGTAGTACAGGGTTAAAAATCATCAATATTGATATGAAACTATTTGTTTATATGCAGAAAATGGCACAAAAAATTTTGGTTACCTGAAGGAAAAACTGGATTCTTTCATCCTACTGTCAGTGTCCATACTGTATTGATTTTAATTATTATTATCACATGGGATTACGGATAACGATTGCAACCTTCATTGATTTTAGATTAATCTGGGGATTGGTCAAAATTATTCTCTGTTATATAGCAACTCTGTGATTAACAGACATTAAAAAATATCGCCTAATTTGATACAACTTGTGTTATTCTATAATATTTATACTAGACTGTTGTATTTTTAGCTATTGATTATTCGTTCTATTACCCTATATGATTGTCTATTTTAGTCAGTTGCTAGAATGGCAGATTACTTTTCACTACAAACCTTGGCCTGAGGTATTTGTCCCTAATGGGGCAATATAAGTTGTTCCAGTATTACTGTAATTCAACATTTTTGCAGGTTGATGTCATTTGTAGACGTTTGTTGAATATCATCTTCGATTTACTTGCACATTGGAAAATTTTATCTGGTCTTATTTAGCTCTCATTTTGTGTCCTTGAAAGTTGCTGGCGACAGTTTTCTACTGAGTATGAAATTTAATAATTTTCTACAGATCAAGCGTCAAACGTCAGCCCTGCCAGCCCTCCCCCATCACACCAGCTGCAGCATCTCCTCCACAACCTTCCACAAGTGCATCTTCTTACCCTCGTCATGAGAGAATTTCGCTCCCTGCATTATCACCAACCATGACCACTGGAACTATTGCTAAGTATATTGATATATGTTGGTTATATATTGTGGTCAGTGTGACAGAATCTTGATTTCAAGTGTCTAAAACTTTCTCTGGATGAATAAAAGGCTTTAAAATCATCAACACTGCCATTCCATAAATTTTATGGATTTTTACCAGGGATTTTCATAGTGATACCAATGATGTTGAATAATCTATGGTTTATGCTAAAACATTGTTTGCACAGCATTAGCAGGGTGGCAGCTTCTTGTTTTTCTTCAGTTGTCTGAAATATTCATGTTATTTTCTTCAGTTAGACAAAAAAGTTATAAAACCATTAACACTGCCATTATTTCAAAGCAGTATTGATGGTTTTAAACCTTTTTCTGCTACATTATGAACACTTCATTTTCGTAGCATTAGATATATCATAAAATATTCCCAATTTGTTTTCTTTTGGTAGACCCATTTACTTTGGTTTGTGAGTAGCTGACATTCTTTCAGTCTGCAGGAAAGCAATTAGTCTTTCTTTATTAGTCAAACACTATGATAGTTTCGAAAAATACTTCTTGGTCTGAAATTATATGGAGCTCCCTGTTATTTTGGGTGTTGACAATTTAATTGACTGCCTTCTATGACCAGCTGGTAAATTGAAAAAGGGTGAAATGTGGACGGTACATTGCTTTGGCTAGCTCAGTTTATTGAAACGTTTCTCTGTCAAGAGACCATATCAATCATACCGGTATTTATTTCACATGTTTTACCAAATATTATAATAGTAATAATTCTATTATTTATTTTCTTAAAACTTTAGATGGGCAGTAAAAGAAGGAGATAAAGTTGAAGAAGGGGATTTGTTGGCGGATATTGAGACTGATAAAGCAACTATGGCAATGGAAGCTGAAAATGAAGGTTTGTTTTTAAATGTTGTTTACTGTATTTTATATTATATTAGATTAGCCTAGTTAAAATTATGGGTGGGTTTGTTTACCCAAAAAGAAAAATATGTCTAAGCATCTTACGTTAAGTAGGTTGCGTCGTTGAGATGCATCCCATGCTTGACAAAATAAAATTTCTTTTAGAAGAGAGTTTCATTTTTTTCCCTTCAGTTTTATGTTGTTTTATTTACAGGATTTATAGCAAAGATATTAGTATCAGAAGGAACAAAGGATATTCCACTTGGAACATTGTTATGTATACAAGTTGAAAATGAATCTGATCTTGCTGCATTCACAAACTATGTCGATGAAGGTCGGTTTCCCATATAGATATTCATGAAGTTGTATTCTCCAGTTTCGTTTCACATATAAAATTTGATTATTCTGAAGTTATTCATATTTTTCAGCGACATCTTTATAGAAACCAGATTTTTATTGTAAAGTTTGACATAATTTCTTTGGTCATATAAATTTTTTATTGAAATACTAAAATTTGAATACCAAGCAGGCATACGCTGATACCATAGTGTATCAACTTGCTTTGCTAAGATCCTGATCCTGATTACTTTGAAAGTTCAAAGATTATCGACCTTTTGAACTCTATTTATGAACTAAATCAGAAATCATCTAACTATGAACTAAATCATGAAACTAAACCAGAATTTTTTTTCAATCAAATTTTATCTACCTTCATACATTTTAGTTTTACCAAACTTTTAATGTTTGATATCATGGACTAACTACTAACCGGTGTTCTTCTATGCATTTGCGTTAGCGGATCTGTAAGTGAGTTGTAAATGCCAGGATACGGTAGCAAGGTTAATAATGATTGACTTGACAAATTAGATCCTTACATTACCCTGACAATTTGTTACAAAACAAAATTCATTCATATTACTTATGAAAACAAATTCTTATGCTATAGGTGTTTATTATGCAGGTACTCCAGCCCCTACACAACAAGAGGTTGTTCCTCCAACTCCCTCAGAAGCTCCTACAACATCCCATCTAGTCCCTCCACCTGTCCCCACTCAACCTGCCCCATTTCAGCCAGCTCCAATGAAATCAGAAGGAAGAGTCTTTGTCAGTCCGCTTGCCAGAAAGTTAGCGATTGATAAAGGAGTTGACCTAGCACAAGTTCAAGGTAATTTTATCTCTTAAAATAGACCATTTTGCAACACAATTTTTACAATCACAATTTTTATCTTCATTTCTCTGACATCTTAGTTTCATCTAATACCTACCAATAGGGCTCAATTTATACCTTTTTTTAATGATTCACGTTCATTCAGGCTCTGACAATAAAAATTTTATTATTGTCTAATTGCAAATGCTTTACATAACTTAATAATCAAAACTTAACATTTTCTGATAATACTGGTCTTCCCTACTTTTTGTTTCGTTGGTACTTATACTAATTACTAGTATATATTTTCAATTTTAGGATCTGGCCCATCTGGAAGGGTGAGACAACAAGATGTTCTTTTATATTTGGAGAAAGCTCCTAAAGTAGCAGCAGCTCAACCTACGTCTGCACCAACCACCACTGCAGCCTCTCCTTCAGCCCCATCTCCTGTTGCTCCACCTAGTGCAGACTACATTGATATACCACTGTCTAATATAAGGAAGGTAAAAGTCTACCTATTCTATTTTCGAAGTAATATTTCTGTCTTGGCAGCTATCCATTAGTTACTCTTACTTATTGAGAAAGATTTGGATAATCTTATTTTGTGTAAAACCTTCAGGTTGTGAACAGCTAGATTCATATACCGGTATGGTCTTTTTAGGTCACAAATCTAATACTTTTCTATGTATTTCATTTAATTGAGATCTGTTCATCAATTTGACAAAGCGTATTTTACCAATTTAATAAAAGTGGATCTTTTGCTTTTTATTTTCATTTTCTTTTTATCAAATCAGACAACGGCAAAAAGATTAATTGAATCTAAGCAGAATATTCCTCATTATTACCTAACAATCGATTGTAACATGGAAAAATTATCAGATTTAAGAAAAGAATTCAATGCCGGTGCTGAAGGTGAGGTTTACTGCATTTCTAATAATTTGACGATTCTTATTTTTTTGTTCACTGGTTGTGTAACACATGTTGTGGTACGCCATAAGGATAAAAATGAAATCTTATCTTTATACTCTTTATTTAAAGTTTTATTTCTATAGCTATGAATAGACTAGATGTGATCCATCATTTAGTCATGCTTGAATAAGTTAGATTATTGCAGGTAAATTCAAATTAGGGTTCAGAATTAAATATGAGTATAATTTCACTGTTTGACTAATATCTAGCGGCATTCAAATCAATAGCTTCTGCATTTTGAAAATTGTCAAATTTTTGAATTAAATTTGAATACTCCTGAATATGAAGCTAGTTTCAATGAGAATTATGTAATAACTAGCTGTTTGGATAAGGTTATTTCTACGTATGACAAGGATTTACACGTTTACACAGTGTTAATATTAATAAGGTATCCTCAACATCATGTACTTTCTGAAAATCACATTCTATATTTTAGTTAAGTTGTCTGTGAATGATTTTATTATCAAAGCCGCATCGCTCTCTTGCCTCAAAGTTCCTGAAGTCAATTCATCATGGCAAGATACCTTTATTAGACAGTGAGTACATTGTTTTTATTTTGGACTAAAAAGTGTCAACTTTATAGATTAAAGTGTGTAAAATCTGATAAAAACAGATGTTTGTTTATAAAAGTTAAAATAAATTCTTGTTCGACAGATTATTGTACTGTTTCTTTCAGTGTATCCATAATCATAATGTCTAGTTTTTGTTGTTATTAAATCTACTTTATTTGGGAGAACAATTAATGTGACTATTTATGTACAGAATCATGATTTTAGCAGTAAATATTGTCAATCTAAAAATTGTGTATTCTGATTTCTTGGAAGCATAACTGCAACGTATTTTTTTGAAAAAGACAAATATCAGATTTGAATGGAATCATCAAGACATATCATGTGGTATTTTGGAGGCTCAGAAAAGGTTTTATATTCTAGATACAACAATGTAGATGTAAGTGTTGCAGTCAGTACTGAGAATGGGCTGATAACGCCTATTGTATTCAATGCAAATAATAAAGGACTTGGAGCGATATCCAATGATGTGTCAACACTTGCGAAGAAAGCTAGAGACGGGAAATTGCAACCACAAGAGTTTATTGTATGTTTTCTTTTTTCAATAAACCATGATATATGTCGAATTCTGCATTGTAAAATAACTGATAAATCATGATTTTTCTGCATAATAATTTTTAAAATCTTAATAGTCAACAGTCTAGAGCGCGAACTCAGATTTTAATCCGAGAATATATTCAATGTTCTAGTTAGTGAATTGTCATAATCAGTGCTGGCTTTGCTTTACCCTGTTGAAGTGTCCTGCAATCTTCTAGCACATACCTGTCTCTCATTAACTGGACTCTCCATATTTTGCTGTTTTTCTGACATAGTTTCCCAATTCCAATATATATGACAAATGGCACTGCACTAGGAAAGCAAAACCTTGTGTTATTGGGTATCCAAAGCTGTGTTTTACTGGAGATGAACAATTATCGCAATATGTAAAAAGTGGCATTCACAATGGACGATGATAAGACCATCTACACTTATTTGTTTCTTACAACAGATAAAAATATGCAAGGGGTATTCTTTAGCCTGTTTGATTGACGGTGTATTCAGTTATCTGAGCAGTTTGCTTTTGTTAGATTTTGCAATATAACTGTTATTATTTCAGGGTGGAACATTCACAATCAGTAATCTTGGAATGTTTGGAATTAAACAATTCACAGCAATTATAAATCCACCTCAATCCTGTATACTTGCAGTAGGAAGGTCCAGAGAAGAATGTGTTCCTGACAAAAAATCAGAATCTGGGTAACTTTATTTTGTTAGTTGTAACCAATCTGTTGAAATCAGTGGAAACAATGTTGCACAAATTTTGTTTTGTCATGGCTATTGTGCTGATAAAGAACTGCTGAGAGTAACTAAAAAAAAACATAGTGAAATCCATGTTTGCATTGGTCTGAAGTTGTCTATTGTATCTTCATGAATTATTTAGCAATCGCCTAAAGGATATGAATCAAAAGAAGTAACTCGTTTACCACATTGATCACAGCTTCTTTATCACAATCATTGAGTCAGAAAGTTACTGTCATATACAGAAGCGCATATTGTTATGTGGTTGTACTAGAAAAGCACACTACAATAGCCCTGCTACTAAATAATTATAAGATAAAAGAGTCCTGACTAACACAATTTACCTCAATCAATCACAGAGTATCTGCAGTTACATTGATGTCTGTCACATTAAGTTGCGACCACAGAGTAGTGGATGGAGCTGTAGGAGCACAATGGCTTCAACATTTCAAGAAATATATTGAAAATCCGACCACGATGCTGCTTTGAACTGACTTGACAATATCCTGATTGCATTTATGAAAATTATATATATATGGTTATGCTTACTGGCATATAACAACACAGAAAACAATTTTTTAGGTTAATTTTTGCCGGAAAGAAACAAACACTATTAGTTCAATATGATTGTTTTAAAATATTCAGCAGGTCGCAGATTATGATGTGTATAATATAAGGCAATGATAGACCATATTCATCCGATCTATCAATCGCTCATTCATTGCAAATTAATACGGTTCTAATTATGATAAGTTAACAGTGGAGTTGTGACACCGTTAGGTTTAAAGTATTTAAAATTGAATTCAGTTCAGATATATTTTTCAAAATTTCAACCAGTAAAAATACCGGTAGTTCTTTTCTAATATAATTTCAATGTTTTGTTGACTGCAAGTGTATTGAATATTTCATGAAAAAGGGTTTGATAAAGAGAGCCCTTACTAGTTTGGGCCCGTCTCCAAATAGTCATATGGGTTTGTTTAAATACTCCTCATCTTATCTACGTCTAATCAAATTAAAATTTCACAAGATATTTCGAACTTTCAGTCTACAGCCTATCAGCAGGTGTCCGAATATGGAACAAATCATTCGTATTTTTTTTTTTTTTTTTGTCGCAATTAATATTTAACTTGTGTTGGCGTTGTTAATATTTTGAAGTGTTGGCATGCTTACCTGGTCACACTGAATACACAATTTACAGAATCTTAACCATGTGTCAACCAGAGTCTTTTACTCGATTCTGTGTAATTAGTTCCATACTCTGAATATTGATCAGAGTCTTGTACTCTATTCTGTCTATTCTGTGTTATTAGTTCCATACTCTGAATATTGATTTATTGTTCTATTTATTTCTTTTTTTCCAAGATGGCTAGCAGTAAAATACTGTTTGAAAAAGTGTGTTTCATTGCGAAAATCAGGATATACCTTTGAGGAAAGCATGGTTCAATGATTTAAAATATAGCTTCGTGAAGTATAAATCTGTTGTTCCTTCACCCACCCTCCTATTGATAGACTGGCCCTCCCTGCTGTGCAGCCTTTTAAATTTACGATGCAGTGTCAATCCTTAGCTTACGATCCTGTTGGCAGACTTCAGACCAACTTGCCTTCCCTGCTGTTGTAATTTATGCTGTAGAGACTGAGATGAAGGAAGAAAGGAAAGTTCAGATTAACAGACATCGTTGCATCTGTGGCATTTAACTGACCGTGGCAATCCGAAGAAAAGCAAAATGTTTCAGATTACCAAGCCCAACTTCGTTTAACAGTTGTTTACAAACAGACTTAGTTCCAGGCAAAGAGACTATCTCTGGAGATGGAAAGTCTGGCAATGCAATCGGAACGCAGCGGCAATAATCCATCGAAGGGAAAAAAACCTTCGCACTAGCTTTTCTGGCAATACTCGTGATAAGCAAATCTCCACAATTACTTATATTCAGCTGTACACAATGATTGTGCTCGGCTCTGGGATCGCACTCCCATGCATGATTGTGCTCGGTTCTGGGATCGCACTCCCATGCATCTCCACCCCTCCTAACCAGCGAGGCAAGCGAAAAGATTTTGTACATGGTCACCAGAGTAAACCGCCAGCCACATACTTACAATGAAGAAACTCTCAATTTTGAAAACATATTCCACCCAAATCAGAACTCAATTCAATCGGTCAATTGTTATTTATATAAAAAATTACAGTCATGATTGACATAAACAATGAACTTCATATGGAAGATCTGGAAAAGATTACCTACAAAATTTAACTGCTTCGAATCAAATTCACTATATCATGTTATGAATAAAATCAGTAGAACTAATGTCATAGTTAATTGGCAAAATTAAAAAAACGTTTGAAGGTCAGGTAATTTTTTGTCCAAACCTCAGCAGCTAGATGGGCAACTACTGGAAGCTCTGCCCAAAAGCTAACACAAATTGATCTGACTATACACTTCAATAAAACCTTACAAGTTGAAATAGTTTTTACTAGCATTGTTTGTTTCAATCAAGTGAGTTTAACAATACCACAAAAAGTCAATGCTGAACTTTGCAAGATATAAGCCACCATCGTACTTATGGCCAGAAAACAAATAAAGTCACTAACTACCTGTTTGTTGCATTAAGATGTTTAATATGAACCACTGGACTTGTTTTCACAATGGCTTATCCTTGGGAAAAAATGAAATTCCAGAAAACACAGGAATACAACAGGAATCGCCTAGCAGAAAAATAATGCAAATATAGCACCAATAGTTGACATATGCACGATTTAATTATGGAAAACATCAAACACTTTTTTGCTTTTGCAATTCTTCATCAGTCAATTTCAGTGGTCGCTTTCTAAAATATTCATTTGCTTTTGTGACATATTCCCACTCTATATTGTATGCTGGATGTGTTGGTACCTGACAAATAAAAAATTATGTACTGATGAATAGAATGATATATCAAAAACAAATTGTCGACTCCAAGAGTTTCACATTAGTACAAAAGATAGAAGTAAGTGATGGTGGATGGTTCTACCATCACCCTGGGCACATACCACACACTGCACTTTACCATACCCGTTCAGTTCCGCTTCGAATGTTTTCTGCTTAGCAGGCAGTTCCTGGTACTACATCTTGTAATATCTCTTTGGTATTAAGTGGCTATTCCGTTTCGGCACTGCTTCCGGCTTTCCTCAATTTCAATTTAGGACCCTGTCTTCATTTATTTCTTGGTTGTATATCCCAAATTATTGCACTCTTTCCCAAGTGTAGTTGAAAGACACAAGAGTTGCGAGACGAGTCCAAGTCTTGTAAAATTTAAATTTGGAGTCTCGAGTCACAGTACTTTCAAGTCGCAAGTCAAATTGAGTCATACACTCACGAGTGGCAAGTCGAGTCACGAGTGGATTTCTAAATTTACTTCACAGCAATGACAGATTAATTTGCCACTTTTCACTCTAAAGGGAACAAAGTTCTCCTTATTTAACTATAACCGCTAAGCTCCCCTGTCCACAAATACAAATCTTCAGTTAAGAATGAACTGCCTTTTCAGTGAATATTGTCACAAATTGCAAGCTGTACCAGATAATGATGAAATATGTAAAACAACAAATCAAAGTCACCACCTTACATTGCACTTCATTGATGGATAAGACAATTTAAGCAGCAAGTAAAGTTACATTATGTGCACCATCAAATCGGCAAAAAATTGTAAAAATATTTTTTGTCAAGTATGTGGCACTGATAGATCATGTCGACGAGACATGATCCATCTGTGAAGAATGCTCAAGAAAATAAAATTTCTGATTGGGTAGGAGTTGGTGTTCCCATTTTTAACCTCATTTGGATTTAACAAGAAGTGGTCCTTCTGTGGCTTATTTTCAACAAGACAGGATTTATTATAAGAGGTGTCTACAATTATGCTTACCAGATTATTTGCATGTTCACCAATGATTAAGTTTGATAAATCTGGAGGATGTTGTGCAATTGATAACCCACTCAAACAATAACAAGTATGATAGTAATCTGGTGATCTGCAATGACAATATAGATTTACATGTTTCAACTTATATAATATAATGCCATTTACTTAAATGCAGGAAAATGTTAAAAATAAGAAGTGATTCGAACAAGGTATGTGACAACATAATATATATATTTTTTGCAGAATTCATTGAATTGAATTCCAGTCTTGTATACCATATTGTTCAGAACCCTAATTATCCCAAGCAGTACTTTTAGGTCTGTCTGCGAAATTTCAATCTAAAATTTCAATTCTTGTCCACAGCAATATAATATAAAACATATTTTTGACATCAAAATTATCTCCATGCAAAACTATTGGTAATAATTATGAATTATATCATGCAGCCGTTATTTTTTTTGAAATTTTATGGCGTCTTGCACTCGAATGAACTCAAACCTTGTACCGGTACGAACAATCGAAATTCGCTACATGAGAGTGAAATGTCTATTTTAATACGTCTGTAGGGCTCACTGGGTCCGATTTTTTATTTATATTTATAACTATTGTCAACTATTAATGATTCTCAAAACATACATTTAGACAGAAAAGGCGACACAGATGAATATTTCATAATACAGATAAATGTATAACAAGAAGATTTTTTGTGGGTCATCGAAAAGAAAGTTTGAAGCACCAGACAGTATGCCAATCTTATAACAAATTTGACAAAACATTCAGTGTACTTCTCCAAAAATTTTGATAGCGATTTCTTACATATTAGAAGAAACTTACTTTCCAGGCTTATCAATCAAACCACCAAATCTGCTTTGACAGCTTATCAACATATATTCCTGTAATGCTTGTTGATTGAATAACCAGTTATGCGTCGACTAAATAAGAAATATTATAGAAAGATAAAATGCCACACATCAGTATAATTGCTAAAAAGAGGCAAACATTTATTAGAGAATTTCCTCTTGGACATTTCATGTTCTACTTTTCAGCTACTGCTGTTAGAGATTTTGGTATCTGTATGGGAGGTCGTGGTTCACTATCACTATGGTAAAAAAAGCCATTTTCAGCTTTCCTAACCTGCAAGATAAAAATAAAATCCTATATGAACTTGATAAAATTATATTTTTGGATGCTGTTTATTGAGCATATTTGGCTCATTGTGCAAACTATTACAATAAAATCTGGCAGCATGATATTTAAAATAATATAAGTCTTTTCAGCAAAAAGAAATACATCAGGGACCCATATTTGTTAATTAATTAACTTGATGTTTAAAAATTCAGATAAATGCAAGAACAGCAGAATACAAACTTCATGAGAAAATATGAGCTCACCAATGATTTGTTTCCTTCAGCTAATAAAGTATTTTGAATTAATGGAAAAATTCCTCCTTGCCAGAATGAGTAGCAACCATCAACCAATTTATTTGTTCGACCCTGAAAAAATAAAATAATAATGATATAAAGGGTTACCTAAGTAAGTTTTTGTCGATGTTTGCCACTTGATGAAAAGAGAAAGAATTTCAGTAAATGATACTGAAAAAAAAAGGAATAGTTTTGCAAAGAAAGCAAAGCTGCGTGTATCAGTAAACATAATATTATATTATTTAAAACATAATTGTGTCATAAACAAATCTAAATTAAAGATATCACAGAACACCTGAAATCCACCTTCCAATCTCATCTGTTTGTTGACAACCCATCTTAACAATCTATCTGTATCAATTAATTTCTCATGTCCAAGTATAACAAGACCAGCATAACCACAAAATGTATATCCACCATGAGCTTCTGCACCAGGACAACCACCTATTCCGCCTTCATATGTTTGACAGCTATAATACAAAATTTCATTCACATATTATTTTTTTTTTATTGAAATTCGCTCCAAGCAAGGTCGGAAGCAGGGTGCCAAAAGCTTGCTTTACTTTGGATGACCAGAAGCTTTAAAACTCATAGCAATGTTGATGATTTTGAAACTCCGCGTACAGGTTAGTTGCTACTGGACACTAAAAAAAAGGATTTTAATGTACTCATGAAATATTGCCCATTTGTTTAATTTTCTTCAGATGAAACTCATTTTTTTCAGGTGTCTCAGTACCAGAGTAGTAGAATTTTGCCAGTCTGGTTAAAAAGCAAAGTTACTTCTAGTGATTCTAATTGTTCTACAACAGATGCACAAACAATGTTCCATTAAGCTAAGATAAATTTGACTAAGGCTTGACAAAACATGTACAAGTAAACATTTTTGACCGGACGGAGTAAAAATTCATTGAATAGTTGAGATTTTAGGTATAATTATGAAATTTACACCAAAAATGATGGCTATCCATTGGATATTCTTTTAAAATATAATCAGATTCTGAAATGTTAGAATTGAAATCATTTGATAATGACCTAGCTTAGAGTGAATTTAAGAATCATTGCTACATTCGAAAATAAATTCATCTCAAGCGGCAAACATGACAATCACTAACAAATTACTGTCTTTACCTTTTCTACCAGCAATGGCAAAAAATATTTCAACTCGTACCTAACAATAAACTGTGGTGATCCGGCAAACAATGTTTCTCCTGCAATTTCATTAAGACCTGTTAATGAGGCAACAGATATTGCGCAATATAAACTTCTTGTATCTATTTCGCCACCTTCATGCATTGTGAAACTTCCATCTTCTTGTCGCATTTGAAAAAGAAAATATAGCAACTTCTCTCTGTTGTTTCAAAATAAGAAGGAAAATGATCATTACAATGGAAAGTTTTTCAGCAGTCAGCACCGCTACGTCTTAGTGGATGCACTGTCTCTCACCAAGCCACAGAGGCATGGTTGTGGTTCATGCTCAACAAATCAAAATTTATAAGATATACAGTGAAAGATGAGAGAATATGGAATTAGTGATCACCCTAGTCGGAAAAATTTTGTCAAATCATCTTTTGTTAGGTATGTTTTACTGATGATGGATCGCGTCCACAAATAGTTCTAGAGTTCGAATCTCAAATGTGTTAGCTTCCATAAAGTGGCAATAGGGAAAATACAAGCAAAAATGTTAATTAAATCAAACACCTTTAATACACTGGCCGAGTGGTAACATTTTCCTTAAAGTCGAGTAAATTCTGAAAAACATGTTTTATTAGGTACGGGGCACTGGTCAGTGGCTGATGCATAATAAAATGTAACCCAAGACTGGGGTACAAAAAAGCCTCACCTATTGATACTTTCGTAAGCTTCTTGTGTCGCGATTATACAAAGACAATTGACAGCAGCATATGTTGGTGCAAGATGTGCATATTGACCTGGTCCACCACCATAACCACCTTTTGGACTTTGGCACTTTGCCAAAAACTGGACAACACTGAGAATAAAAATAACAATTTAATATATGAATTCTTATTAAAAGAAAAAATTCATAAACTAGGGAAATGGCATAATTTTGATGTTTCAATATATAATAAAAAGGTATTCAACCTTTAAATTGTCTGGCTGTGGGTAAAAAAGAAATTCCAAATATATGCGATTTCCAATCTTCCGATACATGAACCTTAAATTTATCACATTGAAAGTTTCTGACAAGATGAAAGTATAAACTCTTTAGCACAACATGGAGCATACTTGTCTTTCTGCTGATCAGACAACTCGTGTCCTAATAACGATAAACTGTGAACAATCCAATAACAGAGCCATGGTTGACTAGCATCTAAACACTGTCAAAATAGAAACAAAAACAGATATTTGAATAAACAGACATTCAAGCTTTTATATATTAAAGAATCTCCTTTTCACATTGTCTTCGGTATCAGGGTGCCAGGTTCGCTCAAACAGTAAAGCCGTTAATATATACACTTCAAATAGATCGTTAATGTTCAGAGCATGGGTTCGAATCCTGTAGAAACTAGTTATAAGTGTGGATTGCTGGATACTTCATAGCATATGATGGTTCACGAAAACTGAACTTACTCCACCAACCATATCCATGCACAGGAAAAATCAGTAAAATGATCAGGCAAAAATTTTCAAAATTCAACCTAAATTATATACAGCATAATTTTGACAATTTATGTACATTAACAAGTATTAGGAAATATCTAATCATATATATAAGAAAGGACAAAATATGCAAAATATACAAGTTAAAAGTAAATGTGTATAAAATGCGGAAATTTAAAAATGCTAATTTCAAAAAAATTGTATGTACCTCGTATCCTTGAGATAATCTTTCCAAGCCTTTCAGTAGATATGGTAAATGATCATCTCTTTTCAAATGAACACTGGGGAGAATGAAACACACTTTATCGATAACAAAGAATACTATCAATGATTGTGAATAACAGTATTCAAAATTTGCTAAATAAATATTATAATGCTTCAATATTTACGAGGGATGAAATTACAAAGGTCACGAATTTATGTAGAATCTTATATCGCAAAATTTTCCACTGCAAAATGAATCAATTTAAGAATAATCTGAAAAAAATTATTTTGGAATACCTGACTATGTGGATGAGGACGTCTCTACTTGTAAGCTTTCTTATAGTTATCATACTAATTAAATCATTGAAAATAAATGATAAATATGAATTTTTATTATTTGCGATTTACTATTAAATACTTAAATGGTTTTGCCATGAAATTTAAGATAGAATGTGTCAGAACATAGTAGTAATAAATGCAAAAAATCAGTCTCTCATTGTTACATAATTACCAATAAAAGGCTGATAAGCTATTTTAATATAAGTAATTCACAACAAATTTGTTGTCCGCACGAGGGATCATGGTTCGCCATGTGTCCGTATTCTCTCCAAGTGTCCATATTCTTAACTTTCCTCTCCAACAGGATAAAAATGAAATCCTATCCCTACAATCCACATGTCCATTGCTGTATATTGAATATTGCTGTAAATCTAATTACCCTGGTTCAAGATCTGAGAAATCTTCGAAATCTTTCAATTTTCTTAAAACACTTTCTTCAACTCTTTGCTGCAAAAATGATATTTACTTTTTTTTAAGAAAATTTTACTATTCAATCACAACTAGCAACTAGACCAGTTTAGTATCCTATTGACTGCTAAGTATGAATAATAATTTTCAGATAAGTGGTAATATACAAAAATATCTTATTCTTGCTCAACAAAATTGCAAATTTGTGAGCTTAGTCACTATTGGTTTAATTTAAAATTTAATTTTAAAGGAATAATTAATACTTACTATTCAATCGAACGAGAACATGACTTGTTTTTTTGTTTAATTGTAAGGGCTCAAATCTAAGATTGTGAGTGAGACAAGAGAGACAGGTAGTTATTAAGTCATTGCAAGATATAAGCTACTCAGACACACAAAAGCAAATGAGTTCCATCAGGAGAAAAATCAGCAAATGGGCAATAATTCATGATCCTAAAGAATTTTTGTCAATCTGGAGTGAATGATATGAACATGTTGGATGCCTGAAGAAAGCCAGATATTTTTAAGCATTACTACCAATCTTGATTAGGGAGTATTTCAGTAAAAACAAATTACCAAGAGCAAGGTCCTGTCTGTACCAGCGGACATAATATAGCCTTTTTCCATTACTCAATATAAGAAAAAAACACTAACTTGTTCAACAGTTGTTTTAGTTGGTGTTCCCTCATCATCAAAAAAATCTGCAAGTGTTAGTTGACGAAGTGGTATTTCACCTACTTCCATTGTTAAGTTAATATTTTTTATTTTTATATTTATCCCTCCAAAGAATGCTTGAAAAAGTAAAAAACAATGAATGGATGCCTGATATAATTTTCACCATAATGAACAAGAATAACTTCAATAAAATTGCAGATATGCTGATATCAAACCAGTGCGTAAGTGACAAATAACACGATAGAATGCTAGAAATTGAGAAGCAACACAAATCTGAATGATGCAAAGACCAGAGATGAACTTAGTTCTAAAATCTCGATTGAAATTAACTTCATATCTGGATACAATGAAACAAGATACCTATCATTTATGATATATATCTTTTTATATATATTATATATATATATCTTTTTATGTATTATATATATATATACATACAAAAAATATAGTTGGAAACCCAAGACTGTTACAATGCAGAATGAGTGTATGCATCCATCACTTGATCTGCAATTTTTATGATTATTTAGCCAGTTTTATGCCTTGAATTTCAGTTTAAAAAAATATGTGCCTGTGACACATTAATTTGATATTATATGCAATCAAAATGCTGTTTTTTATTAAATTTTCTGACGAGTGATAGCCCTTATTAGATAAGAATTCGACCTCTGCAAATTTTTAAAATTTTGACCCAATTTTAATATGCCAATGACAGTAGCGTCTTCACTACAAAAAATTATTTTGTGCCCCGAGTTTGTGATGCAGCCAGTTTTGTGGCCATGGGAGCGCAATGATCTCCATGTTCTTGACATGTATGTAAATAAAGCCCATAAAGGTGTGGAAGCAGTATTTCCCCAGTTAGTATTTTTGTTCTACTGAGGGGGCTGGGTATGCTGTATGGGGCATTCTGCATTGTTCCTATACTCCACTGCTCATATGCCTTGATGCGATTTGTGGTGTCACAATCTTTTGGCTGAAATGTGCACTAAAATGCAAGTGATATGCTATGCTATTAATGAAGTCTCTTATCATATCCTTTTTGGTACTCTTGTGATAATAGGTTTTGGACGATTTTTAAAAATGATTTTCTTTTTTATAATAGCTTTGATTTGATATCTTTTACTCGCATCATAATCATCAATGTCCATAGAATTATCGTCCTTATTTGATTCCACCATTACACCAAACGGTTTATCTAAATCTGTTACTTTCCCTTGTAAAATATGGTGTCCTATAATCATTAGTGGTTCTCCAGATTTTGAAAAGTGAAGATCTCCAAGTATGTTTCCAGATAGTCCATTATCATATCTTGAAATTAGTTCACCCTGAAACTCAATCATCATCCATTCTTCCATGCCATCTGACTTGTGAATAACTATTTGCACCATTATTACACTGTACAGAAGTTGCATAAGCACTGTAAAAACCTAAAGTAAAACATAAGGAAGCTGTGTATTTTGAACAAGTTTTTGGTAATCTTAATGAACTGTAACAAGCATGAGTACTATGAAATAACAAAAATTTGGAATTACACAAATTCAGAATTGAAACAAATTTGCAAGTCTGCACTGAACCAGCACGAGCAGATGACAGTACCGCACGCTACGGAGTAGTACTTAATAAGAAGCGTGATCG
Source organism: Styela plicata (assembly GCA_963675895.2). Taxonomy (NCBI): domain Eukaryota; kingdom Metazoa; phylum Chordata; class Ascidiacea; order Stolidobranchia; family Styelidae; genus Styela; species Styela plicata. The sequence goes on from OZ023138.1 coordinate 16,055,570, forward strand.
CAATTTAGCTTTGTTCTCTACTTTGCGTATGAAAAATTGTTTAATCACGTTACGGTCATGTTACAGCCGATAATATCAACATTCCGAAAATCTTTATAACTTTTTGACTATTGAATAAAAAAATTGAAAATGCGCGCGCCGACGATTGAAAAATCGTGGAAAATGACGTGCACTTTTGACTCTGCAATTTTTGAAGTTACTTAGGTCCAAAAACGTTCAGGGCTTCAAAGTTATTTGTGACGTCATAAAGAATCTAATCAATGTTGTTACGCTGTAATAGCAGGCTTTCGCGCCAATCCCCTTAATCGTCATAATTTGTCGTGATGTCGCGGTACGGAAGCTGAATGTTTGGTTGGCGCAACATTTGTCTCCAACATGCCGAACCTAATTCTGGAAGCGAGGTTGTGAATAGCAGACAGTTGCCTGTTTCGGCGCGGCCGCCGTTTCTTCAGTCACTGCAGACAGGCAGGGGTTGCTTTTCCGCTGTTCATTTGCCTTTTGTGGATAATTTTCATCTTATGAGAACGTTGGCTGTATTTCAGACAGTCTGCAATAAACTTAATATACAGGTTAGTGAATGTTTATGATGCGCTACTGCAGTCCAAATGCCGATACTTTGCGCAAGTTATTTTGCCGCGCAGTTCAGTGTGCGACCATGCTTCCCGGTACGGTATAACGGTACGATTACAAATGGTGCGGGTACCGGCATTGATCAGTTGATGCCGGATACAAGTCCTTATAGGCTAGGTCTGTGCTGATTTGATTTGTTAGTAATGAATTAAAAATTCCATCAAATTCTGCATACTTGCATACGATTGGTTGTGACTGTTATACTGTATAGAGGTATACTGACTAGAGAGACTGACAAAATTATGTCAACTTAAGGTTTTGAATTAAAAATTGTGTTGGCGCAAGGCTCAGTGTCTGTACCAATGTTGACTGGGTAGGGGAATTCTGAATTGTCTTCACTTCTATGGACATATAATGTTGTATTTCCTTTGTATATTTACACACCACAGATATAATTCGCTAGAAAATTGCAAAATTTTGGCAAAAATAGAAAATACCGGTATGCTTCGTTTGCAAATACGCGAAACTGAACTTACGTTCCTAAAAAAAATTAGTACCTTGTGTGTGAAATTGAAGTAATTTAACACTCCGAACTAATTTCTTATGACGAAATCCGATATTTTACATTTCTTATTCATCAGGGAGTTTCTTCAGGTACGGTACCGGTATAGATTTACAATTTTCAGATTCTCTCTGTGTGATTTTCAGAATTCATTTCCAAAGTCATCCAGCGCCCTCACGCAATGGCTGTGGTTGAGGAGTCTGTAAATTCTTCATACTCCGACTCCGGCTATTGTTATGATTTGCTTCCATATGAGTGAAATGTTATTACCTCAACATACATAACTCAGCTGATGATTTTTTATGTTTCTGAATATGTTGATAAATTGATGCTCTTTGATATATGATAGATTCACTGAATCATAAGTTAATGAGACATACCTAAAATACATACCTAAAATTTAGTCAAAATGTCACAAAAATTGCCACAGCTATGGCAAAAGTCAGTGTGGAAAGTTTATTTTCAGCTCTACAACTTATACGATATAATTTAACAGCATTTATGAAAGAACATTCGACTGAGCTTCAATTCTGTTTTTAAAAAATAAAGCCTGACGTTCAAGCTTTTGTTTTCAGAAGGCAATTGCTGCAGTCAACTCTTATTCGATTTATAGGGAATATGTCATTTATAGAAACATTCTTATAGTTGACAGATTTTTTGTTGTTGCAAAATTACTAAGCTGAAATCACCGGTGTTCTTGACTTATTGAAATCATACGAGCATAAATGATTCATAAATTTTTTAATTGCTTTGACTCTATTTGTTATGCATTCTCTATTTCGTGGAACATAAAATTCATATTCTGCGATTGAGGAGTTGAGAGTCTGTGGTTTCACAAACTGACTAGCCAGAGCTGGATTGGAATGTTTTGATGCCGTCTCCACAGTGCTGCCTCACACATCTGTTTTAGTACTGTAACCATAGCAGACTGGTAATCCTAAATTTGCAGTATACCGTAATACAATGGTATTTATAACCATGAGAAAATACAAATATACCTATCATTGGTATAGAGAAATTATTATATTTTGTTATTATATTGTTATATTTAATGTCTATGAAACTTTCAACTTAAACTGATTTGTCGCATGTCCAAAATAGAATTTCGTATTCGTATAGTATTCAAAAATGTAGAACCTTTCTCAATTGAATGAAATTTAATCAAGTCATTGAATGACACATCTCCAGATATTTAGATAGAGCATATTTGTATAAAAATGAAGAATGCCTCGCTGCAGTGTTGCATCTTGCAAGAGACGTTCAACTAGCACGCATTATTTGCCCAAGGATGAAGTGAGACGAGCTCAGTGGATTGAATTCATTCGGCAAAACAAACCAGAGTTTAAGCCTACACTATATGCAAGTATTTGTGGTGCACATTTTGAAAACTCTTGTTTCACTAGAAACTATGTAGTAGAAAGTGGGACGGGTTTTAAAAGCAAGCGGCGAATTTTGCATGATGATGCGATTCCAACTTTAGTTGATCCACCGAGTCTTCCTGAAGGCCAAACAGAATGGTTCTTCGCATCTGATATGGAGATAGAAAATCCAAATTCGCCCATCATCAAAGCGAGCAATGTTCGATTTACTGACCAAGTGACAAAAATAGCTCCAGTCACAATTGCTTCAAATGGACCTGAAGTTTTAGGACAAAAAGTGAGACATTATTATTGTGGCTGATGATATTTGTGTGCTGAATTAAAAACAGATTTATAACACTAATCATAATGACTATAGTCACACAATTTTAATTAAAATTTTGGCGGTTGTATTACTATTATGCATGTTGCAAGTTATTTTTTTATAGCCACCCCTTTAAGTGGATCATCCTGACCATAGCGGCCACTATGGACGGATAGGGTTAGATTTACTGGAAAGATATGATCTTTTCCTGTTCGGCTTGATCTACCCAAGTTATTACACCCTGGGTTGAGTGGTGGGCATGAATTAACGAGCCGGACTCGCCAGGGCTCGTACCCCATATTTTCTGCCTGCGATGCCAACGTGTTCAAATTTTAGGCCAAGTGACCAAGGGTTTTAGCGGTTTTATTATCTAAATGCATTTATCATTATGGGTTTTTTATTTGAAGTTAGCCTAAGTTATTCTTATTATTGATGGTTTTCAGTAGATTTCATTTAAAATAACTAACTTACATATTCTTTATAATTTATTCAAGATGCCTGTTATGTTGCTGCCAAAAACTGCCACAAAAAGTGTTGAAACAAAGCTTAATCCTGAATTGAAGCCACTGCAATCTTATACACTCGGAAAAACATTGAACAGCTCATCTCCAGGTTTTATTAAACTTTTCCCTTCTAAACAAGATGAAATTCCAAATCAAATACACGATGATAGATCGGTCATATGCTCCCAATCGCAATCAATGCCGGGAACCAATGTCATCATATCAACAGGAACTAACCAAATTGGAAATGCGGCTTTTCAAACATCTATACAGCAGAAACAAATAAATGACACTTTTCAGCACAGATTCATTATGCAGAATGAACAGCTGCAATCTGCTACGATTTCAATTCCATCAAGCAGCATAGCCTTTCAGCAAATCCTTCCTCTTCCTAAAAATACTGTTTTACAAAAGAAGTCACCGTTTTCTACCATTTCGATTCCATCGAATAATGTAATCGCAAATGCTTGTTTAAAAAAGAAATTACAAACTCAAAGACATGATTCTGATAAGAATCAAAAGGTACGAGTATGAGTAGCAAATGTCTTTTTGATTGTACTGTATTTTAAAAAAGTGGTGTCGGCCATTGTGGAGACATGATCCATCGTGTGTCTTATGTGTGACGGAATAAAATAAATGTATCACTCCATTCTTGTAACCCGATAAGCGATGATTAGATGTTTAGTCCAGGTTCAATTCTATCGTTTTTTTTTTTTTGATGTTCACTATATGCAAGTGATGCCTAAAAGGAACTAAATAACAATGGAACTAAGGAACTAAATAACGATGAATGACAATGAGCTACCAACATTGAAATCTAGTACCAGCAACTACAGTGATATCTGCCCTGGGTGATGATGAAATCATCAACCACTTCTTTGTTTCCTCATCAAGAAAGGCGTGCACCCCCAGGCTAATCTGTTTTTGAAACTTTGCTATTTGCCCGACAATCGAATTTGACTGGATACGATGCTCAGACTATAGTTTGGGTTTGGATTATGATTTATTTTTTATATTCTTTTTATCAAGTCGTAAAGCTAGTCCATAAAACTTTCACATTACTCCCATATTAGTGTACATGAAGATATTTTAATAAATTATCTCAATGAGTAGTAAGATATTTTCTGTTTCTAGTTCATATTGACAGATGTCATCCTGGACCATTTGAAGTTCAAATTTTATATTCGTTTCACAGATTTCCTCCAGACAGCAAGTATCTCAAAGTGTAGATGAAAATGCTGAGAGTTTTACGCTGGATGAAGTAAAAAGAATGTCATCAGATGAATTGATTAAGTTTTTCTCATGTGAAGTTTATTTGAAGAATTCGTTAATGAAAGCAATAAGGTATATTTCAGTGTGATGTTATCATGTTTTTCTTCTGGCGTCCGAAATGCTTATGCTCTTCTTTGAATGGACAAAAAAAGCTTCAAAATTATCAACACTGTTATTTTATATCGGTATTGAAGATTTTGAACCTTTTTCTACGGTTTATTGGCACCAGACTCTCAGAAAAGACTTTTTTATTTTCTAGCATGTGATATATCATGAAAAATTGTTCATTTGCTAAATTCTAAATACTTCTTTCTGTTGGAGTCGATTCTATTCAGGTATCAAAGTGCTATAGTAGCTGGCATTCAGCTAGTTTGTTACATATTATTCATTCGAATATTTCATACTTTCAAGGCCGATACTCTCAGCTCCTCAGAGCCAGAACGCGAAATAAATATTAAAAAAGGGTTATGGGTTAGATATGTCAAGTATGAGCCATTGATGAATTCATACTCAGTAAAACAAGTTTAATTTAGCCCCAGTCAAATTGACATAAAGTATTCTCTTTGACTGACTGTGAACCTATTTCGTCAACCGTAAGTTGCAACCAGACTGTGTCTTGTTGCCAATATATACTTATCAGGACATGGGACGAAATTCTGGACTAGTTGATTTCCAACTTGTTCCAATTTGTAGCATTAATGATGAAAAGTAGTTGTCTTTAACTTCCGCAACTGAAATAGTCAACATTTCCACTTCCACTAATCTACGATTTCTATTTTTTAAGCTGCAAGATGGGAGGTGCTAACTTGTGTCCGTTCATTATTTCGTGCCCCACTCTAACGGAATGTATTTATGTTTTGCGACCACATATGAAGAAGCATATTCAGTGGTGTATCGATGCAACAATAAAGGGTATGTTTCTGAATAAATTATCCTAATTAACAAGATGAACATGATAGCTTATCATATTTTTCCCCCTATTTTGTATGGATATGAATGAATTGAATAGATATGAATATGAATATAGATTTAATAAATAAAGAATAATAATTTATTGTGTTAAATTAAATATGTTTTGAAAACCTTGAATAATCCAATCGGAAATTCAATTTTTGAGATCCAGATAAACCATGCCTCATAAGATGCTTCCTGCTGTGCAGTTTCTGGTACTTTCATACATTTTGTAGAATTGCTTGGCAAAATGAGTGCCATTCTGCGATTCCTTCAGGCTTTACTTGAAAGTGAATTTCACTAAAAAATCTTCTTTTGGTGGGATGGAATATGTATTACCATGATTTATATTTAGTATTGATTGTATTTTACATTGTTTTTTTTTTTTTTTTGCTGATTTTTATAAATTTTTTCATCTTACTTTCTCCATTAGATCCGTCGATGAAGTTCACATTCCCAAGAGTCAAGAAAGGTAGGTAATATGATTGCCACTCTCACAAATCTATATTTTTTCAAATTGAAACATCTTTAAATAAATCCTCTCAAATACGATTCTAATAATATATTGGTGCTGGAAATTCAATAAGGGGTTGGTTTTTCACAAATAACCAGTGCATATGTGTTTTCAAGTACGAATCAGTGTTGATGGTTTTGAAGCTTCATCCTTCCTCCGAAAAAAGGACATGAACATTTTGCACATCGTAAGAAAAACAATATTCTATAATTCTGGAACAACCGCTATATAGGCTTAGTTCATCAGTTGATCATGGGCAGTACTCTTCCTAGATCCACTTAAATGAGTGATGCCAATGGGTGTTACGTAAGGATTTTGAAATTTGAGTATCAAAAATTTCATTTAAAACTTTGATTTAAAAATATTTCATCTTCATTTTTTTCAGATAAACTGAACAGTGTTTCCCGATGATTCAACTGCAGTGATGAAAAGACATCTCGGTTATCGCAAATTGAAAAATAAGCAAATTCCTATTTCACGCAAAGAGAGAAAATGTAAAAGTCAACAATCTCAAAATCGTCCTAAGAGAAAGGCCAATACCGATCAAAAATATGTCAAAAGTCCCAAAAAATATTCTTTGTCTGTGAATAATAGGCCATTGAAGCCTATACCTATTGCTGCAAAACCTACTCAGCATTACTTAACTGTAATTCTGCAGCCTTCAGTTAATCTTCTAGACTCCATTCAAAACCTTACCTCAACAAACACTACTTCCAATCATACATCGAATTTAAAAAATATCTGCACCCAGACTTCGAACTCTGAAACTAATATTATTTCAAATTTAGTTTCGGAAAATGAGGATGTTTCTCATGATTTTGACATGCCTATTATAACAAAAATATGTGGCTCTGCTCCTAGGGAGACACCTGAATCAGAATTAGAGCAAAGTGAAATTGAAAAGCAGAATGAATCTGGAATGGACGCTGATGATGATTCAACTCCAATGTTTATTTCATCTGGTGGTTCAAAAGATGATTCCAAGAAAAGAGTAAAATCGGAAAGAAAACAAAATCTTCACATCAAAACTGAGCCTTCCAACAATGAATCTGTCAATTTCAATTGCGACTTGATATCTGAAAAATCGGATGATGTCCATGAAATATCAAGTGACACCTCTTCTATGGAAACCTTGTTATTATCAAGACCTGATAATGGAATATTTTCTTCTTCAAATTTGCAAAACTTACATCTGAATAATAAGACTGATGATCAGTTATCAGTGTGTGATGACTGTAATTCGCAACTTGATATTCAAGAGAACGTCGAGTTAAATCAAAACTATAAAGATTCCTGCACAGATTCAATAGGAATTGGAACATCTTCAGAGACTGAAAAATTAAATAATATATTTTCACTGTTTGATGAAGGTCCTGTGGATACCGAAACTACCTCAAATGACGATACTTTTGAAACCGCATTGGAATTTAAAGAAAAAAGGTGCTTTCTACCACCATCGAATAAAAGATCGAAAAATAATGAGTCAATTGATACTCAAATTGTAGACTATGGAAACATATTTGAGAATATTCAACTAAATCTTCTTGATACACCCACGAATTTGAATTACAGAATAAATCCTAAATTTCCAATCAAAAGCCCAAGCATTGATAAAACTGTCAATAATTTTGAAATGACAACGAGCGCAATTATGGAAAATGAGGAAGCATTTCTTTCTATTCTAGGACTGCAAAAAGTGTCTGAAACAAAATTAGTCTCACATGAAGATGAAAACAGATTTGTCGTCAAACCACCTCGCTTTCGAACTAGATTGCAAAAGAAAGCTGCTGTTCTTGAAAGATCTGTTCGTAAAGCTAATCAAGAAGTTACAACTTGTCGGTTAACGGTCAAATCCGATTCGTGGCCCATGTCGATGAACCCAACAAAACAAATTATTGAATCTAAACCAGAAAGTCAAATTTCAAAGTCAAAATTATCAAATCGTCGTCATTTGCAACGACGTGCTTCACTAAACAATTTTCTATTAAATAGACTCCATAATACTCCAGCTGGTCCTTGCGCTACTGACTATCATGATATCAAAGGATATAATTTACGCAGAGCAAACTTGCTCAAAAAACGAGCACATGATCAAGCAAAGCTCAAACCCATAGCTGAAGTGAACAGGAGCGCAGATAATGAAGCTAAACAGCCTTCTGTAATGTTCTACAATCCTGTTGGTGAGGTGACAACATTGCCTGTGGAAGGGTTGTTACAAATCTACGAGGAAGAGAGAGAGTATGCAAAGAAAATGGCTGAAGGAGAAGAAAATCAATTGAAGTTGAGAAAGGAATTAGAGTTAAAAAGAAAAAAAGAAGAAGAGGAGAAATGGCGTAAAGAGGAACAACTGCAAATTGAGACCACGCCAGTCGAGGAGTTGGTGCCACCAGATAAAATAATATTAAAGCGTAAACTATTTCCACCTTGTGTTAGGTCACCAAGTTCTTTGCCAAGAAGATTTGCTCCATATTTACACGAGGTTGATAAACCATCGTCCCCTCCATTGGCAATATCAAAAAATTCTAAAAAGCGGAAACGTCGTCGAAGTCATAAAACTATTCCTCCACCTCGAAATATCACTGTTAATGGCAAAGTTGTCTGTATAAAACATGAACCTATGACAGATGATGAATCTGTGTCAAATACTGATAGTTCCGACAATGAATGGTACGTTTTAAAATATTTTAATTTTATTGTAGTTTGCATCATTGTTGATCCCAAAAGTCCTCCTGATGATGTATCTATGTCCATCGCACAGTAGCTATCCTATCGATAATTTTATTTTGTCACTCATAAGTCACAGGTGTTTGCGCTAAGGCGTGATCCATCAGTGACTTCAACATAACAAAAGATATTGGACAAACTTTTTCTGACTTTGTATGATCGTTTTAGTTACGATATTTCAAATTAACTTCATAAGTTTATAGCATATGGTATAGAATCGAAATTACCATTTTTAGTGCAAAATCATTATTTATATTATGTGAATTTTACAGCATAAACTTAGACAAGTATCATGATTTTTCTGCAAGAAAACTTAAATGTCCTTAAACAATTCTAGAATGATTATTCAGATAAGAACATGCTTGCTGATTAATTGGATAGGTTTGGCCGAACAAAAACCTGACATTTTTCAAAGTGCAAATTGGCAATTGCAAAACCATTTATTTATTTATATTTTTTACAGTGATGACGAAATCAATGTTACTGCGAAGAAACCGAAGCTCACTGTGTCAAATCTGTTATTCCAAAGAAGAAAAAATATCGTAAAACCCAGTGATGTTTTATTGGATATACAAAGCCGCAGTTCATCAGAGACTGATGATAGTGAAAATTATAATCCTGGAGATGAAGCCGTCAGTTTGCATCCTGCTAGGTGAATAGAAATCATTTTATCAACTTTGATACCAAAATGACAATCATGACAAGATTCTCCGGAGATAAAATCCTTGGTACTGTTTTGTTTGTTTTAATTGTAAAAACATATTTTTATTTTTGACCCAAAGTATGAGGTGTAAAAAATTCAACAATAGAATTTTGGATCAATATTAATCGATTAAAGGAATAAACTTTCAAATGAATGCTGTATACAGTATAACTTTTCATATCAATTGGCCCAGTATTATGAAAAAAAACTGGATTAGAATGGCACCATATAAGAGTTAAATATGGAAAAAGTATACTTTTGTTGAGAGCATTATCAAAATCATTTTAAACTTGTGATCTGCTGACTGAGGGAGACTGGAAAATCATTTCTTTTGCTGGACCTGATGTCATGTCATACTTTTGCTTTTTTTTTAGATATGATTCAGATCAAGAAACAGATGTTGAACCTCTAATTATAGACCAATCTGCAACAAAGGTATTGTCGTATTCTCTCAACAAAATATGGCGCAAAATTGACATTATGGCATAACTACTAAGTTATAATTTTATTTCGTTATTAATATATATATAAATTTGGAGTATCATAAATATACCATACCATTTTTGTATACCAATGAACCCTGTTTCATGTCACAATGATGATGAGGTCCAAAAGAGGAGTGTTATGGTTTAAACAGGAATTCCCCAGGCGGGAGTGTACAGAATCCCAAAGGTTCACGAATAGGATCAAAGAGTTTGGGTAGAAAAATTATGTCCAAACAATACTTCAACTTTGTTATATTAGATAGAATCATATATCAAGATTTTCAACGTTCAAACAGTATTTTGACATAATTATGTTTAAAGATGGAACATTGGCTTAGTCGTATATAACATAATCATGCTGTTGAATAAGAAAGATAATCACTGCTACTTTCAATCAATTTGTTAATATTGTTTAAACATATCCCCTTTCTTGAAGTTAACATTACATAATCATAGTTTCTATTACCTGTAAATTATATCATTCATTACTATTCTTTTTCTGTATTTATTTTAGAAAAGTTTAAATGTTCTATCGGTTTGTATGTTTGTTCCCTTTGTCCTTTGTTACAGTTGCATTGTATGTATGCTTCAGGGGGAGAATCATAAGTTCAACCGCAGATAAAACATGATTAGAGGGAGTAATCTACTAAAGCACTTTATATATACAGCATATAGATATTTTTATTTTTGGTTTAACAAGTCCACAATGGAGATGATTTAGAAAGTACTGAAATCAATTAAGTACTGTAATATAGTACTTGAACTAGAAGAACTAGAACTAGTTAGCATTTATGAAAGTTTGTGCTCTTATTAGACCAGGTTATTGGGGATCTTCTATTGAAATGTTGTTTTATCATCAGATTAGATTCTTATTGTTTTCACTTCTGGGGATTTCTAATTTTTTTTATAAATTCAAAAAGTGAATGAAAATATTGCATTTACCTATTAGCTTACCTATTATTAACATCTTACAAAAATGCTGTTTGTTTATTTGTTCATTTATTGTATCTCTTTTGTTAATAATAATGTTTGTTAACAAATTAATCACCATTTTAACTAGCACCGAACAACTCTAAATCCAAGTCTTCAAATCAGATGCGTAGATGGTCTTGATGCGTATATGGACTGCATCTTAGCAGCACGATCTATCAGTAGGGGTGGCCAAAACCAAATTTCTTTTAGTTTCAGAATCGAAGCGAATATTTGAATCGGAAGACATGTAATAAACAAACAAAGACAGCTTGTAATTTCCATAAAAATTCACACTTGTTTTTTTGAAATAAATTTAATTTATCATTTTATTGATTTCGAATTGATGTAGAAATGAAATCTAATAACTTTTGATTCGAATATTTTGGATAGCCTTATCTATCAGTATCACACAATTTCAACAAGAGAAGATCTGATGGAAAAATAGACCAGGTTCGCCATTTGCCTGTTTCCACGTCATACAACACTACTATCCAAGTATATTCTCTACCTTATTAGGTTAAGCGTGATATACAACAATTTGCCTTTTTACCTATTTTATACCATTAGTATTTTATGTTCAGTGTTAGTCTATCCATAGTTATACATAAGCTTTGCTCTATCAATCATGTTAATATTAAATAATGAAAACATAGAAAACTGTCAAAGGCAAGATCATCAGGATAGATGAAGTAATGAGGAATTTTTCAATTATAGAACAACAGTTTTACACAGTGAGTCAAGGTCAAGTTTTTTAATACTTTGTGTAAAGGAATGAAATGAAAGAGTTCTGTGTAAAATAATAAAAGGGTTAGTTACGTCAGTTATGAAATAATTTTTTAACGGTGATTTTTCAAGATTGAGGCAGCTATACATTGTCATTGAAACTTAATTTGGTATTCTGTTTAAAAAACAAGTTATTTCATTTATATTTAGCGCCGACTGGCAGGATGTTAATTCACTCTGGTTGCCATCAGAAGAAAATTCAACAAACAGGACAAATAACACTTGTGTGTCTTGCAGTAATAAGAAAAGGCTTTGGTTTGAAACTACCCTATTTTAATTGTTGGTGAAAGATTATTTCTCTCTTCATTTATGCATGAGCTTCAGCTACTCTGTCAGTGGTCACTGCTAATTATCCTACAAAGTGTTCATTGCTCATTTGCAGGAAAATCGTTTAATTGAAATCGAACGAGAAGTTGAAGATATAGAGGCTCCTTTGCTTACTGATCAAGATATTGCTATTATTGGGTTCACTAACGATCACACCTATCATCGCTTGGTATGTTATGAAATTCCAACGATTCATCTTTATAAAAATTGGAAGAATTTTTCATTCACAGGTTAAGAAATGCTGAATGAAGAAAAAAGATTGATCTGATTACAAATTATAACTTATTGTACAATGTATCAAGCATCATCAGTAACTAACTGTCTAGCGATATCAGTCTAAAATGTTATCGTTTATATTATCGTTTCAATACAAGTGGTTGTGCTATTAAAAAAAAAAAAAAATTGGGATAATATCGCTCGTTTGTGCGCGAAATGTGTGGATTTTATATCAGGGTGGCAGAATTTTTTCCGGGTGTCCGTAATGTTTACGTCATTTTTTCGGATTGGCAAGAGCTTCAAAATCATCAACACTGCTTTATCATAGCAGTATTGGTGATATTGAACCTTTTCCCATTTATTGGTTGCTACCAGACACTCAAAAAGAAGCATTTTAATTCTCTGGCAAGGGATGAAAAATAAAATTAGTGCCCATTTGCTAAATTTTCTTATAATGGGTCTTTTTGTTTCGGGTGTCTGAGTAGCAAATTAGATGGCATTCTGCCGGCCTGTTTTGTTTATTCCACCTGAACAAGTTATGTGAATAAAGTTTTATAATTTTTTAGATGTTTTTGATGGTTGTCTAAAATTTTCATGTTTTTGTCATGTCCTAAGAAGAAGCAATATTGTTTTTGACCAAGCGACTTTTTTGCATTGTCATTTTGTAATAAATTTTCTATGGATGATGGCCATTACATCTTTTACGGTGAATAGCGTAATGCCTAATATTCAGCCAGTTTGGGCTTTAGTATCCGTACATTTGCTATGTTTAAAGCGATGAATTCAGCACACATTTTCACCAGCGTTCATAGATGTTTCTCATAATTAAATTTCCATGACATGCATTTTTTAGAAAGGAGAAAAGATTGACAGAGTTGTACCAAGCATGGCTTCTCACACGTGAGTTATTTTATTATTACAACTTTCCTTTTGTATTATCATCTCAAGTCTAGGAAAGATAATGTAATGCAGCTTATTAAACAGTTTGTCTGTTTGGTATGAATGTACAAACAATGAAAAATAACTTTTTAATTGTATACCACGATCAAAATATTTTATTTTGTAATTCATGTCCAGACAGGCAGAATGCCTACTACTCTACTGCTTAGACACCCGAAAAAATAGGTTCTCTTGGAAGATAATTTAGCTAATGGGCAAGTGGTACAGAGCCTTCCTTGTTCAGGGTAATCCACTCGAATGAGTGGCTATAAAAAAAAATCCATGATATATACCTTTCAAGAAGATAAAAATATCTATTCTTGAGTGTATGGTAGCAAACGAACTTTAGAAAAAGTTTCAATTACTGCTACGAAAGAGCAGTGTTGATGGTTTTGAAGCTCTTTTCATTTATCCAACAAAAATGACATGAACATTTTGGATGTCCGAAGAAAAGCAATATTCTGTCACTCTGCATGGGTCACAGAAGGATCCGCTACTGGTGCAATCCATCATTCCCCTGTGCATGTTAAATTCTGTTTTTGACATTTTCTGTTTGGGGTACATTGTTGATGTATACTACTATCGATAGATATTATTATATTAAATATATATTTTATTACCATAGAATGATACCACGAAAAGTAAAATCAATTTTTGCCATCAAGTAGATCTGGATAACACATTTAAGATTATATGACAACATTTTTTTATGAAAATTCTTGTTTTTGGTCAAATGATTCATTCCCTGCGGATTATTTTCATTTAATGAAGAAATTTATGAATGGGCTATTTTTGTAGAAATAATTCAAAAGATAAAGGGAAAGATGCTGAGAAACAAGCTGCAATAAATGCTTACGAACTACAGGAAAGGGTAACTAGCATTTTTGTTGTTTTCGTGGCCGCAAGATGGGTAGAATATTTTACTTCTGGGTATATGATGCATAGCCTGGTTACCCTAACTCGGTAAAATATAATTAATGTATAGTCATATCTTGTTATAACATAATTACACTCAATATAAATGAAATGATGTTTGGTAATGCCCTGGCTTTAAGCAGTGTAGTCAAGTACTCTATATTGCTGGCAGCATTGGGCTAAATCAATGCTGCTTAATTTGTGTAAATAGAAGTGAAGTAATAGTACAACCTCCATTCTTTTACGATGTGCAGCAACAAGACAATCAATTCATTGATTGTCTATTCCATTTATATTTAATTTTTTGCTATATATATTAACTATAATAAACACTACTTGATCTTATTTGATCGAGATATTAATTTATTTCGAGATGATAGTAAACTTAGCATGAGTGTTATCACACACAATGAAATGCAATTTATTTGGAAATGATGTTCAATTGAACGGATATATGATACTTCTATATGATATCAATATTCCGCGATTCTGATCCAACACTTTTTACTATAGTTTACTCCAGGGTCGAAGGATCTTCGCTTTTTTCGTTTGGCCCTATGGTTGCCCTTATCATTTTTCTGGATAAATTGAATTGACTAAAAGTGTTGATGGTTAAAAACCTTTTTGTATAATTATATCAATGTGATACACCAAAAACCAAAACGTGAATCTGAATGTGTAATATGTTTGGGTTACTTGGAAAATGGCATTCTGCCAGTATGCCCAGTTCTTTATGTCATTATTCACAATCCAAAAACTAATCTATGGAGATTATGGAGGGATTATAAAGTAGGCATGAAATATCCCTTTTCATTTATTTTTTAATGTCTGAGTAGCTTATTTTCCCGGACTTCATGTAACACAACGAATCAAATTTGTTTTATATCTAGTGAAATAACCATTTTTATAGTCAATCATCTATATATAAACTCTTACTCAGGAAGATGCATTGGAACATCTAAGACATCTCAAATACACTGAAAATAGTAGAGTGGAAAGTTCAACAGCAGGAGGAACGCAAATTGATGATCTTTGTTGTAGAATTTGTGACAGGCGTTTTACTGCTACCCACTCTTTGTATTATCACTATAGAAGTCATGCAGGTAAATTTATTTGGTAGTATCAAATCGCTCCAATCATTGAATTGAATATGTTGTTTTTATATATTGTTCTGCATTATATCAAGTTATGGATCATATCGATTATTAAGAAAATTTTGATTTGTATTACAATATTTTCGTATCATGAAAAACCGGAATCAACTTTGGAAAATTTATTTTTGTAGAAGGATGAGCCAGTCACTGATTTTGCCGTCGCAGCATGACCCATCAATGTTGGTGTCCTATGCTCAGTATGATTTGAATCTGGCTGGTTCTAGAATACTTAATTAAATAAATAATTTATATTAGTTCTCTCTCATAACAATTTTATATTGGTTTTCAGGTGTGAAACCGTTCAAGTGTGACATATGCTTCAAATCTTTCACTCGTCTTCATAGTTTGAATTATCATAAAATGATTCACGATAATAAAACAAGGTTTCAATGTCGATATTGTGGCAGAGGATTTAGACATCCAACACATTATAAGGTGATGACTTAAATTTTTTGATGTTAATGCTGAAGAATTGCTATGTTTGACTTGTTAGCCCTCTAAAGCTTAAATTTGAACCAGTCGAGTACACATGATTACCTGCAATTCTTATCTAGTTTTGCTCAAATATAGCTTCAAACAAAATTTTAAATTTGTCTTCTATTTACTGATACTCCAGTCATCGCTCGGGCTTGAATACTGTTATTTGTACCGTATCTTGTGTTCGTGTGATTTATCAGACTCTAGCTAGACTAGTTAACAGATAAGTTGTAATCATAGTCTGCTCTGCTCAAAATAGGCTTTGCTGTCCATTATTTCTCTGTACAGTGAATATATCAATGGTCATGTGTTCAAGGCTCTATCTGCCTTGAGAAAAGTTTGTAATTTTTCTATGAAGCATGGTTGAAACGAATTAAAGTATTACTTATTTCAGGAACATTTGAACAAACATACAGGGGAAGAACCTTTCGAATGCACAATGTGTGGTCGAGGATTTAAGACAAGCAACACTTTAAGAAGACACAGACGTAGAAATAATTGTTTAAAGGACGACTATGTACCGACCAAGAAAATTCCACTCAGCCTATCGGTGGTACCGGAAGCACCAATAAGAATTATTTCAAATTCTCCTCCCCTTCCCGAATCTCCACCACCACCTGCACTGCCCATTAGACCATTTGTATTTCCTCAAAGCAAGGCTGTCAAACTTGTCTTATTTCCCAAGAATGGAATATCAAGAGTCGGCTTGTATAATGATTGAATATCACAGACTTATGTTTGCAAACCAGTTTTATGACAGGTGCTCCCATTTCGTACCCCAGTTCATTGTTTTCTTTAAAACTTGAAAGTAAATAAGACTATGATGAATGTTAATCAACATCTTGTTTGATTTATCATAGAAAATTACAAATCCATCCAGGAATTTCAGGAAGGTTTTTTAACCTCCTGAAGTCTTTAGTAATATGTTTGGTATAAAGTTTGATGACAATCTTTTTGACCTTATTTCTTACATTTGCCTCAATTTTTGTTGGGTGTAAATATTGGTTAGATCGGAATTTTTTTGGTTGAACATGAAATGCAGATATTATCAGTAATTATAACTTTATAAAACAATGTTTTACAAGACATTCAGGAATTGTTTTAAAGAATAATGCTCATTGCTTTGGGTAATGTGCAGTTTTGACCTCGCGGCAAGGAGAACAGATATCATCACGTGCTGAAAAGATTTTCCGATCGCTCATTAAATTTTTCTTTTTACTGCTGTCTGTTGATTGGCCATATATATTTGTTCCTTTTCAATCAAAACATCAAGCACATATTTACTCATATAAAATGTGTGCATTGTTAGTTTCTATGTGTATTGTTTAACAGCCCTATAATGAAATGAAAAAACAGTGGATTAAAAAGTCTGGGAAATCAGCATGGTTGCTAGTAATTGTCAATTTTATGTCTCGCTGCTAGTTTTCTTTATCATGCAAGCAGAATTTTTTTTTTATGTTATTGATTTCTTTATTGCTATTCACTGTTCTTTACAGCTACTCTTTTTCATGGATTGATTGCCTTACACATATTTATATTTTGATCCACTTTAATTTTTTTTCGATTCTTCATATGAAAACTCAAACATTTTGAATGTTTTGGCTTCATGTTTTTCTCAACTATATGCGTAAGTTCTAGATTGGATAGCATATATCAAACAGGGAGACTAGTCTTAGAAGGTTTCATAACTATCTGGTGAGTTGATATAGAAATTTATATATGTTTCTCCAGAAAACTTTTCCCCAAACTATAAATCTTTCCTCTAGCAGATGTGATAAGATTCATAACTGATATCTGTTCAAGGGTATTATGGAAGAGGGCATAATACCAAACGAATTTCGTTTCGGCGAGCCTATTGAGATGAGGTATATTAAAAGCATAAATACTGACCTACAAGTGAGCAAAGCTTAGAAAAAGACTGTGAATTTGGGGAAAATATACCTAATATAAAATTGTGCAATATATATAGAAATGTGACAACAACCCGAGGCAAATTAAACTAAAGCAAAATCGTTTTGATTTAGCTTTAAGTCATGGAAAATTGTTATGTTTGCGGTGTGATTACAGCACATGATCATGTGGAAGCAGAAATCGAGTCCCGTACTAACAAAGATAAATGCTGGATGTTTATGAATGTTCGAGGAAATGTAATTGTACTGACTAAAAGATTTCACAGGGTTTCAATAACATAAATGCTCTGAAAACAGGTGGCGTTTGAAGTTTGCCACATTCTTTGTGAATAAGATTGAAATTATCCAAAAAATTTGCATTTCGATAAGGTTAGGATATCATTTTTATTCTGCGAGTGAGGAAAGCCGAGAATACAGCTTAACCATATGGCGAACCACGATTCATCGTGCAGATACCAGTTCCAAATCGGGGTGGTTTTGATTATCGTATTTCTAATTTTTCCTGTGCGTGGACCTGGTTGGTGGAGGAAGCCGTAAGCAGCACTTATGTGTACCGGCGAGGCGTCCAGCAAACCCTCTCGCATATAATGATCATCCCTGACGGGATTTGAACATGCGTCATGACAATCGGAGATGCGAAGCGTATTTCCAAATCTTTATAAACAGCTAGATATACTAAGGCTGCTATACGTACGACAGAGAAATTTTATTCTGGGGAGATTTGAGACGATCAAAGGTGGATAAAAAAAGGCTGCTGGAATTCAATCCAATAAACCGCGAGTTCATTTTTGCCCTGCATTTGTTTTGCACGTGCCCGCGTCACACGACATGTGCGTGCATACATTTATAACTTGGTCTGTGATCCAGTGCAGCATTAGGGTCTTCTTAGGTACCGATATTTTAGAATGTTATCAGTTTATAGGGTATTTCTAGGGAAAGTTTATAGCAAAATATGGCTGCGTTCACGATTCACTAAAAGATCATATATCTCAATCGGAGAATTGAGCTGCAACCTACCTCGTTTGTCATCAAAATCGATTCAAAAAAGTTGGTTGAGTACTTCACCTGCGTATAATTCATTAAATAAAGATACCCAAAAGCTTCAAACTACACATGCTGAGCAACATGGAATGATTGCGGATTTTGAACGAGCTCTTTTCAAGCGATTAGAGCAAGCGGGATATAGACGATCAAAAAGATTTTACTGGGTTGTATGGACTCTAACAGCAATAACAAGTGAGTCATCATATCTGTGTTTCAATCTTTTCCCCACCCCCTGTTGAAATATGCTTGTGTGTACAAATTCTAAAAGACATGTTTATTTGTAAAACACACATGCAAAAGACATGAACAGTAATATGATTAAACAAATCTATAGTTTCTAGAAAATCATCAAATAGGTACACCATATATATATATATATATTTATGAAAGGGGTCTAGTGAAGTTTAGTACCATATTCCCGAATGTCATTAAAATAAAAACTGGCAGAATATTCTCATCCTAACTAGGGGGCGCCAATGCTGCAAGCATCTGGCATTGTCTCCCGGGTTAGGATGAGTGCCTTTCAACATGGGAAATTATTATGATAATCGGATATATGGTACTAAACTTCATGAGACCCTTATGAAATATATGTGGAGTGGTTGAAACTAATCAGTTCTATAAAAACATTCCGTCCATCAACAGTATTTTAAATTACTGTATGCAGTCGCAACGTAATGTTGTACTTGTAAAAAATCAAACGTATTTTTTACAGCATTTGGGGGTGGATATCTATACTTCTTTCCTAATAAGTTGCGACAACAAGTCGTTGAAGAGGTTTCAACTGTTGCTAGTCAATCGCTAGAAGATGAAAAGATAGTTATGAAAGCTGGACAACTATCCAGAGATATTCTTAGTGGAATACTAAATGACAGTGAAACAAAAATTATTGCCTCTGACTTTATTAAAGGTATTTTTTTGTCATTATTAGTTAAACAAGAAATATTTTTGATTCATATGAGTCTCATTTACTCTTTGTGTTTCTTCATTTTTCACAGTAAATTTAGTAATTTCTAATGATTTTACTACATTTCAGATGTTATTGTTAGTGACCCTATCAAAGAAGCTGCTATAGGAACAATACTCGGATTATTAAATGATCCTAAAGTACTCAGTTTGCTGCGTTTGAGACTCACGGTATGTATCGACTTTGCTAACCGTTATTAAAAAAAAAAATTGCAGTTTAATTCAAAACATTGAACCGAAAACTATTATAACACTTTTTCCATTCCAAGTGTTTCAGAATTATTATATAAAGAAAATATTAATTCAGAAAATGAAAATTATTTGAAAACATGCGAGAGACCCAATGTTGTTTTTGTATGACTCGTGCTACACAGTTGAGTGCAGTTGCTCTATTACTGATCAATTTATTATTTGTGTTTTGTTGTTGCTAAAATACCAAGCACATAGGCCCATAACAAATTTAGTGTGATGTTACCACTTCAGCAATTTCTTCCCTTCTGAATGCAATGTATGCATCCTATGGGGTATTTGTGTTTACTGCTGAACACTGATTTTTGTCTTACGGTAATATTAGCCCAAAGTGTTTAATATGTCTTTTTTTTTAGCTATCAGTTTGAGCAGAAGCAGTTTAGGCACTCAGACGATAACCTATTCCTTTTTCGTCACAGGAAATTATACTGAATATTTTGCAAAATGAGTCAACAAGGCAAATAGTAATATCGCAAGTCAACAGTATTTTGCAACATGAAAGTATCCAAATGTCACTCCAGAAGTTGTTGGAAGATTTAGTTGACACCCCTGAGGTACAGTGTTTTCTCAATTACACGCAATATGTTTCCTTATTGACCGTCATCCAGAGGTAGAAAATTTCACATTGCCCAAAATATTCAATTTTCAGAGAACTAAGAATGCGCTTGTGGAGCGGTATCTTAGCCTATTTTTGATCTGACCATTTAAAAATACCCTAAATGCGGGAAAATTCATTTATTCGTAATATTTGTGCACAAGGTGTAGTTTGGCGGCTGCTCTTGCACGACAACATGTATTATGTGATTTGGACTTATTGTATCAGTGGCTCATGTTGAATCCAATATGTATATATAGTCATTGCATTTCAAAATCTTTCAAATTTTTTCTTTTTAATAGCTGTGATCAGCTAGACAAAAATTTTAGACAACGGACTCATACTATTGCAATGTGGTTGAAGATAGAGTTTTCTAATTATGTCTCTAATATTTCAGGTTAAAAGTATGATGGCTGATTTTTTCAAAGATGTTTTATCATCAGACACTGTGAAAGATCAAGGTAAAATTCTCGGTCAACAAGTCACAACTGATGTTATAACAAGTAAAGAAATACAAGAACAAGCCGGCAATGCACTGTGGTCTGCTGTCAAGTTTTCTGTGATACCTAATATGTTTAAAGGGAAAAGTAGTATTGTAAGTGAAATCGAAACTGAAACCAAAGATAAACTTGAGGAAGAAGATGTCGCTATTGTCGAAAATGACACTGCGAAAAACAAAAGTGAAACGACGCCACTTACAGAGTCAAATACTGATAACATTCAGGACAGTCATAGTATTTATTATACAGAAGGAAAACAATTTGATAAGTATTCAGTGAAAGATCCGAATGATAGTTGATCAAATATTTTGGAATGTATGTCTAACTAAGCTTTAAAATGTGGATGTACATAGCCAGTCTAGGAGAGAATGTCAGTTGATCATCAGAAGAATCTACACCCAATCAAAAATGCTATGTTATGCTTGCATAAATCTAGAAATATTTGTTTTGAGCTTCTGACGGTATTGTAACAATGTTGTGCAGAATGCCCCGATTGTAACAGAGGTGTTGGTGATCATGAAGTTCTTTGGTTAACTAGGAATTCTGAGAGATAAAGCTTAGGCACTGCTTAGAAACAAGGTTCTATCACCTTGGTATGGGCTAGTTTTGCTTGGTTAAACTGAGCTGCATCGAGTCAATTTCAGGTAATCAGAATCATTGCTTTTTGAACATCTATTCCATTGTCAAGCAAAATCCTTAAATGTGGCAAATTTAACAGTTTAAAAATGTATTATCATAATCATGATTTTCTATAAAATGAGTTCATTTGGAATAGTCAAGAAACAAATGAATTTTAACTAGAATTGAGGAACACTCAAATCTAATCGTAATTCCCCAATCGAAAATACTATTTCAATGTTATTCAAGCATGAAGCCCAAATACACCATTCACAAATTCCTTCTTATAACGGATATTGTTTTTCTTCGAACCGCTCAATTTCTTTGGGTCCATTGTTAATTTCTAATTACAGATAACATTGTGCAATTGTCATAAAACCATTGAAAATAGTTACTCACCACATGGAAAAATCTATATTACACATTCTTATACTTGGCATCTATACCTACCAATAGAAATTATTTTTGTGCATACAGTGACGAACTTTGAATCAAATTATATGTTTATTTGAACTTAATTAATCTAATTTAATAGCTATCTAGCTTAGTAACATAATTACATAGGATTACTCAACCTGGAATCTTGACCATGCTAGTGCACAGTGTTCAGAAGTTGCTCTGCATGACCCCTGGCTGAACGACTACAAAAAAGCACCATAAATATGGTGCCCTATTGTTTAAATTATTCTTTTATTTTAAAAAGTTCAACTTCGCTATATATCTTGTTTTTTTTTATCACAGAGTAAATTAGTTACAAGCCGGAAGTACCTAATAAAATATAAATTTTGATGCTTCCTCACAAATTATTTAAAGTGCACAAACAACAATGTCACTAGCCGAGTTTGCTGACCAAGTAAATCAAAAACCTCTGAAACGTCACAAAAAAGATGAATTTTTGAAGCAAAAAGTGCAAAGAAAAAAATTTAAAGCCGAAAGAAAATTGAAAAAATTAGAGAAAGAGATTTATAAAAGGAAGCAACAAGAACATGAAATAAAAGGAGAAGCTGAAGTAGAAGATACTGAAGAAGAGGAAACATCGGACGGAAGGGATTATACAGTCAGTGTTGCCGTGCCAGGCTCAATATTAGACAATGCTCAATCACCTGAGTTAAGGACTTACCTGGCAGGTCAAATTGCAAGGGCTTGTACTATATATCAGGTATGTTTTCACCATCTTATCTTCTATAGAAAATAGATGTAATGCTGTGGGTTATAATTTGTGACCCCTGTTGTATCCAAGTTTCGACTTATACATTCGTTCATCTTAATATTACATGACATTTTTAGTCTTCCTCGAACCAACACCACACAGCAGACAAATGGCCACACATCGATGTTGTAGTCCGTCTGTGGTGTATACAAACAAAACGTGTTTACCCAAAAATTTTCTTGATTTAGTGGTACAAAGTGATCAATTTAAGTTAAAATAACAAGCTATGTTGTGATGCAATTGGACAACAACCAATCACTCTAAAATATGGCAATATTTACTATTGAACACTGTTAGCAAATAATCCTAAGTAGATGCCGGACAAAAAAATGTTGTCGATGTCCAAACTGGTTTTGTTAAGTATGAGGCACTGATGGAGCGTGCCGCTGTGGCGTGCTCCATCTGTGGCACATACTTGACAAAATAAAATATCTGATTGGGATCCAGTGTTGTGTCGCATATGTAGTTGCTATTCACTGTCTCTTGAAATTTATTTTGAGCAAAGATTGATCAGATTCAATTGAGGGCAAACTAGATCTGATAGTAGAAGTTTTCTTCATTTTTTCCTGAAAAAAATCCCTATGAATTATTGAATATTATGATTAAGTTGAATATTTCTCGTTTTAAGGTTGATGAGATTGTTATATTTGATGAAGCTGAAAATTCGAAGAAAGAAAGTGTTGAAGGGGAATTCAAGGGTGTTGGAAAGAAAGGTGAAGGATGTGTTCAATTGGCTCGAATTCTACAATATTTGGAATGTCCGCAATACCTAAGAAAATTCTTTTTTCCTAAACATCCAGACTTGCAGTATGCTGGTTTGTTGAATCCGCTTGATAGTCCTCATCACATGAGAATTGATGAAGATGTTCCATTCAGAGAGGGAGTGGTTCTTGATCGTCCCACGAAAGAAGGAAAAGGTTCTTTTGTCAACTGTGGAGCATTAAAGAATGTTCAAATTGATAAAAAATTACAGAACAATGTCAGAGTAACTGTCCAAATGATAAAAAGCAAAAAAGAGAATCCAAAATATTTTCAGGGCAAAGCGGTAAGCCCCCTGACACCACGTTTAAAAAGTGGGTTGTATTGGGGCTATAGTGTAAGACTTGCACCAAACTTGAGTTCTGTTTTTACCCAGTGTTCAATAGCTGATAAGTATGATGTTATGCTGGGAACTTCAGAACGTGGCGAATCGGTTGATGAATTTACTTTACCATCATTTAAACATCTTTTAATAGTTTTTGGAGGTGTAAAAGGTCTTGAAGAAAGTTTAACAGCAGATGAAGATTTAGATGAAATTGAAGATCCATCACTATTGTTTCATCATTATTTGAACACTTGTCCAAACCAGGGAAGCAGGACTATCAGAACAGAAGAAGCTGTTCTTATTACCTTATCAGCTCTTAGGCCTAAAATATTGCAGTCAATTGAGAATAAATAAAACTTATAGTCACTGTCAATCTGTTTAAGGAAATAACCCTCTTTAGTAATGATTTATTAGAAGTTGGTCAGCGTTAATCTCTATCGGTGTTGGGGGCTACGCTCTTTTTCCATGCACAGAAAAAAATTCGGTGAACGATTAGGCAAAACATTCAACCCTGGGAGAGGTAGTGATTCTCCGCTTTACTCTTCTAGAAGATAAAATGTTATCCTGATTTTGGGTCTTTGGCTACTCCTTCACCAAAGAGAAAGCGTCCTGTGCTGATTGGAGGTTTTGGTGGTTATAAATATTGCAAATACTTAAGGAAAATCTCTGACACGCTCTCCTTAGGAGCTTCCATACTGATGAACGTCTGGATCTGCGGTTTGAGCTATAAACCATCAGTAGTCTCTGGGAGACGAAGAGTTCACCGGCGCAGTAGGGTGGTTCAAAAAAAGGAAATTTTTGAAAAACCTAGCCTAGCAATTTTCCCAATTGCTTGTCTCCCTCCAAATGCAGCGATCCTAGGGCCTTGTTCTCCATATCTTCCTTACTCAACTTTGCTAGATAGTTTATCAATGTCTCATTCTAACTTTGTTCACTGCATGGGTGGATTGTTGAATTGCTGTCTTTAACATGTAAAGCCGGCATCTCGATAAAATTTATATCTTGTTTATAATTACCATTATCAAATTGAGTTAAATGTTAGAAAGAAATAGCCTTGTACATTTGCGCAAGGTGTATGAACAGCCAATTGGCAGAAATACACACTTCGACATGGGCTATACTAGTGGTTGGCCAAACTGTTACAAATTCGTGCCTTTTCGTCCAACAAACTTTCTTACCTATCAACAGCTGAAATTATGTGGAAATTTGCAATATTTTGTTCTCCCTCAAAAACCGAAGCAACGGCGTCTGACGACGTGTTTTGACCGCGAGGAAACTATATTATGTTGGCGATACTAAATGGAATGATTGCCTGCTTGCCCTTTTTTCCCAATACCTGTACGATTAACAAACTTGTGTGAAGTTAATTCGCACAAATTTTGTTAATCAATATAAATAATTTTGACAAGTCTTTAATTTCATGACAGTACCCAAATGTAATACAAGAAAAGCATAAAATATCAGCATTGCACAGTGATAAACGATTATAGAGGCAAGTTAACACTATCTATTAGATTTCTGTTGTTTCATACGCTGCATTCTTCTTTCCATGGCTAATTTCTTTTTTCTTTCTATCTCCAAAGCTGTACAGCGAGGTTGTGACGAAGACGAACTATTGGTTGATGGCAGAGTAATTTTGTTGGGCTGTTTTTCACATTGTGATGCCCCTAAAAGCAAAGAAATAATTTTTTACTCAGACCCGGACAGAAACAAAAATTTAATCATACGAGATTCCTGCTTAGGGGACTTTCGAATAGCAAATACCTATTACAGCCCAACCGACATATTAGCAAAATTTCTCCCTCCTGCTACATATCGGATCAGATTAAGTACCAATGATATAGGTCATTAGAAAGTACAACTTTACAAATTTGCCTTCAAAGGCTAAAACCATCCACCACATCTTTATTTCCCTTTTAGTCGCCTCTTGCGCCATGCAGGAAATACGATCACACTATTTCAAAGTCTGTACCTACTGCTACTAGTATTTATAACCAATTCTAAATTTTGCTTTCAGGTTTGCATGCTAGTGATATTACCGCTTACAGAAACTACGGTGCAAGGACACTGGCGTCGATCATGCTCTAATATCCTGTGAATTGAAAGTTTTGAGGTTTTGAAAGAGGACTCGTCACATGTCTAGTTATGGATGAGCTGCCCCAGCATTGAACTGGGCCTTCAGGAACATTTCTAAGTTACACGATTACCCATGTCAAACCTTTTATTACGACTTACCTCTTGATGAGGCACATGATTGCTGGGATTCCGTTAATGCAACAGCTTCTAATAACATATCTTCATCGTCAGATAAAAATCCATCACTTGATAATTCTTGTTTATGATTGTTTGACTTCTTCACTAATTCTAATTTTCTATTGGTTAGCACTGGGTTGAAACTATTCGTAGTTTTAGAATTGAATTTGTTTGGTGGTAACAATGTCAATTTGGTACCGGGTTTCTCGATTTTTGTGAATTTGTACGAAGAGTTTCTCTCAACAGGTTGGTCACCGTTAACAAGAGGGGGCTTTTGTACGACTTTTGGACCCTTCGACCCAAATTGTTTCGCACATTTTGAATTGCCAGCTTTATTGGGCAACTCTTTATTTTCATCTTCGTTTTCTGTCCAACTGTCTTCCATAATTAACTCTTCTAGAATTTCAGGAGGAATACTCGAATCCAACGTTTTAGTTGTGGATTTGGTCAATATTGTTCTGGGATTACAGGCCGATGACGGCTTCGACTCACAAGTACCAGTTTTTTGGATAATGTGTGATGAAGTATTTGTTTGTGCCCCAGTTATATGATTTTTGTACGGAGATTCAGTCTTTGTTAACAATGATTTAGAATTGTTATTACTGAAAAGCCTTGTAGAAGTTGATGGTATATTTGATGCTGCATTGTTTTTCAAATCCCTCCCTACATTTCCCGATTTATTTTTGGGGACGAATTTATAATTGTTCGTTTTGGTCAATAAAACATTGCTTTTATCTTTTTGTGGACTTGGTTTAGCCGGCCTTCCATCATCCATGAAAAAGTTGAGAAATCCTTTGGCGCTGTTTGTTGAATTTGTATTTTTTTCATTTTTATGGCGACTCGTTGAAACGGTTTTAGAAGAGTTTGCAGGAGTGCTTGTTTTCTGAGCAATTGAATTATTCTCTGCTGACATCCTCCTGGACTTCTAATAAGAAAAATAAAGTGTGGAATCACATTTAGGTGTAGAGATATATATATTTGAATGTGCATGCTTTCAACAATGCTGAATATTTTAAAAACTTATTTCACATAGCAGCAATTTCGATTATCCCAACTTTTGAAACACCATATATTAAATTTTGAATACTATGTGAACTGAATTTTTTTAAAACTCGAGCCCTAGTAGCGTTAAGCAAGAATGTTACTGTGGTAGCGGAATTTTGGGTGTTTAAAAAAGTCATATCATTTTTAACAGTTTTTGATAATTTTATAGACTCTTTGTAAAATTTTGTTATTATCAGCCACATAAAACTCAAGATATATCACTTAAAAGTACATACCGGTATGTCTTATGGCAAAATATAATATTCCAAACAGAAACCTACTTTAGGAAGATTAGATGCACTATCAACCTCAAGCATTAGTGAATCGTCATTGAATAAATCATCATCTGTCCAAACATCTGAATGAGGAGAGTGCGGTGCTATCTTTGCTGGTGTTTTAGCTAAAATATAAAATGGAAACATACAACATAGGTATAAGCAGATCTTTCTGAATGTCTGGTAGCAACAAAATAAATCGTCAATACTGCTATATACTGCTGAAATAGCAGTGTGGATGGTTTTGAAGTTATTTTCGTTCATCTCAAAATAATGTCATTAATATACACCTACCTATAAGTGTTATATATGCGCTATTTTACCTTCCAAAATGTATACTATTGATAATCAGATCAGAATATTAAAAAACCACAAATTTGTCCAATTCTAGATGTAAAGATAGTTTTGAACTTGTACAAACATACCTGGATTTGCGCTCATGGCACTAGGAGCAAGTTCTTCTCCATTTCCAGACATATCGAATATCAGATCTATTGATGTGTTGGTGCATGTTGGTTTTGCTAAAAATCAAATGCATCA
This sequence comes from Styela plicata, assembly GCA_963675895.2. Lineage (NCBI taxonomy): Eukaryota > Metazoa > Chordata > Ascidiacea > Stolidobranchia > Styelidae > Styela > Styela plicata. Next base: position 16,083,608 of record OZ023138.1, read on the forward strand.
CACATCAATATCAGTTTTATATAATAATAACCAATACATTGAATGCAAACTTGGATAGATACCACATTCTGATCAGGCACCGCCGGAAACAGTGACTAAAAGGATCAAATCAATAGCAAAGAGCTACTACACGATATAGCACCGGTAACTCACTCCCAAGCAGAAAACATTCCAAAATGAACTAACTGCTGATAACTGCTAATAACATGAACATTTTGGATACTCAAGAAAAGATATGCTGTGGGCGATGGCAAAAATCCTGCACCTAAACATTAGAGAGACGCTGTGGATACTAAATTGATATACGTTCCACCTGACTTATGATGAATTTCCTCCTTACGTTGAAAAGGAACAGTATCAAAATTTCTTTCATCTTCACTTTCTTCTTCCTCCGGTAATTCAGGAATTATTAATCTTCTACCTAAATTATTTGAGGTCGTTCCCTCACCTGGAGGAACGAAATTTTCTGTAAAGATTGGCAATTCAAAATGACTCATGATTAACTTGAACAAAATTTAAAATATGGGTCATATTACAGGATTCCTAGCATCAAATGGGATAATTCGAATGTATTGGGATATACTATTTCTTTTGTGACTTTTCTTACACTATGTTTTTTATTGTTTACTAATTGGGAGTATTCGGTTGTATTAAGGGATTTTCATACAGTTCATGCTATGTACCGTAAGTCGATACCAGTCTATAACTTTACAATGTAAAATTCATAAAATTCCTTCATGACATAAATCAGGACTTTATTGCAAAATGGGCAAATATCAACAATTTTGTTTATCTGTAATGTTCAGACATTATCCTAATTATATAGTGTATTTCGAATACTGTTTGAACTTAAAATACAAGGACAACAATACTCAGGTTATAGGTAAGGTTTCTGTGCCTGACTGAATGCCACAAAATCTGTTCCATGTGTTCAATTGTAATTGCATACAGATTAGTAAACCAGAGACATTCTTTCCAGAATAATAATGGCTTTGAAACATTCAATAACAAACATTCATAGGTACTTGTATCTATCCATCACTCACAATCTCTTGATGCTCTTCTCAAAGCATTTATAATTTGATCAACCTCTTTTCTTGATTCTTCAAACTTTGGATAGTTGTCCACCGATATTCTCGTTCTCGTTATTATTTTCTGAATAAATCAAGAACACATTACTAACAATGGTCCGAGAGAATCAATTGATGTTGCTTCACAATGTACAAAGCAAAAAAAGCTAGAAAAACAATTATGTGAAATAGTGAAACGTTAGCACAACGAACGAACGAACAAACACAACGAATTGCAAACTGATAAAACAAAACTGGGAGGACAATTCTAGCTGCTCAATCGAAGCAGGTATGACATCGACTCGAATTTATACAAACTGCCCTTCTTCAAGTTTGTTAGATATTTACATATTTTACAAGATATTGGAAAGGCATGGGCCAGTGTGTGTCTGGCCGGGTTGAAAAAAATATTCAAAATCATCAATACTGCTATGAAATAGCAGTTCTGATGTTTTTAAATCTTTTTTATCCATCGAAAGGAACCAATATAAGCATTTCAGAAGAAAAACAAGTTTCTGTCATCCTACGTTTGATTTGCAAAAATACAGCACTGCACAAATCACGAAAAGATCTATGGTTTGCAATTTTTTATTTGTTCATTGTATTGTTATATGAAATCAATAATGCAAAAGTTATATTATAAATTTGTAACCTTTGTTCTTGGTAACTGTGGACTGCAGTGGACATCTTCTTCAATCCGACTGGGACCTAAACATGTAAGAAATTTATATGTAAATCAAATGATTAAAGTCTTCCCACGATTACTTGATTATTTAAATAAGTTCAAGCCAACTTTCAAGATGGAGTTCTAAAAATTTGACAATGGCTACAATCTGAATTGAGAAGCAGCAAACTATACAGTAGGCAAAAAATTCTATGGTAATGAACTAAAAACTGTAATAGAATGTGGAAGGATGTATCATTAATAGTGAAATTAGCGTACGTATAAATGATTCACACATGCAAAAAAATTATAGTATTTTTTGATGATTTGACAACAGTTTCGAAAATGATTGTTGCTTTTATTAAATTCCATGCGTTTTCCATTTCATTTTGAAAAATAAATTTCATTTTGTCAAGCATGAGTAACGGATGGTCCGCACATATTTGGGGAAAAATGAATTACTTCGTTTCACACTGGCTTCCAAATAAAGTATTGTGGCAACTAAAAAACAGTCTTCATTCAGTTGATTCATCCAGTCATAAATTCAATTGAAAATACCAGCCCTACTTCACAATCAATATTATACAATTTCAATTGTGAGCGTTAGAAGTTTCGAGCAACACATCCCTAATCGTTTCTGATGAAGGTTCCAATCCTGTGAGGGATAAATACATGCAAGAGGTATGCTGGACACCTCACTGGCACTCCAGGTTTGAAACTAGGGTCTGCATGAGAGGTCATGGTTAGCCATGTGTTCGAAACATATTCTCTGCCACATGATGAAAATGAAATTAAATCCTTCCTAATTTCAAACAATTTTAATTGATATTATCCAGCTCGCTGTTTTATACGTTTTTGAGTAAAGTTATCCAATTAAATCAGTGAAAAAAAAAAATTCGACAGATGCAATTTCCAGTACCTTGCAACATTCTCCAAGCAGCAGGTGTTGGAGAATCATGATCCCAGAAAACTTCTATACTGTCATCCATTTTCCCCAATCTGCTGTTCGCTTCAAGACAATAACATAGCAGATATTTACCAGTATATCACTATATATGACTGAAAAATAAATTGTGACAAGAATTACATTAAGGTCATGTAATTGCAAATAATATTCATGAAAAAATGCAAGCAAGCAGCCAAATCCTGCGGGCACATTTTCCCAATCAGAAATTTATTTTGTCAAGTAGGGGTCACAGCTGGACCAGTGCCCACACTTGACAAAACATGCTTGGATAGAATGTTTCCCACTGGGTTAATCTCAAACTTTATTAATCACCCCCAAAAGCCCGAAAGTGTTTCATTTTTAGGAAATGTAAAAATATTAAAACATGTACTGTTGAAAATGTAGGCAAGAAAGAATTAAAAAAAAATGAAGATGAATGCTTAATTACTATTTCAAAAATAATAAGCTGGATGATTTCAAGAACACAGTGTGAATTTTATGATTAAAAAAATAATGAAGTGTCCCCTGCCAAGAAATTATTCAATTAAAAAAAACACAAATGGTAAATATAGAGTTATAGTCCGAACCCTCGTATCAATAAATATTGAGCTACATTTTGCTGTATTTCTGAAATGAAAAATATTTCTTTTGGCACACAAGCAACATATGTTTCTTGGCAGTGCCATCCATCATAGGCAAAACGTAGGCATGCACGAAATGTTTTAGGCAATTTTTACACTTTACCATTTGACCTTTACTCAGGAATTACATTGCTATATATTCAAACACCATATGTAGTGAAAATTCCCCAATGATCAGAAGGAAACAAACCACATGATAATCTATCCATTCCCACAAACTTAATCGCTTTTGGTTTGTAGTGTTGCTTACTAGTGGGATTTTCTACCCTAGAATACATTCTTTCAAACCGAAGTCGAGCTTTTCCATTCTTGATTTGATTGTCATTTTTCTGTAGGTCCCATGAATACCTTGTATCTTGAGGAGAACCAAGCATTTCCCAAACGTCTTTGACAGAGGCAATATTAAAATTACCTGAACTTACAACAGAATTAAATTCTGCGTCTCGCAAATTTGTGTCGCCACCAAATATTACAGTTCTTGTAGAAGGAAATTGCATCATTTGAGAATATAAAATAGCAAGCTGGTTCTTCCTTTCTTGCTCACCAGGTTTTGTACTTTCAAGATGAGATGTGAGTACAGCCACATCCAGATTGTGACACCTTCCTTCAACAATCAAAATATCTCTTCCTTGCCTTGAAGTAGGGAATGGAATAACTTTTGCAGTGCATGATTTAAAAATACTTTTATTGACAAAAATAGATGTGAAATAATGACCACAACTGCTACCACTTTCAGCAGGAGAAAAAGCACTGTAGTTAGACTTGAGAGCACTTTTCATGTACAAATAAGTTTCTAAAATGACTTCTTGAAACATTACTACAGTCGGGCTATGTTTACGTATTATATCCACTATCGCTACTGTCCTTTCTTGCAAGAAATCACCAAGTAATCCCTGTATATTCCACTCTAAGACTGAGATCGCTGGTTTTTCATCTCCCACAATGACACAGTCATCTTCATTACCACTTCCTTGTGAGCAGGAAGCTCCCGCACTGTCTGCGAAAATCATCTCTATCGCCGATTGTAAATCTCCATTACTGACACTCAGGTAATATTCAGCAACTTCTCTCGAATCTGTGTTGGTGACGTCTAGAAATTGCTCAATTGCTTCCTCCATATCTTGTAGGAAGAATATGTCGATACTATGCAGTTATTAACAAGTAGGGAGGTTGTAACTACCGTTAACACTAATATTTGATCTTGAAACAAATTCAAAATTTAACATATTTGAAAACAGCCAATTAGCACAATTTTTTCGATAAATATATTATTTAATGCAAATATGTGGCTCTTATTTTGTAGTTGAATAGAATTCCAACCCCTAATATAACACGGTATTACCGTCAAAATTGATAAAATTGCATATAGGATATAAAACATAATATAAAGTTAGCAATATAACATTGGCATATAGATTGTATAGTCTACAAAATTATTTACCCAGAACAAAAATAAGAGAATTTCTGAAGTAACACAATAAATTCAAGTATACTGATCTCTGAATAAAGATTAAGAAACAAAGAACTTATATAGCCCTTTATAAAAATCAAAGGATGAAAAAAATATAAGAACCTGATAATAACTATTATTCAACCAATCGTAGAACATACCATCATTTTGGTCTCAGTTATTTGTCTAAATCCCAAATTGAAAATTTTATGTTGGAAGTCAAATTCCAAGGTTTTTGTGAATAATGGACAGGATCGATGCAGGAAAATGCGTTCATTGAATATAACATCAAACTATACTACAGTAAATATAAATCACTCCCACTGGTGTAACACTGTAACCCATTCTGGCCTCAGGCATATGCAGGGCAAAATTGACGTTAAGGGATATGTGTCTGCCTTGTGCATTTAAAAAGATGTTCACTATTAAGCTCAACAACCAACCATTGACTGTATTTGGCATTTAAGCATGTATTAATAGTCTGAACTGGAAGCTATGTTGCAAATCGCACAAGCAGACCCCAATGATCAGAACAATATATTCCCCATTCCAGACTTTTCAGTTCCCACAAATTCCATGCTGTTGGGCTTGAAGCACTTACTTCCCTCAATAACGCCTTGTTTTAAAAATATTCTGTCAAGTCGAAACTTTCCTTTTTCATGCGCTGGTATATTGTCGTTTGATTCGGTGTCCCATGTATATCGAGTACTATCTGGTGAGCCAAGAAGTTGGCAAACATCAGTTACTTTTGAGAGATTAAAATTTCCATTCTCTACAACAGAATCAAACTCTTCGTCAGTAAGTTTTGTATCTCCTCCATATAATAATTGTTTGATTATCTGAATTCGATATCATAGTTTGATATAAATCACTCAGTTGATTCTTTCTTTCTGCATGATTTGCAGGCATACTCTCTAAATGTGATGTTATGAATTTTATTTTATAATCATGATAAGATGCATTGACAATTAACATATCTCTCCCTTGCTGGGAATTAAAAAATGGAGTAACTGAACCTGTACATGTTTGAAATTCACTTTTTCTGATAAATATTGCAGTAAAATATCGAGGACATTTCTGTCTTAGATCGTAAGGTGAAAAACCATCATAATTCGAACCAATAGATTTCTTGAAATGAGAATAAGTAGATTCAATAACTTCTTGAAACATGATTACTGATGGTTTATTGACGTTGATAATATCAATGATTTTTTCTGAACGTTCATATAAGAAGTCTCCCAACAATCCTTGTATATTCCATACTAAAAGTTTTAATTCTGGACTGGAACTTTTCGCTAAAGAGCAAGTTTGCTTGGAAGAACGTCCACCCATCATAAAAATAATCCCAGCAAATATCTGAACAATGTGCAAATTCTAGATTCAGTTCATATTGAACTAATCATTTACTATAATCATAAGTCTAAAAAAAAATAGTTGCAGAAGAAATTAGTTGACACTTATCTTCATTTCAGGTATATTTCACTAATACAATATTCCCAGGAAGAAAAAATAACCTAAACCTGTCAAGCCTGCGTCATTAATGAATCATGCCTCGTTGGCACGATCCATCTATGACTCATGCATCACAATATAAAATTTTTGATTGGATTATCATTGTCAGACACAAATAGTTATATTGAACTCCTTCAGTGATTTAATTTTCAAGTATGAGCCACACATAAATCACATCTGTAGTCACACTCATCACATCCTAGACAGATATAGGAAAGTGTATGCAAAGCAAACTGTCAATGAACCTTCCGTTGTGCAAAAGCAAATATTACAGAATATAAATAGGTTATTCCATTCTTCATGTCCAAATACAATAATAAGTCGATATAATTTGTTCAAATAAAAATATACCTACTATTACAATCAGTTAATCATAAATAGAATTCCAATGGAAATTTATTCAGTTTTACGATTATTCTAAAAAAAACTTGGGTTGCCAAACTATCTTGGTCTATGCCAAATTTTACGCTAAACAGTTGACATAAATAATGTAAAAAGCGAGAATACACCTAATTTTGAAAGCAATTTTAAAAATTTATGATATCGCCCAAGTTGAATTCTGATTTTTGCTTGAACTCAATTCTGTTTAAACTCATCATTCAAATTGATTCTAAATAACATGCAAAAATCATTATATATATCACATTATGTTACTCGGCATCACGATGAGCTAATAGGTAACAATGAAACATAAACTTAAATACAAAAACAGTACTGCATTTTACCAACAAGCCATTCATGATACGACACGTATTAGGTAGACAAAAAAATCAGAAGTACCGGTAGTCAAAACTTTTCGAAAGACCATGAAGTAACAAAAGCATAATTCATTTACGGCTTGTGAGGGATCTCTGGTATTGCATGAATTCTTCTATTATGTATTGCATTATGTTAGTATATTCATATGATTTCATCGATATTATTTTGTTAAGCAAGAAACACACTGCAAAGACATTATTCATCACTTGGAGCATTCCATACGATCACATTAGCTGAGTTTTGTATTTAACTTCCTGCAATGTTATATTTTTTTTTTTTTATAGCCACTTCTTTGAGTGGTTCATCCTGTAACAGCGGCGACTTATAGGCGAACAGGGTTACAATTACTGGAAAGATATGATCTTTTTTTTCCTGTTCGGCTTAGCCTACCCAAATTATTACACCCTGGGTTGAGCGGAAGCTACTAAATTATCATCAAAATACCGATGCAAATTATGAAATCCTGTCTTAAGTTGAAAGAATGACTGTAATTCAGTGATAATTCAGCATGAAAAAACCTACTAAAATTCACTTTCACTCCTAAAGTATCATTCCTTATATAAACATAAAATAACATTTTTAAATTAAATTCAAAGAGCACTATACTGTTATTTCAAAGTTATAACAGAACTGGTCTGTATCATTTTAACAAGGTTGTTATGACATCTATCAATGTTTCAGCATATTCATTTTCTCCATTATTGGGAACACAAACACAGTCTAACAGTGTAAATTTTATATGTTTATTGGCACTGAGTTTTGCAAGATCGTCATCTGATATTATTTCATCACATGAAGCAGCATTTTTTAAATCTTGTTTATTTGCAAGTAGGAGACAGGGAACATCTTTTAATTCTTCACTTTGCAGTATGTTTAGAAGTGCTTCTTTTGCCTCATCAATTCGTTCCCGATTGCTACCATCAACAACAAAAATTAGCAATTGGGTTTTTTGGAGAAAATTTGCCCAATATGGACGGGAGATTTCACCACCGCCAACTTCCATTAAATTTAAACAAAAATCACCATGCATGGATTGTGCAACATTGAAACCATTTGTTGGCATGTACTTCCTTTGGTTTCCTGTTTTGATGTTTAGTTAATGTCTCTATCAAAGCAGTTTTACCAGAACCATCGAGTCCGAGAATCAATACCTTCTTTTGATCATCAACTTCATCTTCCGATTCTTCCTCATCTTCTTCTTCAGAAATATTTTCAACTTCCTGTGGTGGAAATTGGAATTCATTTGCGTTCTTCTCCTTTGGTGCTACTGTTACGGGAGTTGTTAGATTCTGTAAAACCACAGGAGGCTCATCCGAATCTGATATGATAGAATCTTCATCGCCTATCCCTTCATCTGTGTCTTCTCTCTTTTTACGTTGCAGTATTGTGTAATAATAACCAGCTGCAAGGGTTACTCCAACACCCAATGCTCCAACAGCAACCAATAACTTGGAGCGATGAGATGACATACTTCCAAACTGCAAAACAGGCAAATTAAACAGTACAGCTGTTCTGTGTTAGAATCAGTAGCTCAACACTAAAAATAAATTAAGATTAGTATTTGTCATTTAAAATGTCTTGCACTACATTAACAAAATTTGGGTCACAGAACTGGGTCACCCAAAAAAACTCACGCCAAAATCAGGCGCTGATATCTGGATATACAGTACTGTAAACGGTAAAACCAGGCGACTTAGATATTCTGTATTTCTTCATTTCCGGCCTACAAAATAAACTGATTTCGCTAAATGGTTAATTATTTGTCAATACTAATACAGAACCCCTTTGCGCCTTTAAGTTTGTAAACAAAAAATTAGGGAGTTGTGAGCGCCTTTTCAACTTAAAAAATGAAGGAATGTGGCTCTTTTTCAATGGACTCGCTGGCCGGCGACTTTGATAAGATTAGATACAAAATATTTATCACTATTGTTGATAGCATTTGTGTCAGGAAATGAACTTAAAATTATTATTAGGATATAGGATTTACTTTTTATCCTGCGAGAGAGGGAAGCCGAGAATACAGCTTATTCTTATGTAGAACCATGACCTCTGTGCAGACACCAGTTCCGAATTGGGGGAGGGGGGAATGTTTTCGGCTTATTTTTATTTCTCATTTTTTATAGCGCACTGCGCATGGACTTGGTTGATGGAAGAAGCCGTAAGCACTGCTCACGTGAACCACCACCTTGCACCGGCGAGACGTCCAGCAGGCCTCTCGCATATGATCATCGACCCCCACAGGATTCGAACCTACGTCTGAACGATCAGAGATGCGTAGCTTGAAGCGTATTACCAACACCTTGCCGATTGAGCCAACCGGCCAATGCTGGATAAGTAAGTTATACAGTATATCACTATATAACTAGGTGCTGTATACAGTACCGGTATATGCCCATCAGGGGATATCAACGCTAGGGGAATGGTCATTTTAAAAAGTTTTCTTGGGAGATTTAATTCCACGAAACAACTCAAATGATTGACAGATGGCCGTTTTTATCTTGACGCCGGCTCGTCTTCTGGCTTAAAATCTCCATCTTGGACTTCGAAGATAAGCGTTCCAAGCCCTGTACCTGTACCGATACCGTACTCACTGCATTAGATATACCGTATACAGTATAATAGCAGGTCATTACAATAGCAATAAATGTTCTAATTCCATGGAAGACTAATTTCAAACTTCCTACTACCCTAAATAAATCTGTTGCAAAGTTGACATACATTTCAGCTTTGAAGCCGCACTTGGGGGCGATAATGTTTCAAATTGAAAAAAGCGCTTGCTGATAGCCGCAGCATCTTAGGTTTTTGCCGGCATCAACAGATTTTGCGCATTTTTGTAATGTCTATCCGTAAATATTTAATAAAAAAATAATTTGACAATTTAAGATTATGAATTGAATAACTGAACTAATATTCAATTTTTATTTCTTTAAAAAATTACCAAATGTCATAATATTAGGAACTAATATTTTTTTTGTAGGTGTAAAATTGTGCAACATGTTGGAAAATCAACGACATTAAGACATGTTATTTGTTATTTCTCATTTATGCAAAGACCATTTTTCAATCAAATTTTTTAGATATATTAAAAACCTCGATCATTAAATTTTATGGTTAAGGATATTGCTTCAAAAAAATCATTTAAAAAAAGCATTGCCTAGTTAGATAAGACTTTAACAGGTATATGAATTATAAAATCTTCATTTCTGCATAATTTATTTTTAATAGAAATTTGCAAAGTGTCCTCTCAATTGCTTTAAAATATTCCAAGATTTGGGGCAATCACGACTCTATTGCTTCCTTAGCAAAGTTAATGTCTAATGTTTAAGCACTGTTAAAATAATAGAAGAAACGGATGTTTGCATATTTAATGTTGGTGTCATTTTCTGGTGGGAATGTGCTTCTGCGTATATCGTATCCAGTATATTTCATGTGACTATACAAATAGTCGTCATCCTTGAATCACTTCTTACGTATCAGTCTTTTAGCTTGAGTTGGTATAAGCCAGTATTCGTCAAATTTGGCAGTTTACTTTCAACTAGACTTTAAGAGAGGGCTACAGAAGACGTTTGATCACGCCTGGCTCGACCTTCCATATGGAAAAGGTCAGACGTCTAATCAACCAATGGTTACAAGCACGACAAAAGTGATTAAAAGAGGCGAAGTTCATATATATTTGAAGAATGGTGCTTTCAACTACATGATTTTGCACACCTAAGCAAGAAAATCGTGAGAACCAAGCACGTAGGCACACTCGAGTGTGTAATGCAATATGCTACTTTTTGTGGTGGCAATAATGCATATTATTCGAAATTTATGTTAAAGCACATTCAGAAGTACATACTGGTCCCTAACACCTATCAAACAATTAGGAAAATACCTACTAGCATAACATTCAACACCTCATTTATACATATATTATGACGTCATCATTTTGGGGAAGTTTCGCAAGTCCGATTTTGGTAAACTTTTGATATGTTGGAAAACAAGCCTATAGCCACATAATATGTAATGTTTAGCCCAACTTTTTAGGGTCGATATGTAGTTTGACTGGACTATACGGTAGTCTATGTGTTTTGTTTAGATTGAAACGACACGGTACGCACTACGCGTTTGCGTATGTTGCGTTTTTTTTCTAGATTTGTTTTATTTTACCCCTGCGTTTTACGCAAGTGCAATGCTCTGCATGCACTTCTTTATGTTTTTTAATGGAACAGAACAGTTTGCTATGAAAGCTAACGCCGAGTGCTCGTTTCGTCTTTTTCGCTTTGGCTTTGTATGTACGGTATGTGAACACGATTAGCACAAAGCAATGCTCGCGTGTATTCCTATTTTATTACCCGAAACGATGCAATGAATCGGTAAGACAACTTCACGTGGATTATGACCTTTACGCGAAAGCATTGTTTTTGTTTGATCACAAATTGCTCATATCCTCTCTTAGAGCTTACAATTTTGTTTTTCACACTTTTCTCAATTCTGCGTTCACCTTGTTACAAACAGCGTTTCGCCTGTTTTGTCAACAGATGTCGATGTCGTATCGCAAAATTGTTAATGGCTTGTGATACATATTTGATTACCGTATGCAGTTCTTTTATTAGGGTATAAATTATAATACCGAAAACTTTGAAGATAGGCCCCAATACTTTGTGTTTGTATTTGTTTTAGTGTATGTGATTGCGACTGTGTGAGTGTCTGTCTCTGTGTGTATACTATGTAGGTGAGTAAGGTGCTTGTAAGTTCATTATTGGTCTTTTCCAGTGTCCTGATTTCCCTGTTTTTTTATTTGTGTATTGGGTATCAAAATTAACTACGGTATCCGTAAATAGGTCCATTAGAATGAAAATTGGGATAATGTATTTCAATTTTATTTTGCTCTGTTAACAATACAGGGCATCGATTTACTATATAACAAATATGCCAGTTCATAGATTCCATGTAGAAATGACGTGTAGTGGTTGCTCGAACGCTGTGATCAGAGTTCTGAAGAAAAACTTGGGAGAAGATGTCAAATTTGATATAGACTTGGAAGGGAAAATTGTGGAAATCGAGTCTGATGTTTCACAGGATCAACTTGAAGCATATCTCAAAAAGACTGGGAAGGAGGTTACATACAAAGGTCTCAAGTAAATGAATAAAAGAATTTGGGATTATATTTTTGCTAACTCTTGAAGCATTTCTTAAACATACTGCATAAATTGATATTCTTCTATCGTTATCCTATTCTGATTTAATTTCATGCTGTAAACATTTCCACTTGTTCAATATTCATCAATATATTTGTGAAAATGAGCTTTTGAAGCAGCAAAATTAAAAGAATGACATTATTTAACATATTAGTTTTTATTTTTTGAATTTTTTGCAATAGATCACGATGAAACATTGAAAGTGAAATTTTACATTGTCAAATTCACTAAATCGTGATTTTGCTGCTTGATGGACCATGTGTATTTGCAACATTAGTTTTGCTTATGTGACTACTCTTGTTTAAATTGCTGTTAATAAATAAATTTGATTAATATCTCTCGTGATTTTTTCGAGCCGAATAAATTAAGATGGTAAACAATCCCAAACAAAGAATTTTTTTTTGTGTTAAAATATTCATGAACAGTGTTTTTACCAAGCAGTCATTTTCATTTTTAAATATGCCAGGTTGTTACAGTATGCAGTTCTCATTTCTCTCAACAATGTATAGTTTTAGTGTATTGCATCAAATTTTGTTTGTTTAGATTTTAAGGGCAAAATTCGCCCATAAACATATTGCAATCCAACGTCTGCAAAACCTTTTTTGAAAACCACCCAAGCTGGGGGCAAATGGTAAAATCTGTAACAGGAATTACCAGCGCAATGGATAGTGTTAGCATATCTTGTTTTTACTTTGGTGCTCAGAATTTCTGCGTCAATTTTTAGATAATTCAGCTGTGTGCTTTTCATCCGTGCGGCATTTTATGGTATATTTAGTGTCAGCCGTCTTTTCCAACTATATGTATAATGGAGTAAATGCTCATTTTTATTTTCTGTGCATTACACAATTTATCATAGATAAGATATATATATATATACTGGTACTATTAGATAATGGCAAGCATCGAGGAGATGATTCGAGCTAGACATGTCCAACAAGAAGCTTTACTTGAACTGGATGCAAGAATTAAAGCATGGTAATACACTATTATTGTGGACACATTTCTGGATAAACTTCCTTGCCTGCTTTAAATAACATACCGTAACTATAAGCAAACTGCACTACAATCCAATTGATTAAATTACTCTGAGCAAGGCCCTTTATACACTCATAGACAAGCGAAATTGTTTTACACTTGCATTTATAGACAAGCGGGTGTAGTTTTTTTGTAAAGATATGTTCACTAGCCTACCAAAGGCGCAAATAACACAAGAGTATGAGAGCATTACCCTTGTCTGTAATTGCACGAAGACCTTTATGAGAGCCTTCAATAATTCTTTTGAAATGAGGGTATATGCATGTTTATAGACTTCTTCTACAATTGTTTAAAGCCTCTCATTTGGTGGCCTCCATTGCTCTAAACTTATGAAGAAAGTCATTGATAGTAAGTGTAGTAGTGAAATTAAAGTTTTCTTTATACAAAATTTTCATAATTTATTAATGAATCCTTATTTGCGCCCCTGCCTGCCAATTCTCTGCTGAACATACTCTAGTTATTAATTAGTACACCTTTAGATTAGTTTTACTATAGTTTTGAATTTTTTCAAATGAATTCTTCTTTTTAAAATTATGATTTACCTACAAAGTATGTTGAAGACTTCATTGCAGATTTATTTTGTCTTGAATTGCCTCAAATCAAATATGATTATTATATTATATTTCTTTAAGATTAAAAATCTGGTTATCTCTGCATATCAAACTAATCTGACTGTAATAATATTACTAAATTTATTTCATTTCAGCAAAGAAGCCATGAAGAATTATGATCATTTATCAGAAAGAATCACAACTTTACCAGATAAAATATCTCATCCAGTCATGGTAATGAAGAGTTCTATTCTTATATTTTTGTCAGGGCTGTGTGTGTTCTTTTCAATAGATTTGGATGACTTTCTGAGGGTTCGATACGAAGAATTCTAAGTTAATTAACTGAATATTCTCTTTTTCCAGGTACCATTCGGAAAGCTTGCTTTCATGCCTGGAAAGTTGGTTCACACCAATGAATTGTTGGTACATCTTGGTGATGCATGGTTTACAACTGTCTCCTGCAAAAAGGTTTGTGCTCTGTTTTTAGGAATTTGGTTTTAGATGACGTATAACACACTTTTATTCAACTCTATCACAAATATTCGATTGTTAAGTCTTAAGATGGAATGCACGATGTATCCATGGCTTATCCGTGGTTTGAAAAATCTGATTTTTGATTAGAAGTAAAGAAATCATCTGTTTTATTAATCTCCTTTGTTGTTCTCTCATTTTAAGAAATAATATTTAACATTCAAATAAGATTCCTCGTCTGTTGCTTGAGTTTCAAGTCAATATTTTTTAAAAAAATATGCTTTCAGATAAATGTCTGCTCATTGTCTGTACCCTAGATGTGTACAACAGGTGAGATTAAACATCACATCTCTGACACAAAAATAACTTTTTAAATGGAAAATTAAAAAAGCTTCTTTATCTAGGCTTTAGAAATTGTTGGAACGAGACAAAATAATTTGAAAGACACTCTGAATGATTTGGAGAAAGTTTCGTTGAATGTGAAGATGAAAAGTGAATATCTTGGTGATATCAGGAAAGCTGCAGAAGAACAAGAACTTGAAATAAAAGAGGTGAGATGATATATTAAAATTATTTTTGAAACATTTTACTATTATTATTCACTAGAATAAAAATTTGGTAGAATTGTGTGCTATTATCAATGAAACGCAGAGCGTTGTGAAGTAACTTCAATTGAATTTTGAAATATTAAATTGATGACATTTCCAGTATCACCTAAATTCTACCCTCTTTGTCAATTGGTCATAGATTGCCAAGTGGGTAATATATTTACACTTGCATTTATGATAAATTAAAAGCTTCATTAGAATTGAAAGGGATTGAGAAGTTTAAAATTGACAAGAAATTAATATTATAGAATAGTGAGTATTTAGAGACAAATGAATCAAAATTGCTTGTCAGCTACGGTTCAAATATGTGTTATGTGTACAGGTATTTAATCACACGTAGCAAAGGTTTTTAAAGGTTTATAAGAGATATAATTTGCCTTTAAATTTGGCATAAACAATGTTCTAAATTCGGTTTTCTCCAAAATATGTATGAAAAAACGCTATTTGAGCAAGAAGATCGTTGTGCTTGTTGATTTTGTTGAAATGAAAAAATAAACGTTAGTGTCATGAATAAAAAATAAATTTAATAATTTAATGAATATTATCAAATTTTCCAGGAATGTCCAGCAAACTATGTTCATCCTAAAGATCGGAGAAGAGTTAGTAGAGTGAAAGATAAAAAGTCAGAAAAAGATTCTGATGCATCTCAGGAGAAACAAAGTGAGGTGAGAATATTGCATATAAGTTTATTAAGCGATAACTAATTTTCTTCCTGCTGGTGTTATCCTTTTTTTATTAATTGTCTTAAGTAGCAGTGTTGGGAATGTATCACTTCGCTTGAGTCTCAAGGCGAAGAACACACAAGTTGCGAGTCTAACTAAAATTTAAGTCTCTATTCACTGTACTTTCCAGTAGCAAGTTGAGTCTCTGTTTCACAAGTCTAGTACAAGGAAATTTTTCCTAAGACAACTCTGGTCAAGTCATTGAAAAAGGGGACTTGAGGCAAGTCATTGACTAGCGTCTCCCCCACACTGCTTAGTGCTTATTAGCATGGAAAGTTTTTGCATCTTTCTTGGCAGTTCTTGTTACCTTATTTAGAGGAAAAGTAAAATATTATTGCAAGGCTAATTATATTTTTGCATTTCCCAGTCAGAAAAAGTTTTGTCAAGCATGATTCACAGATGAATCGCACCTCTGCAACATGATCCATTGATGACTCATGCCTAACAAAATATGTTTGATCAACATATTCCTGGCTGGGTTTTAATTCCCATATACCACAATCTTGTTACCCAACAGGTGGAAAATGACAAACATAAAGCTTTGCTTGATAGACTGGATGAATTAGAAAGATTGGAAAATGAAGAAGATGAGTCTAACAGGTATGACAGCTTTCTTGAATTTGCAAACTTTCGTTAAGGCTTCTTGAAAACACCGAATTTCTTTCGGACATCCTATTTTTTTTTCTTTCTTGAAATTCACTCTGAGCAAGGTCGGAAGCAGTGCCTAAAAGGAGATAACTAATGGCTATTTATTAGCAAAGAGCTACTAAAAGATGTAGTACGAGCAACTGCACTATAAACGGAAAACATCCCAAATGGAAATGAACCGCCATGGTAACAGTTACAGTTGAGTTCTTCACATTCAAGTTTTTTCAAATAAAAAATCTTGTTTTACCATGCACCGCAAAAACACTTCAATCTGTATTAAAGTAGTTATTTGCTTTGTAGATTTTCAAATGATAGTTATGGCGAAAACCGTCAATCTACTGATTCTGATGACAGCCTTTCACCTGATGAAGAAAAATTTGAAAGAGAGACAACAAAACGTGTCACTTTTAATGAAGATTTAAATGTTGTTGCAAGCGATAAGCCGTCACAGTCCTGCACGATAAGATTTCAACATTCTCATGTAGGTTAATTGCATTTGCAGAAGTATGATTTGGATATATGAATTGAGGCGAATACTGATTCGAATCAGGGCTCTTGTCATGTTTGCAGTGTAAAAATTCAAGATTGAAATGTTCAGGAAAAACTTGTATGCTCTTGGATATAATACTTAAGCCCTAAAATCTTGTTCATTCCAGAGAACTCTCAGATTGTCTGTGTTGTATTAACAAATGTTTGTCACTATTACAAAATGTTAATAACCTGAGTTACATTCTGTTAAGCCATTTAAGTCCGAACACCCTGCACTTTGGGTCTCATTTCTTTTCCGATATAATATGGTGGATAGCATGATTTTTTTGCTGTCCTATACAGGATTTTGTCCACATTTCACGTAGAAGGTAGAATGACATTATCAACTATGGAATCACATTTTCTAATGAACAGTTTCTTATCATAATTTGATATTGCTATTTGGGTTAAATTATAGAAGATTGTGAAAATTACTAATCATTTTACATTTAAGTATAATAGCACTGTACATACAGGTGGAAGTAAAAAAGGACTTGAGTGATCTAACGCCGGCAGATGTACACAGACTCGTCAAACAACCTGAATCAAAGTCCATCTTGAAGAACAATCCGGAGAATAAAACAACTTATCCTGTGCAATTGGTATGCTTTCTCCTCAAATATCTAGGACATCTTGGTTGAAATCTGGCACGACCCAATCGGAAATACATGGTCAAAAGGATTTTTTTTTAGTATGTGGGATCGTGACGAAAAATTTTTTTTCGATTGGGAACAACCTATGCGATATATAGTGTGTGAGCGTTGAACAGTTTTCAGGGACTTTATTCTGGTTTTTAACATTATTTTACTTATCTTTTTGTAGAAAACTGCTGTTTCTGACATTGTCGTCGAGACGAACATGAAGCTAAATCTTGAACCAGAACCTGCTGCAAGAACTGCTACGCCGTCTAAACCGGTGTCAAGATTTAAAGCAGGCAGGCGAAAATAAAATTGTGTGAAAATAAAGAAATCAAATATTTTGAATTGTTTACAACAACTGCATGATCAGTGATGTAATAGAATTAGGGTTGCAAAATATCAGGTATTTTCATGGGAGGGAATTTACCATTGGCAATTTTGGCAAAAGACAGGAACTTGGCAATTTTCGGGAACTATAAATGTGGCCTGGCAAAACAAGTATACATATCACGACCTTATGATATTTGGTTTCGTGTACAGCAGTTCTGAAAATGAAAACACCGTAATCACTGACAAACGATAAATGCACAAAGTTAAAAATTGGAACGAACAATTTAATTTACAAGACTGTTCAAGTAAGGTAATTTGTAAAAACCTCTATTGGGTTTGCGTCTACTTTGATGAGCGGATTCATCTTTTGCATCATTGATATCAACTTGAGCTCTTTTCTTATCTGCCTGTTTATTAGTGAATAGAGCTGAGCAAAACTATGGAATTCTAATCGGAATTTTTGCATTTTGTCATTGATGATAAAAATTCACTTCATTAAGCAAGTTTTTATTTAATTTGATCGATTCGATCCCGAATCAAATCGCTCGGCCCTACTTGTGATAAAGTTATTGAGGACTTGTTCACGGTTGACTGACTATTCATGGTTTAAAACCTACAATTGCTATCTAATTATGAGATTTAATTACATAAGGAGGTAACGCTTAATAATGGAGAATTCCCAATATTTCTGGGCCATTGATTTCTGGAAACTTTCCACCCATTTGCAACCCTAAATAGAATAAGGCATATCAGCAGTCGGAAAATGCCTCTTTTTCTGTCTAGGTTTTGCAATCCCACATATCCAACTGAACCAACCAAATTCACTCAAAAGCAAAAAGGATTTTAAAGGAGATCTATTGTAGTGCAGTTATTGATGTTTGTCGTGGCTAATGGGAAAACCGTATGCTAGCGTAGATATTTGAGAAACTACAAGGGAAGTTTTAGGCTTTGCGAATGGGACATTCTACAAAGTTCACATGTCTGGTCTCATTCATGTCTAGCGGAAAGTACATCTATCAAAAGTGATTTAAGTTTGCAAAGCAAAAGCTTTTACAATAATGAAGGCGTGGAGTCATTATATACTGTACAAAATCAACAAGCAGTATGGACCGATGCATGATTTGGGAAACACTTCACAATCATCTTCAAGCACTGGTTGTTTCCGTGCTTGTAAGCATGATCCTTTCAGGCTCTGCAGCAACCATGCCTTAAGAGGGTTTAGTCTAAAAAAAAATACAAAACTTTTTGCAAAAATTTTTAAATTTATTGCAGTGAAACGCTTTTCAGGTTAATTTAAAATTCTTTTATATTGCGTATTCGAGCAACATTGGACACCAGTCTTTTTGGAATATCATTTGATACACTTTCATATTCACTTTCTGGAGATCTCAGTAATTTAATTAACAAAGTTATATCTTTGAATATTGGTAAACCGAGAGAGTCCACGACATTTCCCATGTAGTCTAAATCAGCTGCAAGTTGTCTGGCAGTGTGTGTTGTAAGGGAAGGGATTTGCAGACACGCTTCAACATATGTATGTTCAGATGCCCTCACGATCGAAGTTAGCCAAAGGTCTGCCATATTATCCATATCAGACTTCTCACCCCCATCTTCAAGTGAAAATGGCAATTTAGCAGTTCGCAAAGCTGTCTCCATTGCGCTCAATTCCCCATCTCCCTCATTTAATCCAGCTGCCAAAGGTTCAAGGTGCTGCGGCAAAGTCATCAAATATTGACCAATAGTTGTTGCGTACTCGGTTGGTGGTAGACTGAATGACGGTAATTCAGAGTTGTCCACTAATTCTGCAGCAGTATTCACATTGGTCCATATTTCTAATTGTGGAATGAGAGCCAACTGCTTTCTGATTTGTGCGAAAGCAATATCAAACGCAAGTTGATGAGACTGTTGGTTGAGATTTGTTAGAGACTGTTTGACAGTCGGAAGCAGAGATCTTTGAGATGGGGATGTTTGTTTCAAACTCACCAGCATGTCTTGCAGTTTACTGTATTCTCTACTGTCAACCTTTTTCATGTAATTATAAAATATCCAACTAGATATTTTTCTGGATGTGCCAATTGTTGATTCATCATTGTCAAATTCCAGCAAACCAGTTAAAGCAAGTTCTGCACTTTTAGATCCTAAAATGTTGGACATCAACTTTTGTTCAAAGTCTGAAAATGATTGAAGCAACTTGCCACATGTTGTGATGATGCGTAATGAATGTTGGAACAATGAATAGTAATGATCTTCACTTATCTCCAAGTCACCAGAATCCTTTTTATTCAATCCATATTGCACATTTACAGTTCGCAAAGCTCTGGAAAACTTATCTGTATAACTGTGGAAAAAAGTATTCAGTGGTGTAATCAAGTCATTTGATCCAAGATAACTAGTCAGCTTGCTACAATGGTCAACGGCTTCAGTTGCAATTAAAAACAACTTTTCTGCAGAAGCAGATAGAACTTGTGTTAAATCCATCAAATCACCAGCGTCCATAACAACTTCACTCAGTTTCGTCATTAAAATTTCATTTTCCAATTCTTTGTAATTTATCTGGAATTCAGCGAAAGGCATCCAAAGAGCATCTGCAAAATTTGAGGATAATTTTTTGTCTATGCTGAGAGCAACAGAAGCACCACAAGCAGATTCTACGGACTCTTCCAAATTGATAGCAAACTTCCTGGCTATTTCATGGAGCTCTAATAACAGTAAAAGTTTTGGTTCATCAGTAGCTTCCAATGCAGTGCCAATCACATCTGCGAACCCTGGTTTTGTCGCAGCCATAACTTGAACTAACAGTTTAACAAGTATAGTTGTTGCATTTGCTGAACCAAATACAGTGCGACACCAAGGCAACTGACCATGCCATGTTGATAACAACAAATCGAACAAATCTTTCATAATGGCAACATTTGATTTGTCATCTTCATTTGAGATTATCTCTTGCCACTGACTGGTTAGGTTAGAACTGTATGTTTTGACGTAGTATTTGTGTAGTTCCATCTCTCTCCCAATAGTCGAGAAAATGACTTGCAGCTTTTTTGCATCTTCTGTGTTATGTTGCATAAAAGCAGCAACAGCTTGGGGACTTACATGAGATTCGAGCCTATTTTTAAGTGCTTCCAAATGCATTACTTTATCATCATAATCCGGACTGTCTTTAAGGATTTCAAGACTGCTTTGCATACTTTTTAATCTTACAGCAATTGTATAAGAATCTCCGGATCTAAAAACATCTTCAATTGCAGCAGCGAGACTTGACCAGTTATCTGCCTCTTTGAGAGCAGCACATGAACGCTCAACCCGACTTCTCACTTGATCAGTCAGCACTAGAACTTTCATTGTATGTGAAGTTTTCTTTTCAACATCGTGAATATCTTCTTTCACCTGTTGCATTTGTTGCTTCAGATAAGAAGCTTCTTGTTTAAGTGCTTCAACATCACGCAATACTCTAGGCATTGAATTAACAACCTGCACAGACATTTCCTCCAGAGATTTATTCACTTCTTGAATAAAGACTTGTAGTTTAGTGACTAGTGTCGCTGCATAAACATCTCTTTTATTTTGTGCAACGGCACCTTCCTCTTCTTGATGAGCTTTGAAAGCATCATTCACCCATGTATTTACATTAAAATCATCATCAAGGAATTTAGAAAAATCCATTTTATAAATATTTAGTCATGCTAGTCCTTTAGCTATAATATATATCCGGCAAACAAAGAAAAACATTGCTTGTAAGAACAATAAAGCACACATTGCAAACTTTCACAAGGAATTCATCAAGTCAGCTTCAAATTAACATTTATGATTTCCCGAATCACAACAGTTTAAAGAATTTCAGCAGCACAATTTTCCATTGACATGTACAAAATAGGATTTTTTAGGGGAAAACATTCTTATTTATCAGAATGAACAAACGGAAAAGGGTTTTGTATAGCACAAGTGCGAAAACCAAATATTGCACACTGTGATTACGACTTTTCAACAAAAAATCACCTATTCTCTAGGAAACCATTAAATCAGTTTTATATCAATGTTTATGATTTTCCGAATCTGAAAAACTGGGAAGATTATGGTTGAAAAAATTCACCAGTACAATTTTTCATCTTCACACACCAAAAACCAGAATTTTGGAATAAAAAAGTAATTTTTATCAGAATGAACAAAAGAAAAAGGGGTATGGGTTACGTTGAAATAGCAAATTTGTCACACAATATAAATTAGTTTAGCTGGCAAATATTTTGACCTGAAATTTTTAACCCAAGCAGTTTTGTCTTGGGCCTATGGAGTATATTGAGTAATGGCTTCCAGAAGTAAATAATTGATCATGTCAAATATGCAACATGTAAATGTCTATGCATGGATACATGTGGAAGTAATACACTCATTAACTGCACCGATAAATTCACATACATGATACCTTCAATTAAAATTTTGTAATGTTTGTGTGAGGCGTAGAAACATATTTGTAGGGCAAATTCAGCGTAATTGATAGTTTCGTCAAATACTGTTCAATTATTCTCTATATATCCGTACAGTGTAGAAACAAATGCAATATTAACAGATTTCTTCAATATTTAACTTCAAATCTTCTTTAAGTAGCATTTTCTCATTGAAAAATGAATGCAAATTCAAGATTTTGTATAATTAGATGATTGGCAACATTGCTGACTAGCTCATATTAATTATAAATATGGAAAGAAAACATACCATAAGCATACCATTATGATTTATAGAAGCATAATAATTTTCAAAAAATTTAAAAGTTGATCTGAATATGTCAATTCCATTGTCATTATCGCTTGTAATATTTCTAAAATGTAGTTTCAAAAATTTGAATATTATTGAAAATTATCTAAAATTTGAAACTACAAAAGTTCCATTTATTTCTGTTTATGCAATCCACATCAAATTCCAATTGGTCTATTTTTTCATAAAATGGAAGAAAAGGGCAATTAGTTAATCACTACTCATTCACGACCCTGCAGTTTGTGCTTTCCCAACATCACTAATGCAAACCCATTGTCCATCAAGACTCTCTTTCCACAAAGAAACTTTATTATCTCCACCAGAAACAGCAAGAATATCTCCTGTAAGAGACCAACTGACATGCCATATTACGTCATCAAATTTATTCAAAACATTTGATGTCCACCTGGTTCCAACACCATCATTAGTCCATATAATGACTCTACCATCTTGGCAACAGCTCGCAATTTTGCTTTTAGGTAGACCGATAGATGGTGCCCATGCAACATCTCGTACCCAATCATTGTGGCTTTCCAATTTGGCTTCTTCTTGCCACCCAACACCTTCTTTTTCACACCATATCTTCACCAAATTGTCGCAACCACCAGAAACAAATCTTTTTACTTTAAAATCTTTATTTGCTGTTGATGGTGGCTCTACCAAAGATCCTGGTATAACAGCTGGAGCCCAGCTTACAGCATTGCAACCGATAGTATGTGCATTGCTAATTTTTGTAGGCTCCCATGTGCCACCTTCCGCATATGTAAGAACTGATACAGAGCCATCCGACGACCCACAAGCAAGTATCAATCCTATTTCATGGGGGGCCCAACACACAGAATTCACTGAAGAATCGTGATCACCATATTCATAATATTTGGTCCATTGTCCATTCATCTCTTTCCATATTATAACTTTTCTGTCATAAGAGCAAGAAGCTAAAATATTGCCATATTTTGGATGTGCCCATGCCACTTGCCAAACGGGTCCTTCGTGTCCCATAAGTGTTGTTATCAAACGTTGAGTATTGTTCTTAACGTCAAAAACCTTCACTGAGCGATCCGATGAACATGTCGCGAGATGTACCCCGTAATAATCCAGCTGCGCATCATGTATCATATCCTCGTGAGAGGTATCGACCGTGTTTATAACTGAAACCATGTCGAAAACACCGCAAGTAAACACAGCAAATGAAAACCAATACAGTTCGAAGCGCGAGCAAGGCAACAGACCCGAACTGAGCTTCCAGAGACACGTCGCAGAGGGTTACTGAACAAGGCTGAAACCACTTTACCATGACGTCAGTGAAGTGATTTTGTTTTTTATTTCGAGTATATTTATTATTATGATTTATGTGATTTCCCAATTGTATTTATATAAATTGTCAAGGTAATTCAATACTAGTTCGTGAGAAAGTCGTTAGAAAAACAACGAATATTTCGCTCTCTACTGCCCACTGAGTACGGACGCAGATAAGCTTCCAATCAGTTCAGTACGCAGATTCGTAAAACTTCTTGTCTGTCCCGCGACTGCATGGAGTGAGTGTCGCAAAATGCTTAAGTCGTTTTATCTTTACCCGAGCTTATTATCGTTGGTTGTATCGTTGATTGATGGATACAAAATTGAAGGTAAAGTCGTTCTACCTCCAGATGGGAACAAACAGTGGGTGAATGACATTCAAGTTCTTGTTGACGGGGGAAAATACAAAGGATTTCTGAGGTGAAAATAACTTACGGTACCGTACTTTAGGCTATATCAGCACTTTTTAAATAGAAAAAACGATGCCAGTAAATTAAATAATTACTATCAGTATTCTTTGACCTGCTGCCCGCATGTCTATTGTATCTGGATAGGGGTTACTTTCTTCTAATATTTCCTTGAAACTTATTCTGTGTCACGTTTTTAAACTTTCTTTTAGGTTTTGTTTGCTTTCCTGTTAACTCTGTAATGTTATATCTTCAGTCTTTATTAGTATCGCCTTTTGTGTCGACAGAGGTGTGAAAACAAACTATGTCTATGTTCTCAATAAGAATCTTACTGTCTTTTGTTTCTTTAAAACTTATTCTCTAACACATTTTTAAACTTTACTCGACAGAGTTGTCGAGATAAACTATGTATATCATTTGCAAGTCAAAAATAATAACAAATTAGTACCTTATCGTTTATTTTTGAATTCTGGTAGAAATTGGTGATGACGGACTTGGCCCTTCCCCATTCTATCATGAAATATATATGCTAGCTGTCTACTTCTATGCATCATGAAGTAAAAAAATCAATTTGCCATACTATGGTCATAATCAATATACCATACTAAGCAATATGGTCAAGTTGTACATCTCCCGCAAGATAAATATGATATCCTTTGCTTTATTCAGTATTTTATCAAAATTAGAAAACAAACACTGTCTCTGGTAGTTGGATTGCCGAATAAATTGTATTAAGAGTTGAGATTCCTTATCTGTTCTGTTATACCAACACTCTATTAGAAGTTGTATAAGACTGTTCACATAAAAGTAAGGAAAACTTTCATTTACAGAACTGATGGAACCTTTGCTGTGCACAATGTACCAACTGGATCATATGTAGTTGAAGTTTTTACACCCAAGTATTTATTTGAACCACTTCGTGTTGATGTATCAATGAAGGGAAATCTGAGAGCTCGAAAAGTGAACCATTTAAAACCGAATCTTGTCACTCTGGTGAAATATCCACTGGAAATGAAACCAGCCACTTTTGCTCAATATTTTCAAGTTCGAGAGAAATTCAGTGTATTAGATTTGCTGAAAAGTCCCATGGTAAGTAGCTTCATGATCAGATAAAGTTCCTTGATCTAATTTATACTGTGGGAGAATGTATGAAATATATTAGTTACTATGTGAACCCCTATTCTCTTGCACCTAATACTCTTACGAGACGTGTTTTTAGCAGTTTTACCAATTGAGCACTACCTCGTGACTTTTTTGCAGTTGAAAAGTCTTGCACATCCAACCTCTCATCGCTAAACCTCCAATCAAAGCGTTTCTCTCAAATATAAATTTAAAATTAATGAAAAATAAGAAGTGGAACACAATGTTTGCTAAATTACAATACAACTTTTTATTGTAATATTCAGGTATTAATGATGGTTCTCCCACTTGTGATGCTTGTCATCCTACCAAAGATGATGAACACTAATGATCCAGAACTCAAAAAAGAAATGGAACAATCTATGAACATGTTCAACACAAACCAGAGCGGTTTTGATCTTTCCGAAACGCTATCAAATCTGTTCAGTGGTGGTACGGATAAAAAGGCAATAAAAACGAAGGATAAGTCAAGCGAGGCAAAGAAGAAACGGAAATGAGCAAGACCATCATGCCGATTGTTGTGTCCAATGAAATTTCATTCATTTTTTTGCAGTATTTATTAGGATAGTAAATGTTTCTTCACGAAGAGTTATTGTGAATAAATATTGTTCAACCTTATTACAGAAAATATGTTTGATAATAGAATTAGCAATTCTTTCGGCACAAACCGACCTGTGGTTGTCAAGTCATGATAGCAGCATGCGCCAGAATTAAGGGCATAAGACTAAGAATTTCATAATAGACAAGTTTAGAAAAGTCATCTGTCATTTGATTTTTTCCTGTGTCAATCAACACTCGTATAGACCAAGCCTTCAGTGCTCTGAGAAGAAAATTTCTCAATCTTAAGCATGTCTTTATTAACAAAAGAGTTTGATATAAAAACGCCATAAAATAAAAGTGTGATTGATCCCATATTGCTCGAAGCTTAACAGCATTCAAAAATTCTTTTATTCCACGAAAGATTTGGATGAGAATGCCCTTTTTTTCTGTGAGCGGCTGTTAAACCATAAAGGTTTCAACATATTATGCTTTAGTTAATAAAAGCAAGAAAAAGCTATTGCTTTTTGGCTTCACATCGTGCATAAGGTAAGGTAAGTCAACAAACTAGAGTGGTTGTTTCCTAAATTATTAGAAGTTGGAAATCACACTGACTGCACACAATATGCAGCATTTCATTATTGATGTTGTTTACTTATAGACCCTACTCCAGTTCATCTACATCAGCTATAGTTGCAGAAGTTTTGGCTTCTTTTATTACGGGTTTTTCTTCTGCTGGTTTTGCTGAAGCAGCTGATGAAGTTGCCAGTCTCTGAAAATAAATTTTTTGATCGTATATCTATATCCACAATTATGTTGCTTACACAGCTAGGAATCTTTTCTTTGAGTCGTGTTTTCGCATTGACAACAGGCAAACTTGGTCTGAAAATTTTGAGCCAAAGTGAAGCAAGATTGACTGATGAATTGTGTTGCCAATATGCGGCCCATTTAAGCCAGTATTATAGCGAAATAAAAGTTTTTCGCGTAATTCCAACTGGAAAGCTATAGTGAGACGCCATAACAGAACTGAACATCAAAATCTTAGTGAATCAATGAAGAGAAAAAGATATGTACGAGAATTTGCGAACCTGGTACAAATCTTGAACTTACTTGTGAAACTGTAGGCAATTTTTCCAGCAGCATGTTAAAAACTTGAGGTGGAAGAGTTTGTTGTAAAACCTGTAATAATTGTTGAGGTTGGCCGCATACTGCAACTGCATTTGTAAGATGTTCTACACCTTCCTCATACTTTCCTTCCCCGAGTAATTCTTCCCCTTTTTGAACTTCTTCCAAGAAAAACTTTTGTACCTCTGCAACATCCCGTAGGTCTGGAAGCTTTTGAATAATAAACAGTGAAGTAGTAGAGTTTTACAGTACTGTTGTTTTGTATAGATTTTCCTTTTTATATCGCAATGATTACAAAATTGTGAAGAAATGTCCCACAGTTGACAAAGTGCTGGCTTGAATGCAAGTGTTTTTGTTTTGATTGCACCTCATAACGCAAGCATTGCAAAATTGTACAGAAATGTCCCCTAGTTGATAGTGCTTTATTTTTACACAATTTTGTGTGTGCTTTTTTGTTTATAACACATATTTCTATGCTAGTCTAGGAGGTTGAGTTTTGAACAATATACGAAAAAACTTCAGATATACAGCTTATCAAAGAGGGAAAGCTTAACATCTTTACAAAGTGCAAAATTCAAAGTCTTTAATTTACTGCGTGATTTCCACAGTGCCACAAGCCATTTTGTGCAAAAAGTCTTTTTTCCCGTCAACTTCTGTAATCTGGATCTATATCCAGCTTCCCAGATTGTGTTAATCTGCAAGGCTTTAAATTAGTATTCTGTAGTGATGAAAATTCTCTAATCTTCATTTCTGCACCTATTTAGCACTAATAGAAGTTCTCTTACAAGTTCGCGCTGAATATATTTAGACAAAATTCTCTTTCCAGATAGAAGATATGAGTTTGAAAAAAATGGATTAAAATAAACTTTAGCAAAAATTGCCTGCTTCAGCAATAATGTGTCCTGTGAAAACAAAAGTGTGATTGATGCAACCAAATTAGTTTTAATTCACCGGCTTTGAACTGTTCTACCAAGTAAGTTTGCTCAAACCAAGATTTAGTGGATTTCATTCCAAGTCTCAAAACCACTGAATAATGGGAGCGTTCAGAATGCCAGAACATTGCTTTGAGTGATATTGTCAATAAAAAAGATAAATGTAAAGTCACATGGTTTACCACATGATTAAGTCATATACCCAGCCTAGCATACCTATAAGGGGATGGAATCACATCATTCGCCATAAACTTATAGACTTACAGGAGCTTACCTTAGTTTTACTTGTATTAGATTTTCCTTCTTTAGCTTTTCTTCTTCCTGAAATATTGATATTAAAAAATGGAAATAGTGAAGATAATTTATACAGATACGTTTGATAGTGGGTTATGAACATTGACAGAAGCACTGACTATAGAATACTAGGCTTGTCAAAACCCGATTAGTTCAATCAGTAAAGGTATTAGGAATTTGCAGATAAATGTCTGATGCTGGTTACAATCCCGTGAGGGATATTTGTGTGGTGGGGCCTCACCTCATATTGTGGTTCACGTCACTGTTAATTAGGACTTCCCCCCAACAACTAAATCCATGCTCAGGAAAAATGAGAGAAACATTGGGCCAAAACCTCTACGCCCATATTCAAACTGATATCTGCACAAGAGACACTTTGTATATAAATTTGTTGTTGTTTGTATTTTTTCTGTTTACATTATCAAATGCATGGTTCCCAATTTTTTATAAAAAATTATCAGTATATTCATGTTTTTAATCTTAATGTATCGGTACCGGTACTTGCTCTGAACTTTGCTCAAGGTTTAGTTTGTTTTTGGATTCTTTTGTCTTAAATATTTTCATTGCTCTGTATGTTATGTGCTTTCCTCACAAGAGAATTGAAATAAAATTCCTCCAGGTCTTGATAAGCCACAGGGCCTACTGTATGGTTGAGGGTTGTGGTTTCCTCGACTATCGTATCAACTCGCACAGAATAAAATTGAAATTTTCAATTTTGAAGTTTCATGGACCTAATAGGTAGGGATCTAAATGGAAAATGTAGTCTAAAATTTGTGTGAAGCAATTTGACAAAAAAAAACACACACACACACACGCACACAAAACTAATCCTGACTCACTTTCTTTCAGTTTTCTTTTGAAGTCTGGGTCGCTCCTCCTTTTCCTATCGAAATATACACAGTATCCTATAAAGGCAACACCTGCTACTGCGGCTGCTGCCGCTGTCTTGGACACCATACTTTACTGTTTATATACCAGTTACAATTCAAGAGTGATTGAGCGGATTTCGAAACAAGAAATTTGCATCGAGTACGCTCGCAGGCAACAAACACAGAAAAAAGAAGAAACCTGTGCAACTTTCCTCCTGGAACCACGCTGTTGATTAATTAATATAATACATGACTGCTAGTTGGCGAGAGTGAGCATAACTGGTCTTCAGTCTGTGCGTGCCGTCATGGGTTGCCATATGGCTCGGACGGTCAGATAATAATGTAATCATACTGAGTAGTAGTTTATTTAGTTTCCTGTTAGATTTACGGTAGGTCAGCTAAGCTTGTGATATTGTCTGGTCGTAGCTAGGACGGTCAAAAACTTTCGATTTATCATTCGAGAAATCATTGCATCATTTCAATAATGCATTGTGAAGTTAAATACAGAATAATGAATTCTCAATTTCAATTTAATTTTAATATTATTCAAAATAATTTCGATTAACATCCCTAGTCTATACAAAAATTGAAGTGTTTCAATAGGGTTGTGAACGCATTATGCTATATAATTATATCATAATTCATGTGAAATATTTAATTACCCTTTTTCAGATATATAATATATATATATACTGTATAATAACACAAAGTGATGGAGTGTCATTACAAAATATTAAATGTTGAATTGAATGCTAATGATGAGGCAATTAAGAAAGCTTACAGGAAAGCAGCCTTGAAATATCACCCAGACAAAAACCCAGACTCACTTGAAGAAGCAACCGAACGTTTCAGACTCATCCAGGCAGCTTATGATGTTCTATCTGACCCTCAAGAGAGAGCGTGGTATGATAGGCATAGAGAAGAAATACTCCATCGTAAACAATATGAGAATTACAAAGAAAACTCTATCGACTTGTTTGAATATTTTGCTCCATCGGTTTATAAAGGTTTCGGCGATGATGAACGAGGATTTTATGCAGTGTATCAGGATGTGTTTATTAAAATCAATTCGGAGGATGAACCATTTCGTTCTGATGATTCATGTGATGAAAATATGCCAAAGTTTGGTAATAGTAAAAGTGATTATGATGAGATTGTGCATGATTTCTATTCTTCATGGCAAGCGTATTCAACATCCATGTCATTTGTATGGGTCAATCAATATGATGTGAAGGAGGCACCAAATCGTAGAGTTGCTCGAATCATTGAAAAAGAAAATAAAAAGGAACGCGATAAGCACAAGAAAAAACGAAATGAACTCGTCAGGGAGTTGGTTGCATTTGTACGCAAACGTGACCCTCGTGTTAAAGCTCACAAACTTGAATTAGAGAAAATTGCATCAGAGCAAGCTCGCAAAGCTGAGGAACGACGAGCATCTGCAATCAGAGAACGAGTAGAAGAGGCAGCACTTTATGATGAAACCAATAAGGAAGAAATTATGAAACATCATGAAAGAGTTGCAGAATTGGAGGGGATGATGAAAGATGAGTTTGGATTCACATCTTCAGAAGAGGAACAATCTCAAGATGAAGAAGAGGATGAATATAAAGATGAGTTGTTCTGCATAGCTTGTAATAAACTATTCAAGTCTGAAATGGGATTGCGCAATCACAAAAAATCAAAAAAGCATAGAGAAAATATAAATCGTCTTCAGCAAGAAATGAGGAATGATGTAGAAAATGAAGAAGATGTGAATGATGAACAAGATCCGATTATCAAAGACAATGAAAATTTTGAAGATTTAGAATATGATATTGGTAATAAAAAGCTTTCAAAGAAACAAAAAAAGCAGAGAAAACAACAACAAAAACTTTTAAATAATATGATGACAAGTCAACCATTTCAAGTCGAGGATTTTGAGGGGGAAGCTGATGAAAATATCTCCAAGGGAACTTCAACACCTGAAATGCCAACTGAAGAAAATGAATCATCATCTGTAACCGAAGTTGAAACAATTAATAAAGGCGAATTGGATAATTGTGAAATTGATCAAAAGGCGAAGGAATGGAAAATGATCCTCATTCTAGTGATAAAGACAATTTCCAAGCAACAGAAAATTCTGACAGCGCACCAAACCAATCAAATGCCAATAAAAAGAATAAAAATAAAAAACAAGGACAATCTCAAACATCAAATAAGAACAAAGACCTATCGTCAAACACGGAAGTCTTAGGATGTGGGAAATGCAGTAAAGTATTTCCTTCTCGTAATAAACTATTTCAGCACTTAAAACAAACTGGTCATTCGTTACCATTGGAAGATGGTAGCAAATCATCAAAACGAAATAAAAAAAAGAGATGATATAGTTGGTCCCTACTCGACTTCTAGACAGACACCCAAAGAAAATAGGCCACCATTGGATGAATATTCGCCCAATAAAGCATCATTTCAAGATTCTCGTAGTACAATTGCATGATGATTATGTCTGGCAATGGTTATGTTGTAACCAGGTGCAGATTGGCCGAAAGTCAGCTTCTCTGCTACTGTTATACCTGAAAAAAGGGGTTCCATCAGAAGAAAATTTAGCGAATGGGCAATATTTCATTATGTATATGTATATATATTGTTAAAAGGATTACAATGCCCTTTTTTGGGTGTCTGGTAACAACCAAACTGCAAAAATGGTTCAAAATCATCAACACTGCTATGAAATAGCAGTGTGTCGATGGTTTTGAACCTTTTTTGGTCACCCAAAGAAAATGGCATGAATGTTTCAGACACCCGAAGAAAAATCGAGATTCTGTCAGCCTGACCAAGTACTTGATAATGACACCCATTGGTATAAAATAATGATAATAAATCGTTCTGATTATCCCAGAACAAATTCTGTAATAATTTAGACATTCCGGGGAATCTAAAATTCATCACCATGGTATGCAAAAAGCTATCTATTGATAATAACGTTTTAAAAAAATTTTGTTTTAAATAATTTTAGTCAAAACTCAGTTTATTTATTAAACTCAATGTTTCACAGATATGTTTTTTTCAGTATATTAGGCCCATTTTGAAGCAGAACCAAATTCTACAATGTAAAATTTTTCATATATCATGATTTTAATGCCAAATGAGTCAATTTGTACTGGTCAAAAAAAAAAAATTAATTTAGTTAAAATTCCAGCGTACCCCATTTTTTGGATAAATACTCATTGTATCACAAAGTGTTGTATGCATGAATAACGCATAATGCATTTATTATATGTGAAGTATTCTCTTTAAGCTGGATTAAGGGATGATTTCGTTACTTTGCTATTTTTGTCCCGATGCCAATGGGGGTCCGCTCATCATTTTTTAAATACCGGTAATATTTTTTCGATTATTCTGAGTAATTGTATTGGGTATTTTTTCATATATGTTATCGACTTCTTGCGCAACTGAACGATGATGATGAATGTTTTGTTGACACAAGTTATGCTTTTGTTGAATAATAGGTCAGTCCCTAACGTATTTCCTGCGCGGCGTAAGAGGCGACTAAAAAAGAAACAAGGAAAGGTAAATGATTTTATCATCGCCCAGAGCAGATACCACTTTACCATGGTGGTTTAGTGCACTTATTTCTAGCAACTTTTCATTTTGGGGTATTAAGCAGAAAATTCAATTGCCTGCTATTTTGGCTATTCTTGTTTTGGACTTCAAATTAAACTTTCAATTGAAGCTATTCACTGCGGATATACAAGGGTCATAGGTCTTGTAAAATATTCTGTTGTTCAAATGATAACGATTTTCTTGTTCAATTTTATGCAATTAATTACCAGTAGTATCATTTTCATTGCGATGTACTTTTTGCTCATTGTAAGCCTATTATTTGTTTAAATTCAGGTAGGCCTTGTTAACATTAATGACTACATAGGACTGTATATAAGAATGAATCTCGAACTATTGGAATCGTTTGGGCAAAATTACCCAGAAGAGAGTGATGGAACCTTGGATACTGGATCTATGGCCGTTACGTCAAGTTTCAATAGACATGGAACATTGCTCGCTGTTGGTTGTAATGATGGGAGAATTGTTGTATGGGACTTCTTAACAAGGGGAATTGCCAAAGTTTATAACGCTCATGTTCACCCCGTTTGTTCACTCAACTGGTCGCGCAATGGCCGTAAATTACTTTCCGCTGCAACAGACAATCTTGTTTGTGTGTGGGATGTTTTATCAGGTGAATGCCTACACATGTATAGATTCCCATCACCGATCATGCGAGTGCAGTTTAATCCTCGGGACGAATCTTTCATTCTTGTCTGTCCGTTGAAACATTCACCGGTTCTGCTGACAGGGGAAGGTGCACACAAAGTTATTCCAATGCTTGATGATTCTGACAGTAATATAGTTGCTTCCTTTGATCGCCGTGGCATCCATATTTTTACAGGAAATGCAAGAGGGCGGGTGGGTGTTGTAGCAGTGAAAAACTTGAAGATAATTGCCTCATTCCGTGTCACACAAGGTACATCTAATATTGCCATCAAACAAATAGAATTTGCAAGAAAAGGAAGCTGTTTCTTAGTCAACACCGCCGATAGAATCATAAGAGTGTATGACAGTAAGGAAGTTCTCATGTGTGGGAAGGGTGGTGAACCGGATGCAATTCAGAAATTACAAGATCTTGTCAATAAAACACCATGGAAAAAGTGTTGTTTTTCTGGTGATGGTGAATTCATTTGTGCAGGATCGGCGAAGCAGCATCAATTATATATCTGGGAGAAGAGCATGGGTAACTTGGTAAAAATATTACAAGGGACAAGAGGAGAACAACTTCTTGATGTTGTTTGGCATCCTGTTCGACCTATCCTTTGTTCTATATCCAGTGGTGTTGTATCAGTTTGGTCACAGAATCAGGTAGAAAACTGGAGTGCCTTTGCTCCTGACTTTTCTGAACTCGATGAAAATGTTGAATATGATGAAAGGGAATCTGAATTCGATGACGATGATGAAGACAAGTCAGAGGAAGGAGCGAAATTGAATGCACATGAAGAAAGTGATGAAGTAATTGACGTTACGACTGTTCAACCAATTGGCGTATTCCTTAGCAGTGATGAAGAAGATGTTGCAGACGATGTTTTAGAATATCTTCCAATATCTCCTGATATAGAAGAACCAGAAGAAAGTGTTCTTCTTCCCGCCCACGACCCAACCAATCCTCCCACTCCCCAAAAATCAGGAAAAGAAGAGCAAGAAAAACAAAAAATTGTGAACATAAGGCTACAGGATGCAGCCAGTGATGAAGAACACCCATTAATATCTGGTTCGAAAGGTTCAACTAAGAATCGCAAGCGTGCAGCATCAAAATCCGCTAATAAATCAAGCAAAAATTCTAAAGAAGGATCTAAAAATTCTAAAATGAAAAGTTCAAAACTATCTAATAAAGAGAGTAAGTCGAACACAAGTGATGGCAGTGTATTGAGTATGGGAACAACAATATCTGGTTTGTGATATTAGATATGCAATGAATTCAAAGCCTTGTAGCTTGTTGCAATCAAACCAAGGTGAATGTGATGGAAGTCTCAGGAAGACTAGCAGAAAGTTGGCCACTCTTTTGCCAAGCCTTTCCACTGAATCTCGAATTTTTAATGCTTCTGGGAAAACTGAATTTCTATTGTCGAAACCTGACAAAATACTTTATAAATCAACATTACGTAAAAGTAATTATGTTGATTCGCCTGAAGGATATTAAAGATTCTGTGGAATGCTTTCGGAAAAGTCGATAAGAAAAATTCCATACGAAACTGTAGTAAAAAATAATGTCATAAGGATTTGGTGGTAATGAGGATCTCTGCACACGAGTATGTTATAAATAACACATAAATATTCCCTAATAAACCCCCGATTTTGTTTGTTGAAAAAAATACCTCTATTTAACTGTCGTGCTCAATATAAAATCTTCATTATAAGTTAAGTTCATTTGATGCCATTAGGCATCTTCTAAATAATTTGTAAAAGAGGTTTAATATTAAATTTTTAATATGTAAATGATCTCATTTGCTATTTCATTCAAAATATTCGTGGCTAGATCAGCTGAAAGTCAAGACTCCAGGGTTTATTGCACACCTACTGTGATAGATTGTCGGTTACGGTGCTACTCCCATAGAAAATGGAGAAAATTTGGCCAAATGGGATATATTCATTGATATATTTCCTGGTGGAAGAATAAAACGTCTCTTTCTGAGTGTCTGTTAGGAGTGTCTGTTAGTAATCAAACTACAAAAAAGTTTAAAATAATCAATAATGCTTTAAAATAGCAACCTATACTTTTTCTTCAAGATTGAAATGTCTGGTAAATTGTGCGAAAGGTTGATAATTAGGTGAGCCTGAGGAAAACAAGATTATGTCACTCAAGGCTGAAGCACAACAATGCTAGCTAGCATTTGATCCAAGATGAATTCAATCAGATTAGCATCAGAATGTGTTCTGTGTTTGTTGATTAGGCTTTTTTATCCCGAATCTGTGGTATTGTTTTGTATTTTTTTTTCAAATGTGCACTGATGGCGTGCAGATAGTATACAATGCTCTCTCTATTGTTTATTCTTAATATATTATTTTTTATGAACATGACTTTTGTTTATCACGGTACTTGCAGGGAAACTTTCTAGCTCAAGTTCCATTGCGCCCTCTTAAAAAATAATGGTAAAGTGCTTTATTTTATATTAGTGTATTGCAAATCAAATACTCT
Source organism: Styela plicata (assembly GCA_963675895.2). NCBI lineage: Eukaryota > Metazoa > Chordata > Ascidiacea > Stolidobranchia > Styelidae > Styela > Styela plicata. Next base: position 16,119,437 of record OZ023138.1, read on the forward strand.
CCATGGTGCATTCTCAAGAGGTGCCATGTTGGAGTTCAAAGTTTTCGGAGACCGGTTGGCAAAATGCTACTCAGGCACCTAAAAAAAAATGTCCTATCAGAAGAAAACTTAGCAAACTGGCAATTCTCCATGATATATGATTTGGAAGAGAATCAAAATGTTCCTTTTGAGTGTCTGGTAGCAACAAAAACGGTCCGGTCCCATCAGAAGAAAACAGCAAACTGGATATTTGTGATTCAATATATTCACTAATAGCCATCAGCTGTTCAATCGTCCATCTGTCCACCAAGCGTTTCAAGTCCACTCAGAACAGTGGTCATTTCACCATTTATGTGAATGTCTCATCGACCAGGTTGTCATACTTCCAGAAATTAATAATTTCGTGATGGTTAGGGTACTCATTCGGGTACTTTATTACTTAACAATAGTATTTTGCTCAGCAACACAAAAAGTAGATTATTAATATGGCACAATACAATTTTAGAAATTAATGACAGTATTTCGTGAAGGTAGTACTTTCGAAAAATACTTATTTGGCATTACTAAGAAATTACCTATAGCAATTAATTAATAATCAGTTTGCATATTACAAGCTATTTACATAATAATGAAATCTACTTCTTGGAAGAGGCTTCATTAACCACTGAAATACAGCTTTGCTAAAACAAGCACTAAACATATTTCTCCACTCGGAACTAACAATGTTCAATAAAATAAAATATAAAAGTTACCGCCTTAAAAGTTCCTTATCAAATTTATGAAATGATGATGGTGGGTTGTAGTCAATGTTTTTGGCTACCGTGTTGGCATAATTGGTCCAAACAAGTGATCGAAACATATCAAAATTGAACATTGCTACACAACATTTCATATTAATTTCTGTGGAATTATGGAAGATTAACTCCAAATCTGATGTTTCACGATGTTGCATTATGGGGCTTTGAACAGAATTCTATTTTCAAACAATGTCTTCACGATGATCTGGTATTTTAGCATTTGTACTGTCATCGGAGTCGGGAATACTTTCTTCTGAACGAGAATCTTCTTCTTCACGTGCACTATGAAGATTCTCGGCACTTGCATTACTTTCTAATCCCAGACGAGAACCATAATCTCCTACAAAAGATGCACTCTCATCATACTCCTTGAGATGTTTATCCATTGGACGCTCTTTTGTAGCATATTCAGGTGGTGGTGAATTCTTTTTCTTACTTTTTTGTGATTCTCTTTTCTGGGGACTATCTTCTCCGGTCGTTAACCTCTGTGACTCCCGCTTTTGTTGACTTTGACGTTTTCCCTGTGTTGTGTTGTTTACAGGATAAAATATACAAAATGAAAAAAATGATTTCAATGATTGGAGCCATGAAATTATAGCAAATACAAGGATATATATATATATATATATATATATATACAAAAACAACAAATAGTCTGCAGCTCAAACCAATAAATATATTCTTTCTATTTGTGTAACGATTTTGTAGGAAAATGACTTCACAAATTAATCTCATTGAGAAGCAGTGAGCAGTCCATGAACACAAAAAAATTTTGTACAAAAATATTACTAGGCATGACATATTTTGCAAATCAAACACCAAGCGTGAAGTTAAATTACAAGGAATTAACATGAATTATATTCAGACCAGGCTTAGCATGCAGATGTTCGTATTCTTCCTCCTGATGATTGACTCAAGTTCTGGCGAGATCGCTGAAAAGCATTAATTCAAAAGTGCCAGATTTGATAAATTAGAAAGTGCATTTAAAAAAAATAGTTTGTGATTGTTTTAAATAGGGTTGCCACTTTCAAATACATTCATATTTGAATCAAATAATGAGATTTCAAATCTAATTCAATCAAATATTATTCAGGAGATTAAAAATATTATGAATTTTTTCCATTGTAAAGTATTTTTGCAATTGATGTCTAATCGCGACATATGTAAGAAAATTTTTGCTTTGCCGATTTATACCGAATAAGGCAAGCACCAATTTGTTTCAAACATTAAATCTTAAAGTGGCATCCCTAGCCTTGATTGACTATCATGCTCTATATATAGTAAGGTTAATAAGAATTCGTTAATCATGTATTGAACATCATCGATATTTGCAAACAATAGTTGATGTCAAATAGGAATGTTGAGAGTGTTTCCCTATCAAAATATCTTTTGTTGAGTCATTGGCGGATCGCGTCGATGAGACGCATCCATCTGTGGCTCATGCCCGAAAATAATATTTCTGATGGGATTTGTGTAAGCTATATCTTTAATATAATTAATATACATTGTGTTATAGAATGTCATATAATTAAAATGAATGCTTTTTTGTTTTCCACTTCTATTACAATAGAAATGGATTATAATCCAGTATAATTCTGAATTGTTCAGACAGTTTGAACAGGTAGAGGGTAATGCCGGGTAGGTGTTTGAGAAATAAAGATACAATAGTCATGTGAGAGGGGGGGGGGGCAAAATGAATATATTCAATTATCAACGATTTGATTCTAGATATATATTTCACAAAGGTAGCTCCTATTTCCAGGATGATTTGTAATACTAAAATTTGGTAATCCATATATCCAATCGTTTGTCCATGGCTCATGTGCTACAATTAAAAATTTCCTAATTATCAAATATAAAAGAAAGAACAGCAAAATGGAAAACAATAGGGTTTGCTTCAAATTGAAAATAGATACTAACCTCTAGAGTCTGTGTTGATGTTGTTCTCATTAAAGGCTTTTGACTTGGTCTGCAAAATAAATATTTTAAAAGATTAATTTAAAAATAATTTAATATTCAGGAAAATTTTTAAGATTCGCAACATTTTCAAGTCATTCCACAATTGTAGAGCAGCGATGGTACTAGACCCTTGCATCTAAATTGACTAGTGATTGCTTGTTATATTATTATACATTTAAACATTAACAAAACAGCAATTTGAAAAACTAGCTTCAAGTTCATATATTCACATTTTTTGCATTCTATCGTTCATGTAATCCAATACAATAAAGTCCTAATAGCCACTGTCTGAATCGAGAAACCGTATAGTCTTAAAAAGACATCTTATCAGGTGACTTACATAAAAGCATCTTCTTCTTCAATGTGTCGTTTACCTGTTTAAAAAAATAAAAACTGGTCATGAATATTTTAGTGTAGCTGATAAGCTAAACCAATAACATAAATCCGAATGAGTTGCAAAAAGCCATTAATCTTCTCTTTTTAGTAGAGAATTTCCATCAGGTTGAAATGATAGTAAAAAAGGCCTTGATGATGATGTGGCTATAGTTGGAAAAGTGTCTTGCAAAAAGGATGCGTGACATAACAATGTCTATTTTATGAGCTGAAAAAGATTCATATCAATGAGGTTATATAAGGTGATCAGTCGAGCTCTTTTTCATCTTATTTGAATAGATATAAGATGTGATAGCCAAACAACATTAGTCGAGTATGGATCCTAAAATAATATTTACATTATTTCGAGGAGTGAAATTGCCTGATTTACTTTTTCTTACTTTTAGCCCGCTTGTATGAAAGAAATTATGATTTATTACTCACTATCCTTTTTCTTTCGTACATTTGGTATTCCCTCGTTTGGTGGATTCCTACAGGTACAATACCAAATTGTTAGACCCACGAACAGTAGGAATAACATTGCACCTATCACGCAAGCAGCAATCAATCCTCCATTTACAGGAGCAGTAGCAGGTTCTTCTTCATCATCTAAAATTGATGATTACAAACATTATTTATTGCTCTGTTATGATGGTAAAACTATGGCACCATGAATGGTGGTGCCACAGGGAAATTTTTCTACAGAATAGTGTTTTTTATTTTATGACACGATATAAGGGCAAAATATCGCATTGATGCCCTCTCTCAAAAAAATACACTAGCAAGCTCAGATAATTTAGAGCAAAAGAAAAATAATGCATTCAAATATATTCTAATTGGTGTATATATATATGTTGTATATTCTAATTGTTCCTATTCTAATTTATATTCTAATTGTTCCTATTCTAATTTAAAATGAGAAATTGCCGTTATTTGTGATGCAGGCACCTACTGGAAAAATATTATCACAATACCTTCTGTACTTGTTGAGTTTGTATTTTCATCAATATTATCTGAAACATTCAACAAATACAATATTACATATTGTTATATGAAATGTGAAAATATTAAATATCTGATAAATTTGATTCATAAAAAGAATTTAAATCTTATTCATACCATTCAATATTGACGATTGTTTTGGGTAACGCAATAGTCTCTAGAAACCACAAAAAAAGTTTTTAAGATGGTAAAAAATTCAGTACCATTTTCTGATAAAGCAACACTAAATTACTTCATCACAAAACTACCCGAGTATTTGGCAGTGTTTATATCACAAAAGATCATCAACATCGGCTGGGTAGAAGTGGGCAGACTCACAGAATCGATTAAATTGACGATATTATTCTAATAAAGATATACATCAATAATTTACATAATATAATTGAATCATTTCATATTTTTACAAATTCATGGGATTTAGACCCATAATAGGGAGGTCTATAGGCTTCACCCGCCCTCCATCAAGGGGAGAATTTGCTATAGTCGTGTTTGAACTCAACGGTTTATTTATAAGGCTGGTATACGAAATTATGACCTTGACCCTGTGTATTTTAGTTAGGTACTATTTAATTAATATAATAAAATTCCAACATACATAAATAAATAAATAAATATTGTGCGTAGTCAAAATGCGCAAGTAGTTCGATATTTTCAAATAAAAATATTTAAATATTGATTCAAAGATGATGTAGCATCATGAAATCATCATAAATAATATTCTAACCTGCATCTACAACTGTTAATGGCACAGACAAGAGAACTCTTCCAACTGGATTTTGTGCCAAAACATAATATAACTGATTACTATCGACGTGAGGAATGTAAAGATTGGACCCTGAATATGCAGCTTCATCTCCTGTCCACCACATGAAACTAAAAAGAAAAAAAAATGAACTTGATTTCACTGCATTAAATTTTGCTGAATTTATTAAATTTCAGCTACGGAATTCGTCTTGCATCTTGCCATTTTATCCATTGAAGAAAATGTAAGGTTATCATTCCCACCATCCCAAGTCTGTGAGCAATGGTGAAAAGCATATATAAAAACGGAGTAGTAACAGATGATGAACCAACAAAGCCATTAATATCAAGTTCATACCTTGGTTCAGGAAACACTCCGGGAGCAGAAGCTGTTAAAGTAACTGACGAATTAAATGCAACTTCCAGCCCAGGATCTGCAGAAATTTTTACAAAACTTGCTGCAGAATCTTTATCATTTTGATTCATCACAGAGGAATCTGTGAAAAATGAATAAAATATAAAAATAAGGATGTGCTCGGTTAACTCAATCAGTGAAAACCTCAGCAATACTGTTCAAGTTACACATTTTTCCTTCCCATTTTGCGCAGGTTTAGGTTAATGTAGAAGCACATGCCCCATACCTAACAAAAATAACTTGAATTATGATATTTCCATCATCTAGTCCCATAAGAGAATATTTACACTCAAGAGGATCACTTGTGACCTCACTAGGTCATGGTAATTCCATAGTTTTTTATATTAAATAAAACCTTATCAGATTAGTTTTATAACTAAGAAAAACTCACATGAAATACTGCCACCTAGTCTGTCAACAACCATATCAACTGCATTCTGTATAATAGGGGATACTGAAAAATGAATTATTTTAATCAGAATCAGAAAATAATGTAATAGTCAATATCGAGATGTTACATTCCAAGTATATGTAGAAAAAAAATTTCTTGTTTCAAATTTTAGGAGATAAGATAAAATCACATTTCATGATTAGAATATGATCTTTTATCAAAAGTTTGGTAAATCAGAATGGAATTGTGTTTTCCTCACTATGATATCAAATGGACCACAATTTGATGTACTTTATATTGTAACTGTATCTTATGCCCTGCTACACTTGTGTTTAAGTCAGATTTATAATATACCTTGAACATAAAATATATTGAAATGAATTTGTTGAACAGATCTTTTTATATTCTGCCCATTTTCGAAATAAAAGAAAGTGGTTTCGAACACTCCCATGCAATGGACTTTGATTAATTTCTGGCATTTTTCTAATATATAAATTTAGCACTCTTCGACTTACTATCTTAAACATTTTCAGCTGAGATTTTGGCCTTCAAGCTGTTGGGATTTTTTATCTAATGATGGTATCATATCTATCTAAAGATTAAGCAGTATACAATTAAAAGCTTACCCATTGTAACGTTTTTATATATGGTGGTATTTGTTTCTCCATGTTTAATCAAGCATGATAATCGAACAAAATTATCCCTTCCTGATAATGTATAATAAAGATGTCCTGTTGAATCTGACAGATCACCGTGTGCGTCTGTGATAAACTTCTGAACGAAAGGACAATATTAATTTTAATCCATTCAATCCTCTGTAAATTTGTTGATATGCTAGTAGCATTTGTGCCACAAATGATCAAGTTGATCAGTTACAGTGAGATTTTGTTACTTCCTTCGTTACATTACAGTTAAAATAAATACACATGTTAGAATATACACTAATCCTAATGTCTATAGCAATGGATTCAGTGACTCATCTGTTTAGTACCAGTCAGAAAAACTTTGTGAAAATACGTTTTGTTAAGCAAGGGTAATTGAGATCATGCTGCTTAGGCACAGTACATCTGTGGCTCATACTTCACAAAATATAATTTCTGATTAGGGTATTGGCATCCAACCTGACATCATTACCTTAACTATAAACCCATTTGTACCATACACAATGCATTTCTTTTATCGCTTTACTACAGTTTCAAGCATATAATATCTTAGAAGGTTCAAATCCCTGAATTTCACTTTTGAGATTATGTTTCGAGATTTTGATCGATTTGGAGATTTAAAACCATGCTTGGGAATTGAGAAATACATTTACTCAGGAAAATCTTGTTCAACCACATTTTGTGAAGTATGAGTCATTAATGGATTATGTCGCAGAGGCACAAATATCCAGGATCTAGAATATTTCAGGATCAATCCTGAAAATACACACACTTACATTTGATGAAAGTTGTTCTGATATTCCATCAGAATCTGTCTTGAACCATAAAATCTTTGCGGCGGGTTTAGCATTGAATGCTTTGCAGGTCAGTGTAATATTCTTTTGCGCTGAGAATGTGCTCAATTGTTCTCGATCAGGTGGAACTGAATCAAGGAATAATTGAAAAAGGTATTTATGATTTGCAATTCCTTGCAACCTTGCAATTTAGCATTCACAACTACATATACATGGGGAAATTTTGCTAAACTTGTTTTTGTAAAGCCACTGCTATTTTTGCCAATACTAAACTAAGGGAACAATTTAAATTGTACAGTGGTAACATCCATTGACACAGTTTTCAAAATTACTGTGACAATAAAACAGGTAAAATGTAAATGATTAATGTTGGTATATTAAAATAATTTATTATTTAAATGCAAGGTTCTCAATTCCGAAGGTAATTGAAAATTACTGCTCTTCAACATATCTTTTTTACTGGAATTTACTCCAAACAAGTTTGAAAGTAGCATAGAATTAGGCAACCATTGATAATATAAATATCTCTAATCAAAGGTCATACCAGTAATCAAAGTAATAATTCTTTCTAATAAGAATTCCTATTTAGTATTATGTATATATTTATGTTGGATTAAATTTTGTGAAAGTAGAGCAAGTGTCCGGGCAGCAAAGTGGCTGACATTTCTTCAGTGCAAATATCACCTACCGTAAACGATAAGTTTCATTGTTACACTTTCTTCTTCAGGAATATTTGAGCCAGGATATGAAACATCTATTGATGAAGAATTTGATTTATCAGGATCATTCCATACTTGAACAAGACATTTATATCTCCCTTCATCAGATAACTTAACTGGATTAATTACAAGAGAAGTTCCATCAGTTGAACGACTAAAGCCCTCCTGGAATATACAAAATAAAAAGGATAAAACATGTTTGAGAATTTAAAAAAAAAATGGTAAATTATGATACTTGGAGAAAACATTGCTATTGTCATAAAATAGGATTGTTGTAAAATAAAGAAATGCTTTACAGTCAGAATAATAAAATTGTGAATATTTAACTGATCTTTTTATTCCAATTAGCTGCAAGATTGCATGAGACCCATCATAAAAATCCCCCTGAAAGCACTAAAATGTGCAAGGATAAGTTATGGCCAGTCCCCCTTTTGAACAGAAAATCAAGAGTGCTAGCCTAAATACACGAAGGTGTAACACAAATAATAGGTTGAGGTCCAAGATGAAATTTACATGTTTGAAATGATGTTAACATCTAAAATATTTTTGTGATATCTGGAAAAAATCGACAATGTAATGCGAAATTTTGAAAATTTGTGATATATTGACATTGTAATGAGAAATTTTCAAAATATCAAAACATTTTCACCAATTATACAACAAATAAAGAACATCAGAGGACATCTTCAACTACTTATGACCTCGTAATTCAACACCTAAAACTTTATCATTTTCATATAGTATAGTATTCATACAGTTCTTCAAATTAGATATTTGTTTGTTTACGAGGCAGTTTTTCTGTGTTCAGGTTGTAGATCAAGGTAGCATCTATTTTACCCCGACTAATATTTTTTTTATTGAAAATCACTCTGAGCAAGACTGGAAGCAGTGCCGAAAAGAAGCCAACTAATGACCACTTAACAGCAAAGAGCTACTACAAGATGTAGAGTACCAGCAACTGCATTCTGAGTGGAACTGAACTGCTATGGTAATTTACAGGGAGTGTCGTAACAATTTTAAAAATACCATTGAATGAATCTTTTGCCTTTCTCATATAAATAAAATTTTGCCCCCCCCCCCCAACTATTATTATTGTGGTATACTTTAGGTATCCAGGCAAATAAATTTGTATTGAGGGCTGAGGCTCACATGAAATAAGTAGATGTCAAATTACCATTACGGAGCTGTCAATAGATGTTGATGGTTCATAGTAGTAAATTGTTTCAAGTTTTGCTGGATTGTAATCATCCTCTTTATACCTTGAAAGTAACATACTTTTCAGAATATTTCATTCAAATTATTTCACACATTTCCCGCATGCAGCGGAAATTGATTTGGTTCAAGACACAAATCAAAAAAGTAGAGAATGTGAATTGCATTCTGAACACTACTCTATCAATACTTTTAAGAACTGTCAAATATTAGTCACCAATCTAACTTTTACTGGTACCAGAGAATATTTAAGTAAAAGTAGTTTAATACCTACCATGTAAGAAGTTTAATATCTTTATTGGTTATAACTTTACACTTCAATGTTACTTCTCTGTCTTGCACTCCATATACAAACCAATCAACATCTAATTCCAGACTGCACGTTGCAAAATGTATCACTGTAAAAAATAGATATAAAAAATTATGCAAGAAATGATCAGAAATTTGTGACAACACAGCATAAATTACACTCGAGACTTCTGTAACGACAGCGTTCTGCGCAATACATTCATAATCAGTAATGGATATTTAAAACATTTCACTCTCACCTTTCATCAGTGACACATACCAAAATTTTTAATCAGGGATTGATCTTACACAGGTTAGTGTGGACTAAACATCTGGTGAACAAATCATAAAACTTCAGGGAAATAATATGAAATTAGGGTATATCATTTCTGATTATTTAAAACTATCTTGTTGCAGCTTGGTCTTGGAATATTTTGAAATTTTTGTTTGCATATTCCTGCTATTGACCGGTTATGACATGTTTACGACTCTGCAGCTGATCATACTTGAAAAGTCCAAATAAACTTGGTGTAGAGGCGCTTTTTGAACCATAAAAAACCTGCTTATTTTGAACGCTCTTCAACACAAAATTAAAATTAGATAAACAAAAAATGATTAAATTGGGCAACGTGCCTAACAGTTGAACTAGGCCACCACTCAGTGATGTTTCCTGCATACGTGTTTATCTCAGGTTTGAGTCACTGTCACCTGCGAGTCGCGGTGTGTCTCATGCTTGACAAATAAAATTTCTAATTGAGCATATTCAAACTTTTTTTAAATAAAAATAATGAGATCGCACAACAAATACAAACGTACAACATACCAATTGCAATATGAAGGCGCCATTTTTTGGACGATTTAAGAAGTTCAACATCAAATTATCAACAATTATATGGCACAAATCAACTATCCATTTTAAGAATTTTATTGCCAACGTGTTCGCTATCAATTAACCGTTATTTTATATTGACATACACGCACGATAGAATATAGTAAAAACGTTGTAAAGCACAGAGAATTGATAAACGAAATACACTTACAATTAAGCGAAGAAATTACAGCCAGTGTCACCAGTAGTTTGTTCATTATTGCAGTAAACATACGAAAAATACTAGATTATTATCCCTTCCTCAGTCCATGTATTGTATATAGTAGATGGGCGGACCTATCTCCACATTCACCGGCGACATTCGAAAAGCGCAAACCCACGGTTAATGTTTAACCAAAATATACATAAATTCTTACAACGTAAACGACGAGATGCGTGGGTGAGTAATGGGATATATGAAAATGTGAGCCAATAGATTTTAAAACCCAGTGTGAAAATTTTCATTCAATAATGTTTTATCGAGAATACTGTGGACAACCACGAAGTCTCTCTGTAAAAGGCTTGGTCTTTCTGTTGCCCGTTTGAAATAAAATATATTTTGAGTACTCGGCAAACATAATCTTTGATTTTGAAGTGAAGATCCCAACCAGAAATTTTTTTTACCAGATATGTTTTTGTCGAGCATGAGTTAGTGATGAATCGCGCCCCCGAGGCGCGATTCATCTCTGGCTCATGCTTGTCAAAATAATGTTCCTCACATGACTACAACCCCTCAACTACATAGTTTGCTTCGGATTAGAGGTGGCACTTCTGATATAAATTCGAATTTGTATAATTTCGTGATAATAAGATTCGAAAAGTGTTTTATGAACAGTTTTCATTCGTCAAACTCCGGGCAGTTATGGGACTCTCCTCAGCGGCGCGATCTATCAGTGACTCACGTTTAACACAAACTTGTGTGCACAAAATATTCCTGACTGCGTAGAGAAAATATTTGTACTCGATGTGTGTTGTGATTTGAAGTATACTTATAAAACTTCTATCAATTTTATGTAATATTGACAAATCCATCTTATATTTTAAATATAATATTATTTGGTAAAATTCTATCAAAAATGTTCTTATTTGATATTCAATTCGACAATTATTTAATAACGAAATTTGCAGTACTAGTTGAGATATTTGAAAACAGAGCTGTAGCAATCGAGCGTGGAGGTAATTTTCAAAATTTTCAAAAAAAAAATAATAATATTTTTTTTGCCAAAAATGGGCTACCGATGGGCAGTGGTCAATTATTTTCAGAAGGGAATAGACGTAACGGGCAATGAGCCCTGTAAGTACGGGCTTTAGAATATTCTTAACGTATTTTAGTGGCCGTTGGTTGGTTTCCTTTGGGTGCTGTTTCCGACCTTGCTTAGAGTGAATTTCAAATAAAAAAAGCACCGTAGGCGCGCAAAGTATAGCAAAAATTGTTACGTTTTCCTTGTGTAGAGATTATAAATTTCTCACACGCGCGCCTCTTTAACAATGAAAATGTCAGCAAATATTGCGCCGATTTATATACTATGAATTTTAGCAATGAAGAAATGTGGGACGATGGGCTTGACCAAATTCATCCCTTCTGAAAAAATAATTTATTGAAAACTCCCGTTCGAGCGCGGTTGACCGTACGAAATTCACTGTCATTAACTCTCGTGTTGCCAAGAAAAAGTGACTATTAAATTACCGATTCAGCCCAGGTATTTATATGTAACGCCCTTAAAATTATATCCTTGTGTATGACTGTTTTATTTTAAACATCGAAGAAATTATTTATTTTATTCCAATATTATTAGTGCTATATGTTGTATGAATCTGCAGGTGTAAATGTTATGATTTACCCATGTGTAGTATGATAGAAACATTTTTCCTTTTCTTTTGAATTTGCGTTGATGGTTGAAATAGACCTGGACTGTAAAAATGTGGTTAGGGATATTAAAATTTGGTTTGTAATATACGATAATGTGGCTAAGACTTTTGTAGAAACTTGGAATTAAACATGAGTTTATATTGGCGTGGTCCCAACCTTTGATAAATATTGAATTCAAAGTCTTGTGGTAGTATATTGTGTGCTTGTCCATCAATTCTATGGTGTTCAAACCTTGACAAACAATATGCATAGTCGTGTCCAACGTAATGACACGGGAAAAAAGGAAATCGCGAGTATCCAAATCAGAAATATTCTGTCTAAACAAGTTTTGTCGAGCATAAGTCACTGATGGATCGCACTGTCGAACCGCGGTCCATCCGTGTCTCATGCTTGATAAAATACAATTTCTGATTGGAACAACATTATATTGTATGGCTAAAAACGAAGCCTCAATCCCCAGCATCCATTAGTGGAAAAAACGGGGGGAATAAGTTGTTTTTCAACTGAGATCAACAAAGTGACTAAAAGAGATCTATGGCCCACGGTTGGACAGAACTGAATCCGTTGGAATTCGAATTGTTGTTTTTGAATCGAATCGAATCAAAAATAACAAATATCCCATTTTTACTATCGCAACTCATCTCCATTGTGAAAATCGAGAAATTTGTTGTGTATAGTGTATTTTGAATTCATACTCCATGTCTAAGAGCAACAATTTTCATACTTTAACGACAAAATATACTCGATCATATTTGGTCAAACTTGACTAAAGCGATTACATTTTGTCATTAAAAATGGAAATTCTAGTTCATTTGGCAACTTTTGTCCCTATAAATGATTCACGATTGATTCGAATAAATTTCGCTCCGAATCGCACGGTCCTACTTCCGTCGTCTGCCAGTGCCAACAGTTCCACAGGGTGCATAATGCTAACATAAACCAAACTGTGCTTCGAATCGACTCGAATCATCGAATTGAATTGTCCAGCACAAGGTGACTGACTAACAATGCTTTTCTCATTAAGTTTATTATGTTGAAAATTTTTGGAAATGATGAAAAATTGCAACATTCAAGAAATAATCAAGTTCGAGTTTTTTTGCTCAAAGCCTTTGTCCAATTATATTTAATAGCAGACCTTCGAATTATTCGAATCGGAAATATACCCTAATCAATTCGAATTTTGAATCAGAAATTGGTATCCCTACTCTAAATTCTCCATTAAATGACAACATATGGTTAAGTACGAATCCATTCAACGACAGATGACGCCACAGCGATTGTTTCCTGCGCCATCACAGCCTCCTACAATAAAATTTCTCAGTAATTTCAGACGGCCTCCACCGGAATATACTGCCGTATTATTCCAACTGCCATTCTCCCATTATAATTTCTTAAGTAAAAACCAAGTATTTTTTATTGTTCAATGTACTTGAAAAAACTATTTGGAGTTATCAACGAATTATATTTACGTGTGGCACCGCGAATGCCAGTGTATTCGCCACTTTTTTTTAACGCGTAGTATGATCAAACCATACTGATATGTGATCATCGATACTAAATTCGAAACTGCCATTCAAGCTGTGAACCTGCTTTAAATCATAGCACCCACGTGGTGCGGCCCATGCATAAATCATGGATGGCAATGTAGTTTCGCGGAAATGGATAAGAGTTATTATACCAGGAGTTTCAACCGGCAGATTTAGGCTGATACGACAAATTTTATCAATAGTTGTAACTATGCCAGTGCAAGTAGCGTCAAATTTCATTTCCTTCGCTGAGCCTACATTCACAATATATATATAGACTGGCTTAGCTGCACAGGATGCTTCTAAATGTGAGAACTCTGCCCTCGACGCTGTAGTGGATTAGTATATAGTTAAAATTTATGCGTGGCTGCGACATGAAGAGGTATCAGTTTCAGTGGCTTCTGATTTTCTTTTTATGGCATCTTGTTTCTGGCGGTATTTTTTACGACGGTAAGCCTAACTATATTAATGTTGTGCATATTATTTGTTATTCGGTGCATAGTGAAAACACGATTTTAAGATAGGAATGATTTTCGCAAAAACAATTGCGCTTTCTGCTGTGGCGTATTCTTACACTTAAATTGGGTTAAAATGTGAAATCGAATCACGACGTCATATTTTTGTCAATATTTTTTATTTTAAATAAAGGACTATGCTGAACCACCCTTTAAACACGCCATAGTTACCCACAGTAGATTTATTTGAATTATGTCAGATCTCAGGTTGTCTTTATAAGTTCGTTTACTTTTTATATTCATCGCGAGTAATAATTTTCTACTAATGCAGTGGTGTGGGGAAAATCATTCTCAAAGAGTTTCCCGAATCTTGCTTTGAGCAAGCGTTGACCAGAAAAAAAAATAGTGGTACAGCACCGTGCTCTCGTGCGAAAGACTTTTATACAATATATATACAATCTTCTTTAGTAGACCATCTTCACTCTGCCCCAGTATGGTTAATATAGCGGATGGGTCGTCGTTGAGAATCGCAAAAGCGTGTCCAGTGACTGAATAAGGCGACGTCACTTTGCTACCGTCTATCTCCGTTTCTCCGTATATCTGACTCTAAGCGGTTGATAAAATTTGTTTATCTTTGTACGATACTTTATTGTACAATATTAATACTTTGATTTGACTGCTGGAATTACTGCAAATACAAGATTTTTTTGTTCCGCCCAGGCTAAATTTTGATCTCCATTAATTTGTACATGCTGCGTGCGGCCAACTGCTAAGGCGACTCGAAAACAAGAAAATAATAGAATGCTGTCAGTGCTGAAAGACGGGTTCATGTGACATATGGTAATGATTTACTGTAGAAGACGTTAAAGTGGGTTTCATTGAGAGTATACATAACATTAATATTTCCACCCGCGATCAGATGAACTAAAAATGTTTGGTACGATTTATATTTGGTGCAAGCGCGAACCACTACATTTACCACTCGCTATGTTGCATAACTAGACTTCGATTTTATGAGTTCATTGCTGTAAAATGTCCACTTAGTGTGTGGGTGTTGTTTTTGTGTGTATACACCGACAAAGTATTGTAATTTGTACGTATAAAAATCGAATTTCGAATCACAGATATGGGTATTCGAATGCGGCTTTAGAATAGTCCCATAGGACGTTATAACGTATTTCGTGAGAGGCGATTGAAAGGAAACAAGGAAGTGAAGGATGGCTTTATCATTGCTTAGACAGATACCACTAACCCTACCATGGCGTTTCAGTTTCGTACGCGATGTTTTCCGCCCAAAGTGCAGTTGTTAACACTATATCTAGTAGAAACATTCTGTCATTCGAGTGGGCGTTAGTTGACCCATTTTTAGCGCTGTTCTCGGCTTTGTTTATTGCGAAATTCATTAAAAAAAAAGGTGAAATTATGAAAAAAAAACTTTTTATGAACTATTTATCACATTTAGATTCTAGAGAATCTTCAGCAGCAAGAAAACGACGAAGTGCGTTGGAATTCTACGGGTTAATACAGTGTCATCAACCAGGAGTTATAGTTCTCAGTACGTACGGTGATTATGGATGTTTCTGTGGAGTTGGCGGGAATGGTAACAGACCATTGGATGCAACAGATAGGTAATGAAAAAGTTTGAACTCTATAACAGTATAATATGCCTATGGAATTCAAAGCTTAATTGATATAAGTATAGTCATTGTGAGAACAAAGTAACGCCAGTGGCATCGTCGAAAAAAGTATAACACAGAAATATTATTATCAAGCACTGCAAAGTTGGCACATCGTTTTTTTCTTGGGAAGAAAATTTAGATCTCGAATTTCGTTTATATGAATAGCTATACCCTAGCGATTTTCAATGAAACTGCATTTGTTTTCAGGACTAAAGCATAGTTGTTAGAAATGTATTTTTATATATTTATTATTATTTATTCTGCCCTGTGCATGCGGTCTCTACTATCGCATGCTCCTACGTAAGAGGTACTAATATAATGGTTCAGTTGTTGTTGTCTGTATGATTTATGGTGCACATAAATTGTTCTGGAAGGTATGTTTTGCGCTTTTCAGTTTTTCGTGTAGCCATACATCATATTTTTCTTCGTCTATTAGTGGCTACTGGTACAAGATGCACCCAATATGAGTCTCTTAAAGATTGTCATATCGGTGGTCATGGGCCATAATTTTATTCGGGTGTTGCTTTACAACGAGTCATTTTTAATTAAATTATATATCAAATTGCAGATGTTGTGAAATCCACGACAATTGTTATCGGCCTTTGAAAGATATCTATGCAAAGACGTACAAAGAAATAGGACTGATGGCAATGTGTGGGGAGCTGTGTGTTCCTTACACACAAAAGTGCGAAAATAATACAATTGTGTGCGGTGAGTTAAAAACGTGGTGATTGAAAACGATAGAAACATAGATAACCCCCCATTTTCCAATCAAAAATGATATTTTATGAAGTCACTTACACCTGCCTATTTAACGGAAAGCTCTCTTGCTGACTAAAAACGATGGAATGAACTTTTAGGTTTCCTACATTGAAATAAAGTATTTTTTTTTAATTTTCGAGCCAATTCCAGACCCGAAATTTCATTCAATTGAAGTGTAAAAATCGAAAGCAAGCCATGGCCGAACAAATTGGGTTGAAATATTCAGATAAATAGGAAACATCATCAAGTTTCAACATATAAAATTGGTTGAATAAATTAGTGTGGATGAATATTTATGTTAGATTTTGTTCTACATTCTACAGATCCAGACAATAGCCCCTTCGCGTCGGCAATATGTGAATGTGACAAAGCAGCATCGGAATGTTTTGCAGCTGCAAGACCTACTTATGATACAAGATTGGGAAATGTTGATCCCAATATCTGGTGTAAGTTTGTAAATCATAAATACTATAAGTTTCAGATTTCCCAAGTGTGCAATGCAAATACACTTCAACAAAAGTGGAGTAAATTTGAGGTTAAAATGCAGTAATTGCATAGTTCCAAAATTCGAAATCGACTTGATGATAAGATTTATGCCAAGTATAGATTATTGATGGACCGCGCCTCGGTGGCGCGTTCCATCGATAGTCTATAATTGGCCGAGTCAGTTGATTTTATAGTTTTATTTTAATATCACAAAGTAAATTTACTGACAAAAAGATTTAACTGCACTCCACTGGATCTCGATTTGACAGTGACTGCGGACCAATGTTTGCACATAATAACCATACCATCGGATCTTGATTTAGCTCATTCGAAGTTCCGCATGATATTAGGCAAAGATATATTTTGTGGATGTGAGGGAGGGTTGCCCATTCACCTTACTCTACTTCATTTTTCTTTCAACGCGAGTTTTAAATAACTGCTCTGTAAATAATAATATAACTCTATAATAGGCTAAAAGGATTTCCTACGTGTGGTGTGAGACGACGACTAAAACAAAAGAGAGTGGTGGAGAATTTACACACTACTTACAGACCTATTAAAGCGAGTCAGTCCTATTAACTGAATGGAGTTGCGGTTTTCCCGTTTTATATAGCTCTTCCCGAATAAATTGTCACTCACTTTCAGTGAATCTCAATATCAAGTCAGAAATTTCATTTTGCCAAGCACGAGTCCCGGATAGACCGCGCCTCGTCGGCGCGATCCATCCGTGACTCATACTTAACAAAACACACATTCCACACAATTTTTCTGATTTGGTAACAAAAATAATATATTTGAGGAAGTACGTGTCGATGGTTATGTAAATAATCCATTTTACTATGTACTATAGGTACAGACAATTCAAGCGTTACGGAGCTACTAGATCAACTTAATATTAAGGAGAAAGGTAATAAAGACTGCATTTATTATTAAAAACTAGTTTTTGCTTAACATTTTTCCGAAGATTGTAGTTTACATGAGAACAATCGTCTTCTAGGAACATAATATCACTTTCAAAACCCAGAAATAGATGTTCAATGATCTTTTGATCGCTGGCGTTAATTGAGTTATATTTCGTACTGTAGTTCGATCGACAGTTGCGGACGTCGAAAGTTGCGAAAAACATTCTGGGCTGCTGCTATCCTTGTTTGTTTCTGCCCTTCAGGTACGGGCTTTAGAAGATTCAAAACATATTTCTTGCGTGTCGCAAGAAGGCGACTAAAAGGAAGTAAAGAAGTGGTAGATGGTTTTACCAGGAGCAGGGCATATACCACCTGCAGTGTGATCCATAAATGTGCCATAATTAATATTATGATTTTAATGACGTCATTTTTACAGACTTTACAAAATCGTCCACCCCTCAATATCTGCCAAGAAACGAAACAAGAGAAACAGCAACTACAACCTATCAGGTTGAAGAAGATATGTACAATACAGATTATAATGATGACATCATAGAGCACTTGCCTTTGTACCCAGTGCCCGAAAACGCAACGGAAGACTCTGTATTGTTAGCTAGGTTACGAATATATGAAATGGAAATTACGGAAAAACCTCATGGAGGAAGTACAATCCGGATTATTTGCAATATGTTTATGTTATTCACCTGCGCCTTATGTGTGACTTTTATTGATTTAATCAGTACGAGTTCATGATAAAAATAGATACTCTGAGAACAAAGGCGCTCATAGATTTAATAAGACGATGTCAAAGACCACAGAAACACAGCAGCATACTGAATGGGATGAAGGATAAAACAACTATTCAATGAAGAGGTTTGTAAGACTGTGAGGAATTTGATGTGGGCTATGAAAGATTCATTTGAGTGTCCCCGAATATATCTTGGGCCATTCGAGATTTCAATTTTTTTTTTAAAAAACCTCTGTTGATATTTTGTACGTTGTAATATGCTAATTTATAATAGAATTATAGGAAATTATACTTCTGATTTTTATATAACACTGAAACTTATTTGATAACTAAACATCATGCGACAGATATGCGTAGATTGATACTGAATTCTCGAACTCTTATTGTTCAGATAGAAGAAGCGAATTGTGGCCACTAACGTACTTAGGGA
Organism: Styela plicata; assembly: GCA_963675895.2. NCBI lineage: Eukaryota > Metazoa > Chordata > Ascidiacea > Stolidobranchia > Styelidae > Styela > Styela plicata. Next base: position 16,138,494 of record OZ023138.1, read on the forward strand.
GGGCACGGTGCCATGACCTCTCGCCGGCCAAAAAGATGCAGAATGGCCTTTTGAGGTGCCTCTGAAATGAAAGAAACCCTTTGGTGCACAGTAGTTACAAACATTCATTTAGCATTATAATGCCCTGAAATGTTGTTGAGTATAAAAACTTTCCTTGCTTCCTGTGCGATTTTTGGTCGGTCTGACTTTGATAAAAATAATATCGCTATTTTTTTAGCACGCGGCGCCCAATATGATTTTGCTCCCCCTCCCCCGCCCTCACCAATTTCCTAAATACACCACTTGTGACTGTATTAATAGACTAGGTTTGAATGAGCGAATTCCTTCGTGCGGGATTATGGGGATATACCTTTTATTTAATTTACCACGTGTTATATCTAATATACAGCTTGCGCAATTCTCTAATTGCGACTTTTTATTTCGCCAAGCATAACCCACAGCCGGCGCGATCCATCAGTGGCTCATACTTAGCAGAACATTTTTGAACAGATGTCTTTTGAACGCATTAATCATGAATTTCATACTGTAAAAGTATTTGAATCAAATGCACTTTACAATTCATTGTAAGTTCTTCCGTCTTGCTCAAATTAGGCAGCAAGGAAATTGGATTCAGTCATTTCAATTGAGCACAAGATGGAATTAGTTGAAGCAGTTAAAAATGAAGAATCGAAAAAAACATCGGGTTTAGTGAATAAATGAGAAATATAGGCCCGCTTTCTGTTTTTCCACTTTCTGTATTTCTTTGCTGTATTTCCGTAATATAATACCCCCAAAAACGGTACGCCGTCTGAAGATATCGACTTAAAGACTAGCATGGTGGGCCATGGTTATCAACTTTTGTTCACCGTTGCAGGGTAATCCTACATATGTGGTGTTCTTGTGTACCAGCATAAAACGGACCTGGTGTAGCTAGGCTATATAAGAAAGAGTCTCCTAGTCAGCCGGTTAGCTCAGTCGGCAAAAGCGTTAGGAAGACGCTTCGAACTACGCATCATTAATGACCTGGGTTAGAATTAGAATCCCACGTGGAATGATTATATGCGAGAGGACTGCTTGATACCTCGCTATTACGGCTGGGCAAAAACTTCCCGGCATGGAACTGGTATCTAAACGATATGCTGCCCGTTTGGTTAAGCCGTATACTCGACTTTCATTTCTCTCGCATGATAAACATGAAATCTTATTCCGTCCTAACTTTAGCATTTAAGCTGTCGATAAATGAATCTACGATCCAGATGGACGCTTAATCAGCAACACAAATGGCACCGTGGAATACCCAATACTCGGACTAACTGAAAAACATTACCTAGCCTACACTAGTACACTACACTAATTTTGAAATGAGTGCAGATTATTAGACAAATGGTTTAACAATAATCCACCACAGAATATATAACACGATTGAAGGCAATTATGCTCGATTCCAAGTCAAGCGACGTGAACATGGGAACATATATGTTTTCCGTATAGAATGATAACGTTGGTTCGACCGCATGCCCCACAGTTATCATCCATTTCCTATTATGATGACAACGCGTGGCCATTACATGGACCATTATTATCAATGTTTAATTTTTATTTTTTTGTGAATCTCCGATGTTTTTTAAAATTTTTCTTGGAAATTTTTTTCTTCAAAAAATATATTTTTCGACTTCTTTTTGAAAAAAAAAGAATTTTCTCATAAAAGTACGAAAAAATATTGATAACGATGTTATAATAGATCGGCAACTGTGACTCAAGCAAAAAAATCAGACTTGGTATTTGGAACTGCAAAGGTTCGATCTTTTTAATTTTAAAATTATATTTCATATCGAAATCCAGTCTATTCTTAGACAAATCTTTGTGGCTGTATCTCATACGCAATTGTGGTCGACCTGGTTATTGCTGAAAGACCAGAGGCAATGCAGGAATGTGTCTATTCCATTTCCACTAATGTGAAACTGTGAAATAGGATTTTTTACATAAATTGATCATGTAAGCTGAAACCAATAAGGAGACATCATGCTATTACAATTCATGTTGCAGAATAATTTTTGGAGTTGAGCAGAGCTGTTTTATGCAGCGATTCTGATTTCAATAGGGGCGAGGGTATATTTGAATTTTGAGCTTTTGAACTTGTCTTTAGGGCCGCACTACTATTTTCTAGGTTTGTTTTATTTTCCCCTTGCGTTTACGCGAGCGCAATCCTTTGCACGTATTTACGTGCGTTTTCATATGAAACAGAGTGGTTCGCTATGAAAGCTGACTAGAAGTGTCCGCTTCGCTGCCTGCGTTTGTGCTTCGAAGACATGCGAACACGATTGACGCAAATCAATTCAGGCGTGTATTGCCGTTTTTATTTTGTTATCCGAAGCGTAATGCAACGAACGCATCGGTAAGTATGTTTTGTCACGCACAAGTCACAGATGCATCCTGCCTTAGTGACAATACTTGACATGGCATTTTTGAGCGGGTGTTTTCTGAGAAGGTGAGTCATGATAGTCAGTATAGTGGAAGTATTCGAAATTAAAGCGCCTCATCATACTAAATAAAATTTAATTGTTGCACTGGATCAATTAACCTAAAGGAAATTATCATATCCGGTTGTAATGCAGAACTTCAATTGAGTGAAAGCTTTTACGGCTACCTCAACGATGAGTCATTTAAAGCATTCATTTTGAGCAAAAGTGCAAACTAGTGTAATCAGGCAAGAATCGAGGCTGCAAAGTATAGGTAAATTGCTGTATTTTGCGGTATATTATGACGAACGGTACATATATTTCTAAAGAACGGAATTGCAGATAAACTTAATAAAACAGACTTGTTGCATTCAGAGAATATGAAAACGTAGCCGGGATCAAACTATGCAGTCTCACTGAAACCCGCTCTTCAAGACGAACATTGGCGGTTTTTATATAAAAATGCGTGGAACTTCGGCCTATGTATATCACGTAAACGTCAGGAAAAATGACAGATCAGTATTATTACTCCTAAAAGAATTTCGCGCTATTGTAGTACTTTTAGATCGATAGCGATTAGGATTTGTAAAGTAGATCTATCTCATTGTCCAAAATTGCGTTATCGGTTTTTGAGGGCCGAACATGACAGTTTTTTCCAGATAAATTGCCAAGAATTCATAAGACATCATATCTAATTTGATGGATCGCCAAACTTAGATTTTGCATCAAATTTATGTTTTTCAAATGTTTGCCTAAAAAGTCATACTACTTCTAGTTCCCGTGTGTCCAAGTGGAACTGTGAAGCTCCGATATTCACTAAATTGTTGAATAATATTTCTCATTTAAATCCAGCCTAGGCTAAGGTAAATAATTTCCGTTGTAGTTCATACACAATACCTCTGCGATGTCAAAATTTTTTATAATATATTTTGTTGCAAGGGATGAGATCATCTTAGTTTGTAATAACTTTCAACATTAACGGCCTGTGACGGACTCTTTATTGCAAGATGGAATATCGCGCATATTCCATTAGATGGATATTTGCCGCAGTCATGTGGATCGGGATATTCAATCACGAATTCACAACGACTTCGTATACGATTGTTAACAACGTCGTCAGCGCATATTTTAATATTTCGTCAAGTTTGAGGGATGTGCTTGGAGTCATAGGAATGTTCTCCGGAGCAGTGGCCTTATTGATTGCTCTGCTTTGGTTAAAGAATATGAAGTTTCGTGCCCAAAGCATTTCAGCATGCGTTTTAGCATTTGTCGGCACCACAGGAGCATGTTTGGGTTTCATACACAGGTTGGTTTTGAATAAAAATATCATTTTTTTAAAAAGAATGCTCAGTTAAAGTTTGAAATCCTTGTCAAAATATTTGGTCCGTTTGTTTCGCCAAACATAAGCGCTTCCGAACCGTGCTACCACTTCAGTTTGGCATGTGAGGTGGCTTGCTGCACAGAATTTATGTCACTGCCGTGTGTACCTAGTAGCTTCAAGACTTCCAATCGTAGATCACAAATAACAACTTGCATATGGTAGCAAAGAAGGTTTTGGAAGCTAGTGGTAAGCGCTAACCGGGTTCTATTACCAATTTATACTACTACTTTCTTGAACATTATACTTATTATCACTGCATGTTAATATATATGTTATATAATTACTAATTCAATTTTTTAAAATGAGCATTTCTTGTCGTTTAATAATTTTATTATACCTTCAGAACAACATACTGGATGACGTTTGTTGGCCAAGTGTTGATCGGGATATCTGGAGGATTATTTCATGCAATACCGTTAACATTGGCAGCATCTTGGTTCCCTGCAAGTGAGAGTGCGACAGTTATTGGAATTGCTTGGAATGCAGACAGTTTAGGAATTGGAATTTCGTCGATTTTATTTCCTTCAGTTTTGCATAACACCACAGACAACAAACGCCCACTGTCTTTCACCGGGTACAATCCAAGTAGTATTTATCGGGAGTTTTTCGATGCTATGTCTTTTGTTATTCGTCGCGTCAATAATAATGCTTTCACATTCGAAAGATAACCCTCCAAATCCACCAAGTCTGGCTCAACAGAACTTCCTGCAGCTTCAAGAAAATATTGATGTCAGATCACAAAACCTCAAAACAAATATCAAAGACGCTTTCGAGCCGTTCAAAAATCGAGACATAATACTCATCTTAATTATACGAAATCTTGGATGCTCCATATTCGCCATTTCAGTTCCTTTAATATCATCTATGATGTTGGGAACATTCGAGGACATGGACGACTCTTTTCCTGGAGTGATGCGGATTTCGGGAGCCATAATTTCCGCAATCGGCTCTGTTATTATTGGAAGATTCTTGGACAAGTTTGGTCTAAAGAAACAGACTGTTATATTATGTAAGTATGAGTACCTTTTTGTTGTTGTTATTCTCAAAAGAATAGAGTTTCATTTTTATTATTAGGGAGAGGTAAGTATTTTGCCAAACCGTTAATATATTTCTCATGTGCATGAATTTGGTTGGAAGCAGAAGCCTCAACTATCGGTTACGCGGAGCTCCGCGCACTAGCGAGTTGTCCGACAATCCTCCCACATATATTCCTCCTGTACGGGATCCGAACCAACGTCAGATATGCGTAACTCGAAGCGTATTCCCTTTCTCTATTCATTTTCTTTAAGGTTTTCGAACTATTCGCTATGAAATGTCCGTGAACCTCCCGGGAGGATTATACCCAACAATCGCTGGCTCGGGCCGTTGTAGCGCTTGTGCATCTGTTCTATGTTACAGCTACCCGCGAAGTACTTTACTGAAAGGCACACTTGGCGGTGAAAAGATCAAGCATCAAATTATCAGCCTTCCGAACAATACGATCGCGCTTAACAGACTGAGCCACCCAGCCGAAGTGTATCCCCAGCGCTTTTACTGACTGAGCAATAACAAGGCTTGTTAAACAAGATATTTATTTATTTTCAGGTGCCGTCGGCATGATTATCAGTTCTCTGGGCATCTACTTTGGCCATTTCTATAGCCTGGTATACTTACTGGCAATTTCTTATCCACTGGCTAATATGTTCAGCACGTTGGTCGGAGTCGGATGTACCGAACTACTTCTCGACATCGGATATCCTATTGATCCATTCATTCTGATCTCATGGTTTCATATAACGACCGGGGTATCTGTATTTTGCTATTCTGTCATCGAAAGATCGATCATGGATACTTATAAAGAAACGGCTGCGGCTATTCTACCGGTTGTGGCAAGTTGCCTAGCTCTTGCTGCAATCTCAGTGGTAAGGCCGGACTACAGAAGGTCTATCACCGAAGATCAGAATTCATAAATTGAGCAAAGTATCTGCTCTAACATAAACTTATTTGAACTGATGAAAATATTATTATATCAGAGTAGGTTTACGTCATTGCTATTGCAAATGGAAGTTATACCTATTTGTTGGCGCGTCGAAAGTATTATATTACTAGTATTATATTACAATATTACTGATCTCAAAGTAAGGGTGACCGACACAGACGCTTTGCTGAAAAAAAATCAATTCGTTTATAGCTCTGTACAGGAGCAGATGCATGACCTACCGACTAGCGCATACATGAAAGGGAGGTGTGGTGCCACGTCCCTCTTCGCGGACTAAAAAGTGACCTTTCGAGTGCTTTCAAACGTAGGAAATCTAAATATCTAGGAATATGTCAATATAGTTCTATGGAAATATTGTTACCCTTCGCGTATTTTACTATCTTTTTCGGCTGTCATACTCACGACTTGTAAAAATAAAAATAAAGTACGACAAACGGCTCTTGTATTGTTTGTGTATATTAATTAATTCTGGTTAAGAGGTTGGTTCTCGGCCTTTAATAAGGCTTGTCGATCAAGTCTTCTTGGGTTTTTAACAATCTCGGATAGTCATTGCTTTACAATTTAAACGCATGCGCGCTAAATTTTTACCAGCGTTAATGCTGATCATCATATTCCCAAATTATACCTACCAATATTAAATTGACAAGTACATTAGGGAATACCGGGAAAATTCTGCACGAATATCTCGGTGCTTACGAGCTTTCAGCGTAGTGGTGTACTTTTGATACAGTGGTGCGGCCGTGGGTCAAATCCGTGAAAAATAATTATGGGCAGGGAGAAAAGATACCTCGCATGCAAAGGGTCACCGTCTCCTTCACACCAACCAATGTATTATGTTAATATAGACTTGGAATTAATGACTAACTATAATAAGGTTAAAATTCAAGGAGACGCGGTCCATCTACGCGGAGACGCGATCATCTGTGTGACTGATGCTTGACAAAATAAAATTTCTGACAGAGATCACCTTGAATGTTCAAAATTGAATCAGACCGAGACAATTTCAGCGCGAGATTTAAATGCCGGCGGATTTTTCGTCCGACAAGTTGTATGCATATTCCTATAAAAGGTTGTTTATTCTCAGCTGATATCTGTTCAACTCATTCACTCATGTTACAAATCTTCTTGATACATTACTCTGTCTAATCCACTCATTAAATTTTATAAAATAGTGCACTTTCCCTGTTTCCGATTGAGCTAACCGGGCCCTCAAGAAAAAAGGCTATACCCTTATAAAAAGGCTATACCATTGATAAAAAAGACTATAAAATTTATTAAAAGACCATTCCCATTTGCAGGATGGGTTGAGATCGTAGAATGGATGGGGAAATTTATAGTAGGTGAGTATGTGATCAGTGGCGGAATATCTCCCACATGACCAAGAAAGTGAAATTAAAGGATTGAGTCGAAGCAATATGTGTTACAAGCAATACTTCTTATATCATTACAAAATAATTTTGTACCTTAACATGGACGCAGGCATAACATTAAAAAAAAAATATCCGTGGATTTATAGAATCGGACCTCCATATTCGACATTGTGGTGGTGTGTTCAAGACCATCTGCTTTGTCTGTTTTCTTGCACAAAATCTACTTGCCTGAATAGGTTTGTAGTAATAGTAGGTATGACCCTTCTGATGATTGCACATTATGATCTACATATATTTGCATATGCTTATACATAAACATCTCACAGCCAGGAGTTTGAGAAGAAATATGCGTTTTAATGGTCACACTTCCGTAGTGCATCACCCTGACCAAGACCCTGTACTAACGGGCACTTATAAGGCAGACAGGGTTAGTGCTGTTGAAAAAATATTTCCCTTTTGGCCTAGCTTACCCAACTTTCATCTAGATCTCGTGATGCCAACATGATAACCACTAGACCATCTCACAACCAAGCACCCCCTAATCAACACACTCTATTGGACCATAAAATAGATACCTGGACACCACAAAGGTGTGTACACATGTGGTTTAATCAAACCTGATGGGTAGGTCACAGCAAAAACTTTAAAAAGCCAAAAGAGGAATGCCGGATAAAATATATGTTAATATATATTATTCAAGTGTCATATATACAGAGGTTGCATGTTTGATGAAAACACATGCCAAGATTATTAGAATTCTGTTAAACATTGGTGACTGTAATGCTTGATAAACAACATAATTCGAAAAAAGATTTCTGTTTACATAATCTACATAGCATTATAAAGGGATTTCATAAGGAGCTAAATCTTGTGTTGATTTTCCCTGAAGTTTTTCTTTTCTTTTTTCTGCAATTTCCTGCATTCGTATTTCTTCTTCTTTTTGTTTTATTTTAATTTCTCTCAATTTTTCTTTCTCCTCTTGCTCATGTTCTTTCATGAGTTGTTTTCTCCATTGATCCTCCACTACCCTCTTTAAATTAAGTGCATTTCTCTTGTGAAAATCTGTCGAAATTCTGTTCGCATTTGTTGGTATCGTGAGATGGTCTTTTAAAGTAGTTCGGTTTGGGGACAGTTTTTGTCGAGGCGATGAAAGTGACTTTCTTGGTTCTGGTGGGGGTAATTCTTTAGTTCTTGAACTGCGACGAGTGCTTTGCCTTGTTCCTCTGTGTTGTGAATGTGTGGATGGATTTGCAAGAGATGAGGGGCTTCTTGGTATGGGGAGCGTTGGAATCAAGAAATGATCCGTAAGTGCATGTGATATCCGAGACCATATATTCAAAGATGTACTATTTCTAATTGTTTTGTTGAAATCAGGATACTCCACCTGTCCAACTCTGATTGCTTCAAGAACACGATCTTCCGTTGATGCAGAATCTTGTAAAGAAACAATTAAAGACCAAGCTGCAAATCTCATCCCTTCTTTCAGTTTGTCATCTCGTAGTGCGTGGGTGAAGATGAAGTAAACTAGATAATGCTCCATAGCGAATCTTCCAACTCCAATCAATAGGTTGAGGTCCTGTACTCTTTTCCGCTTTGAGTTAATTCAGGAGGATCAATGCGAGGATTGCGGTATTCAAGCAAATCCACAAGGCCACAGCTTTCGATACAGAAGTTTGGTACACCAGCTCGAAAAGTTGTGACGTCTGCATCCAACCATTTGCCAAGCATGCCCAGTTTCTGTATTGAAGCTGTTGCGCCATGCAAACAGATATCAGCAAGAATTTGAGAATATTGATATCCAATTTCCCATTCCCAGGCTGATATGCCTGTTGTTATTAATTCACTGAATTCACTTCTTGGAGTGTTTGGGTTTGAGAAACCAGATCCACGACTTGCACCCCTTGTTGGACGAGACGTTCCTGGCAAGACTGAATCTTGATTGTAAGATTTAGTTTCTGAACGGGTCGGTTTGGTATGAAAAGTACTTTCGGCAGTTGTATTTCTTTTGGCGCTTTGTGCATGTGGAGTTTTACCAAGAGAGGAGTCAAAGTCGGCCATCATTCCCGTCATTATATTTTGAAATGTATCTGCTTGAGTGTCATTTGTCTCAGAATATTCTTGATTATCTGTGACATCTCCAGCAGTTCGTTTTTTTGGAGAATCTGTTGACATTAAAAAATCTACTGTTCTCGGAGTCGGCAGTTGACTGATTGGAACAGTGACTCCTCTCGCTAAATCTTGAAAACTTCTGCACACAGTAATATTAGCTTTTGCTGAGTCACCTAAAATTGACAAAGCAAAAAGGGAATCAACCCAATCTTCTTGGGAGAAATCTTTCGCGCATATCAAAATATCAAGAATGGCTTTTCTCAAACCAATTTCCTTATCTTTACATCTCCATACGTGAAGTGCTTGGTATACGATTGGACGAATTAAAATAGGCAGAGGTCCACTTGATTGATAGTCTTTCTGACTACCTCTGGATTCAGTTGAACGTTTTGCAGTAATATGTTCACCAACTCGAGAAATGAAACGTATCGCAAGCCAAACCCCAGGATAAGATTTATACAAAACCTCATGTTCACGTATCCCCTCCAAGTATGTTGATAAACGTGATTTGAATTCGACCAATTGAACTAGATTATTCACCAAATGATGGTAATACAACCTTGCAAAAACCAAAAATCCCATTTTTAGAAGGCTAATTTCCGCTGTCCTTAGATGAGCGTTATTAACTGTATCTGTACGCAGCCAGTACAAAGTGCTTTCAGCAAGAAAAAACAAAGTTGGTATGTTTTCTTCATGTATGGGAGCATGGTTGAGTGATTTGCATAAAATTTCAAAGCAATCTTCCTGCAGTTTTCCTTTACATTGTGCTATAATCGCAAGTTCTGACCAGGCCATTGGTAAGTCTACATGATCACCTTCGCCCTGTGTCAAGATTCCAGCCCTTCTTTTGCTGTGGATCAATATTCTTTCTGCCTCTGCTCTCAGTTGTTCTTGATTTTGATAAGTTGACGCATTATATCGTTGCACAAATTTTTCACAAACTTCCAAAGGATTAGCTCGAATATGGGCTGAAGCGGCAGCTGCTGCAGCGTTTTCTTTTGCATAGTTTTGTCTCAATAGTCGATCTTGCAAAGCCAATCGCTGACTGTGTGAGATGATACCGAATTTGTGAACGATTGGAATCTTCAAGACTGGCATTTTGCCTTTGGTTTATCAACTACATAGTGACATCTTGATCAGGTTTTTCAAGTTTAAAATTAGGTAATATTAGTATACAATACCATGATCATATAGAGAAACCCATCTGTAAGAATAAGAAAAATTAGTATTAGATGTACTATTTATACAGTCCAAAATTGGATTTTCCTTCATTGTGCAGGAGAGAAAAGCCAATAATACAGCTTATACATATTGCAAACCATGGCCCCTTGGCATATACCAGTTCCAGTTGATAGAGGTACCCTGACGAGATTTGAGCATTTGTCAGAACAATAGATGTACAGCTTGAAGCATATTTCAAACAACTTTCGACAAAATAGTTAATGAAAAACAGTGAGTAAATATGTCATTGAATATGGCAAACACTGTACATCAAAAAAAGTTCAGGTTGTTGAACAAAACCTCTTGTAAAGTTTATAAAAACATGCAGGATGTATACACTCGGCTAGAGCTGGGCGACATTGGTTATATTCTGCACCAGCATACTGCCGCCAATATCACACCATTTTCTGCTATCAAAAACTCATTCTATTGCCACATTAAAAAAACTGCGTGAAGCATGCCCTAATTAAAAAATCATGTGCATATTAAGAAACTCTCTAAATATAAACAAATTTTTATTTCAGGAACGTCACAAAGGTCCAAATGAGTCGGTGTAAGGAGCTGAAGGTTCAACTACCACCCTGGGCAATTCACACCAGTATAAAATTCTATTAAGAGCTATCTATTACAGATTAGTACTTTGAAAAAATCGCCGTTGTTCATTTCATACCCAAATTCATTCGCCAAAAATTCCCAAAAACATCCAATCAATAGATCAACCAACCCTGACTTTTCTATTGCAAATTTTATCAGGGTACGAGTTGCCTATGTGGTATTATTTTGGGTATGAATTGACCAACAAAAATCACACTAGTATGCAGTATGGATTGACCAAGGTACGAATTGACTGTCAACCTGGATTGATATAAGGACAATAATGAAAAACCACACAACACAAAACAACAATTGCAAGTCACATATAAACTAGGATATGATGGTGATGAAATCAAAAAGGATGATTTCCAAATTTGTTGTCAAAAATCAATCATGCCTCGAAGACAAAATTCTAACGTTACTGAGACAGTTTCAAATTTATTTGCTTAGTGTGAACCACATACAGCCAGATGGATGCCTTTTCGGCGGCGCGATCCATTAGTGACGCGCACTAGAGATATTAGCAAAAACTACCTATAATATAAGTACGACGGATACCTAATTATGTTAAGTCTTAACGTTAAGTGTTCCAATCCAATGTACCGGTACCAAGTAACGTTGTCAAACTTCAGTTCTGAGTTAGCGATTTGAAAGCAATCTAACTATCTGAATAATGCAGCTCAATCAATGAACGAAATAATATACCGGCTAATACATGTAATATATGGAAAGTTTGCTGTAAACGCAAAAGGAAGCGAAATATATTTTATCCCGAGAGGCTTCGCGAGACAGGGACTAGAAAGCACTGAAGCGCATAAAATGTCAACGAGCACCATAGTCACGGGCGTCCCGCTTGATTGCGTTTTGACTCTACACTGACACCCGGTGGAAGTAACTATTGAAATTTATCAACGTCAGATGACGCTGTTGCACTTTCCGCCACTGTGATGTGGGTTCGGCACGTGTGTGGAATGTTTTGCAATTTTCTGGTCTCATTAAGTTCTTCTAGTTATTGTCGTATTTATTTCCATTACTCAATCAAATTTGGAATATTTCGGGTACAGTTGCTTTCTAGAGAACAATGAATTTAACAATGCTTCGCTCATAGAAGTTGACTTGTTGTTGTGGCTGAGAAAATAATGCGGTTTCACTTTTTCACTGTGCACGGGCAAGTTTGTCAGTTACGTTGTCTATCAGGTTGTGAAATTAATGCAATGCTTTTGTTTACTTTAGATTGTTACTAAAAGTTGGGAATACAACGTTGTCTTTTAGTTACCTTCGCTTAGTTTTACAAGTGTTGTAAAAAGAAGAAAAAAGCAGGAACTTTCTGCTTTAGAGTCCTCGAATTAATTTTTTTCTGGTGATGAACTTCCTATTAAAATGACTCATCAAGCAAATTGCACAGCATTCCAAAAGGAGAACAATCTGGCAATTTGTTCTCTGGATGGTGTACTGCATATCTGGGATGTAGAAACTGGAACAAAAAAGACTGAATACACACCAGCGAGTCATTTAACATCAACATTCACATGCTTATCTTGGAAAATTCAACAGAGAATTGAAAAAAGAAAAGTGAAAACAAATGAGTTTTGCTGTTACTTAGTGTTATTAACAATTTTTTTTAGTGAAATTATCGCTTTTTGACTCTGTACGTTGCGAGTTGTTTTTCATGTAGTTTTTAGTGACTCCTACCTTGTTTTTATTAACGTTACCCATTCTTAATTTTCTTGTAAAAAATTTTATGTAATTCTTGCAGCAAAATAGTGCTCCTGGTAAAAAAAGAAAATCAAGACCAGCACAAGTTGATAACAACGAAGATATAATTGCTCTTGGAACAGCGTCGGGAGATATTTTACTTTACCAATTTCAAACTGGAGAACTGGTTGGGAAATTAGTAAGTGAATTTGCTGAGACTTAAGTGTTTCAAGTTTGATATATTTTATTGCAGAAAAAAAGATGTTGAAAAGATTTGGATTGAAAACAAAATTTTCTGACCCAAAGAGATCACATACACTGCCTTGACAAAAATTTTCTAACCTGTTGATAAAAATATAGACTATGTCATTCTGATGATCCCATTTAAATTCGGTGATGACTCAAAATGCAAAGCATAGATGTGCATTATATTTTTGATATCCACTTCATATTTTCTTGGCAGAAAACTTTCGCACACATCAAAATATCAAGAATGGCTTTTCTCGAACCAATTTCCTTATCTTTACATCTCCATACATGAAGTGCTTGGTATACGATTGGACGAATTAAAATAGGCAGAGGTCCACTTGATTGATATTCTTTCTGACTACCTCTGGATTCAGTTGAACGTTCTGTAGTAATATGTTCACCAACTCGAGAAATGAAATGTATCACAAGCCAATATGTACTTGTGTTTGTTTATCCATTCCAGTGAATTGGAAAGTTTCAATGTCAATAATTCTATTTTATTTCATTTAAATCGGAAAGGTTTGCTTCACATTATTTGAACAACCCAACACATAGTGGTTCCACTTTCTAAATCAAGATTCTGATTGATTCAGTATAATTTGACATTGATCTTGGTGAAAAATTGCATTGGATTTGTCCGTCTCATGAAAATTTCCACTAATAAATTGAATGACTTTGCTAAAATCATGTTCAGATCATTCATTTTTTTTCTATAGCCACTTCTTGGAGTGGATCACCTTGACCGAGGCCTTTTATCAGTTGCTACTTATAGACGGACAGGGTTAGATTTTTCGGAAAGATTCAGCTTAGGCCTAGCCAAGTTATTACACCCTGGGGTGAGTGGCTCAAACACGAGGTACCCAACCTGTGATGCCAACATGTTAACCACTAGGCCCCCACTGTTATAGGATTTGAAAATGAATGAAAGTGATAGAGTCAACCTTAATCATATTTAACTGATAATCACAGGACGGTGAACACACGGATAAAGTCAACTGCATATGTTGGGATCCTAACGATCTCAGATTATTATCTTGTTCAGAAGATCAACATATCGTACATTGGGATCTTAAATCGTATAAATCTATCTGGTAAGAATATAAATAATGCTAAATTATAAATGAACTTTACAGTAAATCATGAACAAAAAGTGCACTTTCGGTGATTAATTCTAATGCTGCAACTCAAACTAATAAAAAAAACAATCTATTTTAATCAGAATTTCAAGTGATCTGACTGCTGGGTTAATAAGGATAAAATATGATTTACCAAATCTGAAATTTTACTCTGGTTAAACATGAGCCAAAGATGGACCACGCCTTATCGGCGTGATCCATCATTGCCTCATATTTGACATAGGGGTGGCCGGAATTGAAAATCAAATGATTTCCGAAATTGAATCGAATAATTTTTCCGAATGGAATATTCGAATAAGAAGTAAAAAAACAAAGACCTTTTTTATCAGCTTATTATTTACCTGAAATATCACTTATCAATTAGTTGATTTCGAATTATTGCAAAATCAAATTGAATAATTAATGATTCGAATTTCCCAAATCAAGTCAAATACTTTGAACAACCCTCAATTTTACATTAACTTATTTGGCCAAAAACTTTTTAATTGTGTAATGTCGTTATTTGTGTTTCAGTAAATGGCAAGCAGACAAGAGGGGAGTGAGCGGTATGTGTGTTTGTCCTCACTCAACATTACTCTCAGCAGGAAAAACAATCAAATTATGGGATCTCGAGACAAAACAGTTATTGAGGGTTAGTATATTCGACATATTCCAAAACCTTAATTTTTTGGTTTGTAGATGCGGAGTTGTGACAGCAAAACCCTGGCATATCTCCCACATGATGTAGTAGGCGACTAAAAAGTAAGTTTGTTGCAGAATGTTTTTCACTTAAAATGGAGTCTTTTAGCCATGTAGACGGCCTCTTAGTTAGTTTTTTCATGCTCGGCTTTTATTTTTGCATGAAGTAAATATAAGAAGAAAAGAAAAATTTTAGCTAATATTTTTTCGATGAAAACAATTTCGTTTGGAATGTTCATTTAGTAAAGTAACAGTATCAGACATTCTGTTTGTCTTTACGGGGATGCCTGAGGTTATTTTGAGCGGCGAATGATTTTTGAAAATGAAACAATCATGATAAAACACAAGTGCAATTGCAATGCTTTTTAGATAACTTGTATTAGGTCAATTCGATTCAGTGATTCGAATCGATTCGGAACAAAGATTATTCAAATCTATTGTGATCGATCATATGAACCAAACTTGCTATACGAGGTTGAATTTTTTATTTTTAACGACAAAATGCAATAAATTTTGTTTAAATTTGACCAAAATCTATTGTATTTTAGCGCTAATTCAATTTTCGCTAGCGGACATAAATTGTATATGACTTATAAGTCTGTTTATGCCAATATTGGTAATTCGTAAGTAACGATTTCCTATTTTTCACACGATGGAGACAATAAGTAATAGTGACAAATGGGATATTTGTTATTTTTATGGAATCAGCGATCTGATTCGAAAAAATTATTCGAATCAGATTCGAATTCCAAATGATTCGGTTTTGCTTGAATTACTTTTTTCTAACAACAATTTTTTTTCAGAATTTCACAGGTCATGCTAGTCCAGTCCTTGATTTAATGTTCGTAAATATTCCAACAACATCGAAACATCCCGAATCCTCTACGATCGATATGGTTGAAGGATTATATTTTTTATCATGTGCTATTGAAGACAGGGTTGTAAATGTTTGGTGAGTTTGTTTTAGGGTCGTCATTATAGTTCATTTTAAACGGCATTCAAAATTCACTTCATAAGTAGAAAAGATGTAGCGAAACGAAACGTAAAATTTGGCATATCGTGATGTCACAGCAAAATGAATCTATTTAAAACTATTTGAAAATCGAATCAGAATGCCTCGTCTGTAAAATAATTCGATTTTAAATACTATTTTGTCAAGAGTATGATAGTTTATAAACAGCAGTGTATTTAGCAATTTTTCTCCGCTCCTCTCCAGTCTTGACATCAAACTACACCTTTTGTAGGTCTTTCTTTTCCGTTGTTAGCATCATGCAGAAGCCCCTTTTAATCAACAACAGAGAGCTGTTGAAACACCATTGGATTTTACCAATTTCCAGAGTCTATTAATTCAAATAATATATTAGGAATCTAGCAAGAATTTTTTTAATTTTATTTTTTCATCAAGATATATCTGAATAAATATATCCATTTCGACTATTAAAATTAAATGGACTATGGTATGCAGATAACATATTTACAAATCTATCCAGCTAACAGGGATCATTTGTCGTCTTGACGATTATCGAAAAGTTAGGACGACCTTATCTAATTAGTATTTTGAATGTTTATTTTATTTGTAGGCAAATTCAAAGGAAACACAGAAAAATTGCAGTCGCAACATTTTCAATAAATTCCGAACCAGTTTCAATGGCGCTGAAATCACCAACGAGCAAAGAGAACCCGATAACATTACTCGTTCTAACTGACGAAGGAGAATTGAATATATTTTCACACACATTGAACGGGTAAGATTTTAGTTTTTCTTTTAAAATGTGTAATCCAGTATTGAACTTGGACCCAGAGGTTTAAAAAAGTTTTTTTTTATTTGTAAGTTTTGTAATTTGTACCTGGTTCGAGTAGTCGTCAATTTACATACCTCCATGACATTATTGGAATTTAATTTTTCAAAAAAAATGCATCTATTTAACGTTTTTGAAGCTTATTGTAGCTGGTGCTGGTTTTAAATGCCATGTAGTTTCTTGCACTATGTATGGTTATTGGTTGCTTTCTTTAGGATAAATATCATCACATATAACTATCATCGTCATTATACAAAAATCAAGCGTAGTCTTTTAAATAGAGATGGGCTGATGTATCGGAATCGGTATCGGCAAGTATCGGTGATTTTTGCGGTATTGGTACTGGTATCAGAAAATTTCCATCACCGATACCGTCGATACTGAAACCGATACCGGATACGTCTTCACAACGGAGTGTACGAATAAATGGAAAGACCTCGCATTCCATTGCTCTGATCAACAATTAAAACGTGCATGCCTCGCGTGAGCAATTTTATTTACACTGTGGGTTTTATTAAATAAAACCCATCAATCCACAGACTATATGCTCTTTTTGATGCAGTAAAAGGTGTTAAGGTCGCACTACACGTTTGCTTAGGTTTGCGTTTTTTCATGGTTTGTTTTATTTTACCCTTGAGTTTTACGCAAGCGCAATGCTCTGCATGCATTTTCTTACATTTTCCAATAAAACAGATGGTTTGCTATGAAACTTACCGCAAAGTGCTCGTTTCTTTTTTGTACGTTTGTGCTTTGTACGCATGGGAACACGATCAACGCAAAGCAATGCAGGCGTGTATTGCCGTTTTTTATTTATTGCTCGAAACGTAGTTGTGTAACCATGGACATTTGCACTCAATCTTTGGACCCATGTAAGCTTGAACGCAGCAACAATTCATTGTATTTTCATCCTTAAAAGTTTGCACTCAAATGGATGCAAGAGTTCAAGGGTGTAAACGTACGTAGGCGCACACATGCGTGTGTGCAACTATAACGAGGGCATTAGTACGTGAATAAAAAAAGGCCTTTAACATATTTAACAAAGTACTCGGTATCGGCGGTATCGGTATCGGAATATAAATTACAAAGGTGGTATCGGTACTTGTATCGGTATCGGCGAAAATTTTGGTATCGGCCCATCTCTACTTTTAAATGAAAACATATTGAAGCACGACAACATAAGCTTCTGTTAGCCGAACCTGCTTCATTTAGTACGCTCTGTCATTATTTTGATCAGGGTATTTTTGGTGCAAGTTTTATCCAGGATGCTATTTTTTAGTGTAAAATCATTAAATTTACCCAGTTAAGAAAGATTTGTCAAAGTATGTGCTTTCATGCATCCGGTCACAGATGGAACATCTGTTGCTCATGCATGACGAAAACGTGCTAAAAAAAGTAGATTAGTTTTGTTAGCATAGACTTCTGGCAAGTTTTTTGAATGCAGTTTCGTTCGTTCAAGAATTAATTTAATTTCAGGCATATCAAGAAGCCTCTCGATGTACAAATGACAATAAAAGTTGTCGATCCGTCTGCGAATATACTCAAAATAATCTCGGCAACTTTTTGTGACGAGAAACAAAGTGAGACGGCAACAGTACTGATCGCTTATGGTACCACATTGAAAGTTGTTTTTGAGAAGTTGGTAAGTTTTTTAGGGTGCATTTTTTGGTAAATAAATCTAATCGAATTAGTTTTCTGTTTTCTAAAAAGATTCCTGTCCAACTCAGACGTAAGTAATGTCATATTGCAAAACGTGTACATCACGATCTATCTTTCGGTTGCTCATAATCTAATTGCTGTGAATTTCATTTACGTGTTACTCAACGTTACGTTATTTGATCACATCCCAATCAGTAAAATTTGTGAACGCATCCTTTGTCGACGCGGTCCATCTGTGGCTCATTTTTGACAAAATAAAATTTCTGATTGGGATGATGCAAATTCCATGAACTAAACTAAAAAGTTTTGATAGGTTTTGTTAATATTGGTTGCAGACAGATTGTGCTGCCTAGACACATTTCTGTGGCTTGAAAAAATAGAATTTCTGATGAAAAACCAGTGTTGGGTTATTTATTGAAATCAGTCTGAACTAATCTATGAAAATATTTATGTCTTAGTTATTTCTGAGAGGATTTAAAATACAAATTGGTTATATGGATTGAATGGCGATAAAATTAACGAACACATTAAACTAAAAACCAGAAAACTTATCTGTAAGTCTATATAAGATTATTTGCAGAAAGAAGGACGAGACCACCCATCATACAAAACATGGGATCTTTGTTTTAGTTTTGCCGCCAAATCAAAGTCCATTTGTGACGTCTTAAACAAAATGATGTCCTTAATTGGAACGATACAGTATTAATTTATATGCTTTGAATATATTCAATTAGAGCTGGGCACCATACCGATAGGACGGTAAATAGCGCCATCTTGC
Organism: Styela plicata; assembly: GCA_963675895.2. Taxonomy (NCBI): domain Eukaryota; kingdom Metazoa; phylum Chordata; class Ascidiacea; order Stolidobranchia; family Styelidae; genus Styela; species Styela plicata. The sequence continues at coordinate 16,157,576 of OZ023138.1, forward strand.
TTTCTAAGATACCGTTAATCGCAATGCCGGTGCGTCGTGAAGTCGGCATACCACTTAAAACCTTATGTGATTGTCGCAGTAACTTCGAAGATTGCGACAATTCACAGTTTCTCGCACATCCATGCATGCCCATCTGCCTCGTCTTAACTTGCGCTTTGTGACGAGACAACAACCACACGGATATGGCTGCCTTGTCCTATCGGTGACAGTGAATTGGGCAGTGAAAAGTGAAAGCACACAATATCTCATTTGGTGATGGTGAGCATAGACTTTTTAATACACGCTTAGGGGTCACAGCAGACATCGATGATCACTGGCACCAAGCGGGACGTTGGTTGGTATATACTGTGACCAGTAGGTGTATTAAAAAATCTAATATCGCTTAAGACGCACAACGAGCGTATTATCTAGCCTCTCTCCAGTATTGCTTGGTTTTGTTCTGTGGAAATTTGTACAATACAACAATAATACATTCATTTTTCGTATTATCTGTGACAGAATCTTGATGACTACACAACAAAAGATGTCTGTATTATAAGAGAAGATCCGATGAAAATCAAAGTTACAATGCCGGAAAATGCGTTAACGGTGAGATTTCAATTTGTTTTAACCACTTGTCGTTAGTGGCATATTTATATTCCTAATTACTTATCTCTATTGCAATTGAGTGTGTTATTTATGTTGTTCTGTTGATTGCTCTCCATTTCTTTTTATTTTGAGTTTGTATCTGTTTGTAAAATTATCGGACGACTATACTGATATAGCATTTTTCTTCTGTTATATGATATTACGTTTTTGACTGGTCGTTTATGGTGATATGTTAGAAAATTTTATTGATGCTTGGTAATATTGTGCAACAAATTATTTAGTTAGACATACATCGGGGTGACAGAATCATGTTTTTTTTCGGGTGTCCGAAGCATTTGTTCCATCTTCTTTGGGTTTCCAAAAAGCTTCAAAACCATCAACACTGCTATTTCATATTCATCATCAGTATTGATGATTCTGAAACTCTTTGTACAGTTTGGTTGCTACCAGGCTCTCGAAATATTTTAACTTCCTAAAAAGAGATATATTGCCTATTTGCCGAATTTTCTTTTGATGGAACCAATTCCTTTGGGTGTCTAAGTAGCAGAAGAATAGCTGTCATTCTGCCAGTCTGGCATACATCATGATTTTGCTACAGCAACTTCGAATAATAACAAAATGGAATTTATCTGGATCAGAATTCTTGAATATCTCAACTTTTTGGGCAACGAAAATGCTGATCAATTCCAATGACTCATGCGTTTTGTTTTCTTTTTTTCAGACAAGGGAGCCAATTCGAAACAAAAACGAAGTTGTGACATTAGCACCAGGTATACCTGGTCATAGTAAAGATATACCTTCTACCACCACTACTATTATACCAGACGTATCACCCAGTATACATAAGAGGAGGAAAAAGACTATTTCGACAAGTGAATCAGAGGTATAAACTTGAGTTTATTCATATTTTATTGCACTATTAATCTAATTATAACCTTCAATATGATCAACCTTTTATTGAAACTTGCTCCAATTGAGATCCAAGCAATGCCTAAAAGTCACTTAACTAATGGTCACTGGTATGGCATACCACTACTACAGTGTATTTGACTGGTAAATAAATGTGTTTCAATTCATGCAGAAAAATCTCTATTTGGACTGAAGCATTGCGATAGGAGGGTGTAGTAAAGGGTATCTGCTCTGGTTGATTGTGGAACCATCTACCACTTCTTATTTTCCTTTTGGTTTCCACTCCTTACATGCAGAAAATGTGTGTTGCGATAATTCTGAACCCTGCACCTATTGGGCATAAAACTATGTCATGATTATGGAATTATGGTGAACTTTCATGAATCACAATGATAAGAATCATAGGAATCAATTGCTGTACTTATCTTATGCTATTAAATGTTTGTGTAATGAAAATGTTCCTTGAGTTCCATTCCCCCATCATTATATATTGAGCTTTCTTGTAATTATGCATTGCTATTAGATAAATGGTCTTATAAATTAAAGAAATTAAGCGAAGGCAAGACTTGGATTATGTTGATTATAATGGTCCATGCATAATATTATGGGAGCTCTTAATAAATAACACACCAAATTTATTTTTGCTATTTTTGGTTGCGCAGATGACATTAGAAGAACGAATAAATGCAATCGGTTTAAAGAAAGAAGATGAAAAAGAAACTAAACCTCCACGTGCTGACTCACTGTCTGTATTATTAGCACAAGGTCTCCAGAGTAATGATAAAGAAATACTGAATGTACGTGAAAATAATTCAATTTATTTCTTGAGCTTTCAGTATATAGTGGGGCGATATTATCAATAATAATAGTCATTATATAGTGGACTGTGGGCATGCAATAAAATACATAGTGCAAAGGGAACCATAGGATGCTTTGAGGAGGGGAATAACAAAGATACGACTTCAATTGGTGCTCCCAACATTTGAATCGCCATTGATTTTTTTTACTTACTGCAGAAACCCTTGTATCATTTGTGGAAGCGAAAAAATTTTCAATCATAGTATGTATGGTGGTGTTGAGAAAGCAGGTCTTACTCTTCTACTATTTTTCAATAGGAGTTCGGCTCACTTACAGCGGCATATATGCCTCTTTTGACTTCAACAACTCACACACATTTAGAGATTTTTTTTATATTTAGGACGCGCTCTATGCGTCTCTTTGAAACTGCGCAAGAGCATACTCTTTGATTGCAAAAAAGAATGTGACATACCGTTAATACCGGCATTTTGGGGCGGTGTACCGGTAGATAATACACAATGCTGCCCAATTCTACACGTTGATATTATATATTTTTACAGAGAGTTCTACAAAAGACAAATGAAGATGTGATCTATCACACTGTAGCTCGATTGCCGCTCAATCTTGTTGTCTCACTCGTACAAGACCTCACTGTGAGGATGAGGACTTCCCCTGCTGCGTGAGTACTAGTGCTGTTATTATGGTTCGGTTTAAATAGTATTTGAAATCCACAATACGAATATAATAATAATTTAAATATTTTATTTTTCCTGAATTGATTCATTTTATAGTGAAATCTCTTGAGCGATTACTGGAATATATGTCACTCTCCTCTTTCGTTGTTTTCTTGGGATTTTTTATGAAAAACTATAGCTCACATTGTTAGTGAATTTGGCTCTCTATCTCATGTCCAAGACTCAAAAAACAGGGTGGTAATAATTCGGGTAAGGTCTCTAGATGAAAAAAAAACACAAAAAAACGACTTTCTAATCGTGTGATCATTAAAAATATCAAGAGACCGATTAATATTAAAAATAACCGTGATCGCTGAAAACTAAGTTATGCTCCACTGGCCATTAGATTTATTAGTGTCATCGGTGGAAAACCATACAATATTTGATTGTGAACGTAGCAGTCATGCAAAAAAGCTTTATTACGTAATGTTTCAAACAAAAAATTAGGAACAGCTGTGTCGATAATCTACTGTACAAACTCATCCACTTTTCAACATTAAAATAATTTTCTTTTTTATTTTGCAGTGCATTCAAATTTGTGAAATGGTTAAAATTTACTTTGAAGGTTCACTCGTCCTATCTCATGACGGTAAGTTTAAATACCTATTTTTTTGTTTGTTTTTTTTCATCTATTTTTGTGGTCATTTCATCTATTCTAACATCGAAGCAATGTATCTTCTGAGAGTTGTCGCACGATATTAAATGTGTGCATAAGGTTGCAATAACTATCAACAATTAGATAATTAACAACATAGATAATTGAATTTAGTTTTGCCTGCATATATCCAATTTTTCACAGTACCATGCAGTTTCTGGTGCTTCATTTTCTATTAGCTTTGACCATGTGAGTGGTTGTTAGTTGGTTCCTGCTAGTTAAGACTTTAAGTTTCGCAAAAATCATTGAAAGGATATTTTGTAAATTAAATTACTTACTGTTTCATCCCAAATGATTATTCTTTCTCCTTTTTATAGTTACCAGACCTTGTTCCACTACTTAGTCAATTGTATCAGTTGATGGATGCCAGAACAGAAACTCACAGTAGATTTGTTAAATTGGAAGGAAAATTAGAATTGTTAACAACTCAGATTAAATCCAGGAAAACATCAGCTGATGGTAAAACAATTGACACAACGCCTATGTTTGTGTATGAAGACGGTAAGTGAATTTTGTATCTAAAGACAAAATACGATATATAATGGTAATAATTCTCTGGTATTCTAATAAATATTCAAGAATATAACAAATTCTGGTCTGCTAAGAATCTGTGTTGCCCATGTTTTTTTACTTCGTTAGAATTATCTGAATAGCGAATCTATATATGTTATCAAAGGAACGGCTGTCGAAGACTAAGTTGGGTTTAAAAAAGTAGGAGAAAGCTCTCATTCTTTTTTTGGACTGACTACACTGGTTCAATTCTGTGGGATGCCAGGCTTTGGACATAGACTCAGTACCTCATATTGGCCTGATGATGTCTGGTATCTTTATAGGTTGTCTTTTGAATCTCAGTTATACTGCTATCCTAAAGATTGTATGGCAGCATAATACCGTAAATCCCAGAGCTATTACATTTAGGAATACATCAAAAATAAAACTTTTGGTTTATTTGATCTTTGAATTATAATGATTATTTATCGTGATAAGTTGTCTCGTATCCCATTTTTTACTCTAATTATTGAATTTTTATTATTCATTCGTTTTATAATATTATAAATCAGATTCATCAGATGAACAAGAAGATATATTGATGGATGATTTACCTGTTGACCCATCTGATTCCTCTGATGTAAGTGGAATTATATTTTTTATAAATCATTAAGCTAGGAGATATTGATCCGTCCTTCTGCTGCTCAGGCCAAAAGAAAAATTAGTTTAATTGGATATCAAATTTCTGAAATGAAAGTCTGTTCTGGATTCTGGCCAATAACATATTGCATCAAGTGGTTTTAGAATTATTAAAAAGTTTTTTTGAACGCTTCTTAGAAACTGCTTTCCAGTAGCCAAATATGTTATTGAGTATAGGTGACCAAGTCAGAAAAGCCAAAATTATATTTCTCTTAAGTTTTGATTTAATTTTTGAGTATTCAAAATTGCGCTGCTCTGGTTGGCATTAAATTGGGTCTGATTAGAAGAGAGTGTGCAATTAAAACTCATTGATCAGTGGCACACCCAGGAAAGGGGGTCTAGGTTCCCAGAACCGAAAATGTTGAATAAAGCCAAGTTACGCAATAGTGTCATTGGCTCACTTTCTTTCGCACATTGATTTATGGCAAATAGGAGAGAGAAGTATTTCTCTCAGAAACAGATACTTGCATGTAAAATGATTTTATTTCTACGATCACAGGGCTTGCAGGAATATCTCACCTTTCCTATTGTTAACCGAGGTTTTAATCAAGGTTTTTCTTATTAATTTCTGGTAAAAAAAGAGTGATACAAGCATTTTTGAAAGATTTAACACCCCACTTCCTGTCGTTGATCAAGATTTAATACCACCCTGTAAAAAATTTTTACGCATTTTTTTTTGAAGCCTCCGAGTTATCATCTAAAGCACTTTTTGTGAATTTCCTGATTTTTTACAGAATGACTGGGAAGAAAATTCTGAGAAAGGTGAAAAGGATGAAATGATGGTTGACGAAGACGAAACAGACAGCGGAGTTGTTAACGGAATGTTGGATGAAGATTAATAATTCTTTAAACACAATTAAATAGAGGCAAAAATCTTCCACTCAAAAAAAGTTTTCAAATCCAGCTCCAAAATTCAAGTACGACAAACTGGTTGAAGGCTGACCTGCAACACATAAAAAAATGACTACAATCCGAAAAAAAAAATTATGAAAAAGATTGAAAAGAATTTATCTTTAATGTTGTACCAATTGCAAGTAGATGGAAATCTGTCTCATAGTAAAAATCTACAAAAAACTTGAAATCAGCAACACCGCTAGTATATAGTGATTGTGAAGGCCCCAAAAATATGTCATGGCAATTTTAGTCTCCTGAAGAAATGAGACAAAATAAAATGACCTAGGAAAAATGTTTGAATTTCTACATCGTTACCTTGTTCCTGCCTGGTATTCATTCTTGACAAATGAATAAGAATGTGATACATTGGGAGAGCTGCCTATGGTTTAATGTTTCTGTAATGCCCCCCCTCTCTCTCTCTCTTATTTCTTTGTTGGACATGTACGACCATTCTGTCATTAGGATTTTGCTCTTCACTTTTCTGTAGAAGTATTACCTTGTCAAGCATGGGCCACAGATGAACCACACCTTGGCGGTGCGTTTCATCAGTGACCCACGCTTAAAAAATTGTATTTGTTCACTAATAACTGGGTTAAGCCAATCAGAAATTCAATTTTGTCAAGCATGAGCCACTGCGCCTCAATGGCACGATCCATTTCTGGCCCATGCTTAACAAAACATGTCCCGGCCAAAGATTTTTGATGGATGTGAACATCTACAACTATATAAAAACAAAAAGCATACGTTTATATGAACTAAATTTCCATCAATTTGGAAATAATACTTCTCAACTTGTGTAACATATTATTACAAGTAGTAGTTATTACTCTTTTAATTATCTTGCTTTTAATACTGGTGCTATAGTTTTGACCTTGACAATTCTCTACTACTTCTACTAACTGCCCTCAATTTATACCTTGTATTATACTATTTTATGATGCTTTTTGACTTCTATCGAAATACATTTCATGTGGTCAGTTCTGTCAGAGTTTGGTTGATTTTGAATATTCCAGGATTTTTTTTTTTAGAAATTGGATCAAAATTAATTTGTAGTAGATAAAAATAATTGATTGAAGGTGCAACAAATCATGAATATCCCATATTTTCCGAAAATGGCATTTACAAATATGTTTATTATTGAATTGTTGAGACTATCTCCATTTCTGACCATTTTCATAAATTCACGGTTCAGAAAACACAGTTTTTTTTTGATTGTCTTAACATGATTAATTTTGCTTAAAAACCCTGCTTTATTTTATATTTTACTTTGTCATATTTGACATAAAATTATACTTCTGCTGCAAAATGACATAAAAACGGCCAAAAGATGTGATTTCGGATACCTGGAGTCTTGTATCACTACTCCGGATAGCAAATCGAATTTTCGATCGCCGTGACATCATTAGTTATCGCCGATGTTTCATTTTTTTTTCTCAAATAGTTGGCGATTTGAAAAATATGTCTATATTCCGCTTATGATGTTTCTATATAGTTTCAATATTACGCTAATATGTGATAAACTCCAATTTGGCCCAGACATAGTAAACATCGTAATTTTGCATACCACATCAGGAAAATAAAAAAATTAGTTTCTTTATTTTCCTGGTTTGGATATTGACTTTTGTCGAGCATTTCATTCTGATTCTAAAATTGTTTGAATTGAATCTGCATGTGTTCCTCAAGCTGGGTTATATCTGATGGTGTTAAATCAGACTGTAATTTATTATGCTTTTTTGTTGCAATTAATATAGACTGCCAATCACACATGTGGAATAGGTTTTAACACCATGGTAATCATACATTTTAGTTATAACATCAAAATAGTGACAGATGAACTTTGTGAATCATCGCTTTTTTCTCAATATTATTACTATTAATATTATTAGGCTTTAACCGATAACACTTTTTCTCAGCCAATATACCAATACCAATATTTTATTTGTTTGGTGTTCCATGATCAATACCAACTTTTAATGTCTTGAGTCTATACCTACTGTCAAGGCTGTAGAAATACGATAGCCACCGTTTTTTCGTTTATCTGAGATAATGCATTGTGGGAGTAGTTTGGACTGAAATCATCGTTCAACTGCAAAAGCATTTTTTTGTTTTCTGGCCTGTTGAGTTATAGCAATATTTTTGTGGTAATTCACTATAATTGCATAAAATCGGAGGAAAACTATTCAAAATAGATGTCTTGCCGCAACTGATATTACTGCTCATATTCTTGTTTATGTACGAAAATCGTATCCAACAAATTACATTGTTATATCATGATTTGATATGGGTATATAAGTTCCATATTTGACCTGTTTTCGCCATACTATCTATGCCCGGACGGAAAAAGTTTTCCCTAAACTTCTTTTGTCAAGCATAAGTCACAGATGGATCACGCCCCTGAGGCGTAATCCGTCTGTGGCGTATACTTGACAAAATAAAAGTTCTGATTGTGTTCGCAACACCCATATATTTCTGATACCTTTTTCTTGTGCTCCGCTCCTTACTAAACTCTTAACCATTTGTGCCAACGATGTAAATAATTATTATCTTTCATGTGGGATGATGTTTGCTTGAAATTCTTGTATTCTCAAAATACTTTTCCGAACTATGTCTTGGCTGATATTTTACTTTCTGAAATCTGATTGTACTGGCGACACCCATATATTCCTGAGTAAAAGTGGGTGTAGCATGTAGGGCCTTTTCTTGTGCTCTGCTCCTTACTAAACTCTTTAACCATTTGTGCCAACGATGTAAATAATTATTATCTTTCATGGGGGATGATGTTTGCTTGAAATTCTTGTATTCTCAAAATACTTTTCCGAACTATGTCTTGGCTGATATTTTACTTTCTGAAATGATCATTTTACTGAACAAATGTTTCTTGTTCATTTTTTGTCATTTGGTGACTTTTTTGTGCAAGGCAATAAATTGGGTCTGCAAATGCCATTGGAACTGTTAACAACGAAGAGTAAAAGTGGGTGTAGCATGTAGGGCCAGTAGTTTCATCAACATTATTGGTGATATTTTATGATTATACGTGTCAAATGGTGAAAACTTTCGATTGGATAGAACTCGACCCAGGGTGTAAGGTGAGCCGAACAGAAAAAGATCAGATCTTTCCAGTAATTGTAATCCGTCATTCTATAAGTGGCAACTGTTACAGGGCCTTGGACAGGGTGATCCACTCTAAGAAGCGGCTACAAATGGAAAAAATAAAATACGAGAAACCACAAATATCTTGTGTGGGCACCTGTTTCGGATTTAGGGTTCATTGAAATCACCTATGGCAAGGCCTATATGGAACCAACTAACGGCCACCTAATTGTAAACAGCTACTGCAAGATGTCGTATCAGCAACTGCACTCCAAGCGGGACCGAACAACTATGCTAAAGTGCAGTGAGTGGTATCTGCCCTGGGTGATGGTAAAATCATCCACCATTCGTTTCCTTTAAGTCGCTCTTTACGTCACAAAAGAAATAAGTTAGGACTGACCCTTTTACTCATCTTTAGAATTGTGGATAAGTCTACAAGTAATGCAAGAAGTCTCAAGTGACGCTTGAACCAGTTGGCTGAGTGAGAGGTGTCCAGCAAACCCTTTCTTTCGTGTACTCTTACATTCAATGCTTCAATATTTTATGGGGTACTGCACGTCATACTTGCAGAGATAAGTCCAAACGATAGGCTGTCTAAAAATGCCCCCATCTTAAAATATCACAATAAAGTAAACATGAATAACAAGTAGCATATATCCTAATACAAAATATATTTATGAAGTAGAAATGAGGTTCTAACTACAAAGACTTAAAATTTGATAACCCAATCAACTTATTTTCATAGATGAGAGTGCTCCCAGGAGCATTCCATCTATAGGCCTTTTAATTACAGTGGTATTGTAAAAATATAAAAAATTGGCAAAATGTTGGAAAAAAATTATGTGTAATAATCAAATTGTTCTTTTTCATCTTCGGCAATCACGCTAAGAGCTTTTGTTATTGTGTTTCGAACTACTACCGCCGCACGAATGTCCATGCCAAGTTCAAGTTGACCTTGAATTTCACATTCTTTTGCGATCGCTTTCCATCTTGTTTTGACAAGATCAATATTATCATAAGCATCTTCACCGTCTTCATATATTATTCTTGATAAATCAGAAGCTTCGAGAAGATCATCACCATATTCCGATATTTTATCTACTTTTTGCCCCGTGTAAATGTGATCAAGAAGTTGAACCTATCCAGGAATTGAATTTTGAGTTTTAGCATGTTAAAAGATTTACTTTTATGTGATATTTCATATTAACATTTAAATTATCAGTATTTTTGAATTCAGGACAGTGTGGAGTCGGAGCTTCTTTGGAGATCCTGAATTGGAAGGCTTAAAGTCATAGAGTGCGTAATATATTTCCATCTCCTGACTCTGGCTTACCGATTCTATATTTCTGTGCATAAGACTTACATTTAAAGTTTAAAATCAATGTCACATCATTTGACTAAAGTTTTGTGTAGGATAAAATTTGCCCTTAAAATAGTACATATATTGTGATTTGAATGAAGCTCCTTTTATAATGGAGTAGGAAACGCTAATTTTTGAAAGTTTTTTGTCACAATGGTAGGTTTAAAGAACCTGAGACATAGATGGGTGTTGAGATGATTTTATTAAAACCATATTCATAATTCAACACAATTCATAGAATTTGATTTGTGTGATAATTTCAGTAAATCAAAATCTCTGCTTAGAGTATATTAGACCTATTTTGCAGTAAAAACATGATTTTATTTAGAATATTTGAAAAACAAAATTAACTTCCATCATAATTCTAAAACACCCTGACTGTTCGTAAAAGGAGGTACCTTCACCCAAGATGAATCACCCTGAGATTAACAAAAATTGAAGTTGAGATCAACAGCTGTAAGGGTAGTGTATTACCGATAAGAAAAATTATAGGATAAGATTTTATTTTTATTCTGCGGGAAGGAAAAGCTTAGGATATGGCTTGACCATATGATGAACTTCAAACTCCTGAGCAAACACTAGGTCCGAATCGAGGGTGAAGGTTCTTTAACACATTTTTCTTGTGCATGACATGACTGGTAAAGGAAGTCATAAGCAGCGCTTTCGTGACCCATCTTGCACCATGGTGTCCAGTGGACCCCACACATATAAACGCTCCTCTTACGATTCGAACGCTCCTCTTACGATTTACGCTGATCAGAGATGTATAGCTTGAAACATATTCATCATCGGCCTTACCGATTGAGCGAACTGGGCAACCCTGAAATCAATCCCCGCTCAAGAGTTCCAAATTGTAACTGAACTTACCGATATCATCTTCCCATCATCTCCAGTCTGCATAACATAGACCAGTAACTGGCTGAGAGGTATTGGTAAAGGAGACTGGTAACTTATATATTGTACACTAGCACCATTAGCATCATTAGTACCACTATAAGCATCTGGTGTTGTTTGACTCAAAATCCAAATCAAATCTTCATCCAAATGCGATTTAACCAATTCAAAATATGTTTCTGTATAAAAAAATATAATACATGAAAATCCCTGCGCATAATAATTTCAATATTACAAGTTTTCATAAACCTAAATTTTCCTTCTGCACGAACACAAAAATCCAGGAAATTCCACGATTTGAATCTTTGCAACACAACAGAAAATTAATTTGAATAGAACTGAATTCCCATAGTGTTTAATTATATATTTTTTTTACATCTCCCACCAAAAAATTACATCTCGCCAACTGAACGACTTCACCATAAAATAGTCATATCAGTGGAGCGATGCATTAGTAACTCAGAACTCTTGCTAAATAATTTTCAACTGTGTATCACTAAATACTACTAGGAATTTTTACTGTACTGTATTTCAATCGTTTAGTTTGCAAAATACTGACCTCTAGTGAATTTTTCTGTATAAGTATAATCCAACATCGCAGCCACCTGCCCAATTTTGTACAACAATAATGCAGCCAAGACCTTACATCCTGGAGACTCGGAATACATTTTTTGTGCAGCGGCCAGACAGGTTTCCTTGTGCTGAGAACATGATTCAGCGTATTCGAATAGTCTGTCCGCGACTATTTTACATGATTTTACCCATCCTTGAGCCACCCAATGCAATACCATGTCAGCTCGATTTTCATTCAATGCACAACTGCGAAAAATAACAGTTTAGTATAATAAAGATTTACGCATGGGACGACTACTACTGTTTTTTCATTTTATACAGAAAGTTCACAAAGAGAAAAAAAATAAAAGTGATATTAGTGATGGACATCATAAATTTCAAATTTTAGTGATCGGTGGAAAATAGAGTTTTGCTTTCTCAGGTGACAATACAACAAATTAATGTACACCTAGAATTATCCTTTTTTAGGCTTTTCATAAGAATAGTGATTCATGTATCTGAAGTAGCAACACAAATGGGATTGAGGATTCATTACCAAAATTTTAATAAAACATAATATTTTCAACCTGTAGGAAAGTTACTTTTTGAATAATTTTCGAAAAATAACAGAAACCTTGAATAAAATCTCAATAAAATAACCTACTTGACACATTCAAAGGACATCTGTTCATCAGCATAATGATTTTGAGCAGATGATGAATACATGAATGCTTCAGCAAACATGAACAATGGAGTTGGTGTTCCAACGTATAGTGCACTCACTTCCTTGAATCTGAAACCAATGATTTCAAATTTGATTTTTTTAATATAGTTTAATGGTGATACCAATGTTACACAATCCAAAATTCAAAAGGGTTAGTCTTTACAATAAATCCAAAAAATTAAAAATGAATAATATCCGAAACAAAGGTTATTTACACAGTATGCATTCAAAAGATGTGTTAAATACAGTTTCCCAGTCAATTAGGAATACAAACTACGGCAAATATCAAATGGATAGGATATCATTTTCATCCTGTAGGAAAGGAAAGTCCAGAATAAGACTTAATATAATGAACAACACTTGTGCAGTTAGTTACACATATCAGGTTTGAAATTGAGTTACTATTTTAGATGGTATGAGCAAAATACTCGCAACGCGGTAATCCGAAGATTTAACATGATACGGTATTTTGGAAAGTTTAATACTGATATTCAAGTTATAAGGGATGTTGCCAAGCTCTATTTAGGACTCGAGAGAGTCACTAAAGTACTCTGTCTGTCAGATAATATAAATTTTTGATCTTTAAGTTTATTTTCACCTCAAAAAGGTTTCCATAGCTCTAAGAACACCTCTGGGGCTGATTGCAGCATGGGTAGCTGCATTTTCGTATTCCCCATCATAAAACAATTCATTGAACTTTTCGATGTATTCAAGAATCATTTCAGCCTCTTTCTCTCTTGATGGATCATCATCTTCAAATCCAGTCTATAAAACATTCATTAGCATGAAGTTACTGCCAAAAGATAAGATTTGTCACTCAATGCAATTTCACTGAAATATATTGAATTTATACCTATATTTACTTTTTCGCTATCTAATGAGAATCTCGATTAATTAATCTAAAATGTAAATCTAGGGCTTTTTTTACTGCTTTTTTTTCGTGCCGCATACCACAGCCTAATGTCGATTTTACCGGTATGTCACATTATATTCTGCTTTAAAAAAACATGATTTTCTGTAGTTTCAATTTAAAATATCAGGTCAATATCAAGAAAAGCAAAGTTTTAAATAAGGTATCTAAGCCGATGGAAGTGGGCCAAAGACATGTTTTCTGTAGTTATTTGTGCCATATTGCACCGATCTGCATCTGTTTTAGGCGATACGCCACAAAATCGTGTTTTCGGCAAATGGCTAACCGGCATTGTTAAAAGAGACGTCATACAATATTAACTGTCGTACCAAGATTTCTCCCAGCACTGTTAGAGGCCGGTAAAAAAAAGCTCGTCCAAGCAAGATTTGAAAAGTATGAGTCACTGATGGACCGCGTCGGTTCATAAGTGACTCATGCTTGACAAAATAGAACTTCTAATTAGGAATCTGTTAAAATTGATTCGATTGGAAATTTTTACCCATAATCCAATGTGGAATGAACATCCAAAGGAAAATGTGCAAAAATTACACTCTTTCATGCTCATTTTCTTAAAAATTTTTCAGTCCAAAATAAAATTTACATGGGGACTGTCCATCAACGTTGAAGATTCTCTCTTCATTGAATATTCAGCAACTTTCATCATGATATAATCAGATAAACCTGAAAATGAAAAAAATAAAATATTTAGCAACGGTTTATAAAAGTTTACGGCTTCCTCCACCAACCATGACCATGAATGGGAAAAATGAGAAATATGATAAGCCGAAAACATGCACCTGGTTCGAAACTGGTGTCTACATGAGACGTAGTTTGTCATATGGCTGAGCCATATCCTTACCTTTCCTGCAGAATAAAAATGAAATCCTATCCCGTCCTAAAGCTGCACATGTCCGAGTTTGCAATCTCTTGCTACTGAAGCAAATTCACCACTAGAAATACCATATATCATAACAGTGCTTTAGATGAAAAACTACACTGGTGTCAGAGACCCCCACAAGATTTTGAATATAATTTCAAAACTTTTGAAATTATGATAGACAAAATATGCAAAAAAGGGTAGCGCAGTTATTTTGGATTGAAAAGGGATAATTTACATTGATTTTTTATAATCGAACCCAAGATTTTAGAGAAAATTACAGAAGCACTGTGATTGAGCTTTGCGGGCCTGCCCAAACTCAGTCACAGGGAACTTTAGATGTACGGATTTCAGAAAGCTCAGAATTGCTGCCACGCTCAGAAAGTTACTCCTTTCCGGGCGGCAGGTAAATGATGGACAGGCCGAAATCGAACCTAGATCAATATCATGTGTGGCCCATGAGGCGTATCTGTTTCTGTCTCTTCCAAGGGCTCGGACCTAGTTTACTTGGGATAAAATCAGTCAGCAGGATTGTCTCCTACAAACTGTATTTAGCAAAATTTGAATTGTCTCATCCTCTGACCAGTGTGTAGGCTTAAATCATAATTTGACACTTGATTGCATCGTGCTTTTCGAGCTATGGAAATGTTTATGTAATGGATTCTGTACTGTAAGTTACTGCCACAATGAAAACGTGGCCTACCACGGGTATCAAAATGAGATGCTGGAGACCGTTGGCTAACTTGGAACGTCACCCCTCTCCATTATGGGCAAATGTGACGAATTTGATTATGGACAACATTGGCAATTTTAATTCTAAATAGGTTTTTTCAAAAATGCAACGGAATGCAATGTTCATAATATATAACACCATAACTTCATGATCAAAAGTCATTAACTACCCAATTGAATTTATCAAGTATAGTGGGCTATGGCGCGATTTACCAGCATCCTGTATGTGACCAAAAATATCCAGACTTTAATGATTGCAATGCAGTATCATATAAAAGATAAACGCTCCCAATGCCAAAAAAAATCCACAAATGGGTCATAACCCCCGCAACAAACAAGTCATAGCCTAACAGGCTATGTAAAACAAGGTAGCGTGAACAAATAAGGTCCTGCTGGATAGTGATACAACAAGCGAGACAAATAGCAATGTGTAATACCGAAATTTTCTCCAAAAGGTGCAGACCATGCAGAGAATGATTGTCGACTATGTCCCGAAAACGTCCAGAAGATTCTCTCAAATACCTGATGCGTAATCGCGTCATGGGATATGGGTAATACCAGCATTCCGCCGCGGCAGTAAGCAAGTATAAAAAATAAAACAATACACAGCTTTAGAAATTACAGAAAATATGCTCAATAAAGGTAAATCAAAACTTATATAAGCCTAATATTCAGTGTTCAAATCATGATTCAAATCATTTAAATTTTTTTTCAATGGTTGATATTTATAAAAAGACATACTTGCACCCTTTCTGTGTAAACCAAGGTCTTTGAATTCGCGGGCTGCTTCATTTGCCATTTTCAATATTTTATGGCGCTTCTTTAATTCTGCACAATTTTCTGTTAGTTGCTCTTTTTCTCTCATTTTGTCTTTAAATTCACGTAACAATTCATTTTGCTTTTCTTTTGGAATGTAAAATGTTTTCTTTTGCCTTCTTGAGTTCTTCAATAACAGAATCTAAATTCTCAATTGCTGTCTTGAGAGTATTTTCATTCGTCCAATCAATGACAGGTAAACCTGAGAGGGAGAATTAGGATTATTGAATATTATGTTTTTTTTATTTGAATTGATTTTGTTTTTTGAATGTTAAACCCAATCGAAATTTTATTTTGTTAAACATGAGTCAGAGATGAACCGCACCTCGGAGGCGCGGTCCATCAGTGACCCATGCATAACAGAACAAGTTTGATTGGGTAAGTTGGCTCATTTTGAGGTGAAGTCATGATTTATGCCAAATTTTACATTGTACTTATTTCCTGATTCTGCCACACTAATATATAAAAATTGTGAAATTCAGTTCTAGCAGATACATTCTTTGCAGATATCATATAAACTTCATTCTTTGAAAATCCAGGTGTAATATATATTTATCTTTTTTCACAAACAAGATACACAAATGAGATAGAACTGAACAGCAAGGCAGATTGACAGAATATTGTTTTTCTTCAGGTGTCCGAGGCGCAGATGTCAGTTTTTTTCGATACGATTTGTGGCACCGCTATCTCATTGATGCAGTATTGATGATTTTAAAAGCTTTTCCTCCTTTTCCTTCCTCATAAGGTCATGTGCACACTGATAAGGTTTGTGGAGTTAGAGGTTGAACTACCGGTAGTTTGAATTAGTTGAGAGTTCAAATTTCAACTCCAGAGTAAGCAAACTTTGAACTTTTTTGTAAATCTTTGGTTTGTATTGTGCCGTGAATACATACATGTCTTACAGTGATAGAGTCTTATCTTTCTTCAGGTGTTCTAAACATTAATAGCAAATTTTTTTCAGATTAATCAAAATGATTCGAAACTTCAAAAATGTACAGAAGGTTTCAAAATCACCAATCCTACGATGTCCCCCAGAATAAAAATATTACAAACATAATTAACTCAGTGAGAAAATTGTATTGGTTGCGATAAATATATTGGTTATAACTACCTGGTATCGGTCTTCTCTCTTCTCGCTCATTTTTTGTTGCCATGGCAATTGATTCTTCAGCGTTTATATTCTCAGCATCGTCATCACTATTGTCTTCTTCGCCAACTTTTAGTAAATCATTCAAATTATTTTCAAGTCTTGCATTGTCCGCATTCAGGATGGTTAACCTGTAACATAAAATTTATACCATTTTGTAGAGGACTTTCATGAATACTTGTGTATCCTGTAGGTGTAGGCTTATTAATTGCTCTGTCATATTCACTGTCAGTTGTAGGAGTCAATTTCAATTAAAAGGAAACAAGGAAGGGGTAGATGGTTCTGCTAGGGCAGTTATTTTATACCAAAATCTGTACTTTTACTATAACACATATGCCTAGGTTTTCATAATTTATATGTGTTCAAAGCCCTTTAGGTAGATGGGGGGTTTAGAATTTCCTGTGTGCCATAAAGGGTGACAAAAAGAAAATTTAAAAATGGCATAAGGTTTTACCATAGCCCATGACAGCAACTGCTCACACCATACTTTACTATACCGGTTCTATTCCGTTGATTGAAATGTTTTCTACCTAAAGTGCAGCTGTCGGTACAGGAACTACATTTTGTAGTAGCCATTCGCTGTTAAGTGATCGATAGTGGGCTCCTTTTGAGCTCTAACCTTGCTTAGAGCGAATTTCAATGGAAAAGTTGTAATTTATGTTTCTCAAACTGATAAGTCAGACAATCGTCTAAACCAAGCAGATTCAATTAAAGACAAATACCTAGGCATAAGCTATATAGTCAAAGCATAGATTGCAATATCTCAAAAAATATTCTGTGGAAACCAGACATACAAAAATGGCTATTTCTTAAATTAGGATAGAATTTTATATCCAACCCGCTGGAGAGAAAAACCAATAATATGATATAGCCGTAATTATTTAGCAATCCACAACCTCTCATGCAGATACTAACTGCAAATATGCATGCGACAAATTTTGTTTTTCTTACTCTTGTAAGTCATAAAAAATAAAAGATGTTTGTGGACAAAACCTCTTGTGAAGGGTGAAAAATGATTTCTATTTCTAATTGCTACCGCCTAGAAGTATTGTTTCAGGTGGTTATTTTGAAAAGCCTCATCAGGGAAGTTAATGATAATGAAATAACAGTCTGGTTTATATCAGTGGATATCAGTTGACGACTTTGATACAAATTCAACAAGAAAAATTTAATGAATGTGCATGATGAAAAAATCTCATAAACTTCTTTCTGGTGACTGAGTAGCAGGGCAGCCCAGACAGAAACAAAAATTGTCAAATCATGTTTTGTTAAGTGTGGGTGACTGATGGATCGCGGTGATGAGGCACGGTCCATCTGTGACTCATGCTTGACAAAATATAATATCTGATTGGTAGCTACCATATCCTAATACCAAGAATAGTAAAGTCACAATTGGAATATATTGACCAATACCATTTTTTGAAAAAGTGCACCTACCTTTCTTCCAATTCTTTTTGTCTTCTTTGGTAACCATTGACAGTTGTTGGCAGACTTGATAATGTTTTGATTTTAACCTGAAGAAATTTAGCTTCTCTTTGTCCATTTTTTAATGCAGTGATGCAGTCCTCATATTCTCGT
This sequence comes from Styela plicata, assembly GCA_963675895.2. NCBI lineage: Eukaryota > Metazoa > Chordata > Ascidiacea > Stolidobranchia > Styelidae > Styela > Styela plicata. The sequence continues at coordinate 16,176,022 of OZ023138.1, forward strand.
TTAATGTCTGATAGTATAACTTTATACACTGTCACTTTACTGATCAACTTGCTGAATGCTGTGCTGTTAATTTTAATTTTTTGAAACAACCAAATTGGATACAAAAAATTCCCTTCGTTCAACACACTTTTTTGTGAAATTCGCTTTAAACAAGACAAGCATCCCTAATAGAAACGCACCAACGGCAACTAAATGGTAAATAGCTACTTGAAAATGCAGTACCAGCACCGTTCCATCAGCTATAGTAAAGCGAGTGGTATTTGCCTGGCGACAAAACAACCATCTATAACTACTTAAAACCTGTAGTTCAATCACTGTTGATGATGTTCAATCACTAAATCGAATAGAGTTAAAATCTATATCACATTTTGAATAGTTCGGGTTTTTCTTGACCAAATGACACAACTTGAGTAAATACCATTGATACTTGAAGGTATACAAAGATGGGCAAAATCAATTCATTTGTAATCGAATTCAACTTATACTTAGTAATTTTTCTAAATACGATTTAGTCTTAGGCTTTCGGTAGATGGCCATATGGTCATATCGCTCCCTCTCAGATTAAATCCTCTCTCTCTCTTTAAATTGTGAATGGAAGTAATTGTCTAATAATTCCCTAATTTTTTTTTCAAGATTAAAATAATTTTTTTTACCAATTACAAAACAAATCCAATGGGAGATAATATAAGCAATTTTGCCAAGATGTTTTGTTTTCTACTTCAAATCAAAACACTCATAAAATATTCTAAAAATTGAAATTGAAGATTGAATTGTCCTACATCATATTAATCTAATCCAATGTCATGCATTAATATTGCAAATTTTGCAATTTGAGACTTTTTATTGAGAATTTATTTTCCTGAAATTGGACACTTGGAAGTTCACAGATAATGGACTGTCGACATACAGGAAAATTAACATTGATCATTGAAATGATAGCTCTGGGTGAATAGGCCTGTCAAATTTTTTTCAACTATTAAAAAAAATTTTGTCTCGGAAAAGGTTAAAATTTAATTTCTTTTTAATATTTCAAGCTTTTTAATAGAAAAAAATGAGCATTGATCAAAATCGAATGTACCTGGAATCTATACCAACCGGAAAAATTGTGTCAAAGAATCTTTTGATATTAGGTACGGTCAAGGATGGATTGTGTCAATGAGACGTGAACCATTTTTGACACATGCTTGGCAAAATAATTTTTTTATTAGAATAGGTGTTTTTAAGAAAAGTGACTTGTTTTACCTCAGGTGCTTCAAATTTTTATTGTCATTTTCCTCTGATAGATCCAAAAACCCTCAAAATAATGCTTTTTTTCAAAATGCCTGAAATATGTTGGCTGCAGCATTTCTTTGTGCAGGATTTCGACTAAATGTTTGACAATATTTACAATTGTACAAAATAACAAACTTTTAAATTACCATACTAATACCTTTCTTTGTCATTCAAATCTGATTTTTTCTATAAAGGATCACCCTCCCCTGTACAAGTGGCCACTTATAGATAGACAGGATTGAAGTTGTTGGGAAGATATTTGTCTTTGTCGACTTAGCCTACCCAAATTATTTCACCCTGGGTTGAGTAGTGGCCATGGATTTACAAGCCGGACTCACTGAGTCGTGAACCCAATATCTTCAACCTACAATGCCAAGATGATAACCACCAAGCCATTGTATCCACATTTACTCCCCTCACCTGTATATCCAATATCTACGATCATCAGGACCTGGTTTGGTGCAACCAACTTTTTGTAGTTCATTCTTGATATAATTTTGAACTTCTTTTAGTGCAATTCTGTCTCTTTCACACACAATTGGTGGCAAAGGTGTTTTATTTCCATGCAAGCTTCTGGGAGTAAATGATAGTCTTTCTCCAGTGTTCATTGTTTTGAATGAATATTCAGAAATTCTACAAAAAAGAAAAAGCATGAATGAAATATGGTCGTTAAGACAAAATGAAAACGCTTGACATCATATGGATCAATTTAATTTTTATTGTACCTAATATTTATGATGGGTATGGCCATATGCGAATAAAAACTTCAAAACAAAAGTTCTCAGAATCCTGGCCATTATCTCATTGAGGTAGAGAAAAATATTATTCAAATTACCATAGCAATTTTGAAGCGACAATCAACATACCAGTGTCTTAATAAATGGGCTAAATAACTAAATTTTTAATAAACAACAATTTTTGGCCAAATGATAATGAAAACATTTTAAAATAATAGAGAAACAAAGAAACTTTTTAAGACAATCAACATCTCAGGGCCTTCAATAGAGCTAATAACCAGTATCATCAATTCGTGCCAAAGATGAAAAATATTTTTTTGAAATCCACACATTGTTGTAAAATACATTAGTTTGGTGAGAGGAGAGAGGACCCAAATTAAGATAATGTCCTTGTCCACATATTTTGGTATTCTGAATTTCTAATCTCTATTCATTTTTCCATATTTTTTTTTAAATCTAATCACTTTGCAGCAAAATCATAATAGATGATTAAACAATGCTACTGCCAGTGAAGGTCCCAAAACGATTCAAATATTAGAATGTACAGACAAAATACAGCATAAAAAATATTAAAAACAGTAATTTAGATAAGATGAGGCTTTATTCATTGAATTAATTGATATGGCAATGCAAAGAAGAGTTTCAGTATAGTTATAGCATAGCTTGTTGAGATTCAAAAGTAGTATCAAACGTACCAGAGCTTCAATCTGAGTTGCAAATTATGTTATGAAAAATGAGAAGAAGGTAAACTCTGCAGCTGGTATATTTTAAAAGAAATACAACCCATGAAATAAAAAAAATTGTATTTTCAAAATAAAGTTTATTATCGTTTTTGGCACAATTATCCATGAAACAAATTAACAAACCACCACTAGTCTTACTTTTATGCACACCGATTCTGAACTTAACCCTGCTTTACACCTTGTCTAATAAATCGCAGTCACTCTCTTTTCCTACTAGTACCAATAAGAGGTTACTAAACTCCTAAGATCTTTTGGTTTTATATTCAAATGGTCGAAAAAGTATTAAGATTATTAATACAGTAAGTAATAACACTTTTCAAAAATGTTTGTTTTCCTGAAATCAATGCATTGGACTTTCATGACTTTGAAATTATATGGAGGTTGATTTGAATATTATTGATTCACCAAAGAATCGGTCAGTTTGGTGGTAATATATATACATCAAACACCATATAAAGATATATACACCATATAAAGATTTTTGACACAGATGCAGGTATGCCATCATGGTTAAAATTGCAGGGATAGGTAACAGATCAGAAAATGCTGAAAGCTACATAATGCTGATTGTCCTACAACGAGAATGTAGAGTAGGAACCCATGGTGAAAAAATATTCTTCTTCTTCGGGTGTACAAAAGATTAATGCCATTTTCTTAGGTTAGACAAAAAGCTCCAGAAAGCTTTATCCCATGGAATTAATACCTCCAAAAGAGGTCATAGTTTGCGATATGTTCAGGCAAAAATTCTCGACTTTCCTCTACCGCAGGACAGGGTGACATAATCTTTTTTTTCAGGTGTTTGAAATGTCTGTCATTGTCTTCGGACAGACAAAAAAGCTTCAATATCATCAACAATGCTATTTCATAGCAGTATTAATAAATTTAAAGCTTTTTCTGTGGTTTGCTTACTATAAAACTCACAAAAAAAAAGGATTTAAATATTCCAGCATGAGACACATCATAAAATATTCCGCATTTGCAAAATTTTCTTCTGATAAAACCCATTTTCTTCAGGTGTCTGAGCAGAAAATATTCTGCTAGACTGCTGCAGGATAAAAAGATATTCTATTTTTTTGCAAGTGGGTTGATTTCAAAGCTGAATCAATAACTGTGCTCGATCACTTACTATGATCTAGCATTCATTTTGTCTTAAATATTTGGTCGAGGAATAAAAAAATTTATGAAATATGGGCGTGCTAAACTCTAGTTTAATATTTAACACAGATATACAATGTCCAGGCTTTGTCACAGAAAGCCTTCAAGGTGTCAATCCTTCTTTTGAGGTTTTTTTCAAAAAGTAGTACAAATAGTATAAAATCGCACCATTATACAAAATGTATAAAAGTAATGGAACATAGAGGCAATATTAAAATGCAAAATTTGTTTTGAACAATAAAGCAATCGATAGTGACAAGTTGACAGTATCGATTACCTGACGATAATTATGCTGAAATCTGTAGCGGCTGTTGCATGTACCATTTGTTGTAATATAATTATATCAAAACAATGATATCAAGAGTCTTAAATAATGTTTTTTTTGTTTTGAGTTTCATCCATGAGGGTACTTCAGACATTAAGACAGTAAACTAAAGAGCTTCTCGAAACGCTCGATCTTGAAACCAATACTCAGCGCATTTATTTTTCAAATCTACCATCGGATCACCATGATCAGGAGGTCTAGTTTCAACAGAGGCAGAATTATCATCACTTATTTGTTCTTCGTCAGCCATCTTGCATCGGCCAATTTCTCTTACTGTATGGCAATACATCCTTAATATGCGTTATTGCACCATGTGATATTGCAACGAAGCGGAACAAAAAAAGTCGGAAGGTGGCGTACTTCACAACGGACATTACTGAATCTTTCCTTTGGTCATACACATACTTAGTTTGAAATGAGATAGTAGAAAAAATCTAGGCAGATGTAAAATTTTTTTTTTTTTTTTTTTCGAATTCCCTCTTTTTTTACATACTGTGATGACATTGCATATGATGTAATAAATCTTAGAACAGGAAACTATTATTCCTCGTATAATTACATCATCGAAGTCAAGACAATCAATTACATCATCGAAGTCAAGTTTATATATTAAGATCAAATTTCATTCATCAAACAGGTTAGAACTGAGAGCTGCATAAGACTATTTATCCTGCAATTAGAGGCTGGGTATGGATGCACGGTGCAAGAATCCTACTCTTCTTCAGGTGTCCAAAATATTCTTGTCATTTTCTTTGTGTGGATAATAGGTGTTATCGCACTATTTGATATTGCAATAAACCAGACCAAAAATTACAGCATACAATAGCGAATCTTTTCTTCCTTCTCACCCCCACATACTTTGAAATAAAGTGGTCAAAAAATCTAGGCAGATGTAAAATTATTTCCTTTTCTTTTAATTCTCCCATTTTACATACCGTGATGACGTTGCATATGATGTAATGAATCTTGGGACAGGAAATTATTATTCCTCGTACAATTACATCATCAAAGTCAAGATTATAAATAAAGATCAAATTTCATCATCGAAATATTGTAATTCAGCTCCTGGATGACTGATTTATTTGCTGAATAAGTTTAAGATTCGTCATATCAAGTTACAAGGAATTCTAATTTAAATATTATTTCGCTATTAGGATATAAGGATTTTCATCCAGTTTATATTTTTGATGAAATGTGCTAATGTACCACATGTCGAATCAACTTAACATATACAAAACATGGGATATTAGGATATGAGTTTTAGAACTCTCCTGACATATTTCGTCTTTGGCAGATACCACTTACTGTACTAAATTATAGTGGTTAAGTTTTGTTCCCGCCAAATGTACAAGTTTTTGGTATTATATACCTTTTGTAGTAGCTCATTTTAGAATCTTTCCTTCATTTTCACCCCCACATAATTTGAAATAAAGTGGTCAAAAAAAATAGGCATATGTATAATTATTCCTTTTCTTTTGATTTTCCTGTTTTACATACCGTGATGACGTTGCATATGATGTAATGATTCTAGGGACAGGAAATTATTATTCCTCGTATAATTACATCATCAACGTCAAGATTATAAATAAAGATCAAATTTCATTCATCAAAACATTGCAATTCAGCTCCTGGATGACTGATTTATTTGCTTAATAAGTTTAAGATTCGTCATATCGAGTTACAAGGAATTCTAATTTAAATATTATTTCGCTATTAGGATATAAAGATTTTCATCCAGTTTTTATTTTTGATGAAATGTGCTAATGTACCACACGTCGAATCAACTTAACATATACAAAACATGGGATATTAGGATATGAGTTTTAGAATTCCCCTGACATATTTTTGTCCACGGCAGACACTGTGCACTAAATTATAGTGGTTCAGTTTTGTTCCCACCAAGAGTACAAGTTTTTGGCTATTACATACCTTTTGTTGTAGCTCATAAGATATGAGTGGCTGAACACTACTAATTCTGTTCAACTATAAAAGGTCACTGGTACAGTGCCTGTTATTAAGAGTGATTCACTCAAATGGGTGACAATATAAAGCTGCTTTCAGACATGCTTAAGAGTTAATTTCAATAAAAAAACCCTAACCCTAATTCAAGACTATCTCTGCTCAATCTCTAGCCACTATTTGGTATCTGATTCCCTTCCAAAATTCCCAAATAAAACAAAAAATAAGAACACTGGTATTCTGTGATTCTGTATGTATTGTATTATCATAAAAAAAAGTCTTATAACACATTTGACATATGAGGAAAAACTTGGGAAAAATAAAAAAAACTGAAAGGAATGTGAAGACATGGTAAAATATTGATCGTCTTGAGATCGTCTTGAGATCGTCTGGTTCATGTTTTTTTAGCAGGATAGAACACACTGTTTTTTTGCATCATTGTACTTTGGTTAAATTATTTTTCTAGGTATTCGGAAATTTGACTTACCCACTATTCAAAGTTCGGAATTAATTCATAAAATATGAAAACTCAATTCCTCAGACTCTTACTAATTTGAAGCACATTAATTACTTAAAAATACGGACATTTCAGTGGTTTCGAGCATATTACCTAATATTTTAGAAAATCTTATTTCAAGCAAAGTTATTTGAAAAATCAAAGAACGTATAGTAAACACATAACTGGACGAATGACAACTGTCACAAAAAGAATGCACTGTGAAATTCGATGATTGCAATTTTGTTTCCAATACTGGCAGTTTTCTTTAATACAATGTAACTATAATGAGTACACAATAGAATGGAATAACACTAAATCAGAGCTAAATGAATGCACTGGTGACAACGTTTTTCCCGTTAGTAGATATCATTCAATCTGTTTTATATTGCATAAATGCACGCCATCTTCCATTTTCATGGTCTTTATAATGACATTCATACGTTCTATCTTGTAAATTTATCCATATTTCAACATCTTTCTTGTACAAGTTTAGTTGTATCATTGTACGATTCAATTTACTATTGAATGATGCCGAAAAGTTTTCTGCAACAACTTCGTTCTGTTTTTTGTCAACATCCATCACAAATTGACGTTACAATCCAACAGTAAAACAAGCTCAAATCTGCCAGAAATTAGTCCAGATTGCGACAGCCACAATTTCTTTGTTCTCAGTTTGTCATGTGATCTATTTTCCCGCTATACACTTGGTGGCTACTCTGACTCCTACTCCGATCACTGATTTTAAAAAAACGAGCTTCAAAATGTCCATTTTAAAATATCAATATCTTCTACGTCACACAATAGAAAAAAGACATAGGTTTATGTCTGTGTCTTAAATGTCAAAGACAAGAATTTTTGGACAAAATAATGACAGGCACCACATTGAGCGTTAAAAAGAGAGTTTTGCACTCGCTCACTCACCATATCCTAGTACCCTATAGTAGTTTAGAATTATTTATAAAATGTTTTCACCTCGATGCATAGCTCCTGGTTTCTAATATCGATTTTAATAGCTTCAGTTATTTCTGATATATACTATTTTGTTGCTACATCTGAAATATAGTTTTATACAAACTTGAAAAATGATAAAATTCTTCACAGATAAGCAGCATTCACTTGAATTTTGCTTTAATTTAATTTAATTCAGCATTGTTCGACCATATTAAATTAAGGCTTCAGATGGGCATACAGTGAATATACAAATGAGTTTACATTTAAATAAGGATATAGAACACCTGTCTACTAACCTGATGTTAATAACGGCTGGGCACGGAGTTGAGATTCTTTTTCATCAAATGTTCAATAGCTCAAATGAGTTGCTAAGAAACATTCTGACAATGTTTCGAATGTTTTACATTCATCAACTAAATTGATTATTAAATTGAATACATATATATACTGTTTTTTACAAACAAGTACTGCAAAAAAGAAAACACATTCAAGGAGATCTCAGGCTTTTATGAAGACTAGTGGTGTACTTATAGTTATGACTAAATACTATTAAAAATTCAATGCATAAATAGAATAATAGTTCAACATTTGAGTCAGACAAAGCTAATTATATTTGAACTATTGTGCAGTTAAGTCAAGATTTATGTCAGATTTTATAACACGAAACTTAGTATATATCATAATTTCACTTCAAAAATAATAAAGCTAAAAAGAAACGAAACAAAATTACTTTTCAGAATGCTTGAATTTGAATAAGGCATCCTTTATGAACCCACAGCATGAAGTGATAAAACTAAAACTAAAACTATTCATGTTCAATTAAATTTTGGTATTTCAATTCCGCATGATTCGACATTTCAGAAAACAAAGCTTAACCACGATACATATGACCACGACACACATGTTTTGATCTGATGATTATTTACAGACAAACACACACAGGTGCAGGTCAAATTATAGTTACTTCACTATACAAAATAAAAAGATTAGAGAAATTGCCTAAAATGCTTCAAGGTTTTATTAATCAATACTAACACACTAGTTGAGTCAAGCTTTTTGCCATTGACAAGCAAGTTCAAATTGTTGTCATATTTAGTGTTATCATAAAATTCACGAAATACACCTTCCCATAAATACACATACCAACTTGTGCGACTATACTATCCGCAATCTATACTGTGTTTGTAAATATGATGAACTTTTTCAGTAAGATTGTTGCCACGATTTGACCACTCAGTAAAACCAATGCTATTTTGACAACAATCTATAGTACTTATTTCAAAAATACACCATTGTTTTTTTTTTTTAAGTAATCAGCCTGAACAAAGCAAATATAAAGCATTAAAATATTTGTTCTGCATTTTTGAATGATGTATTGAAGTTGGGAAAAGCATGTTTAATGGTAATGTGGACAAATGTTTAATGTTTCAACAAAGGGATGACGACAGCAACTGCAATAGCATAAGCAAGTACAAATAAGTATATAGGTGGTTTATCTGAGCAATGGCGAATATGGATGAGCGATTGCAAATATCAAATACAAGACAAAAATTGATAAAGTCAATAAATACTTCACTTTAAAACAATGGCTTCAACTTAATTACAGAGCGAAATCCAAATGAAAGGTTACTCTATTGGTATTAATATTTAAATTGATTCAATTGCATTCATTCAGGTGCAAAACGTGTATGTGACTTACAGACTTACAGGTGGCAACCAGGTTGAATTTAGAAATGGTGTATGAATATTTGATAAAAAATATTACGTATATCAATTTATATCATGCCACAAAAAATACACAAGCAATTAAATTTTAGAAAACTGAAGATATTTTGTTATAAAATATTTTGATAATATACATGCCCGTGATGAGTATTTTAAAGATGGCTTAAAGGATAACTAAATCCGTTTCTTCAACAAAGGCTTGATTTAACGTTATTTATGTTGTTCATAAATGTTCTCTGCTTAGAGTACAATTGCTGGTACTACATTTTGTAGTATAGCTTTTCTGCCATTAAGTGGCCGTTAGTTGATTCCTTTTAGGCACCGCTTCCGGCCTTGCTTAGGGTGAATTTCAATGAAGAAAAATTGTGTCATATTCAGTTATTTAATGCACGGTATTGTCAGTTGTAGTAGCTAGGCAATTGCATTATCCTAACATATCTTTTATTTGATCATTATTGTTGTTGATGTGCATCGCATCTTATGTTTTAGGTAGACGTGAGCTGTCAGAGTCGAGGCATTCATTATTTCTGGACTTCGTAATATTCTAATCATATACAGTACAGTCCCACATTTATTCAGTATTGTTTACGAGCAAGCAACAAAACAAGCAAACTAATGACGAATATATAAAATACCATAGTTTTGATAAGCATTTGCCCACTGTGCAATCATGCCAAACTTTAATTATACGGCAGGTAATTTATACTCTATACCTTATAGACACTCTGCACTTCACAACAAGAAAAAATAGGGTATTAAAACATAACTGCATATTTATGGAAACGCAATTATATTTCAATTAATCACACTTCTTTATAGTAGTTTATAGATCAGAACTAGTCCATTTAAATATATCCACATTCCGACGATGGTATATCCAATTTTCTACAGACACAGGACAAGCCCAGGCGCAAAAAACAAACAAATCGAAGGGGGATCCCCAATGCTTGTTTCCCAGGCAACAATTTCCTCAATCGGGTCATTAAGCACGCTGGATTCAAGTTCATAAATTTTAAAAGTAAAATTATGAAGCAAGGTCTACTCTCCATTCCCTCTTCATAATTTATTGACATGTAATATTTCAATTGGGTAGATTTAAATTCTAATAAAATGTGTTGGCGAGATAGGTAGCAGATCGAATTGGTTTATTTTTCGACATTGTGTGTAGATCGGTTTTCACCACAAAATGGGTGAAAAATCTATAAAATAGCAAAAACGCAACATGGTAACAACATGACAACAGTTTACGTGCTCAAGAAGGTAAACAATTTATAAAATCTAGATATCGGCGTCGAATGTTCCATATATTTGGCGACACTTTTGTTTCTCGCTACAGCGATTTATTTTTGCAGCGGCGGCGGCAAGGTTATCACCATTCACTCAACCGTGAAGTTGCGTTTTAGCTTGATCTGTGCTGTACTCTGCTCTTCCTCTGGTCTTGTTTTCGCTCGGCCGTTTTTTCCACAATTGCTGTCAAATTGTTTGAGATTCATTCTCCATAAAATGGCCGGTACGTTGAGACTCGCAACGAGGATTCGTAGCTTCCAAAATGTATTCACCAAGAGTTCATCAGTTTTTGCTGTGAGGAATTTGAGTCAAAACATGTTAAAAACTTCATCATCAAGAATTCAAAACAAACTTTTAATACCCACTCAACAACTTAATCAAACACAATTTCGTGTGATGAGCCAGAATGCTACCAGTCAGGAAGAAGTCGAAGAACGAGTTTTGACTGTTCTCAAATGCTATGATAAAATCGACCATGATAAATTAACACTTGGAAGTCATTTTATGAAAGATCTTGGACTGGACAGTCTTGATCATGTTGAAGTTATTGTTGCGATGGAAAACGAATTTACTCAGTTGATTCCTGATAATGTGGCAGATTTTTTACTAACTCCACAGGAAATTGTTGAATATATTTGTGATTGCTATGATATCTCCGAATGAGCACAATTCTTCTATTCTGTTTCATCTGAATGTCGGGTCTAGTGAAGTTTAGTAGCATATTCCCGAATGTCATCAAAATAAAAACTGGCAGAATATTCTCATCCTAACTAGGGGGCGCCAATGCTGCAAGCATCTGGCACTGTCTCCCGGGTTAGGATGAGTCGCTTGCAACATGGGAAATTTTTATGATAAACGGATATATGGTACTAAACTTCACGAGACCCTGAATGTCTATGTCAAAAGAATGTTTTGAACGGGCCCCTAAGTCCCTCCGGGTGTTATTCTATTTGTCTTTATGACTGTTAGTTTTTTGGAATGAAATTTAATTGTACATTCGTTTGCATGCAGTGCTGTTCAGTATGGAATATCATCCTGCTTGACATACAAAAAGGGTTAGCTCACAATGCATAATAAAATAATATCTCAATAAAATATTGAAATATAACCATATAAAGTTTATGTTTATTCATAAATGGTTTTTGTGAAAATTCAATTCAGTACAATTGTGCTAACCGTCCAATTGTTGTAACACTTTTTCTGTTACTTGCTTGTTTGTTCGTGCCACATAGGACTGACATCTCTTGTTGGGCTATTTTTTAATAAGAGATCCAACATTAATTTTGGATTTTGTTTATAAAATATTTGATAAATATTGGTTTCAGAATATTCAAATTTGACTCATTGAGCAACTATTTTTTACCAAAAATTTTCATAAATCTGAACATTTTTCCTTGTTATCTAATTCCTTGAAAAAACACATATTTGAATAATGTTTGATACCAAATTTTGTTTAATGGAGCAAATTCTTTAAATCGCTCTGTACATTGTGTTTGGGAAATTAAGCTTATTTGATAGCAATTCTTTTCGAACATGAATATTAAAAATATCAGAAGTGCACATAATTGTTTCTTTTTTTCACATGTGTTTTGTTACCTTGGCTTTTGCGCGGCCTAAATTGTATGTGTTTGTTAATTTGTTTTTTGCTTATCTACGAAATTGGGAATTTGTTCTATTTTTGAATATCGAAAAGTACAGGGTATAAACATTCGTCACATTTTAAATGCTTGAAAAAGTCTGTTATATTGGTCATTTTTTGGCTTTTTATGTCAAAATATGCTGTTATACGAGACAAGAGCAAACTCTATGATAGAAGTGTGTTCAAAATAATGTATACTCACCACCCCCAAATTTTAAATTCTCAAGTGATACTCTTTCATTGCAACTTTCAAGCATGGATCATGTGAGTGTCTTGTACTTATCCATCCCGAAATTACAGTTTCTGTTAAACTGTACATTTCTTTTTTTCCTAAATTATAGGGAATGGGTTCAACCACAGATAAACCATCACTGCTATAATGCTGTTGTTTGTCAAGTTCATTATCAAATAATCTGTGTTTTGTTTTATTCATCTTAGCAATAGTTTTTATTCCTTCAAGTAAAATGCCTTCGCCTTCTAAAATACCGCGACCGAAGCCTGTTACAAAAAAATATTGCAAAGAAAATGTTGCAGAAACAAAAAGACCTGCTGCAACTCAGAATAAAACAAAAAACGTCGATATGAGCAAGGATTCCAAAAAATTACATAAACCAGAGGTAAAAACATTTGTTAAAAATACAGCAATGATCAAGCAGAAAAAATCACCACTTCGTGTTGTTCAAGAAAACAAATTCCGGCTTCAAGAAAAAAAGGAAAATCATCCAATTGCAAAAACAACATTTCATGACAGGAGAGGAATTTCTGAAATTAAAAGATCAGAACAAAATCTACGAACAGCTCTTGATTCTATGGAACAAGATGTTGAGGCTTTGACCAGTGATTTGAAATCAGTCAAGCAAGAATTGCAAAAATCAAAAAACGATGCTTTCGACTTGAGAAAAAAGGAACAGAATTTGGAAATGATAGTCGAAGACCTAGAAAATCAGAACACACGGCAAGCCGAAATTTTAGAAACTTTTTATCGAGATCCAGTGACCATGACCAGAATTGATCCAACTCATGAGTTCGAATCTTTGTTAAAAACAGAACAACAAAAGCAAAGCTGTGCTGTGACGGATATAAAACATTGTCTTGCTGATGTCAAATTATCATTAAAAAATTTGGATACAGAATTGCATGCTTTGAATTTTGTTCACGAGGAGTCTCTTTTATTATGAAGAATATGAAGTTGAGAAATCAGGTGAATGTTAGAACTTGCTTTTTGCTGGGACTCACATTGGACCTGCCATATTTTTAATCTCGCCCCAAAGGGATCTTCCATTTGAATGCATCTATGAACTTGCCTTGTATTTGTGTATACCACTAGAATATTGGTTTTTGACTGTCAGCTACATACCTCAATCTTTTTTGTATTATTACACAGATTTTCCCACTGCCATAACTCAAATGTTCATTGGGATACTAAATTTATTCCCGTGCAAGTTATCGTGTGGCAATAATTTGTCACAATGTATGTTCATTTATGCAGTATGCATTTCTCAAAATCTTGCTTATACTATAAAGCTGCTTTTACAATATTGGTACAATTTCGACACAATGTTTTTTCTTCAGTTTTAATTCAGCTAAATTTTAGATACTAGTATCTTTCCTTAGGCAGGCGTCTCAAACGGAAATTGTATTTTCTCAAGCATGCTCCACAGATAGGCCGCGTCTCATTGACGCGATCCATCTGTGTCGCTTACTTAGCAAAAGGTGCTTTGATAAAATTTTGGGATTGGTATATAAGTTGCCTTACTTGAATTGAAAAATCATGGTTTAATTGCTTTATTTTATTTTGGTAGTGGAAACTGCCTGGTTTAATTTAATACTTCTATTTTGAACTTGTTTGTAGTCCTCTATATCCAAAATCTGATGATATCATATTGGCTAAGGGCAAGGTTAGGCAGGCTTGCAAATCCATCGCAATCTGGGAGATTACAATTATTTCATTCAACTCCATCTTTCATTCTAAAATGATTAATTTGTAGATTCAGTTTGGCCTCAATAAGCGTTTTTTTCTAGGAGTCTGTGTGAGATTCTACAAGTCTATAATCTCTCGAGTTTGCAAGCCTGCTAAGAATTTACAAAATATCATACTCCAAAGTGACATGTGCACTGGGGTTTAAGTGCATAGATTATATCAGCTAATGTTATTCACAATTAGTCAATTTGAATTGCGACTGCTCAGAATAAACAATCTCGCAGAATGGCAGAAGTTTATCTCGCAGAATTAGAATGGAATATTTACTTTGTAATAGTTGTAGAAGAATGTAAGTTTTATTTGAAATAGTGTTGACAGTCCAATATCGGTGAGTTTTTCAATACATCGAGATATATTAATATTTGACAGTTTTGTTAAAAGTTTTTTTACTCCACTTCTGCTCCTAATGTTATTAAAGAACATATTGAAGTTTATTTATTCAGAGGCTATCAGACGAGTTTAAAAAATTGTCAGAAGTAATTCTTTTCACGAAAATATTGCTATTTTCATTGCATGACGGAAGTCTTCTGTGTTATTCACACCTCTGCTATAGAAAGTAAATCATCTGAGGGCTGGAATTTCTAAACTTTCAGCTAACTTTGACTCTGGTGCAGTGCACTGCACTGTCCATTGTGTCTTCCGAAAGAATACCGGTATTGATTTTTTATACGCAAATAATTACAATTTTTTATACTGTATATACTTTACTTATTATTGCCCAGGTTTGTATAGATATTTTGTAACCTGTAACATGTTCTTTTTGTGTGCTTTAGCAACTAGTCGATGATTTTTAAGAGGTATTTCAGCTTTTATCGAACAAGTTTTACAAAAAGATTTGATTTAAAAAGGGCAAGAAAGCAGGTTTACGCTATACGATATTTTGTACAAATGCAACGTCACTCTTCAAATTATAAAGTTTTAAACGTTGCGGAGAAGAATGATGCGGCGAAGAGAATATCAGAGATCTTATCTAATCGTAATTCACAAAGGGTATGTTTTTCAAGCTAAAAAACTTATAAATTGTACCGGTAAATTAAAATTAACTCAGAATTTCGTATTGTTTAGCATGGGCCATAGATGGATCATACCTTGTCGGTATGATCCATCATTGGCTCACACTTTACAAAAGATATGACGAAATTAACTTTCTTTTTCGAATACTCCATATTACCTCATTCAGGAAGCAGCCTAAAAGAACCAACTAACTGTAGTGAAAAAGAGCTTCAACTAATTTTAGTAGCATTACCTGCACTCTAAGCAGAAAACATGTCAAAGCGGAACTGAATTGCTGCAGTGATATAAGTGGTATTCGCCCTGCTCTGGTTAAAAATTTTTCAGATTTTATGTTGAAATTGAAATATGTTGAAGCGGTTCTGAAGCCAGCATCGCCTTTAGTATAGAACACTACAATAGGTCAAATATGCTTGAAACCCTTTATGTTCAAACCTCTAAAATTTGTGAGACATAATCTTGTGAATAGTATTGAAAATCTTACCCCAACTTGCAATCACGTTCATTTACGATACTTATTTTTTCTTACAGAGAGAAGGATATTCTCAATACAACAAAATCTATGAATTCAATTACCAAATGTTGGGAAGAAATTGTCACATGATTATGACATCACTATCCGGTCATCTTATGAATTATGACTTTGTTGGAAGTTATAGAAAATGGTTGGTTGTCGTTCTTGTTAATATTGCTTTAAAGATTATAAACTGAATTTCAATACCAGTAAGAAAATGAGAATCATTTATTATAACTACCATACAATTACCAGTTGCATGTTTACTTGACCTTCATTTTTTTTAATAAACAATAATTGTTTTTTTAATAAACAATAATAATGTATAGGAAAGCTAGCAGAACTTCAGATGTTTAGGAATTTTTGATTTAGTTCACTGATATTGACACGGATCTTGAAGAGAAGACGTTATGAAATAGGCAATGATGGAAATTGTGCATAGATGCGAGTCTTTCAAGATTAAACAATATTATTATCCCATATGTAATCGGGAACCTTATCACAATTTTTTCACACATTTTTTTTATTCATTGGAATTCACTCTGAGCAAGCAGGTAGCGGGGCCGAAAAGGAACTGACTAACGACCACTTAGCAGCTCAGAGCTACTATGAGATGTACCGTAGTACCAGCAACAGCACTCTAAACAGAAAACATCCCAAACGGAACTGAATTGCCATGATAAAGTGCAGTGAGTGGTATCTACCATCTATCACTTCTTAGATTCCTTTTAGTCGCCTCTTATGACACGCAGGAAATATTTTAGGACTATTCTAAAGTTCTTATCTACAGGGCTACATATTTTACTGTAACCTCTTAAGTCTTGCTTGACATAACAATAGTAAATTCAACAGATTTTTGTTTTGCCAGGTTATCATGTCATCCTGGATCTCTGTTCACAGCTGAAATAGAGAAACGTGTGACCGAAAATATGACTGGAATCAAGGTAAATTGATGTTTTGTTTTGAAACACCATCAATAAGTATTATTAAAACATAAATGTCAAATATGTAATCAAAAACTAGAATCTTACTCCAGCTTTAACTTTAAAACAAGTATATGATACCTGTTTATTGGTTTTATCCTTGATCATAGCTCTTCAATCAGAAATTTGTTTTTTCAAGCATGAGACACAGATAGACCGTGTCGCTTCGACGCAATCCATCAGTGACTCAAACTTAACAAACATATGTGTGCACGAAATATTATAGACTGGGTCAATGCTAGAGCTGGGGGGTATCAGGTACATTCTGTACCCGCATATCGTGCAAAAATGCCGGTATTACTGGTGTGCCAAGCCATTTTCTGCTATCAAAAATATGCTATTGTGTCGTTTCAAGGAGCCACGAGATGCGTGACCTAGTTAAAAAAAAATCATGTGCATACCTCTAAATGTGGGCTGATTGTTGTTCCATGACATTGCAAAATTTCAATCGAGGCTTATCAGCAGGTGTAAGGGGTCTAAAGACACATTTTTTGTCTTTACTTGGCGCAATAATACATCAACTTATAACCATTTTAGGTGGTATGTCACAAAATACCGGTATCACGGCGAACCGGCATTGCGAAAATTGACGCGATACGATATTTTGGAAAACCTAATTTCGGTATTTACCGTCCTACCGTTATGCCACCCAGCTCTAGTCAATGCCGAAAATTATAATTTTAATTTAACTAGAGTTTAGATGCCTTATCGAATTATGGTGAGTCTCAGATTTTCATGATCATTGATCAGGGATATTTAAAAATTTATTTTGAGCCAAAGTTTTTGTCAAATTTTTTCTCATTTTATTGGCAACTTTATAGTATTCTTTTAACCCTTATCTTATTATGTTTTCAAGAGAACTTTGGAGAAAGAATGTCGGTCCTGTCAAGCCCTCGTGATATGGACAGATGGAGACAGAGAAGGAGAAAATATTGGTTTTGAAATAATCAATTTATGCCTTGCGATCAAGCCAAGTCTTAATGTTTATCGAGCAAAATTCTCTGAAATTACTGACAGGTTATTTGCTATAGTTTAATTCAGTACATGTCGTTCTGACTTCTAGCAATAGTTCTAGTCTATGAATATTTATACCCACTGTGCGGCTACTGGACCATTTGTGTAATGTAGAATGCCTGAGCCCAGTGGAAGATCGGATTAAAATAGGGAATGAATTGGTGATTTGGTTTTTTGGTTATATCTCAGAATGATTTAAATATTGAGAATTTAGATTGTATTTCGAAAAAAAAGGATTTCAATAACTTTTAATTATCATCAGCATTGTCATTTAATAGAAGTGTTGATGCTTATAGAGTTTTTTCACAACTTTCACACTGGAAAAGCATATTTTAATCTTCATCAGAGATTCACTGCATTGGAGTAATTATAACGGTGTGAAGTGTGTAAATTTTCTTCTGATTGTAGTCCATTTTATGGGTGTCTTTGAGTGCCAGTCTACCCGTCTGTGCAAATCAATATCTATTGGAAAATTGGTTGCAACACTTAAATCTACCATTCTGATGTTGTTTTTTCCAGCCGATCACCTGCTTACAACCTTATAATAATGTCTCAGCAGAAATTTCCATATTGTATTAAATATTCAGGAATGTGAATTTTTTTTTTATTATGTTCCACATAGTTTATTAGTTCATTTTGTAACAAAATTATAATAGATAATGGAAGCAACCGCATGAAATATAATTCGCCTATCAAATATCTTTTTGCTATCGATTGGACTGTGTATGTTCAACAACATAAAATTCGATACCTGGAATTTGATCTATAATTCCGAAAATTTGAACATCATTATTGCGTAATTATCTCAATTTTATCCCTTCTTTATATTATTATTATTCAAGATCCATCAAAGCAAGTTGTCGAAACTTGGTTCAACCAGATCAAAATGTCAGTGATGCAGTTGATGTGAGACAAGAACTTGATTTAAGAATAGGTAAATATTTTTTGCTGTTGTTTATATTTCTCCGATGTCTTTAACTAATGTGCATATTGAAGATTCGAATTTGAATACCAAACTGATGTCAGCTATCGAAACTTTGTTAATTGGAGCACTACTTCCATCCTAATAAAATTTACTTGAAATGATAATATAATATATTCATAAGCTTCCAGTGAGACTCTATCCCCTGTTAGGATTTCATTTAAGATAGGATTTCATTTTTATTCAGCGAGAGAGGAAAGTCGACAATATGGCTTAATCATATACAGCTTAATCATATCTTTACTGAATTCCCATATCAGGTTCTCTGATTCGAATAATGTCATAAATACAATATTTTTTTCATATTTTCTGTTTTCTGCAGATATTTCATAAACTCAAATTTGGTCACTGAAGGAGGGTTTTTTAATTGTGCAACTTGGATTTGGAATATACCGATTATTTCTGAATTAGTCCCATCCCTTGCTGCCCTTCTCCACCTATTTATTTTTGCTCATGTTTACTTATTGTTAATTGTTCATTGGATTGTTTTTGTTTTATAAACCCATTATTAAACATATACCAGATTCATGCAGTATGATTAATAAACTTTTTTAAATCTTATTTATCGTTGATTTGAGAATTGTTAAACATATAATTGAATTTTATTTACGATACAGGTGCTTCGTTTTACTCGTTTTCAAACGTTGAGATTGCAAAAAGTTTTTCCACAAGTTTTATCGGAAAGATTAATAAGTTACGGAAGCTGTCAATTTCCCACATTAGGATTTGTTGTAGAAAGATATAAAGCAAGAGAAGAATTTCAACCTGAACCATTCTGGAAGATCGAAGGTTTGTAGAAGTCCTAGTGAGTTCCATCTAAACGCATTTCAGCTTTTCTATGAAATAGTTCGAGAGTTAACACTAATCGCAAGGCAAGCGGATGCAAATATCGCTTGTCTGTCTATAGACATGACGGATTGAAAAAACTGGGTGTTGTTGCTCTTATATTTAAGTTTTACCTTATCCAATTTCACTGCTCTAATGAAGTAATGTTTCAAATTAACAAAATTTCTTATATTTAAACATATTTTGCAGCCAATTCATTATTTGTGTCAAATTTTACAACATAAAATTTGACATATATCATGATTTCAGTGCAAAATGAATCAATTCAGAATTTGAAAATTTTAAAAAATTTAATTTCAAGCAATATTTTAAAATACCTGACTAATAGTCTGTAACTATCAAGATAGTGGCTTGGACGTCACTACTGCTGGATAACCCAATTTAGATTATAACAACCTGGTAGACCTCTCGCTCCCTCCGGTGTATACTGTGGGCATAATGCTTGTCTGAAGGAGTCTGTCCCTGGTCGAATAAAATTTTGAGGAAATAAATTTTTGTATGTGGTAGGAAGACTCCTGATCCTTTTGTGTTGTTTCTGACAATTTTTTATTGATATTTGTATAGTTTCTCATACAAAGGATGATTGCAATGCAAACTATTCGTGGAAACGAAACCGTTTATTCAATCAACTCGCTTGTCAAGTTTTCTACGATCAGTGCAAAGAGGAACCTGCTGTTGCCACAGTAACCAAGATAAACAGCAAACCAAAAAGCAAGTGGAGACCCGTCGCGCTCGACACTGTTGAAATGGAAAAATTGTCATCTAGAAAACTTCACATTAATGCGAAAGAAACTATGCAAATCGCAGAAAAATTATACACCAAGGGGTATGTGGAGATTTGAGACTTGCGTTTATGTTCTAATAAATACAAGAGATGCTGTTTAAGAGATTTAAATTAAAGATATTGGAAACGGTATATCCTTACTGAAATTATGATTTAAAATTTCAGATGATCGAAATCACTGCTTGAAATTATTTAACCCATTATACAGCAAATCCAGATCAATGTCAATTTCACAGAGTAAAGTTTTGCGTAGGTCATTGTTTTGGTACTAAATGAGTCACTGTGAAAAACAGTAAAATGAAATCAATTATGATTAGAATTCAGGACTATGGTACTTGGCTATTTGGATTTCGCCATCCCTTATCAGTACTTATTAGTGGTAAAAAGATAAAATTTGATAAAGTCCATTCGAACAAATATAATTTATCAACTTGTTTGATAAGAATTCCACTAACAGCATTCAAAGTTTCTGGGAATATGTGCCTGCTCTTTGTGTAGCAGAATATTTTTTTTTTCTATCACATGTTTTGTAGGATCTTGAATAAGTGGAGAGATGGTTTTTCAGTCGCCCAGGGCAGATACCACTCACTGCATGTTACCATGCTGGTTCATTTTCGTTTGGGATGTTTTCTGCTTAGAGTGCAGTTGCTGGTACTATATCTTTTAGTAGCTCTTTTCTATTGAGTGGCTGTGGGTTAGTTCCCTTTGGGAGCTGCTTCCAGCCTTACTTAGAGTGAATTTCAGTAAAAAAAAATACAATTGCACTAATGTTAGTGTCTTTCTATTGCTTTCAGGTACATAAGTTACCCTCGTACAGAAACCAATATATTTCCGAAAGACATTGATCTGAATCGTTTGATCGGAGAACAAACAAACAGCAGTACATGGAGTGGATTCGCACAGAATCTTGTAGAAATGGGAGCGACGCCAAGAAATGGAACTAAAACTGATAATGCTCATCCACCTATACATCCAACTAAATGTGGGAATGATCTAACGGTAATATTGAGTTTTGAACCTATTTTTATTAAAACTTAGTAAAATTCCAAGTTAAGTCTCGTATCCTCTAATTGGCAATCTACTTTCACTATTGAACAAATTTTGCTTCTATACGATTATATTTACAAAATCATTTTTTTTTGAAATCTAATCATCACTATATTTTTTCAGGGAAATGAAAGTCGAGTGTATGAACTGATCACAAGGCATTTTCTTGCTTGTTGCCACAGAGATGCAAAGGTTCGTTAATATCGATTCGTTATGATTTTCGTATTTTCGATTGATGATCTTTTTGTGTCAGAGTATTTTTTCAAACTGTATACAATCATAGTCTTTTTTGAAATATTATTTAAAAGAGCCCGATTACTTTTTTGTGCATGTAACTGTTAACTATCAGGCATTGGTGTCGTTTTTTAGAATGTCTAATTTCATTTTTAGTCGCTCATTTGATTGGTTACACCCTGAGCAAATCGCTATACCAATAGAGCTTTTAACACTTTTAGCCTATTGGGGACTAGCTTATTATTTGAATAGCAAAGATTCTTATTCTTCTATTTTTAACAATCATTGATTCTTCTATACCATTGACAATCTTTTGATCATTTTTCTTCCACTAGGGACACGAAACTACAGTGGAGATTGAACTCGGAGGAGAAAAATTTACAGCTCAGGGATTAATGATTATTGAAAGAAATTATCTTGAAATTTATATCTATGAAAGATGGAACGCTAAGGTTAAGACTATTTCTCTGTTTCCTCTTTATCAGAGTGACAAAAATCAGCTACCTTTTTTCTACTACTTGGAGATGTGAGGTGCGAAGACATACTTATTTCAAAAAAATATACTAAAAAGTAGTGTCCTTCGATATATTACATGAAATATTATAGGACAAAAAATGACTCGGGTGTGTTGACACGATTGTGTCAACCTGCTACATATTTCTTGTATTCTGTTTTAGATTATAATATACAGTGGGACAGAGTGGCAGAATCTTGGTTTTCTCTGGGTTTCTCATATGATCTTTCCATTTTTTTCGGATGGACGGACAAAAAAGCTTTAAAACCATCAACACTGCTATTTCATAGCAGTATTGATGATTTTGAGCCTTTTTGAACAGATAGGTCGCTACAAGACACTCAAAAAGAGACATTTAAATCTTCCAGCCTCAAATATATCATGAAATACTGCCCATTTGCTGAATTTTCTTCTGGTAAAACCCATTTTTTTCGGGTGTTCGAGTAGCAGAGTAGCTGGCATTCTGTCAGTTTACATTAGGATGTTCGTATTTGGATTGTTTGGTGTTCTAGATTTATGGCAGAAATTAATTTAATTTTTGGGTAGTCTGAATTTGTTTACTTTGCAGCAAAATCATGAAATGTACATGATTTTACTCTCTAATTTCTGTAATCAAAATAGGTGAGCATGTCAGTAAAACAATGCTTTTAATTTCAATTATAAAGTTTGAAGTGAAGTTCCTGAGGCACAGCACAATGTATTTTGAATAGCGTTCAACGGAACTGTTGGGACAGTCCAATTTCTCGAATGATTAAACAACCAATTATCTAATGCCTTTTCTGAACAATTTTAGGAGAAATAATAAGATTTGATATTATTTTTTTTCTCATCCAGAATATATAGTAATGCATAGCTTGAACCACTGCTTAATTGATTGTGTTGTTGTGAGCAGCCTAAAGTTAATAATTTTATCTGAATTCAGACTATTCCTGTGTACGAAGTAGGAGAAGAATTCGAACCAAGGATAGAAATGACAGAAGGATCAACTACCCCTCCTAATTTATTAACTGAAGCTGATTTGATTGCTTTGATGGATAAACATGGAATTGGTAAATTAATTTTTGTTGAAATTGTTTTATCTGGTATAATTTACTTTTAATTCAAGTACAATGTAGTGAATGTTGTTGAGAATGAACAGATCCGCATGGTCGAGTATTCTAGAAATCTTTTTTTGCAGTGAAATCCTGATGGAAAATTTGACATTTTTCAGGGTTTGCTGGCAAAAAATATGGCCAAATAAATGTAAGCAATTTTGTGTGAATTTTGAAAATTATTTACCGATAAACTGAACAAGAACAATTCTATTTGAAGGCTTGAGAACACTTTTCATTGTAATCTAGGACAGAGATTATTTATTTTATTAAATCTTCAAATGTACCAGTAAATATTTTGTGTGTATTAAATGTATTTGTATTATTGTTTAAATTAAATTTATGCTTGTGAATGAATAGCGGTTTAATTGTGATAATTTTTCATCAAATTTCAGCTCCACTGAAAAAGTTGTTGAAATATTATTATTTTAATTCGATCTCGGATTTTATTTTTCCACTTTAATTTCAAAAATATTTTCTATTTAATATAATTCGATTGTCGTACAGTGAAATGTGAGTCCTTCGTCTTTGTGTACTTTGAGATCTCTGGTTCGTATGTGACACACGTTTCAAGGATGCTGGAATGAGATAATATTGTAGTTAAAAACAAAAACATAATGATCTCTTTATATAACTTATATCTTGTTTATGTCTGAACAAGTTAGGCCATGATCTAATGAAAGCTTACAAACATACTTGTAATTTTTTGGAAAGAGATTGTATTGTTTTTGTTTTTTATTTTCTATTTATTGTCAATTTAATATAATTTTTCTGAACTTGTAGGTACTGATGCAACGCATGCTGAACATATTGAAACAATAAAGTCAAGAATGTACGCAGGTCTAACTCCCGATAAAAGATTTTTACCTGGTGAACTTGGAATGGGTCTAGTGGAAGGTATTCAGTCTTTTCAATGCCAAACCATTTACTTCTCTTTCACTGCTTGCGTTATAACTTCCTACTTATCAAAACTGCGGCAAAAGATTTAAATGATAGTTCAAACTCCTTTTGATGCAATCCTACAACATTGCCTTCCCTACTAAAAGTAATAATTTGCACTAATCATTGCGAAAAATTCTCATAACAGATTTGTATATAACTCGCATGAATAATGATTGAAGCAAAATCAAGTTTTTTTTTTTTTTTTTAAAATAAAAATGACATAAAAGTTCTGAAAGATAATATATTATGTAATACCCTGCTTTACAATTCGTCTCAATATACATCTCAGTCCGAAAAAGACTGTCCATGCATTTTTTGTCAAGTATTGGTTACTAATGGATCGGGTCAACGATACACGTACCAGGTTCATGCACAGGAAAAATGAGAAATGCTTTGATCAAAAAAAAAACTTTCACCCTGATTTGGAACTGGTATCTGCACCAGAGGTCGTGGTTTGCCAAATGGTTAAGCTGTTTTATCGGCTTTCCTCTCCCGCAGGATAAAAATGATATCCTATATCCTGTAACTTATGCTCAACGAAATAAAATTTTTTATTTGGATGTAGTATTTATCTTTGTTTTTTACTTTACTGCCTTATTTTTATGCTCGTTTTGAGTACGAGTTGTTTTTTCATTTTTCAGGATACAATATGATGGGATATCAGATGGCCAAACCAGAGTTACGAGCTGCCCTCGAAGCTGATTTGAAATTAATATGCGATGGAAGAGCGAGGAAAGAAGACGTTTTACAAAAATATATTTCTAAATATAAAGAAGTGTTTGAAGAAGCTGTCAGACAAGCACAAAAGTAAAAAAATGGGTTGTTTTTGTTTCAAACAAAAGATTTAATACGAAAAGTGGGCATAGGTGGCGTAAATCCTATATTCACTTTTATTAAATAAGGCTGGAAACAGGCTGGAAGAATCTTGTTTTCCTTTTGGGCGATCATCTCATTATCTTTGTGGACCAAAAAGCTTCAAAACCATCAACACTGCTATTTCATAGCAGTATTGATGATTTTGAAACCTTTTGTACAGCTATGTTGCTACCAGACTATCCAAAAGGCATTTTAATATGATCTTCTCTCAAGATTATATCTTGAAATGTAGCCCGATTGCTTATTTTTTGATTTCAGATTTAATCCAGGTGTCCGAATTGCAGAGTAGCTGGCATTCTGCCAGTCTGGCTGGAAGCGACGCTTAATTGATCTGCGACACTTTATATGTCAAATAGCTACTAAAAAATGTAGTACCAGCAACTCTGGAAAACATGTCAAATGAAACTAAACCACTAGAATAGAATGCAGAAAGTGATATCTGCCTCGGCGATTGTACCGCGTCTATGTCCCTTTTGGTCGCCTTTTGCAACATGAAAAAATGTCAAGTCTGACATCTGCACCACAAGACACAGGTTAATAAATATCTCAATCCCCTTTTTCTTATTATTTCCTAGTAAAAAAAAAAATGTCATGCAATACTACAATACTAACAGAAATACTGTTAATTTTTTTAGACTTGATCAAGCTCTCAGTAGTTACTTTGGTGATGGTCAATCTATCGAAAATCAAAATATATATAATCCTATGGAAGTATCAAGTCCGGTTCGACCCTGTCCCTCATGCGGTAAAGATATGGTTATCAAGAGAAAGAAAGATGGAGGGTGAGTGTCACTAGGTACAATGAATTACGTTACTTAACTGAAGTTTTTATCGAAAATCAATCTAGGTCAAGAGAACGACATATCACTCCAGCGAATGAAAGACAGAATAACCTTATCATCTATGTTACCCAATGGAACAGCATCTTTGCAGTGTGGTCCATCTGTGGCTCATACATGACAAAACAAAAATATTGAATAGTTTATTTGTTTCACAAAAGGCATTGGAGCTAGTTGTTATTGCCATTGTAGGATAGGATATCATTTTTATCCTGCGGGAGAGGAAAGCCGAGAATACAGCTTTACCATATGGCTAACCACGACCTCTCATGCAGCTACCAATTCTGAATGGGAGTGAAGGTTTTTTTGGATTATCGTATTTTTCATTTTTCCTGTGCATAGACCTGGTTGGTGGAGGAAGCCACAAGCAGCGCTTGCATGAACCACTGTGCACCGGCGAAGCGTCCAGCAGACCTCCCTCGCATATAACTATCATCCTTCACGGGATTTGAACCTGCGTCATGACGATCAGAGATGCGTAGCTCGAAGCGTATTCCTAACGCTCTACCAATTGGGCTAACCGGGCACCCCTTTACATTGTTGATAGACATTATTGACTAAAAGGGCAATGTCTATTAGACAGTTACGTGATTGGCTAACAGTAGCAAAAGGCTTGATATTTGAAGAACATAGACATTTTGCAAGTAGAGAATGTTTCCTTACCCAATCTCCACACACAATTCTAAATATAAATGTCTTTTTAATAGGGCAAATTGGGAATAGTTAAATAACATCACTTGTTTGTAACTTTTAATTAGTACATTACGTTTTTTTTTTTTTTTTTTTTCAGTTTCATGGTGTCATGTATGGGATATCCAGATTGTAGAAATGTAGCATTTCTGCCGAAGTCAGTTCTTGATATCACAGTTGATAATTCTGTGTGTTCGAGATGTCGTCCTTCGCCTGTTCATAAGTAAGAAAGATCGATAATATTTAAATGCAATGGGGGTAAAAGTAGATTGGAAAGTGGAAAAATTAATTTTGTCATGCACAATTCTGCGAATGTATTGATGAAAAAATTTCGAGAAATACTACGACGTTTGCAAATTTGGAATTGTGATTAAATTGTCTCTCAGCTTTTATTATTTCAACTTAATAAGTTTATACTCCTTACACCGCATTCTGAACAATGAGAAAAAATTTCAGGTAATTAAAAGTAAGTTTTCAGGAAGGTTTTTAAAGCAAAATCATATTGTTTGTAAGTGAAGTTTTCATCTTTTAATCCTTTCAGAGTCAAATTGAAGTTGAATCGAAGCAGTATTCCCCCATTCATGGATTCAGAACAAATCGCTTGTATTTGTGGATGTGACGAAGATATCACCAATGTATTAGATATCAGGTAAATGTTAAGGATAATTGTATTCACAGGTGGTATAGATGGTTCTACCACTGTACAGGGCAGAGCTTTTTAAACCATGTGCACCACTCAACGAAGGGTGTAATAATTTGAGTAGGTGTGGCCGACCTGGAGTTATCATATCTTTCCAACGAGACTAACCCTGTCCGTCTATAAGTGGCCGTTGGTACTATTGTCTTGTTCAGGGTGAATCGCAAGTGGTATATATATCATAGCAACTCGTTGCTATGAAATATATACCACTTGCTGCACCCTATTATAGCGGTTCAGTTCAGTTGGGGGTGTTTTTTAGTTTTGTGTGGAGCTGCTGGTGCTTTAGTCTTTTTTACTAAAATTCACTCAGGCAGTGGAAAACATTCCAGATATATCTGAATTACTAAAATAAAGTGCAGTCGATGAGACCTGCCCTTTGTGATGTGATACGCCATTGGTCATTTCACATTCACATTTTTTTCATTCAATCCATTTGTTACATTGAAGAATATAGCATTATGTCTTTGTGCTTTTTTCAGAACTTGGATGCTATTGTTGTGCTGGTGAGCATCTTGGAAAGGAAATATTTTACGTATAATCTTTTGTGGAGCAAAACATGATTTGCACTAGAACTTTCATATCATGATTTTACTACCCAAATAACTAAATACCATAGATTATTCAAATTAATAGCGTTATTTCAAATTATCTTTGAACTAGAATACTTTTAATCTCTTCCAGCTAAAATAGCATTATGGTATTGTTGATTATTGAAATGTACTGGCTGATTAACCAAATTTTAATATTTTTCAGGTTTCGAACTCTGAATTCAAATTCAGGTTCATCAACGTACCCGAGTAGAGGTGGTGGTCAGTCTTCTCACAGTAGCCGTGGCAACCGGGGCTCAAATCGAGGATCGGGTTCTTCCAGAGGGGGAGGAAGAGGTGGTTATGGCGGTGGAGGACCTGGGTTTTTGTCTAGACCTGGTGGAGGAGGCAATGTGCAACGAGGAGGAACAAAACGAACTTCGGGCGGACAGAAGAAAACGTATTCAACTATGACATCTAGTAATAGTAGTGTGGATAGTGGTTTCTCAGGATCAAACTGGAGTTCAAGTAACTCCTCTAAACAGGTACAGCAGACTAGGCATGATGCAACAAATTTGAGAATAGTGTGTAGCAAACGTGTGTAGTAGTTGTCTGGTACCGGGGGACCATTTGCAATAGTCATTTATATTTGCTCTGATGATATTCATTTGTTTATTTTTTTTGTTCTACCTGAATTCGCTCAGAGCAAGGTTTTAAGAGACTTTCAATAATAAGAGTCACCCAAAACCACACATTCCCAAAAGACCTGAGTTTTGAAGGAAAAAAGTTGGGGAAAAAACTTCTCACATAGAATTGTCTGTGACAATGACTTGAACTTGAATGGGTAGCTTATTGAGTTGACCGGTTAAATATTTTATTCGCAGGAACGAGAGCAGAAAGCTCTTTCGAACGAAGGCCTTTAAATTATCGATAAAATAAACAAAGTGAGGCAGCATTACAACGATTTTTTCTGATGAAGAATCTTTGGTATATCCATGAATCATGAATGTACCAGAGTGCTAGAATTTTGTTTTCTTCAAGTGTCTGAAATCTTCATGTCATTTTCTTCTAACGGACTGCTATTTCATAGCAGTATTGATGGTTTTGAACTTTTTTTTTACAGTTTGATTGCTACTAGGCACTTGAAAAAGCGAGCTTTTCTTCTTATAACAAGAGATATATAATGCTGCCCACTTCCAATTTTCTACTGATGAAACCCATTTTCTTTAGGTGTCTTGAGTAGCTCTGCTGTATATGGTTCGATATACTATGTTTCGATGACAACAAACATTTCAGATTGAACTTATCAGTTCATTCAAGTTATTGTTAGGTTTATTATAAAAAAAATTAATATAATTCTTTGCCCATAGGTTTGTGTGGGCATTTTTCTCGCTTGTTTGTAACCACTACCAGTATGTAAAAGAGATAGAATGCAAAAATTAAGTCCAAGAAATCCTAATTCCTCAAAGATATTCACCAACTCTAGTTTTAAAGCCATGCGGATCGACATGATTGGAAACGCGTAATGGCAGAAAAATGGATTTTAAAGTAAGAAGTTGTTAAAAAAAAACTTGTATGAAATTGTGTGTGCCACTGGAACTCACACAATGAATATATGTGAATTGCCAGCGAAGAAATATACTTATTTTGTACGATTGTTTCAGATTTTCGTCACCTTTTTCAAACTCTGATACAGAGAACCAACCACTGTGTAGATGTGGAACAAATGCAGTACAAAGGTATTTACTAATGTTATTTTCCTTTGTTTGGCTTTTTGTGTCTTATTTGCATATTCATTGAAGATATGCTTATTTTTAAAACAGTGTTGGAAGTTTAAAGCAAGTTTCAAATTTGTGCAGGTAATAATGTGCGGTTTTGTTCAGAATGGGTATTGAAAACTCATGCTTTTGGGTTTGGTTTATTAGTCATCTTAGTCGTCATATCACATGATACCTTATCTGGAATTTATAATTTTTCAATGAAATGAAAATTTTAATTTTATGAATCAAAACATTTTTTGATTTGAACAGTTACTAGTTACTGAAATATTATTTAGAACTGTTGTCAAAGATGGCCCAAACAAAGGAAGACAATTTTATACTTGTGAGAAACCTCGGGGTGAACAATGCGGATTCTTCGAATGGTCGGATTCAATACCACGTATGTTTACTTTTATTTTTCTCCACCACTCACATTGAAAAACATTTTGTAGACATCGTAGCTGATACTTTGTTATATGACCAACCACTTGCTACACCGCAAGCGTTTCCATGTGGAACAGAAAGACTGCGAATATGTAATAACCTCCATTCCCGAATGATGATCACAGCAAAACTACTAAACCATTTTTCTGATTTTTGTACAAGAATGTTAGGTGACAATTGAACTGAACTTTAGTACTGAAAAACAAATATGTTCATGTGATCCTGTCTAGTGATGGCAACCTACTTTTTACTTAAACTAGGTGAAGTAAAACGAATTTACCAGAAAAATAGGTATAGTATTACTAGTTAACCTGGTTTTACTTTCAAAACTAGGCAGTATCTAGATTAAAAATCGTTATTTCGCCGCATTTAAGACATTTTAATAGACTCTGAGATTTAAATCATCGAATTGTTTATTTTAAAACCATTTTCGCAATTCATATATGATTTACCTAGTTCTTCATACTAGGTACCACCTACTCTTTGAGCCTGGTACCTGGTCAATTTTCTCAAGTAAGTACCAAGTTGAAAATTGGGTAAATTTTACCTGCCAGTATTTTACCTAATATATCAACTAGGTAAAACTCCAAACAGAAAACTTAGGGAATGTTAAAACTAGGTAAAACAGATATCCGTGAAAAGTAGTTTGAAAAGAAACTCTGTAGACTGGGTATACTGTGTAAACTCTGTGCTTCTACCTAGAATTGCTAACCCTAATGCTGTTCCGCTATTCTGATACTCTATCTATATTATGATATGTTTATATACATATTTTGCCTTTTATGTCAACAGAGTTGTCAAAGTTAACGTATATATACAAATGGCTATTCTTTCAGAGAGTCAAGGACCTTCCAGAGGATCAGGAGGAATGCATAATAACAATAATAACCCAAGAGCAAACTACAGCAGAGGTGGAAGGGGAGGGAGAGGAGGGACGAGTAGAAACTCATCTTCATCGTCAACGTCTCGTAAACCTCCGACATGTAGTTTATGTAAAGAACAAGGTCACACAAAACGATCTTGTCCAAATAAATAATATGTGTATTTATAAGGGTTTCTCACACACCAATTTTCATTTTAACAAGAATGAGCCACTGATGAACAAAATCGTGTTGCTGTTTGATAATTTGCTCAGGTAAATACCTCATTATAAATCACTCAGAAATTTAGTCAGACAGGACTGTGCGTACAAAATCAAACGAATTCTTCCACAATTCTATTTTATACAGCCTGCTGCCATATTGAACTTTTTATGTCAAAATAAACCAAGTTATATCATTGTTTTGTTGCTTTTCACTGCCATTTGTTGAATTTTCTTTTTGCATTTATTTCGGCTTCCATGGTCAAGGATTTTTGTATCTCATATTTTAATAATGAAATCTAATGTAATGTTACTAATATTATAACATACTCAGCCTGAATTTAGCTTTTGCTGGAGTTAACATCATTCGACGTTGTAGTTTGAGAAGGACCGCCAAGGATTTATCATCGAATCGTAACTTTTATTTTGTGGATGGCCCAGAACCGACATTTGCTAGTCTTGTCTGCCATTTTAACTATTCTTGTTACAATTTTTACTTTTCACTGTGATTTCCCATTGCTGCTCAGATAAGTTGCATGTTTTATTTGTTGACAACGTAGCCTTTGCATTTGCGATTATATATAGTTCATGCTTTTTCATGTAACTTTTTACGTTTAGCTAGTTATTATTGAGCTTTTTTCTTCATTCCTTTTTATTTGTGCTTAATAAAACAAAAATTATTTTAGCAGAATCCGTTCCACATTTCTAATGCTTATGTTAGTGATGTGTCACCTAACATGTGAGGATTAGGGGCAAGGTTATTGGTATGAATGGCTCATGCAGGTGTCCGTCTAGTTCTGTTCGCCATTTTTTTACATTTCAAATTGAAATGTAGAAAAATGGCTAACTGAACTAGATTTCCAATACACTCTCATTGAATATGAAAGTTGGGGAGTGGCTAATATATTAGCGGATCACCATACGCACTTAAAAGAAGAATTCTGGTTGGGTAGGGCTTCCTCCTCGGACGGGTGCGAAAAGCTGTGGTTCGCCATGTTTTAAGCCGTGTTTTTTGCTGTTTCCTGTCGCATGTCGAAAATTCGTCGTTCCATGAACAGAATTTTTTTTTGGTTCATTGCTACGAATACGAACGTAATTTCAGAGTTTTCGGGACTGGTGATAACTTGCATTAAATTGATTAAACACTTACTAAAAGTACCGGTGCTGGCGAGACTCGACTCAATCGTCTTTTTCAAAGACTTGATTCGAGTTGTATTGCAGAAGGATACAAAACGTGCAATGTCCCCTGCCGAGAATTCCGCGTTCTTCTGCCCAATGATGATTCCAAGTTTGTACTTATGAAGTGGCAAATTATTCAGTCGTTACCGTTGAATAGATTTAGAAATGGACTTGCGACTGCGTAAATGTATGACTCTACTTGACTTGCGACTTGAAAGTAGTCGAGACTCTTGTTTAAATTTTGTTAAGACTTGGATTCGACTCGCAATTCGCGTGTTTTTTCACTCGAGTTGAAGTGATTCGTTCCCAACACAAGAAAATACCAAAACAAATTTGAAAATCCATTTAATGATGTTACAATCGGCGCCACAGACAAAAAAACAAACTTAAACTGATATTCTCGCGTACACGGCGTGACGAGAAAATACGCAAGGGTATGCAGCCATACGAGATCATCACCATTGTCGACGATTGAAATTAAGCATACCATAATTTTGCCGAAATATGAATATTGCATGTGTATGCCGTGAAGAATGATGGTTTTGGTCAATTTTGATCCGACTCCCTATTAGTACTTGTACTATTTCAGTAGGCTGTGTTCTGTTTTCATACAAAAGAAAATAAAACTTTCTTGATCATCGCCACTTGCAAAACATTTCATAAATGAGAATCAAATGAAAAATTGCAAGTGAAAACGCAACCAAGCTTAAAAATTAAATATCGATACCGAAACGTCTATTTAGAAATGAAATGAACTTTATTTCACAGTATGCAATTAACAATATTTACAAGTACTTCTGGTTACAAGATTTATTTTGCGTCTTGCTATACCATCCAGTGTCGAAGCAATGAGGAACCGGTAAGGTTATCGAGCATCGTCGCAAGGCTGTGGGTTACAGTGCCTCGCTCACGGGCACCCCGCGTGTGCTGCTCTTCGAAGGCTTTTTCGTTCATCGGTCTTGAGCATACTTTGCTGGGGTTGGACCCGCGTCATTTATTCGTTATTACGTTCGGCAGCTATCGTCGCTTTCATCACGCCACTGTGGCCGACGTAGAATATCTTCATATTAGTTTAATTTTATCGCCTGTGAAAATTGTCGGCAATTGAATATAGTCTAATGAAACATCCGTATTCGATTTTAGCTAAAATGCTTCACTTTTGAAGTTTCTTTCTTTTAAAGCAAATATATTTAAAAAATGGCAAGAAACCCCTGTTCCAGATACGCTTTCAAATTTTTTTTTGTCGCGAAAAAGCATATTGTGTTGCTTCAGAAAAAAAACAATAAAGAAAAAATTCAGAAAGTACATGCAATTGATTGGGAAAACGACGGATATGCGGTCATCGATAAAACCGAGAAATTTCAGGTTTTAGACATCGGTGAAAATTCTTCGATATGAATCACTATATAAACAAGATATCACGCAGAGCCAAAATTATCCACTAATCCTCATGCTTATTTTCTCGTTAACACAACAATGGTTGGTAGGTGAAACAAGATGGTAAATGTTGATAAAGCACGCTTGGTAGAACTTGACATTTAGATGAACTCTTCCTTATTATCAATATTGATAAAATTAGTTTGCCAAGCGTGCGCCACATATGGATCGTGTCTCATTGACGCGAAAACTTGACGTATAGATGAACTGTTTCCTATTATCAATTTCAATAAAATTAGTTTGCCAAGCGTGCGCCACATATGGATCGTGTCCCATTGACGTCCAAACTTGACATTTAGATGAACTGTTTCCTATTATCAATCTCAATAAAATTAGTTTGTGAAGCGTGTGCCACATATGGACCGTGTCCCATTGACGCGAAAACTTGACATTTAGATGAACTCTTTTCTATTATCAATCTCAATAAAATTAGTTTGTCAAGCTTGTGCCACAGATGGACCGTGTGCCATTGACGCGATCCATGAGTGTTACGTCCATGACAAAAGATGTTTCGATCCAATTTTTACCGATTGAGATTCGAAATTTTAAAGTTTAACACACAATTATTTCAATTTTTGACAAGCAAGAGTCGAATTGCGAGAGAGTCGAAGACACGAACTGCGCTTCGGTGACCAAATCAAGTCAGAAAATTTAATTTATCAAACACGAGTCACAGATGTACCGTACCTCGGCGGCGTGATCCATCAGACTCATGCATAACAAAACATGCTTAGTCAACAATCACTTCTGTTAAAACGAGTTTGATAAGTATTCGATGATTCGATTCGATTTCAGAATGATCAATTATTCGCAACTGATCAGCCCTAGTTTTGACCTTTCACCTGCTTGAATCGCTCACTCGATGATCAACATTGACTGGAATCGGATCATTCATTAATATTGAATGATCCGATTCGAGTCGATGAAAACAATCGAGTGAGCTAACATTGATGTATTGTTTCGAAACATTCGAAATCCCATTTGCTAATTGGTGCCTGTACTTTATGTTGTTCTACGTTTTTTGAATATTTTAATATTGTGCTTTCTTTAATATGGCAATATTCAAATTACGGGGTATTTTCAGATTATCGTTTGAGGAATCTCGTTTGAGGTATTGTCGTTGATACTTTCAGACCTCGAGATTATAGTCTCACATAGTCTAAACAAACGATTACACTCCCTCAACTTTTTGAAACAAACAATGTGACAAAGTCAGCAAATTCGTAGAACATAAACATTGCGATACATTTACGAAAATAATTAACCACAGTGCACACAACCACTATTGTTGCTACTTGGTGTACCGCACACCAGACGAAAGTTGCAACCGACAATAACCACCAAAAGTAACATTTAGTGAAGGGTTCAAGGTGTGGTCAAGAACGATGAACGAAAAAAAGTCGTCAATGAGCAATACATGCGTATATACGACTGGACAAAACCTAATCGTTGGGAATTCGGATCTGGTTCGGATAATTTTTTTGATTCGAATCAAATCGATAATTCCACTTGAAAAGCGAATGTTCTACTTTCCCGAGATATCTTGTCTAAATCTATAGCTACGAATTCTCTAATATTTCTATAATAAACTATTAGAAACGATATGTCATCTTTTCACTCATCTTTCAGGGCACAAATAAATTTGCCCAAAATCAATATCGTGGAAATATGGGAATTCCACAAGTTTTTGTCCCTGTGGCCAATTTAAGATCAATTAGAACATTCTGTGTTTCGAATTCCCCGAATCAAGTTGACCAGCCCTAATACCGGGTTTCCATAAATGGTCACTGTTACCCTCAGTCTTAGGACGATGCTCGATAGCCTTACCGATTCCCCTTGGTTGCACACTGCATAGAATATCAAGACGTGAGATAAATCTCGTGACAGATGAAATAGATGAACCAAACGCGACTTCAATCCTAAAGAGTACAAAATATTGTCCTAGCGACTGCAATCTGAATGTAACAATTACCAAACAGAACTGACATTTACAATAGAACATAGTGAGTAG
The DNA here is from genome assembly GCA_963675895.2 of Styela plicata. Taxonomy (NCBI): domain Eukaryota; kingdom Metazoa; phylum Chordata; class Ascidiacea; order Stolidobranchia; family Styelidae; genus Styela; species Styela plicata. The sequence continues at coordinate 16,211,801 of OZ023138.1, forward strand.
CATCTGTCTTGGGTGATAGTAAAACCAGGCGCAGGTAAAAGAGTCGCCTTGAAGAAAAAGTGACCCGGAGATTTTTTTATATTTATATTTTATATAAATATAAAAAATATTTTATATTTTTTTTATATTTTAGTTTCAGCTTTTGTTACATGAATTTCAATAATAAAATCATCCGAATATTCCATAGAAAAAACAAACTTCATACAAATAAAGTTAAATTCATTATTAAAGGTCCAACTTGAAATCGCGAAATTTCGGATGAGAATCAAAGTTTTGTTATCGTTAAGAAGACTTGAAAATTGGAGGTCATCAATATTACGTGGATAACAATCTTAATTGCAAATAATTTTGTAGTTATTCATGATAGATTTTTGCGGTCAGAAAAAAAGATGGACATTTAGATAAACCGTACTCGTTATTATGTAACAAAATAGGATAATATCACCTATCCGCGTCTTGCAACCAGTTGGCAGTGTTTCCCCATTCAGAAAAAAAAAAGTTCACAGGTTTCTTTAAGTATGAGACAATGATGGACAGCGCTGATAACCAAATTTCTCTAGACGGGCATTCATTATATCACCGACGTTGCTTGTAGGTTACAGTGATGGGAACGAATCACTTCACTTTCAGTTCCAAGTTAAGTCGAGTCGAAGAACTCACGAGTTGCGAGTAGAGTCCAAGCCTTACAAAAATTTAAATTTATGGCCTCGAGTCCAATCAAGTCCTTTTATTTTTTTATGTCGGCGGTGGAGCCGAGGCACGAGTCGATTTCTAAATATACAACGCAATGACAGATTAATTTGCCTCTACTCTATAAGTATCCACTGTGAATTATAATTATTGGGTAGACGAACACGGATTTCACATATCTGTCTGGGAGTACTTTACTTCTCTGATGAGCAGCAGACAACTTGTTTCAAAAGATTCGCGCTAAATTCTTAAGAAGTCCCGAGTCAAGTCGCGTCAGTCAAGTTATTTTGCTCAGAAGAATTGAGCAAAGTCAATTCATTGCAACAGGTGACTTGAGTCTCCTCAACACTGGTAGGTTACACCATTGTGTAAAATGCATACTGTAGTATGTAATGAGTTATTAGAATATTATTTTGGTGCTGCTCAGTTGACACGAATTACGATAAAAAATAGCTTTAATTTCAGATACACAGAAAACTAGCAACCGCAGGGCCCAGCAAAAAAATGGATTACTGTCACGCGCCTCACCCAACTTGCAAAAACTGAAATAAAATATTTTTTCGCAGTCCTAACGAAATTGTATTATATTCAACATACGATAAATATAATACAAGTTCCCAAGAAATACAAAACATATTATGCTTTTCGGGGCAACTGCAGAAAACATAAGCTGTGGTATTTAGCCGAACCCTAAAAAATAAAGAATTTCCAAAAATAAATGGGGTTGATTTCTTGAAAAATCTATTTGTGCATTATAGATGATAATTCGTGACCCGTGATCGTTATATTTGATGAGAATAGCTTACAAAGCTCAACTTCTCCCATCGCCCTTGTCGCCTAGTGGTATTTACTTTGGTTTAACAAAAATAAATGATAGCTTGATTATTTCGGGCCTCGTTATCGTAAACAATATTTAAAATAGCATAAACAAATCCAATAATGTCACGATTATAATTAAATTGCCTTGGATTATGCTGTTATTATGTACTAAATGATATAAATAATCTGTCAGGATTTATATGCAGGAATTTATAATGTTCGAATCTAATTCCCCCGTAGGCAGGACAACGGCAGATTGTCTATCCATAGGAATGAACAAAAAAAAAACCTTTATATATTTATGCTAAAGAATTCTTGACCCGTTTGTGTGGAAAGAGAATCGATGTTGAGATCATAGTACATTTCATTCCCCCTTACCTTTACCCTTATGAGATATGGTATAAAGCGTATTACCAATAAAGAACCGTGTGGTCATCGTCTCAAGAATGATGTAGTTTATAGTGACCTTGTATCTTGTTGTGTAGTTCCTATAAGGAACCGAAGCCAGTCAAAAAAGGTTTGCTCAATTATCTTTTGTTGAGCGTGGGCCACTGATGGATCGTGCCGCTGAGGCGCGGTCCATCTGTGGTACATGCTTGACAAAATTGAATTTCTGATTAGTATGGTCAGCAATTCTCATCCCACGATCCACATTAATCTTATTTTGATTTTGTTTTTTTCCTGTAGACTAATCATTAGATAAATGAAGGCTTTCAATATGAAAGTGATCCCTGCAATATTACTAGTATGTTGTGCTGGTTCGGCGTTAGCTTTGAAACGCGAATATTATGTTGCAATGGAAGAAATCATCTGGGAATATAAAGGAGCTGAAACCAGGTATAACAATAAAATATATTGACAGTTTCAATTTGTTGCAAATGTTCGAAACTGGTAAGAAGTCATTGCTCATTCGGTCTGCTCGAGAGGTCGTGGATCGCTATATGATTAAGGCATATTTTAGGCTTTCTTCTCCCGCAGTACAGAAAATAAAATCATATGTTACCCTAAGTTGCACAGGGATTAAGCTAGCGTGCACGTGCGTTCGTTCCAGTGTTGTACAGGAATAAGGATTTCTTATCAGAATACATTCCATATTTTATATTATTCTGTGAGACGCGTTTTCGCAGACTCGAACTAAATTCTTATCATGTTCCCGTCAGCATTTTTTCAAGTCGAATCAGGTTATTTTGCTAAGTCGACACTAGTCGAGTCAAGTCATTGAGAAAAAGAGAAACTCAAGTCTCCCCAGCGGTTGTACCTAGCCTACATTGAAAGATGGACTTGCAATTTTATATCACGTATATAAAGTTATGGCAAAATATGTTCGTACCCGTGCCAAACTATTTTCTGGATTTAGCCTACTATTTCTTTGCGGCAAAAGATTTTTCCATTTTGTCCCAATCGCTGCTATTTGAGAGACAAAAATATGCTTTCATCCAGAATTTTTTATTCCGTCAATTAAGTCAAGTTAAAGCTGGGCCTGAAACAGCGTGCAAACAAGACAAAAAATTGCAAAAAAGCCATTGGTAGGAAGATTCGTAAAGGTAAGATTCGTAACAGAATGGAGTATCTCACCAGCGGTCCATTTTTAGGAAAATTTGATAGATCCCCGTGAATAATTTGACGAGAGGCATAGTCACATGAATTTTCGAAAAAAAATAATTGGTTCTGTCAATCTTATCAAATTAGCCCTCGAGTTAAAGAATATAATTCCGAGTAAGTTTTCAAAAAATATATATATATTCAGATAGATACGATTGAATTTTAATCGCTTGGAAAGAAAAATACTTATGGTACGTATGACTAGATTTTCTAGAACCTTTTTTGTATTCTTATTTTTTTACAGTGCTCCAGGGCCTGCAAGAATCGGTGGAAAATACAAGAAAGCAGTTTATCGCCAATACACAGATTCAACATTTACAACTCGAAGTCCGCGAATAGAATCGATGGGTTTATTTGGACCAATTCTGAGGGCTGAGGTACACAATCTTCAAAATAAGCAGGACGCACCAATATTTATGTCCGTTAATGCTCTGTATTTTTGTTTTACCCATTCGGTGACTTGACGAGTATCGGATTGCATCCATCTCGAGGTGACAATTGCGTCTAGAAAAAATGACCATATTAATACATCTTGTATCAAACATTCTGCCTTGAGCCTGGACCGAGAAATGGACGGCGCTCTCAATTGGTGATCCATTGGCCACGTGGTGATAAGTACTACGTAAAAAATACTTCCATATTTTGTCATTTGTTCGGCTTTTAGGTGTTTTCGTTTGCTGGGCGGAATAACGCAACATTTGTTGATTTGAAGTGTTGAGTAGCACAAAAATGATAAGCGTTTTTGAAAATTCCCCAAAAACTTATTTCCTTGTATTTTCCCCCATAAATGTACAACTTTTCAGAATGTTTAATTGAACAGTTTCAAATCAACGTTCGTGGAGATTTCGAAACATTTTTCTTAATCAGATTATATCGTGTGGAATAACTGATTCATTCAAGTGTGACCTGGTAAAATATACCGGTTCACCATTGGAACACGTCTTCAAGATCTATAAAGTCTTTCTCGCGGGGACCACTCACCTGGATCGTTCGGGTTTGCAAAACTAATAATAACATCCAGTTTTTAATTTTTATCTTTTATGTACAGGTAAAAGACACATTGGTAGTTCATACTTTCAACCGAGCATCTCGTCCATATAGTATTCATCCGCATGGAGTATTTTATAAGAAATCGAGTGAAGGAGCCTTGTATTCTGATAACACAACAACTTCAGATAAAGTAGATGATGCAATTCCACCTGGAGGAAAACATACTTATGTATGGGAAGTCAGAGACGAGTACGTTTGTATTAACTTACCCATTTATTCATTTATTTAAAATAATGATGTGATTTTCCTGAAAAGCTGATAAATTCTACAAAAAAGTAAAAATTGGTAATTGGTAGTTGAAACCGTTTTCCGTTGGTTTTGTTTTGTACGATAAGCGGTTTTTTTTCATTTTATAACCGCGAGGCTCATATGAAAACAAAATCATAGCAAACAATTTGTAGTAACTGTATGTACTACATGTCAAAATCACCTCTTCGTAGGGATTTGTTTGGACTGTTGATGGACTGCGCCGCAAGTAGAAAATTCAATAAACAGCCCCCAATTGATTGCAAAAAATCAATTTCATAGTGTGAATTTCTTGTGTGAATACTCCAAAGTAAAATTACTGTCAAAGGACGGAGATTTTACCACATTTTTTTGAAACTTGAATACATATCAATATATGACCTCTAACTTTTGCCTTTGGTATAACATTAACATTATCCTAAAGTATTCCATATTGCTATTGTAACAGATATGCCCCTGGACCGGACGATCCCAACTGTCTTCCTTGGGCATATCATTCACATGTTCATTCAACAAGAGGTCAAAATACTGGTTTGATTGGAACTCTTCTCACGTGCAAAAAAGGTATAAAGTATTTCGATATATTGATAAGTGATAGTTAAAATATTAACAAAACAGTTGTTTGTGAAAAGTTTCAATGAAGATTTCCACTGTGTTGCATGACGTCATACTATCTGCAATCGAATTGGAAGAAAAAATTATCTTGTTAGATATGAAGTTTTCAGTTTACCTATCTGCGGAAGTTGTGGAATACCATGGCACCTCAAAATTGCGGCAAATTGTGTTGTTTTTCAGGCCCCCCGCTTTCTTGTATTTTTATAAAGACAGCTGGTTGATTTACTGGTTACGTTAATTTTGTTGCTGAGACGTAGCCCATTTCCTCATTCCGCATAGAAATATCCAAAACTGCGATTTGCGGAAATAGTATGCATTCAGAAGATATTATTTTGACGAAGGACTTTTTAAGTTTTTACCCACTTTTATTTGGGCTAAATTAATTTTATTTGCTAAATTAACATAATTTTTACACTACAGTGAAGTTTTTGTCGGTTCATTGTCTTGAATTTGCATACTTCGAATTCATGAAATTAGTGTTGAAAGAAGCGAAAAGGTGTATTAAAAATATATACGCGGATCACGTAGCCTACTCCAAAAAAATTGTATTTTGCGCCAGAATAACACAATTACCACAAAAAGGTCAAGATGAAGACCGCAGTAGAAGTATTTCCCTTTCAAACGGAATTCTGAGTACATGTATTTAAATTAGATCAAACGAAGATTACAATTTCGTTGAATTCCGGTAACAATATTATATTCGATTTTATCAGTTTTACCCGCAGGGATGATTGGTGTATATTTTTAGTTTTTATCAGAAATTATAAAATTTCATTTGTTATATGGTAGACATGTTGTTTACCACCAAATAATGTTGTAAAAATAAGCATTTTTCAATATAATTCTGGCTAGTTCCTTTGAAAACCTTACGAAATCATGACAGGAAACTTTTTTTCGAAATCTTTTGTCTAGTTTAAGTCACTTATAGATCGCGCCCCAATGCGCGGTCCATCTGTGGCTCATGTTTGAAAAAATTGGCTGGCTGTCAGCACACGTTTGTTATCTTGATGACATGTCGCTCATCCGATACATATATGCTGGTATATTTGCTGGATGCGAGCCAATACGATGTGGCGCCATCGCGGCGTTCAACGAAGAACATATCGTTATTACATGGTAAAGAGTGATCACAAAAGGAAGTATCAATAACTGCACTATACCGGCATATACAAACATCGCAAAGAGTTATGGCGAAACCACCAACCTCCTCTTTGTTTTTGTAGTCGCCCCTTACGACACACAGAGAATACGCAGAGGAATTCTAAAGTAATTGTCATTTGGTATATTTCAATACTATCATTTTAGGTACATTAACATCTGCTGGTCATAGGACTGACGTAGATCGCGAATTCGCAATCATTGCATTGAACATTGATGAAAATGAAAGTTGGTATATCGATGAAAATATCCAGGTAAATATACTACATATCAAAATTATAGTAAGCATGATTATTTTATCATGATTAGCGCATATACAAAATTAGGCCTAAAATTAACCGTATTAGCGTTATCAAATGCCCCAAATATACCGTGTACACTGTTGTTGATTTTCCATTGCACAATGAGTAGGTCTGGGCAATTTAAGTCGGTAATTCGAATATACCGAACCTTCGTGAATCTGTTATGGAAACAAATCCTCAAACAGAAAATTAATGATCTTCATAATACGGGGCAAATTGTACTGAGGAAAATGGCCCACCTTCACTGATGATATGAAATTAGTGATTCAAAATATATTTGAAATTCAAAGGATCGATTTTACCCACCGGTCCATGGCCTGCTAATATTTTTATCCTGATTTCTCCCAACTTGTTTGCTATTGTATTTTTTCGTAAACAATTATTAGTATTTTTTGCTTCAGTGTCGTAAATTAAAAAACACAAATGCACTTCATGTCTCATTTCGATGATATAATTTCATTGTCAAAAATATCGAAGTTTAATTTGACAAATCTTTTCGAATTTAAACTTTTTAATCGGACAAGAGTTTGTTCGAGCCAAATAATGATAAATATCCGAAATGATTTTAATTTTTTAGGCATATGCACTTGAACCTGGAGCAGTGGACAAGCAGAATCCTGAATTTAAAGAAAGTAATCTATTTTATTCAATGAATGGGATGATTCAAGGAAATCTTATGACTGAAATGTGCCAGGGTGATTTAGTGCATTGGTATGTTATCGGAATGGGTTCTGATCTTCATACCATACAGTTTACTGGAAATGCGGTGAGCATCTATTAGAAATGAATAGGTATGGTGTTTTGGGGTAGCTTCCTTCGGTTTTATAATTTGTGCCTCCAACGTGGATCACATAAATTCTTAATTTTTTGGATTGGTAATATATCAGTTTTTGTTATACGAACGTGCAAAAATTTTATTTAGAAATACGTAATACGAAAAAATGAGTTTTCAATAAAAGTAGTATATAGTGTATTAATTTTTTTTTATTTTTTATATTGAAATTCGCTCAGAGCAAGGCCACAGGAGAAGAATCAAACTTGAAAATTCTCCTGAAGCCACTAAAGTGCAAAGAAATACATGAAATGCAGAAATGGGAACTAAGAAACCCCCATCCCTGGCAGATGTCTATTAACGCGAGTTTTAAAGCCTTGCAGATCAACATGATCAGGAAAGCAGGGAGAAGGCAAGGAATTCCAAAGTTTAGAGATTCTTGGAAAAAAGCTTCTTGCATAAAACTGTTTGTGACATTGTGGAACCCCCTTTGTGAATAGGTGCAAATTGGTAGCCAATCGTGTTGACCGATTAAAAATTTTGTTAGGAGGAACGAGAGCAGAAAGTTCCCTTGAACAAAGGACCATTATAATTTCTGTAAAATAAACATAGTGAGGCAACATTGCGGCGGTGTGTCAAACTTTGCATACCAGAAGAAAGTTTAGGGCTAATCATATTGATCACCCGCCGTTGAATACGGTCGAGCATGCTGAGAACAGTGACAGCTGCGCTGAGTATGTTAAATAACGTTACTAAGATTTTAGACCTACAAAACTTATTTCATTACAGGCAATCATTAACGGGCATCGTAAAGATACAGTTACTTTACAACCTGCAACATTCACAACAGCAATCATGAGGGCAGATAATCCAGGACAATGGATATTTGGATGTCACATCACTCATCACGTTGTTCACGGTATTGCGCTCTATTCATATTTTATTTGTAGATTCAGAATAAAATCTGTCCAAAACCTTGGCTTGTACATTTGTAGAAAGCAGCTTAAATTACATGAAATTTGATAAATTTTCCTGCGATAAAACTGCTAATTAGCAGCGACACATTGGACGTCTCAGTACTTCGTAATCAGCAAAGTATCAACAAATTCAACAGCTGTATATATTATGGGAAGGCATATATAAAACCCCTTTCAGAAACATTATTATCACAAACATACTACATTAATAAATGGGTATAAATCAAACCAAAGTTGTACCGTGTTTTATCATGTCCTACCTAACACACATATTTACCTAATTTTCACATAATTTTACTCACCCTTTCATAAAGATGACTCTATTCGACTATAGTATTTTATTTTATATTCATTTATTTTATATTCATTCTTTTAATTATATTCAGAATAATTTGTTAATACATCCCAGTTTGCCTTGACAAAATTTTTCCGACGGGCTTTATTAACCTACTAAACCTTTTCTACATTTTATCCATGTCTGAGAATGTAAAAGCACAATTAAAACTAGAATGAATAAAATTATCGTTTCAGGAATGTACACATTTTACAAAGTACACGATACTTGTCGGCCTTCACTTGGGGCAGAACTTGGCAAAGGTTTGGAAAGTGTCGGGGACAAGATTCGAACCTTATTACGTTGCTGCGGAAGAAGTTGAATGGAATTATGCTCCGACTGGAATGAATCTTTTTCGCCGAAAACCTATAGCTGATCCTGGACAGTAAGATACATAGACAAAATATGTATATTTTAATATTTGATCTCGTAGAATAGATGGAGAATTAGATGAATACAGCGAGGAAACAAAAAATGAGCCTCGGTTTGTTGTTTATTTTTTTTTTAAAGTCAGAAATAGGAAAAAAACTGCCACAAATTGAAGTTTCAGATATGAAACACACATGTAATCATCTGATTGGAGCTATTTATAAAGTTATTGCTAGGTATGTGGGAGACCGTTATAGTAGAGCTTTAATTTATATTTTTAGTTTTTTCCACTGATATTTGTGTACGGTACTTGTTTGTATTTTAGAACTGCATGAAATGCTATTTGCGAGGTGTATTCATATTTAATAACAAAAAAATAAATAACAAATGTCCCAAATATTTTTTCGAATCGGATCAAATGACGAAATCCACTTGAATAACAAGTGTATAGTTTCCCCTTACAATCAACAAGACGTCCGAAGCTTAGAATTCACTGATATTGACCATTAGTAGCAGTATACCATCAATTCATGCATAATCTTTCAGGGAGCAAATAAATTTGACAAACCAGTCAGAAAAAATCCGATGAGAAAATCTTTTGTTAAACATTAGACACTGATGGTTCGCGCCGCCAAGGCGCGGGCCATCTGTGGCCTACGCTTAAGAAAAAAATCTCTAATTGGTTATGGCCAATTCACGATGGATTTGAAGAATTTGTGCTTCGAATCGATTCGAATCATCGAATTAAATTACCCAATCCTACTTGGAACACACCGATTCGGTGTTATCAAAATGATTTGTTTTACTGAGATTAGATTTATTTTTTCTGCAGGTATAGTTACGAATATTTTAGGAAAGGGTCCAGATCGAATCGGAGGAACTTATATAAAAGCAATTTATAGAGGGTATACTGATGAAAGCTTCAAAGTACCTACTGAAAGTGATCCTGCCATGGGGATACTGGGTCCTGTTATTTCAGCAGAAGTTGGTGAAACTATTCGTGTTGTTTTCAAAAACAATCTTGATCGTGTGAGTATTTTATTCAGAGTAATTCTCCTGAACACAGCCGCTTGATATAGAGAGAGAGCGGTTTTTAAAACTGTCATACACGCTTTAATAATAATGCCATAAATCGGTTAATCGCGATCGTATTGTCAGAATGGCCGATGGTTCGATGCTCGACTGTTCCACCACTGAGCGCGCCCTTCAAGAAGACACTTCGCGGGTAACTGTAAAATAGAACAGATACTTATTCACTACAAGGGACCGTGTCTAACGGTTGTTGGGTATAACAATTATGGACTGTTGACTGAGATCACCGCCGAGGTACGTCGTCAACATCCCGTGCTTGGTATCAATACCATCTAGAATGCAATATTTGTAAAATTATTGCAGATGGACGGTAAATTTACTATACTCTTGTCCCAGCATAGAGCTAGGCAATTTTAAATATCCAGTGGTTTTAAATTCGATAACTATAGCTGAATGTGGAATATGAACATCAGTCACATTAAACTAGTGAAAAAAAAATTAGTTCTTTTGAGATAAAAATTTTGTTTTAGAAGATGTGCAGACTGATGCTGTATCACAATATGATGGAAATCGAGAATGGTCATTTACAATAATTTTAAACTCGATCCAAAGCTCTCAGTCGGGGTTGAAAAAAGTTAACCTGTTTTCGTATGTATCTACAAAAAATAGTTTTTAGTAACAATATTCCCTTGGCGCACAAATTATCTCATCTACATGATCAAGATTAGCATGTTATTGATTTCGTTTTACTTCCATTTCTACGCAGGTATGTATGCTCGATCCTCACGGAGTCTTCCAACTCAATCGACAAACAGCGGAACCAGGAGAAACCCGCACTTACGCATGGTATGTGTTGAAATACAGAGTAGATTGACTTTCCAGGACTATGCCTATATTTCTTCGCATAAGCCGGGGAGGGAATCCTGGTTCTGAGGATACTGGATGTTATCAAAGTAGTTCTAGTTGTGAATGAGTAAAGTCAAGCGTGATTGCTATTTTACTTGATTACGAAACCAGGCTAATGTAATTAATTCTGTTTATATGTGCCGTCCTTTTTCACAATATAACAATAGCAGTTTTCTAAATCAAGTTGTTAAATGATGAATATGAAAGAAAGTAATATGATCCGACATGAGATTGCAGTGAGTGATATCTGTTCCCGGCGATTGCCGAACTCTTTGTTTTTTGTTAGTCGCCGTCGCCTTTTACGACATGCAGGAATTAGGTTTGGGCTATATAAAATACTGAACGTACAACAACAATTGAATTCAAAAGTTACGTAATATAACATGTATACCTTCACATTTTAAATGTCTTCGTAGGCCTGTTCCAGAAAGTGTATCACCTGTAGAAAATGATGACAACTGTGTACCATATATGTATTCATCAATGGCTAATCCTCAGAATGATCAACATACTGGGCTGGTTGGTCCTTTGGTCATTTGTAAAAGAGGTAAAAATATCTTAATAATTTTTTCATAAATGCCAGAATAAACGCAGACCGTTGCATTACAAGAAAAATGGCAATAGGTCAGCATTGCTTTCGGTTAACCGAACAGACACTGCGGCACGATCCATCAGTGACCGACGCTTAACAAAATATGTTTGATCAGCAGTTACTTAGTTCCAAAGACCGAAGAAATCCGTATTGTGGCATAAACGGGGGAACCGAGCGGTGTGGAACCGCGTAGAATAATGAACATTTTGAATGGCTAAGAATGCACTCAAGACTGAGTAGCAGAAATTACTAAGATTTAAGAATAGCGAAAAAAAAAACTTACTGTTGAGTTCAATTTGCCATAATTTTGCTGTTTTACTTGTATCAAGTACGACAAACCCATGTTTTTTTTTTTTGATGTACGGTTGGACCAAGCACACTGAAGAATCACATAAAATATCATATGGTACATTAAATATCAATATCCTTCGTGCAGGAACATTAGAGAAAGAAATGAAAAAGAAAGTTTACTATATGTCGCCAATAACATTTGATGAAAATGAAAGTCCGTATCTTCAGAGAAATATTGATAGATTCGCTGAAGATCCTTCCAGTGTTGATAAAGATGATGAGGATTTTAAAGAATCTAACAGGATGAGAGGTGGGAAGATAAATATAATAATTTTAAGAAAAGAAAATCAATATATAGAGTATTACTAAAATAAATAATGTTAATTTATTTAAAGCGAATGAACGACGGAAAATTGACCGTTTTCAAACGGCCCTTCAATTGAAAAAGTATTTGAGCATTAAAGTATTCGTGTTTCTAAAACATTTCGGTTGTACTTTGGTGTAGATTAGAGGAATTACTAGTTCTTCAAACTCGTTTTCTCCCCGCGACGCCCCACCCCAATAACGAATATTTGATTCACATTTTTTACTAAATTCAATTTTGAGCGAAGTCGGAAGCAGTGCCCAAAAAGGAACGACTAACGACCACCTAATAGCAAAGAGTCGCTAAAAGATGTAGTACCAGTAACTGGACTCTTAAAAGGAAACATCCCAAACAGAACTGAACCGCCATAGTAAGGTGCAGTGAGTGGTATTTGCCCTGGGCGATGGCAAAACCATCTACCACTTCTATTATCGGCTAAGCATGTCAATGAAATATGCTCGAAAACGACTGTTTAAACTTTTCAAAGACAAGTTTTTGAATAATATCTTCGTTGCAAAATTTATATTTTTAGCGATCAATGGTTTGACGTTTGGAAATCTTCTTGGAGTTGAATTATGTGTTGGAGAATATACTGATATACGACTTTTAACAATGGGGTCGAATATCAATAATCACGCTTTTGTATTCGATGGAGCTGCTTTCAAAACCAGGTGATGTAAGATAAGTTACGCGCGGCGGTTTGAATAACTTTAATTTAATATTTTCTTATAATTATAATATTTATTACTTAGTAATAATAATATTTGTCGCTTTTCTAAATTGTGGCTTTTTTCACTAATCGTTCTTGTGCGCGTTAGCGTACGCAAGTACGCAAAATCTGTCATAAATTTCAGATTATTACGTTAACAATTGCCTTCTATACTATATTTTGGTGTTTTAGTCAAACATGATCCGCCGATGAAGATAACTTTTTATGATTGTGCGAAGGTGAATGACTATTTCTTCCAGTCTTCAGATTGCTATTCACATATATGCAGTTACAGACTTTTCAACTTCAACATTAGCTTTGTAATGCATATAAATATCATTTGTTAAGCGCGTTTCACTGATGGAACGCGTTACCGCGTCGCGGTCATCTGTAGACCATGCTTGACAATAGAACAATTCTTATGTATTCCAGAAACGAGTACACTGGTATGGTCGGAGTGTTTCCACATGCAACCAAGACAATGAAAGTTTCTGCTTATGAACCGGGTTTTACTCTATATGGATGTCACGTGTCAAATCACGGGAAGGGAATGATAGGGATTTACGAGGTGAAATATCTCAAATCCTTTGCAATTCTTCTTAGGCACTGCCTGGGTACCTCGCTTAAAGCGACCTTGGGAAACTCATATATATATAATTTTTTTGCTAAATACCCTATGAGCGCTATGGGCCTCTCTAAAATACATATGAACATAAATCGAGGATTTAAATCACGGTGTGATGGTCACGTGACATATTATCGTCCCTGGCGACATAAGATTACCATCCTCGCTGACGATCTGTGATTTTTATACTGCCCTCACATATTGGCGTTTTCAATTTAATATTCAAATCATCCTCTTTAGCCTAATTTTCCTATAAAATATATGCCATTGGTATTAAACTGGCCCATGCGTTTTTTTTTTCATCAAGGCAAAATACTGCGGTATACCTAAACCGGAGTTTCAACCAACTGGAAGACGAACATACTACGTTGGTATTGTTGAAGAATATTGGGATTATCTTCCCCGAAGATTTGATCACAAAGGAGATTCTGTTGATAATCCGGAACATCTTGCAAATTTACATGCTCATCAACAAAATGGAAAATACATAGGTTTGTCATTATTCTGCCGCCACTCCCTGTACTAGCGGCAACCTTTAGACGAATAGGGTTAGTGATGTGGGAAAGCTACGGTTTTTCCTGTTCGGCTGAGCCTAACCACTAGGTTGAGTGGAGCGCTTGGATAGGCGAGCCGGACTCGCCTTCTAAGAAGTTGACTCTCACCTCTCACGTGACAGCACTTCGAAATTTTGAAAAAACTTTCATCTTGATATTTTTTAAAGCACATAAACGGTGCTATCAACTGTTTTATTATTTGAACTAGCCCGAAATTCAATTGAATAATTAAATCAAATCTTTTAAATACTGCACTGCTATTGTTTTGGGTGAGGTGTTTTATTATCCCAATTATTATTATCCAAATAATTAATAATAATAGCATCCGATTATCCAAAAGAGCAGTATATTGTGAGTATATCGTCGGAAATGCCCAATATTGGATCTACACATATGTTGAAAGTCAGTATTTATCTTTTCAGGTTCTAAGTACAAAAAATCTATTTTTTATGAATATACTGATGAAACATTCACAGTTAGAAAAGCAAAACCTGAACATCTTGGTTTTGAAGGACCAATTTTGAAGATGGAAATCGGTGACGAAGTCAAGGTAAAACTGTAAAATAAACCAAGAAAACTTCAATTTTTTGGAATATGTTTATTTTCGCGCTACATTAATTTGTCGGAATATAAGCTGATTCGGATTGGTTTATTTTTCAAGTATCTTCTACTTATTTTTGAGATATCCTTGTTTTAATTTTGTTGTCACAATTATGAATTTTTCTGAAATTGCTATCTATCGATATATGACGAACTAAATATACTATGGCTTTACAAAATTCGAATGAGAATCGAGCAAATCTGGCTCGGGCACTCATGTCCCTACATAGAAATATTTTGCCGAAGCATGATATGTCACATATACATACAGGAAATCTTCAGCTTAGCCAGTTGATCCGTTTCCTAAATGGGGCTATGTGTAAGGTTTTGGTCAGAAGCATCCACTTCCACATAATATAAGTATAATATATTTGATATCGATTCAAGCTTCTTTAACACAAATAAATATAAATTTATTCGAAATATTTATAAACACACATATGATAATTTCTTTAAGGTTGTGTTTAAAAACATGGCTACAAAACCTTTCAATATGCAAGCAATCGGAATATACGTTGACGGGGTAATGAGAGGCCCGATACCTCCTGCTCAACCAGGTGAAACAACGACTTATACTTGGCAGGTTAGTTTATTAATTCTTTGATCATATATGATTGTTTTGCTTTTTTAAAATTTGTTTCAAAATGTTTCAAACATACATCTTGTTAGCTTACGTATTAGAAATGCAACCATTGCTAAGATTGATATTGGGATCTATCTAAACTTGGTGTCAATGGATTGAAAGTAATTACACTTGATTCCACTAAATTAAGCTCCTAGCGTTGTAGCCGATCTTCAGTGTTCCAACCTCCGTTCAAACCTTCGAGCTAACAAGTTCAACTTAGGGTCTAATTTCCAAGCTAAAATCTTAATACAACCAAATATTTCAATTCCCAACAGCGCGGTTACTATTATATGTACGCTAAATCACAAATATTAAACTTACTTTCAGAAAAAATTAAGTTCAAATTTGATATTACGTTTTATATTTTAAGATTGTTAATTTTAATGCAAAAAAGATGGTTAGTTCGGCCTTTCTGTACATCCTTGTTTTTCCTTGTTGCTTAAAAATGTTTACAATTACCCCTAAAGTATGAATGTTTGAAAAAATAGGCAATAACAAGGGGAGCATCAATGAAATGAAATCAATGAAAACCTGTCTAGGAATATTTCATGATTTATTTGATGTCTGGGATTTTTCAAAGTTGCACCCTCTAATTTATATATTAATATAAGTTTCCGAATAAACTGATCGCAGGTACGACCAGAATTGACTCCAGAGCCCGAACAGCCTGATTGTTTTGGAAGTTCCTATCTTTCCTTCGTTGATTTTCGAAAAGATTCTTACAGTGGAGCTCGCGGACCTTTGGTTATTTGTAGAAAAGGTATACATATTAGCAACAATAGCAACCCAGAAGACATATTTTGAATGCTACTCTTTGATATTTAAAATAACTCTAAAAACTGAGGCGATTTTACTGAAGTTAACAATTAAATTCTGAGGGAAGTTCTTAATATGACTTAGTGCAAAGAACTGCGTCATCAATTGACTTTACATTTGTGGATCTTTTTAATAATGTTTTCGACAATGCTCTCGCCTGGTTTTGAAAAGCATTAAAATGTATGGCGGATTTTCGCAATAACTTGAAAGGGACTATAAACCGACATGCGTGAGTAAATCGTCGAATTTTACTGTTGGTCCGCTTCTATTTTTCGTTCTTCATCAGTAAATACTGACTTGAATTAAGGGACTTTGGATCAGAAGAAAGGAGGGATGGCGGATTTAGAATTTTCTCTCCTATTTTACATCACTGATGAGAATTTGAGTCATTATATCGATGAAAATATTCGCGAATTTGCTAAAGCCGATCCAGAAACATTTGACAAAAAAGATAAATCATTCATTGAAAGCAACAAGATGAACCGTGAGTAAAATTCAATATTGATACGTTAGTGAACCTAATATTTCATCTATGTATACATGAGCATCACATTTTCAGAAGATGTTAAAATGTATCAAGACGTTAGAATATGTTTGTCGTTTTAGAAAAGGAAATTGCCATGCAGGTGGTGCTCACGGTAGCACTGGAGTTTTTTGTGCACCATATTACAGGCCGTACGTACTTTGTGCCAATGCCTGGCTAAACTAGAAGTTGGTGAGAGGAAATGTCGCTGGGGCAAGATTTCATGGCAAAATTAAACAAGTTCAGCACAATTTTGTTTAACTCTTGTGTTTTTGATTTCTTTGTCAATTCCAAAATCACACATAAAACTTGCATGTACTCGCTAATTTCGATAAATCAGCATAAAACTACACAGTGCATTGATGAAAAATGTTAATTATGGATTTTTGCAGATATAAACGGGTTTATGTATCACGTTCCTGGATTGAGGATGAATAGAGGAGATCTAGTTAGATGGCATTTATTCGCAGAAGGAGAAGAAGATATTCACGCAGTTCATTTTCATGCAAATGCGTTTGTCCATCAGTGAGTTGTAAATTTTTCCGCATTATACCTCAAGTCCATCTTTATTGCCAATGAATCGAGCGAGCCTCTCTGGTACAGGACAAAAGTGGTCATTTGGTGTTAAGTCTATCTCTATAATTTTAACCTGCGAAAGCTATATTGGCGTAATAAACATTAGCATATTGCCCCAACAATTACGTTTGTATTATTGTCACGTCTTGAGATGAGTTCCTAATATATATTTACGAATGTATATCTGTGTAAATGCTACATTACAAAAGCGTGAATTACAATATTTCTTTATGTTTTGATCTTTGTTTGTTTTACAAATTTTAGTTCAAACATGGAGAATAGAGGGGATGTTTTTGATTTACATACCGGGCGAGACGCAACCTTGTTAATGCGACCCGACGCCGTCGGAGAATGGCTACTGCATTGCCATGTTAATTCTCATGTAGATGTTGGAATGGTCACAACGTATGTTGTTGAGGATAGGACAGGTATTAGAAATGTTTTTAAAAGTTCCTTGATATCTAATAATGATTAGAGTAAAAAGTTAATAAAAAGATGCTGTTCATTGTTTCATTATAAAAAGTAATTTCTGTGGGTGTGATTTTGATATTATCAACATGATATTCCTAGACTATTAACCCCTTGATATGAGTTTAGTAATACCTTGTTGTTTTTTCTCTTGACAGGCACTCGACTGTGCGAGTTATGGTTTTAATTCCTTTGCACAAACGACATTTTCTATTTCTTATGTTGCCAAACGTTTACTGTGTACTTTGACCGCAATATCAAGTATAAAGCTAACATATTGTGTTGTCACTTACCTTAACTCTTCTCACACAAATGTTCTCCTTTTATTTTAGCAATTTGCAGGCCTAAATGCGACTCGAACATCTGTAATTCCAATACCTATATCGACTGTTCACTTCTTGGTATTGGTAAGACTTCACACTTGTTGAACGATAAATCGGAGGTCAAAGTTAAATCTGATAAAGAAATTGTATTTGTACCAGCAAGTAATATCACTCACTTGGACTTGAGTCATAATAAGGCATTTGGTGATATAGATACACTAAGGAAAACCTTGTCATATTTCCCCAGGCTTCATACTTTGTGGCTCGTAAACGTGGATCTTGCCAGTCTACCGGGCGATCTTTTCACGGCAAACAGGTTCCTAAAAGTTGTACATCTCCAGAATAATAAAATTAGATATTTACCTGGAATATATGGACGTCCTGATGGCAAAGTTGAAGTGCTGGATCTCAGAAATAACGATATTAAATCTATACCAAGAAATGTGTTTGTAGGACGTGGAAGACGACTGAAACGTTTGGATTTGCGCGGGAACTTAGACGTAAATCCGTCATGCATGAATGCTCTCCATATCGACCAGCGCACCATGAAAAGATGCATTACCGTAATTGACAAAACTTTGGTTATAAAATCAGGTTAACCAAAATTCTGCGCGTACCTTAAAACTGGCTAGACGAAGATGAACTATCAAGAAACTTCACAGGCTGTTTGAAATGCTCATTATAGTTTGTAGTTTCATAATAAAACACAGCACACAAGTTCATTAAACAGCCTCTTTTTTGCGTTCTATCAGAGGAAGGGTTGTGCCAGTGTTTTGCTAATATCGATACTACAAAATTAACTAGTTCCACCTGTACTAAAAATGCGAGTTCACGATTTTGTACATATTTATTTGATAGTCAGAGGAGAAACCAGAAAACAGATCCATTTGACAGAAAAATGGAAGATGGTATCAGTCTTGACGATATTGATCATCCCAAAATCGGTTGTTTTTATAATATTGTCGGAAGATGATATTGATATGAACGGTATTTTGGGAAAATAGCTGATCGAACGAAGGAAATGTATAATATAGAACATTTTTATAATACTTCGACCAGAACTTACCCCTCAAAATATCAAACTTTCGTTCATTCTGGAAAGAATTTGAGAGAGTTGTACCTTATGTTAAATTTTTTAACATAAAAACAAATTGTACTATACTGCTTCACATACTCATCACAAGCATTAGAGAAAGTTATGTCATAATCTGTGTCGATTTGTACTTTTATAGCTTTCAATCCGGTGACCTGGTCAGCTGGCTAACCCGCTAGTAAGGATATTTCGCTTTCAGATAGATCTAAAGACATTGACAAAATTGATGTCTAAAATTTTATCTGAATACGAGATAGACCGTGGGTTACTGTGATTAGCCCAGGAACACACCCACATAATATATTGCTCGTTTTCGTTTTCGTTGAGCTTGACCATACTTTTGCCGGGTTCCGTACGCGGGTATTTCAAAAGAGGTTACCTTTGGCACCTGTTGTCGGTTTCTTCACATAGCGTCATCGTCATAAGTTTATTTCGTTATACAAGCAAAAAACAAACGAAATGAAAATAATGCATGGAATAATAGATTTGCGACTGGGTTCGCGAAAAGACCTGTCAGTACGTTATCAGAGTTAGCGCCAACAAATGCGAGTTTTGAAGACAGCACGTCAATCTGGAATCGAAATGGGACTGCAGATTAGAATTCCAGCTAGAAATAGCGCACAATATGACATATTTACATACATTATTATGAGCGAAGATGTAATTTTTGTTCATTCTTTATAATTTTATTGCAATTTTACTAGGACGGATGCGGACGCCTTGCGACATTTTACGCGCTTATTCGGCTCACTACTCTCATACACTACAATGCCAATAACAACAGGAACAAAATTATCGAAAAATGCTTTCAAATTAATATTAGCATAAATGAAAACTCTTTTTACAAATAGTAGTAAAAAGTGACTTATTTAGAGACACATAATTTTCTGTTCTGCTCCGACCACCACTGCTATACTTGCGCAGTGACGCACAGACTACAACTTCTCAAATATTTTCAATGCTTACGCCTGATGTTGCCAAGTGATGGCAACAGTTTTTATTGAAACTGAGTAAAGCAAGTAAAATGAGTAAAGGATGTTTTAACATAAATTTAGGTGAAGTAGATTATCTTCTTCCGGCGGTATTCTTAATAATGTAAAAATCCCCGAATGGGTAATAATAAGTTAAATATATATTCTATTTTACGAGATAGCTAGGTTTTAAGATAACCTCAACCACTGAGAACTAAATTGATAATTTTATCTGATCGATGTATTTTTATGATATATGATCTTCTTTAATGTGTTGACAAATGCGCTATTGTGGTTATGTAATGTAATAATAATCGTAAATACATCTTGGGTGCAAATAGATATGTTTTGATGTATTTCCTCAGTTATATAACAGACTTCAGAACATTTGAGGTTTATTATAGGCAAACGATATATTGTGGAGATGCAAGTTTTTCAAGCCTTATTATTGGCATGCTGGGCTTTTATAGTGTTAGGTTTGAAACGCGAATATTTCATCGCGATGGAAGAAATTGTTTGGGATTATAACTCTCCTGAATCAAGGTAATATTCATCGGTTGTTGAACTCGACACTAACAAGGTGTTGGCGGATAGAGTGACGAGTAGATATATTCACGAACTTGCATGTTCAAAAAGTGCCTTCATCCAAACGACATTTCAAAAATTTAATTCTGAATATACGTAATTGAAGAAATTCGTCTTGGTCCAAGTCAGGAACTTTCGGCCAAGGCGTGTTTTGTTAAGCATGTGTCACTAATGTATTGCGTCGTTGAGGCGGGAAATATAAGTTGCTCATGTTTGACAAAATTAAATTCCTATTCGAAATAAAGATGATTGAGATGAATCGTGGCCTTTTTATTATATATTTCATAGCGATTTGAGAATTTCAACGCAGATGAAGAAGTTATACATCTCCAGACTTTGCTTAATTTTCTTTGTCAGCGATCAGAATTACCCAACCCAGAAATCTTATTTTGTCAAGGATGAGCCAAGGACTGACCGCGTTCCATCAGTAACTCATGCTCTTCAAATTTTTACCAGTTGTGTAGTGTTTTTTGATAATCATACGCTTCTTAGATTAGCCATTCCCAGATGTCAAATTCTGAGTAGCAGGAATGCATTTTTGAATTGAACCTACCGAGATTCGAACCCAAAATCTGCATCCTGCTATGTCAATGAGACCTGGGTCATTGTAGTCGATATACAGCCAACATAAAAGCAACCTGACGGTCGTGACGTACGGGACGAAAGCTAATATAATAACAAAAATAATTTATAATAATACCAGGATATAAAATAAAAACAAAACTGGCAAAATGACGACCGATAATAAAACCCAGAAAATTCGATTAATATATCATTCTTTTAATAGGCCGACTAACAAGCAACCAGGGCCTGCGAGAATCGGTGGAAAATACAAGAAAGCGGTTTATCGTCAATACACAGATTCAACATTTACAATTAGAAGTCCAAGAACGGAATCGTTAGGATTGTTTGGACCTATAATAAGAGCAGAGGTATGCGTGATGTTCTTCTAGTAGGGCATCGGCATTATTAATCTGAATCTAATTAATTATTGTTCGTTTATGGCGATTATTGGAGAAATTTACGGCATGCGCTTATACATAAACATACATTAGCATGTTATCACAATGATGCCAATAGACTTCAGGTTAGCATGCTATTACAATAATGCCAATGGACTCCAGGTTTGCGATATTAGCATGGGAATACATTATTTAGCTCAAAATTGAACATTTACCATTTCAATTTTTTATACAAAACTATAACACAGAGTATGTACAATTGGTTAATTTCGAGAATACTGATTGTCAATCATGATCATGCCTCGTGTTAGTTTGAATGGTATTATGAGTGCCTGCTCAGCTTCAGGTAGATTTATATAAGAATAAATATATTTTTCTTTTCAGTTTTCTTTAGTCATTTATCAAAATCTCGGTCATACGGTTATAAATTATGGATAATTAGAATACAACCTTTCGTAAGTTTTATCTTACTTGCATCAAAATATTTTGTTGTTAATATTTTATTCTGCGCAATGAAATTCACAATTCCTCGGTTCAACAATAGATCAAGCAAGAGGCGTATAAATGCGCCCCTGTTAACAACTGATCATGTTTAAAATAATATATATCCTATTTGCTATTGAGGTAAAAGACACCATGATCGTCCATGCTTTTAACCGAGCATCTCGTCCATACAGTATTCATCCACATGGAGTATTTTATAAGAAATCGAGTGAAGGAGCCTTGTATTCTGATAACACAACAAGTGCAGATAAAGTAGATGATGCAATTCCACCTGGAGAAAAACACACTTATGTATGGGAAGTCAGAGACGAGTAAGTATGTTATATTTTTGCTTTATACAACCGGGTTATTGATTTGGACGATTGAATTCTATGAATCACCATCATCATCCATCTCTATAATATCAGTAAGACTGATTTTTCCGAGTCATACTGTTCATCGACCAGGCTAGAAATAGAAAGAAAAGATGTGTCTCGAGAAAAGATGCAATGTCGGCCGCCATGGTAAACTTTAAAATATTAACCACTTCTCTTTGAATTTTCTTGTTGCAGATATGCACCGGGTTCAGATGATCCAAACTGTCTACCTTGGGCATATCATTCACATGTCTATTCAACAAGAGACCAAAACACAGGTTTAATTGGGACTCTTCTCACATGCAAGAAAGGTAGGCTAGACCATAAAAATGTCTTTTTCCCAACAGTTTGAAATTCTAAAATTATAATAAAATTATTATTATAATAAATTATTCTCATTTGACTCATTTGCAATGAAATTATAATAAATGTCAAATGTTAAGTTGTAAAATTTGGTAATCATGATCTTGACCTACCTAGTCACTATATTATAGTACTTATGTATACCGTACGACAGTGGCTGAAACGTGTATGACGGATTTGTTGAGTTCTTGTGTTTGAATCATTTTTGAGTCTAGAGCAAATGTAAATCGGAATTCTTTATTAATTTGAAAGAAATGTTCATACTTAAGGGATCAATTCTATTATCATTTTTATATATATTTCAAATTTTAGTGTTAAAGTCGCAGGCGTGTATTTCCGTTTTCATTTTGTAAACAAGACATAACGCAACGCATTGGTAAGACTAATTCACGTGTATTGTTGCCTTAAATCGTAGTAACACGCACGGAAGAAAAAGAACACTGTCCGTTAGCTTGCATTGCAAACCGTTCGGTTGCGTTTGAAAAACATAAGGAACTGCATTCAGAGCATTGCGCTGGCGTGAAACACAAGGGTAAAATAAAACAAACCTAGAAAAAAACGCAAACTACGCAAACGGCCTTTACCCTCAAGATTTGCCTTGCCTTAAATTCAAAAACTGATATCGCGTTTTTATACATTGTAACAAAAATGCAGTAAAATCGCTGATCTTTTATAATTTTACTTTCGCGATATTGAAATGAAATTATAAAATGGAATCTAGCCCATATTTGGCTTAAATCTCATCAGCAATGCAGTTTTGAATTTTGGAAATATATACAGTAAATTTACTGTTTCTCACTGGGGTTCAAATAAACATTATAAACGATGATTTGTCGGAGATAACAACATAGCTTCAGGTTCTTGATGTACTGGATTTACGTGTATAGGTTTACAATTTCAATGATTTAACTAAGATAAAAATCTTTGTATACACATTTTTTGTAAACACATATACATTCTTAAAAGGTTGTACACGCAAGTTTTCTGCAAAGTTGAAAAATATAAGCTAAATATACATAGTGCTTAATTAATATGTATTTAAGTGATTGTGAATCAATGTTTTGCTAAGGAACACTGACGTCATCAGGGCACCGCACTGACGTGGATCGTGAGTTTGCAATTATTATTCAAATTATTGACGAAAATGAAAGTTGGTATATTGATGAGAATATTCTGGTAAGAATTGTTATTTCTAATTACGGTAACATTACAAAAACATACCATTTTCAGTGAGACCTATAATTAACATGCATACAACAACAGCATGATCTTATTTTTATTCCCCCCTCTTCACCAAGTTTCCGCATTACAAAAATCTTCTGAATAGTGAATCTCCCAATAGAATTTTTTTTTATTCTACATTTCCAAATCATTCATAATATTATTTTATGACCCGAGGCGTATTTCTGAATTTACTATTACTCATAATGTCTTTATCCCAATCAGAAATTTTATTTTGTTATGCACCGCGCGCGTCTCGTCGACCCAAACTCAACAAAACACGGTTAGACAATTTTTTTCTGGCTGGGATAGAAAACGCGGCAGATTACTAATAGATCTGGAAAACGGGTGAGTAGCCCCGATGACCAATCAAGATCTTGCCAAATAATTTCCTCGAATGAGTGAATGTTAAATTATTGCTTGCCTAACTCAAACGTACTCATGAGTTAGATAAACCATATGTAAGGTAACGCATGAATGAACATATGGCAAAGATCTCTTCAAGTGTCCCATACGCCTTATACTTTTTTAATTTTTATAAAACACTATTAACGGATCGAGAAATTTTTGATGAGGGGATGAATTTATGACATCATATCAAATCAAAAATTTACCTCAAAATACATAGAGTTTTTGCCTATTTCTGTGATTTTAGTACATTTGTGGGAGTTTCGGGGCTGGTCAAGGGATGAATGCCTCTCCCGCATATCGGCGCCTCTAGGTCTAATTATATTAAGTTTGACACACACCTCTGGCATGTACTAACAGAATCAAACTGCCTCAAATTTATAGTCAATATTTTTGAACCTTTCCAATCCAGTAACTTATGTTCAGACATACACTCTTGAACCAGAAACAGTGGATAAGAGAGATCCTGGATTTATGGAAAGTAATATATTTCATACAATGAATGGTCTGTTACGAGGAAATCTTCTGACCGAAATGTGCCAGGGTGATTTGGTACACTGGTATTTTATTGGAATGGGATCTGATATTCACACTATACAGTTTGCTGGAAATACGGTAAGAAATAAAAAATAGTTTCGTTTGCCATAGTTATGTAAAAAGTAATATTTGTTATCAAATAATATATATTGGTCAATTTGGAGCTTTCCTGAACTTTCAATATACGGAAATCTTTGGTGCAGCGTAGTGACGAAATACAGAAACAAAAGATTTATGTTATAATATTACAACGTCATTTCATTTTCTTGCTCGTAGCAACATCGGATTTAGCCTCGCAGAAAGTACCAACTGACGATCATTCATGTAGCAAAAAGCTACAGAAATTCCAACCTAGTGTGTCCCGAATACGAAACATTTTTAGAAAACTGGGAAATGTCAAAAAAATGAAATCATTACTTATAGTCGTTAACGTTGACGTAAAAAGGGAATACACAAGTCCGACTCGCACAAGTTTAGTCAATCACGATCGTGTCGTCTTGAGGCTATATCGATGTATCGATGCTTGACTGTCTTCTCAACGCGCCTGCCCTTCACCGATATACTTCTCTGGTATCTGTAACACAGAACAGATATATGGTCACTAATACAATATCCGTGCATAACGACTGTTGCATAAAAGCCCACCGGTAGATTAACGAACAGTCCGTAGCAGATAATTCGACCCCCAAAACAATATCTATATATAAACGTATTTTGTTGCATTAGGCAATAATCCATGGGCATCGTGCTGATACAATAACCTTGATGCCTGCGACATTCACAACAGCAATTATGAGAGCATATAATCCAGGAACTTGGCCGTATGGATGTCATATAACGCAGCATCTTGTTGGAGGTGAGTAACTTTAATGAATGTTTCAACGTATTCTGAGCAAGAAGATAAAATGTGAGCTCCACGCTCGTGTGAGGTGTCATCAATCACTACAATAGAGATTATCGAAACGCACCATTTCCTCCACCCAAAGCCATTTTCAGATGAACCTGTTGCAAAATGTTGTGCGTCAAATCGCTTACGCATACTATATGTCCATCATAAGTTTTATTTCGTCGCGTATGTGCCACAGATGGTGTCAATGTCACATAGTTAACAAAAGATCCGTTTGATAAATTCTTCGTATGGGGTGTTGTGAACATATTTCTAAAAAATAAGCTACATGTGCCGAATGATCATAGTTGGTCCGTTTGTTAGATTCGCTTATGTTTTTGCATAAATTATTTATATCATATCAAGGGATGGTGGCCTTGTACAAAATTCACGAAACTTGTCGCCCTTCACTTGGAGCTGAACTTGGAAAAGGTTTAAAAAGTGTCGGCGACAAGATACGAACTTATTACGTTGCTGCGGAAGAAATTGAATGGAATTATGCTCCGAATGGAATGAACAGAGGAAAACCAGTCGACGAACCTGGAACGTAAGATATTCGAATTAAATGTGAAACGATAAAATTGTACTGTAAATTTGATTGATAAGGCTTTCTCTTGACCGTTGTCTCGTTTACCCACACAAGCGAATAATTACAAATTTGTTGCGAAAATATTTGGGTTTAGAAAAAATAAGGCTTAAAATCCCACGAAAACAACCTACAATTTACAAGAATAATGACAAGAATAATGAATATTTTCGATATCGCATACCTGCCAGAAAGTCTCCATCAAAACATAGTATTGGTCACTGATAGATCCCGCTGCCGAGGCCATTATGACGCATACTTGTTAAACAATTATTCTGATTGGAATATACTTAACACTCATACGTCATCGAATGTTTGGATGCTTTTCTCAAGTCTTGTATAATTTCCGGGAATATACCTTTTTAATGACTGCCTATTATTAAGTGTTTCAATTACTGAATAAATGCGCAGTTAATCATTGGTTACTCGGCAATAAGCACCGCATAAACGGCAGTCAGAGAAAAGCAAAACCGACCCGTTCAAGACTAGCTTAATAATATGAAATTTTATCACTTTACTTGCTCATAGATACAGTTACCCTTACTTTAAAAAGGGTCCAGATCGAATCGGAGGAACTTATATAAAAGCAGTTTATAGAGAATATACTGATGAAAGCTTCAAAGTGCAAGCTGAACGTGATCCTACCATGGGGATACTGGGTCCTGTTATTTCAGCGGAAGTTGGTGAAACAATTCATGTTGTTTTCAAAAATAATCTTGATCGTGTGAGTTTTTTTCCTGACTTATCAAAGTGCGACTGGTTTTTATGTAAATTTTTGTCGTATGACTTTTTGCGTAAGCATTGAATTATGTAATTACATGAACAGCAACAGTCAAAGATTGATATAGCATTGGATTTGTTGTATTTCTTTTCATAGGTATCTGATTTAGATCCTCATGGAGTATTTGAGTTTGGAAGGATCCTCGTTGAACCAGGAAATACGTCTATTTTTAAGTGGTTTGTACAAATACTATTATGATCAGAACTTTATTTGTAGACCTGAAGAAAACCTTTGATAGTATGGACCACCATATTTCATGCTAGAAGTTGTATCATTGCGGAATCCGTGTTAACGTACATAAACCCACACAAAAATACCTTTTCTACCGTTCTCAGTGTGTCAACATTAATGGTTCCTGTAAGTCAAATTGCCGTCCAGTCACTTTTGGTATTTCTCAGGGATTTTGCTTGAGACCTGTTTTATTCATATTGTACATAAATGATTTCTTACCGTAAAAATTTCATACAGTGCAGTGGATGGATTCTAACATCGCAATCACTTCGTTCGCTCGCTCGTTTATTCATGCCCACCACTCAACCCAGGGTGTAATAACTTGGGTAGGCTAAGCCGAACCGGAAAAGATGATATCTTTCCACTAACAGTAACCCTATCTGTCTATAAGTGGCTGCTGTTACAGGGCCTTGAACAGGGTGATCCACTCTAGGAGAGGGCTATAAAAAAAAATGAGCTTGAACCGTGTCTACAAATATGACACGTTTTCACAAATTTATATGATTATATTGATGGTATTACTCATACATTCAGGCCTGTGCCAGATGCCGTCTCACCACTAAAAAAAGATGATAACTGTGTTTTATACATGTATTCGTCGTTGGCGAACATCGGTGAAAATCAGCACACTGGATTATTCGGTCCTATGGTGATCTGTAAAAGAGGTAGGCCCATCTATACCCTTCGGCTATATTAGAGCCAGAACAGACAATACATGTACACATATACTAATTAGATTATGCGATGCAACTTTTTGCAACTCTTGACCCACAACGTTGTGCACTAGCATACAAGATTTCCGTCATTTTTTGACTAGTGGTATTGAATGCCAATAAATCAATTTACTTTCGCGATGTCACTATATATATATGTATCAATATTCTTCCTGCTTGGCTCTTTTTTATATACATCGCGTTTACAAATGATCCATGCTCATAGTTGTAAATTTTTCTTTTCCATTTGTCTTGTTACTTTGTTGTATATTTCCATTTCGTATACCCTTTGTCTTGTAGGATTTTTTCTAAAATGTAGGCTCACTCTAAGCGAGGTCGAAATACCAGCAAGAGGAATAGCAAATAGCTAATATAAAATGTCAAAACAGCAACGGTACTCAAAGTGGGAAACATCCCGAGAAGCCAAACTGCTATAATAAACTCCAGCGCAGCCATAGGCGATAGCAAAACCATGTACCATTGTACAAAATCCTCAATTAATCATCCCTGTGTTCTTATCTTTCATGACCAGGAACACTGGAAAGCGAAATGAAGAAAAAAGTTTACTACTTGTCGTTTGTAGTCTTCGATGAAAATGAAAGTCCATATTTACAGAGAAATATTGATAGATTTGCTGGTGATCCAGCCAGTGTTGATAAAGATGATGAAGATTTTAAAGAATCAAACAGAATGAGAAGTAAGTTAAAGGTGAAAAAATCATGCAAATATTATCAATGTCGGGAACAAGTCACTTCACGAGCCCCAAACGTAGTCGAGTCGAAAAACACTGATTCTGATCTTATTACAGGAAAACTTTTCCATGTGTGCAGTTGCTTGAAGTGACCGCTGACTCGAGTGCCCGACTCGGAGGATCAGACAGCCAAACGCGATAGAATTGTCCAAAATCTTTCTTTGCTAACTAAACTACAGATTCGAAATACACAATCAAGAATGCAGTGAATTGTCTGTTCATTTGCAGTAATTTGATATTTTTTTTTATTTTTTTTTTGAAACCGCATTGTATTTGGTATTTATGCAAAAGTATGGGGTGTATATGGACCGCTTTGGCGATGCTTTCCATCAAAGCTTATAATTGAATGGCATGAGTATAAATGTTTTAATATCATCAAGTAAAATTACTGTCATAGAGCGGCGGTTTTACTGCATTTTTGTTACGGCGTAGGCAATAAACGAAATAGCATTTTACAACTCCGTTTTCGCCCTTTTTGTTATTGTGAAAGCAAAAATATCCCCAAGATTGCCTAGCTTTTGTCGTGTGACTGAAGCCTGATCATAAACCGACATTTCTTTTTCTTAATTAGATAATTGCGTTTTAGATTTTTAGTTTCGCAGCTACTAAAATTGAAGCATGTAGGAGGATAAACGTTTGTTACCAATATATTTAACAGCAATTAACGGACTTATGTTTGCTAACCTTCCCGACTTACAACTGTGTGCTCAGCAATACACCGATATTCGATTACTCACTTTGGGATCTGATATCAATGTACATTCCTTTGTAATGGGTAGCGCAATGATGAAAACCAGGTGAATACAATTCTGATTTTTTCAAGCAAGTCGACTTTAACGTCAATGTTTCAATTTCATTTTCTTGACTCTTCGTGTTTTTGCACTAAAGCTCCACATCGCCAAAAACGTTACTAATTTACTGATGGACATTTCAGGTATATTGGAACGAATTTGGAACCATATATAACTACATCTAAATTAATACCTTCACCAAATAAAAGTTGAAATGGTACATCTTGTTGCTATGGTGCACCTTTTGAAATGCTGGGCCAAACGTTTTTGTTGTCATGAAGGAGTTCCAATACAAATCTCTGCTCAATGGCGCTAAAACCTCCGTCGTAGTTAAATTATAAATGAAATGATTACCGGATTTTTTGGATTATCTGTCCCCATCCCTTGCATTTAGTTTACTGTGTGTTCTTTTTGCTGTTGTTGTACCAAAACGTAGTTTGAACAAGATACATCACACACTATCTCAAATTGCTCGTACAATACCTCAGTATTAAAATTATGTCTAGAGGCAGGGCATAATGTGATGCGGTGTTATTCTTAACGTCAATGGTGTCCTTTAAAAATGCGCTAAGTTGGTATTTCCTCTAATATATTTTAATAGTCACCACAAATGTCTGTGAAAATGCTTGCAGGGTTTTGTTGACAGACATGTATGTCAACTTGATAAACATCTCCTATGCAATATAGGCCGCTGAAACATGTCGAACTTGCCGAACATGTCTGAATTAGTAATAAATTAGCACGTTGATGAAATAATATTTTAATAATGAAGGGGTGTATATAACGGTTTTAATGGAGTGTTTCCACATGCTACAACAACAACGAGTGTTTTTCCTTATGGATCTGGCAGAGCAATAATAATATGTCACATCTCAAACCATATGGCGGCGATGTATGCTTTTTACAAGGTGGAGTATTTTATGATTTCTGTATTTTATTTCAAAATACCAATATTTGTAAAAAACAGTTAAACGTTTTTTTCATCGTTGAACACTTTAAGTAAGACCGGGAAAGCATCTAAACTGAACCAACCATTAGTCCCTTATATGACAAAAAAAAATGTAGCACCAGCAACGGCACTCAAAGCGGAAAACACTCCAAACGGAACTGAATCGCTATGATAAATGCGGTATTTTGAATCATTTTTTAAGCCTATTATTTTTTGCCTATTGATGATCTCAATTAGCCCTTAGCCAAATTCGACCTAAACTTTTTTCCATTGAGGCAAACTACTGCGGTGATCCTACGCCAGAATTTCAACCAACTGGGAGACGAACATATTACGTTGGTATTGTTGAAGAATATTGGGATTATCTTCCCCGTAGATTTGATCAAAAGGGAAATTCTGTCGACAATCCCGAACATCTTGGTTATTTATATACTCATCAAGAAAATGGAAAATATATAGGTCTGTACCACATTTGTTAGATATCAATCAATCAAGTATAGGATTGTTGGGTTATCCTCAAAATCGAACAACGCCGAGGTTGTAAATTAAAATGCCCTTGGTTTTTTCATTTTTTGTCGTTTAAAACAGAACTAATTTGATTCAGTAGCATGCGTATAGT
The DNA here is from genome assembly GCA_963675895.2 of Styela plicata. Taxonomy (NCBI): domain Eukaryota; kingdom Metazoa; phylum Chordata; class Ascidiacea; order Stolidobranchia; family Styelidae; genus Styela; species Styela plicata. The sequence continues at coordinate 16,243,046 of OZ023138.1, forward strand.
TCAAAATGATTAAATTTTTTTTTGCCAAATCTGGTATGTACATATACATATCCATTGAAATTATTGTCAACATCATGAGTCCTTTTCAGGTTCAAAATACAAAAAAGCAATCTACCATGAATATACTGACGAGACATTCACTGTTCGAAAACCAAAACCGGAACATCTTGGATTCGATGGACCGATTTTAAAGGCTGAAATCGGCGATGAGGTTCGGGTGAGTGACAGAATTGTTTTGAATGACACATGTTATGTATATATAATGTTTGCGGTTTGTCAGAAATGTACTCGCCTTGCTTTATATATAACTTTTAATTTGGGTTTATTTTCCCAGCTTCAAAGCTTAACAGTTAGTGATAAAGTGCTGTCGAGCTGTCCGGTAGACAGAGAGTTCAATGTTTGGTCGTATAAGTACTGCCCATTCATGTGACATGGTCAATATTTCGCTCACCGAGTAAGCACGTCCACTGGTATAGGGTTATATATACCTAAGATACCATTGTTGAAAAATGGGATTTTGATTTTCGGGCTGTTTTTTGTGATATAAGTTAAAAAAATGCTATTTTTTTCTGAAAGAAGTTTTTTTACGTCATAATTCAATCCGAGAGTTTCCCAAATTTTGTCCCCTTTTTAAATGTCTTGAATACACTACTGATTGTTAAAAATGGTCCATCCATGGCTCATGCTTGGCAAATGAAATTTCAGATTGGAATTCGCTTTTCTTTAGATTGTATTCAAAAATATGGCGACAAGACGTTATTTCATTCTGGCAACTGGAACATATGTCGTAGGAAACATGAATTCTTCATTGCCAATTCCCAATCCGGGTGAAACAGTGAATGTCATTTGGCAGGTTGTATTTGTTTCTATATCCATATATATTCAATGTAAATTCGCCATGAAATTTCTTCCTCTACTTTCGAATGTATGCCAATTTCCAATATAAAATTGTAAAGGAAAAATTGTATAAATCAACAACAAATGCTGGGAGTTTTCCGAAGACTCAATCATCACGTTTCATTGCCCATCGAATCGAAGCAGTTCTTACCCAATTATTTGAATATACGCTTTCTCGATGGTAATATGCCGAGATGCGGGCGGTCGCATTAGCCTCGATAACTTGCATTGAACGGCATTAGGCCGAAATTTGTAGGGATTTTAGTGCGCCAGGGTTTTTTGTGTAATATATGTGCATAGGATAATCTCCGACTCTGTTTTGTTTTTATAGTATAGTCCAAACGTTCTAAAACAGCAGCATCAATTACAGTTACAATTAAATGACCTAGGACAGTTCGTCTTGACTGGAGCTGCCAGCTTGGTTGAATCCTGATTGTATTTGATTTATTATAATCCAGTGTTGCCTCATTTTATTTATGATTGGTTTACATTGGGAACTTTTATGAGAAAACCCTACAAACCTTTTGGTCAAGTGTATTGTAAGTGAGTAAATGGCGAGTCAGACGAGTAAATAAAGGGAGAAGCTGCTTTTAGACTTGAGACGTACAGCAAATAATAATATGTATTTCGGCTACTACAAAAAAAACTTGTTTTAGGACATTTGAATTTGAACATTACGCTGATAACTTGTGGCGAGCGATCTTACTTAAAATGCAAATTTACCATATTTATCTATCTATCGTGTTTATATAACATGTAAAGATCTTCAGCTTTCGCTTAAGAAAATAAATTTTCTGATCGAGTATGACTGACTGACTCTATTCGAATAATCGAGTTGAATTGCCCAACCCCACTGACGAGTTGTGATGGCAAAATAGTTTTTAATTAAACTAGTTAAAGTATAACAAATATTACGCAAAACTAGGTATGGTATTGATAAGGTTACTTAATTTCATTTACCGAACTATGTAGTATTTGTGATTTAAAACCAGGGGACATTGTTTGGCGGCTGCATTTAATGCATTTTCATGGATTAGTAGGTTGAAATAACGGAAATGTTCACCTAGTTTTTATAGTAGATACTAGCGTTTTGAAAAAGGTATCTGAATAAAAAACAGCCAAATTCCCATACTCTACATAAATGCATACCTAATAATTTATCTAGTAAAACCTCAAACAGAAGAGTTAGTGTGAAGCAGAGCTAGGTAAATCTGTGTATTTTTATATAATTTTTTTCAACATTCATAATTTTGAAACGTTCAATAATTTCGCCTTTTTTATTAGATAAGACCCGAATTGACTCCAAGTCCCGAACAACCTGATTGCTTTGCAACGTTTTATATATCAACGGTTGACGCCGCTAAGGATATATTCAGTGGAGCACGGGGACCTTTAGTTATTTGTCGAAAAGGTCAGATTATATTACAATAAAAGACATAAGTACAAGATTACTTTCACCATGTTCATTCAAAACCTTTTCCGTTAATTTTTTGTGACCAGGGTTTTTCAAATGTTACTGATTTTTAACTATATTTTAGCCATTTTGCAGCCAAGTCAAGATTTGCGCCTATATCATGATTACTGCAAAATGAACCAAAAAGAACCAATTTAAGTATAATTTAACATGAAAATAACTTATAATATAAATTCTTGAATAACTAACTTTTCGAAGTTATGACAATTTTCTTTGTCCAGCTTGATCGCAAAATAATACTTGAATATCCACAATCCCTATTTTTTGCTTAGAAGTAGAACATAGGACGAAACAGATAGTTAAAGTTTAGGTAAAAGGGATTTCAATTGAATGATGTCTCGTTGACCTTATTTGTAACATTTTACAGCAAAGTCATGATTTACGTCAATTTTTGAAACGTAAAATTGCAAAATAAATCAATTTGAGAATAGAAAGGCGAAATTATAAAAATTCTAAATTCTAGAATACCCGACTATTCGGATAAGCTCGTCGTTATCTCTATCTGTGACAGATGGGAATAATATAAAAATACGGCGTGTGAACGATATTGACACCAAGTGATTATTCCACTAATATCCCCATCCGACCATCGAATGACAGACGAAGATAGATCGCTATCACTATTTGCGACTAATATCAAGTCATTTTCCTTGAAGATATTTTCTGTGAGCTTAAACACAAAAGAGAATAATATAACATAATTATACTTATTTTTTGCTTAGTAGAAACGCAGGAGATACAAACAAGTCCTACTCTAAAAATATTTCGACAACAACAAATCGGGTATATTTACGTTTTAGGGACGTTGAATCAGAAGAAAGGAGGAATGGCAGATGTAGAATTTTCTCTCCTATTTTCCATCACTGATGAGAATATGAGTCATTATATCGATGATAATATTCGTGAATTTGCCAAAGCCGATCCAGAAACCTTTGATAAGAAAGATAAATCGTTTATTGAAAGCAACAAGATGAACCGTAAGTAATTGTTATTAAGTAATAACACAGTTATTTCAATCGGGCATGTTTTGTTAAGTATAAGTCACTGATTATTATAGAGCCGCGCTATACTTCCACAAGAGTGATACCTATCCAAAAACGAAGAATACGATAGGTATGTACTATTATCCTGAGAAGTAAAGCCGAGAATACGGCTCAACCATGGATCGATATAAGATCTATCTTGCGCACACCAGTTTCGCATACGGGGTGGATATTTTGGTCTGACCTTTTACCCGAGACTCCTGTGAATAGGCACGGTTGGTGGGGAAAGCCGCGATCACCTTGCGCAGGCGAGGTGTTCAGCAAACTTCTTGTACCAGAGGGCCCACCACGATATTTGTTTATTCTCCGACACATGAACAGTCCTTTAGCGCCACCCTTATAGTATTTGTTTTTATTATCCTCGCAGTCCTATATTGTTATGTTGGCAGAGCATTTATATGGCGTAGATAGAACTGAAACCTCTTTCCCCAGTAGCCGATATATCGAGAGACAAGCTGTTGGGGAAGTTTAATTACAAAGTCGTATCCTGACAGAAGTCGGTAATAGGGAGGGTGTTGTTACAAAATACCCTCCTGAACAAAGCCAGGCAGACTTTATATACACAAATAAAGCAATAAAATTCAACAATAAAGGATATTAAATATAAAAAGAAATGAAAAAGTTACACGAAGACAGTAACACCAATATTTTGAAGACGGCAATTGTAATTGGAACTGGTTTACAAAAGTATGGATCACGATATGTGGTGTGATCCAACAGCTACCGTAGTTATGGATATTAAAGACAAGGTGCCGCTGCTAGATAATCAATTTAAATCCCCGCGCCTACCTTTCATCAGTAATTTATGCTTTATTTTCATTTTTACTATGTTAATTGTTCCCTGCTTAATTTGATGATGACAAAACTATTTTAACTATGACTACCGTGAAACCGGTTACTTCGTTAAGTTCATAACTTAATGACTAAACACGAATTCGAAAGCCTGTAGCTGTTAGAACATATTTTAATGTATAATTTTTAGATATCAACGGTTATATGTATCATGTTCCTGGATTGAAGATGAATAAAGGAGATCTAGTTAGATGGCATTTATTTGCGGAAGGAGAAGAAGAAATTCATGCAGTTCATTTTCATGCAAATGCGTTTGTCCATCAGTGAGTACATTCAGCTGAACGTCTTTCGCACCCAATTCACCGCAGTCTGAAAGTCAATGCAATCAATCATATACTATTACTTCAAATATCAATAACATTGTTGTGCAATGAGTGGGCAATTTTAAATTTTCGCTGGAATGGTTCTTACCAATAAAAAAATAGTATATATTTTATATATTTGGAAAATTCACCATTTTCAGATTTTCACCATAAAAAATATTCAATGAATAATAATAAAATGTTTTTTCACCCATGGGGTTACTGCCTTGTCGTGGCAGATGGGCTGATTACCTATGTGATCTGTAGTGCTATATTGATTGAAGATATTCTCTCATGGCGGGAACATCCTTATCAGGAAGTTCTACAGACAGAAGGTAAACTAAACGTAATCCTAATCTCAAGAAGTGATAGAGTTCATACTCTCGTCCAGGGCAGCTACCACTCACTGCATTCAACAATGGCAGTTCAGTTCCTTTGGAATGTTTCCTGCTTAGCGCGCAATTGCTGTTTTTTCACATATAAAGCCAATAGCCCCAGACCCGTGCACCACGTAATAGGGCAGAGAGTGCTAAGAATTTCACGGTCAGCAATTTTTAAATTTGTTTTTCTAATGTTCGTGGGATGAAAGGAAACTTCGTTTCTGTGGGAACATTCCTTGCGGAGAATAGTTCTGATGTCTTTGCACTCTACGAGACTAACCTAAATCATGGAATCTCATCTTCTGATTTCGGGGTTATTTGCCGCTCATACGCAAGGATTCTCCAAGGCATATGTACGGACTTGGTGTCTTACGTACGTAGCGATCTGCCTTTTGCTCGTGCATTTTCCATCGAGTCTACATCACCTTCGTATCTGTGCTTGTACTACTTATAGGAATACTTATACTTATAGGAATCGGAGTTTTTATCTCAGCTGCAAAATGACGTGGCCAGAAGTACCAAGTGGGGAATGGGGAACCAGGGAGAATACATCATCTGGATTTGAGACAAAACAAAGAAGCCGGGTTTTTGGGGATCTTCTCACCATCTGTGTCAGTGACTCAGTAATGGCGAAATTATGAGATATAATTCCGGCCAGGTCAGTTGCAGCCGAATTTAACCAGGTATCGTGATAAGCATTAAAATCCCCCATTATAAAAATTTGGCAGATGGATAAGACATCAAAATCTTGTCCATCTGCAAAGAGATGTCGTCCAGGATAGAACAATCTTGGGTTGAGGGGGATCGGTATACGAACAGGAATGACGTCGATCTCAGAAGCGACACTTGGTACTTCTGGCCACGTCATTTTGCAGCTGAGATAAAAACTCCGATTCCTATAGATAAAGAGTCTCATATTCATTGCACTTCTTGTAATTACAAGGGCGGTGACTTGGAATCTTTTCGGGACTTCCTTCGCGATGTGCCGTGGAGTGATATCTTCTTATTGCCTACTGATGAGTGAGCGGTGGAAATTGCAGAGTGGATACACCTTGGAATTGATGAATTTATCCCTCATCGAAGATCCCAGTTAAAGCCCACTCTGCCCCATGGTTTTCATCGGATTGCTTGGCGGCAATATCGGCGAAAAATCATCGTTTCCACTGCCGTCGGCGACATTCCAACAGTGATAATAGACGACTTTACAGAAAGGCTCGGATTAATTGTAAGAGTATTTACAGAATTGCTAAAACACGGTACATGGAATCAACCAAATCTAAAATTTCAGAACAAAAATTGGGTTCCGAAGATTTTTGGAAAATTATAAATCTAGAGGAATCCTCGTATGTTCGTCTCGTTGGACTCATATTTTCTAAGGACATGAGTTGGAATGAATATGTCACTAGTATTGTTAAACAAGCCTCAATGAAAGTCGGTTCTCTATATCGAGCTCGCCATTATCTCACTCCCGAAATCATTTTCCATTTGTAGAAATCACTGATTTGACCCTGCATAGAGTATTGCTGTTACATTTGGGGCAGTGTTCTTCGCATGCTCGACCGTATTCAACGGCGTGTGATTCTATGATTGGCCCTAAACTTTCTTCCGGTCTTCAAAGTTCGCCACACCGCTGTCACACTATTTATTTTACAGATATTATAATGGTCTTTGTTTAAGGGAGCTTTTTGCTCTTGTTGCTCCGAACAAAATTTTCAATTGGTAAACACGACCACGCTACCAATTCGCTCCTATTCACTGTGGAAGTTCCACAATGTCACAAACAGTTTTATGCAGGAAGCTTTTTTCCAAGAATCTTTAAACTTTGGAATTCCTTGTCTTCGCGCTGCTTTCCTGATTGTGTTGATTTACAAGGCCTTAAAACTCGCGTTAACAGATATCTATAGGGATGGGGGTTCCTTAGTTCCTATTCCTGCATTTAATGTAGCTCTTTACACTTTAGTGGCTTCAGGAAAATTTTCAAGTATGATTTGTCTTTTGTGGCCTTGCTGTGAGCGACTTTTAATAAAAAATCAGAAAAAAAATTCCCTAATTTCGTGTAAATTCTAATGACTGCAGAAAAATATATGCGGCTATGATGCAGGAGCCGCAAAATATAATAGAAGGATGAAGTCCTAAAAGTGATTGGTTTTTACATGTGCCCTCTAGGTACGAGCTTTAGAGTAGTTTTCCTGCGTGTCGTAAGAGGCGACTAAAGGCAAAGAAGTGGTAGATGGTTTTGCCATCGCCTAGGACGGATACCACTCGCTGCACTTTATCTTGATGGTTCAGTTCTGTTTGGGATGTTTTTTTCGATTTGGCTGAAGTGCTCTTTCCAGCGTTAATTCGAGTGAAAATCTACTTAAAACTCGACCACAGTATTAAAATATTACAATTCATTTCAATGTTACTATTTATTTTAGATCAAATAAGGAGAATCGCGGAGACGTGTTTGATATGCACAATGGAAAAGTAGCCACCCTTCTTATGCGACCTGATGCTGTAGGAGAATGGTTGTTACATTGTCATGTTAATTCTCATGTAGATGCTGGGATGGTCACAGCTTATACTGTTCAATATCAAACAGGTACCTACGGTGTAAAGTTTATGTAGTTTCTCACTCAAAAATATTTTGTAGGAACCTTTTTTGTCGAGTAACTTTAATGACACCGAACACTATAGGCATGTTCTCGACACATAAATTATAATGAAATGTTGACACGGTCACATTTGCTGAGGTAGACGCTTGTAGGTAAGACAGCTCTCGCCTTTAAGCACTATTTCGTTTTGAACACTTACTTGCAGCAAGTGATCAGCTCAAGACACGCAAAGTGTCTAAAAAAGGTGTCTGATCAGGCACTTTATTACTTACAGTGTTGAGTCAAGAATCGATCGCGCCGACGAGGCGTGGTCCTGCTGTGGCCATCGTTGATAAAATAGAATTTTATTTTTGTTTCCAATCTTCTCCGACATTTTTTTAAAAAATAGTCGCCATGATTTTGTTGCATTTGGTTTTTTTGCCTCAAGGAGAAAAATATTATTTAAAAAATGACATATTTTTTGAAGTTTAGTTTCATCGGTGGATTTATTTATCGTTTCAGTCATTTGCAAACCCAAATGTGACTTGTACGTTTGTACATTGGAAAATGGGATTGATTGTTCACTTCTTGGCATCGGAGAAACCTTGCATTTACTGAATGAAAAATATGAAATCAAAGTGAAAACTGAAGACGGTGTTATATTTGTACCGGCGAACATCATCACCAAATTAGATTTGAGTCATAATGCTGATCTCGGTGAAGTTGGAATACTGAAAAGGACGTTGTCGAAGTTCCCACGTCTACACACACTCTGGCTCATGAACATACATCTACGCGAGCTGCCTGGGAATCTTTTTGAAGCAAACAGGCTTTTAAGAGTTGTGAATCTTAAAAATAATTGCATAACATATCTACCTGGACATTACGGTCGAAAGAGTGGACAAATTGAAGTATTAGATCTTCGAAATAATAAAATTGACCTGATATCCCCAAGCGTATTTGTAGGGAGAGGCAGAAGATTGAAAAAGTTGGATTTACGGGGGAATGGAGATATTAATCCTGTCTGTCTGAATGCTCAACACGTTGATTTTCGCACCATGTTTAGATGTGTTAATCATAATAAGTTTGTTGGTATACCAAAAAGCATAATGTAAGGTATAACTACGTTGGGAATGAATATTCATAAACTCTAAAATTCGGATTTTATTGTTAAAAGTATTTTATTGTTAGAAACATTTCAAGTTTTTTAAACCGAACAAGCATTCGATGATCCGTGCCTCGGACACTCATAATCGCATTTTTCATCTATAAAACCTTTGCATCGTACCTAAACGTAAATTTTATATGGTCTTGCACGAGCCAAAGGTGGATTAGTGACTCATACTCAACGATACAAGTTTAAGCAAAATTTTTCCGTCAGGAAATCTAGTACAATGACGTGTAATAGAATGACGTCAACGCTTGTCGCTTGCTTCCTGTAAATGTTATATTGCATTGCAATTGCCTAGTGTATAAAGTTGAATATTGTGATCCCGGTACAACACAATGTAATAGATTATGACAACTGCCGCGCTGATCTGTGACAATACAATAACATTTCTGTTTGGGATTTTCAACATTTATCTCCATATAATTTTGGAAATCTAGATTAATATCTAAATTGAATGTGTATAGCGATGCCAATATAGCAGAAACTGTTGATATTTCTTTCACTGGTCTTTCGTCTTTACTAGTTCGTTTGGCTTGATAGCCCCGAGAAAAGCCCTATATCACCGATCACTTATGAATTCACAGGGATATTGTCGTTTGGAAGACATTCCGATTCAGCCGAGCTTACCCAAGGTATTAAACTGGATGAACTGAACTGAGCGATAAGCATAGATTAAGAACCGGACTCTTTGGGATTCCGATCCGGGATATTTTTTTCGCGATGACAATGCGTTGTTCATTATGTCATCTCGACCAATTTTTGACCGTGAGCGTGCTGTGCGACTGGCGTATAATTGAAATTTACATAAAGAAATGATATGGCAAATTGCGAAACCCATACAAATTCCAATAGCGTCATTTTATTGAATTTAAAGAATGTAGCAAAAACAACAAATGCTTGTACACCTAGCAATAAATGCGTGTTCTTCACCTTTGTCAATGGGAAGGTGGAATCAAATAGTTGACAATATCGGTTTCAACTCTCAACTCAGCTAATAAATACTCCTATCATAAATTTGTTTTTTTCATCAAGCATGTGCCTTGGCGGCGCGATCCATTAGTGACGCATACGAGAAGAAATGACACTCTGTACTGAATGTTCATATTGGAAAATACTAATTCGAACAAATAATGCTTTGCGCATAACACAATGAGTTAATAATGCTTTGACTAGGCAACCTTGATCGAAGATCGATGCCATACAACGTTGGACGCTTTATTCAATTGAGGAATAGGAATGTAATCGGAAAAGTAATCATTTTGATCAGAAATTTTAGACTGTCAAGGATAAGGTGTCATATACTCTTACGTAATAATACCTAATGTTAGAACATTTTAATGACTGGATGAGTTTCAATTGTAAATAATTTAGCTTCGATTAGCACACTGGTCGCACCTGTCACCTTGGAGATCTAGATAACATGAGCAATAAACAAAATTAGGTGCCGTCATTTCCAAGGCTT